>JBBELK010000120.1:0-1200000 GCA_037783545.1 Henricia sp. BOLD:AAB3569
TAACAGAAAAAAGTTTTAACCCTGAAAAGAGTGGGCGCTTGTGAATGAACCATATGCAGCATGATATGTGGCCGAGGGTACTCCAGTCTCCTTCCATTGTCTCAAACATCCACGGAATTTCAAAGGAATTCGAATCCGTTTTTACGGGTGGTTGGTGCGTTAACAAGAGTGTGTTGAGGTATAGGGGCATTAAGGGGAGTCCCTTTGTCACATATCGTGCTGGGTATAGGATGAACACTCACACAGTATCTGGTATTTTTACCTCCTGATCTCGTAGTAAACGGCAGCTGGCTCGGATTCCAAGTCGGACACTTATTTTCAGAGTGGTGTTTAGTCACTGAGTCCCTTTGGCTGTCTCATAATTAGCAGGAAAAATATCTGCTCTCATAGGTTTGTGTACAAATTTTACCCCTGTGAGAAAACAAAACAATCCTTTGAGTTTAGCTGGTTGAGCGCCAATCTGTCTGGCACTGGTGAAGTTTAACTGGTCATTACTATTGTGTATGGTCTCTCTTTATCTGTACCTGGTCCATGTCTATTTGTTTTTTTACACACCTCTGCATTCTTGTTAAAGATAGAATACATGATTGGTGTCTCGAGTAATCAGAAATGTTAACAGATTATACACTTTAATACACAATATAAACACGATGACGGTAGAAAACCTCCCCTGAAATGGTTTTGTCTGAAGTGCTATAGTCTTTGAGAAATGAGCAAAACAATTATTTTTCGTCTCGCAAGATGTAAATTAATTTTTGCCTAAAAACCACCTCAGCCTGGACCACTTCGCCCTGAAGCACTTCACCCAAAGGCCATTTCGCCCCAAAACAACTTCTCGCACAGGCCGTGGTTCAAGGTGAAGTGGTTTTGGGGCAAAGTGACTGTAAACCATTTTTGGACTGTTTTCCCAAAAGTTAGACGAAGTATATACGGAGCTGGTTTTCGCTCAGGTTGGTTTTAATCACGCATACCTTCAATCACACAGGGGGATGAAACTATTTGTAACGGTTTACCAATCATGTATTCTTCCTTTAAGTTGAAGTAGGTACCTTGTTTTAGTGTGAAAGTAGATTCATACAGTATCACAAATGAGCGGTATCACTTGAAGCTTTATTTTATGTAATAATTGCTCATACCATGTATAGGCACAGAAACACCGAATGTCCGTCCACAACAACATTCTGACCAATGCTCGTAAGCTGGCTCTGGGCTGCCAGAAAGAACAGCGACGTCAGGCCATCGCGTCGCAGCGCATCTGCAAAGAGACGCCGCACAGGGCGCGCCGCATGACGCGGGAAATGACGGCGTACTGGCGGCAGTATGACAAGGTCCAGAAAGAGCATCGAAGGAAGGCCGAGAAAGAAGCACAGGAACAGCGCCGGTTGGATGACGAAATGAGAGAGGTTAGGGGCCGTCCAAAATTTCACAATTCTACAGAGTAGTATTTTTCAAGACTCCCCTCCCTCCCCCCTCAATACCATGAAATGTCAACATTTTAAAGTCCTACGCGGCCCTCGACCCCTTCCCCCTCCTCCCTTCCTACGCTTTGTAGAACCATGAAAATGTTGAACATTTTGGGCAGCCACTTAGTTGTGAATTTTTCCTTTCTATTGCTGTTTTTAAGCGGAAATCTCTGACTTTTACCAGATTCCTGCTTTGTTTTCCTCTGACAAGCAATTTTTTCCCCCCGAATGTGAAAAGAGCACCCCTATTGACTGATTCAGTAATGTCATGAAGCAGACTTGTGCAAATCTAGTTGCACCACGTCTGTGCGTGTGCTAGTGTGCGTGCATACATGAACAGTGCTCCCTGGTATTTCAAACGTACTGCATTCCCTACACGGAGCTGCACGTACACTACATGACTGCAAATTCTAACACGACACGTGTTTGTGATTCCCTCGTGGGATATGGGACGCACGCTTATGGGATAACTAATAGGTCAACTAGATTTGTGCAAATCTAGTTGCACCACGTCTGTGCGTGTGCTAGTGCGCGTGCATACATGAACAGTGCATGCATACAGCATGTGTGAGAATTGACACATTATTTGCTGATCCATTTTGTGATTGAAGTTGCCAATGACATCAGATTCTTCCCAAATAAAATGGCTTAAAGATTTAAATATTTCACAATTTTATGAGGGAGCATGCCTCCAGACCCCCTTAGCGCTACCATGCCTCCAGACCCCCTTAGCGCTAGCATGCCTCCAGACCCCCTTAGCGGTAGCATGCCTATGGCACGAGGGGCTTCAACAGGCTAGGTACCCCCCCCCCCCCCCCCCCCCCCCCCCCCCCCCCCCCCCTCCCCTCCCCTCCCCTCCCCTCCCCCTCCCCTCCCCTCCCCTCCCCCTCCCCTCCCCCTCCCCCTCCGGACCCCATTTATCAATTTCTGGATACAGCACTGGAGACCACTGGCATATCACTGGTATATCACCAAGCTACATTGTTTAACTGGTAGAGCATCTGCCATGTGTTTAACTCTTGATGGTCGAGTTCTTGCGGTCTATTTTTGACACGCAAACAATGTTCTCGTGCCTGAATGTCGGGAACGCGACCACCTATCACACATCATCTATCCACTGAGAACTAGTAACACGTGTCAAGAACAAACTGCCAAACTCGACCTATTAGTTATCCCATGAGCGTGCGTCCCATATCCCACGAGGGAATCACAAACACGTGTCGTGTTAGAATTTGCAGTCATGTAGTGTGCAGCTCCGTGTAGGGAATGCAGTACATTTGAAATACCAGGGCGCATCACGCAGAGTGCGACATGAAAATCGAAAGGGTACATGGTACAATGTCACACTGTTGTTACCATGGATCCACCAATCAGAACCACGGATTAAAGTTTGCTTGTACATAATATGCTGTATCACTCAGCGCAAACACTCATGACGATGATAACTGAATGAAAGGGGCAAAATAACTATCTACATCGGAGGTACACATGTGACTCTTGGATTTGCAATAACGTAATATACAGCTCTGAATAATTCCACGTCTAGGGATTCTATGCATTTGGAGTGCCAGGGCGCATTATGCAGAGTGCAGTATAAAATTGGAAGGAGGTATATAGGATATCATACTGTTGTTGCCAATCACAATCAAAGATTCAAGTGTGCTTGAAGATAATGTTAAAATATTTGTTGTTTTAATAATAATAAATAAATAACACATGCATTTGTAAAGCGCCATCTATCTATGTAAACATATTCCGAGGCGGCTGTTGCCATTATTACCGCTGCCATCAGGAAATCACCAGAACCATTTCGCTTCAACTAGGTGTGCAACCCGGCCAAGGTGCACAATCCTATCAGCAGTTGGATTGTGGCATTCCCCATAACAGCTTCCCATATATTGCTTGGGTTGACGAGGCAACTGGGATTAAGTGCCTTGCCCAGGGACACAGACACGTTGGTCGAAGTGGGGCTCGAACCCCCAACCTCTGACTGGGAGTCCCGCTTCATACCCACTAGACCACACGTCCTCTAGACCACACGTATTCCCTCTACTTCCATAATTAGGCCAGGAGACAGCAACGCAAGCTCAACTTCCTGATCACGCAGACGGAGCTGTACGCTCACTTTATGAGTCGCAAACTGACCGGGGCGGGGGAGGAGCAAAAGGAACAGATCCTGAGCCGATTGGAGGACCATACCCCCAAGCGTCAGCTGACCATACAGGGCGGGGTGTTGGTGGATGTAGAGGAGGATGATTATGGTGAGTTCAGAGGAATGTTGTAAATAACATGTAACTGTGTATGTACATGTCATTTACATGGTATTTACATGTTACTTACATGTTAGCCAATGTTAAAATTATCATAACTCAAAAACTAAGAGTGCCCATCCCAAATCTTTCTGAAAATGTTCCTTAAGCTAACAAATAAAACAAAATTACGCATTTTGACAAATGCGCATTTTTGCAAAGGTTATAAATTTACATAACTTTTTTGTGGTACGAGATACAATTTTGATGTTATTTTATAAAATGATGTAAAGTTTATCTTTCTAGGTCCATAACTTTTAGAGATATAACTGTCCAAACATAGCAAATCATGCTAATTAGTAAAAGTTCGCTGATCCGTATCTCAAAAATTAATTGACCAAATGATATAAAATTTTTGTTCTCGGGGTTTCTCAAGGAGTCCAATCAGCACACCAAATTTCATTTCAATCTGTGAGGGTCAGGTCCAAAAGCTCGTTGAATTGACACGGAATGACCTATGTACGATACCAAGTCATGTCAAACTGTAAATTCATTAAAAATATTCTATACTCCATTGGAACTTCTTTTTAAAAAATTAGTAACCTGTGAAAAAGTCATTTTGACAAATGCATCAAAATGTGACCGTTTTTATAAAAAAAGGCACTGCAGCTCTATTACTGCAGTGTGTCCTTGGTGCTATGACAGAATCTCCTGGTACATTATTTCATTGTGTATTTGTCATTACTGCCACAGACTGTGACTTCATGAAGCAGCAAGCCTTGTCCAATGTATCCACGGCCTACACAACTCATGTGGAGAAGCAGAATTTTTTTGATGGAGACAACTCGACACCAGATGTCTACGCTTCACAGAAAGCATGTAAGTTTAGTAGTAAGTTGATTATCCACATATGACTGGTTTTTAGCAAAAAGTAATAAAGAGGTTTTTTTTTTCGTGTTTTGATTAAAAGCATGCCTGTTGGCTTCATGTCAACTTGATTTTATTACTTGGAATCCAATTAACCCAACAAAAAAAAAAAGGCGAAATAAAAAAGAAGCCGCGGCATCGCGTCATTTTGGGAGATTTGAACTTACGCTAAACGTAGTTCTTTTTTCATGTGAGCAAAAAAAATGTGCTATTTCTGACTTTTCGCGTCATAGGCCAAACAATACAGTACATTAAACGTGCATTTGTGAGCGCGTTCACGTGAAGCATTGACTGGTTGTTAAAGTTTACGTGGACAATGGTGAGTGTACTTTTTTATTTATCTCCGAGCAATGCCTTATCCTGATATACCAATCACTGGCACTGGACAAAAAAAAGTATGACGTATACAGGGTGTCCCAGAAAAAACGAAACCGCGATTTATCGATGTTTAATCATACTTTAATCTCAATCTTGATTAATAAATGACACATATTTGGAAAGCTTAGTTCCTCATCTTTCATTTGATACTACTCATATAATACATACTTCACGCATAAATGAATAAAGACAATATGAAGCAGGGCTACCAAAAAGTCGTTTGCACAACAATACCTGAGTTTCAGGGGTTTTAACATGCACGTTTTTAATGCACACGTGACCATCTCAGAATCCATTCATGCGAAAAATCGGTCAGGTCTGAAAAAAACGAATGATTTAAAAAAACATGCAAATTCAATCCATATTTAAATGCAGGATATCTCTGTCATTCCTGGCTCATTTTTTCTGACTGAGGTTATCATACGAAAGAGCAGGAATGAACTTTTTAGAAATGTGATTATTTCTTTGAAATTCAGGTATCGTTGTGCAAACGACTTTTTGGTAGCCATGCTTCATATTGTCTTTATTCATTCATGCGTGAAGTATGTATCATATGAGTGGTATTAAATGAAAGATGAGGAACTAAGCTTTCCAAATATGTGTCATTTATTATTCAAGATTAAACATCGATAAATCTCAGTTTCATTTTTTCTGGGACACCCTGTATAAACCAAATACTGGGTCATGATAAAGACTCCCAACACATCTTGTAGGGATCTGTGCATAACTTTCAATATTGCTATAAAATCTGTCTCATTTCATCGGCCTTTTCACGAAGAGGCGAATCCTTAAATTTCTGTTTTTGGTATAATTTGACTTTATTTGGTGTCCTTAACATTTCTGCGAAGTTTCAAGACTTGAAAATTTGTATTTTTTTTTTAATTGCAGAATTTTCCTAAAACCACGTAACTAATGGTATGCAAATTTATATTTTCACGAAGTGGCGAATCGCGATATGCCATTCATTGAAAAAGATGGTACATGTATGTGCATGAATTGCTTTTCACGAAGTGGCGAATAATGTTATACGCCATTTTGTGAAAATGCCACGCACAGGGCGACATTGTAAATTACGCACGCAGTGAAATACAGATGGGGTGAATTCTGTGGCGAATCACGCATGGTTTTTCAATAAGTTTTAAGCTAAAGTGTTCTTTAATTAGACAATCAAAACAATAAAAAAAGTATATTTTTAAGTCATTTAACTCATACCAAACAGTATCACCTAAAAATACTGACGACTTTTCATGGAATATCCGGCGAATTTTGAGTTTTAAAAAGTGACCAACTTCAAAAGCGATTTTCTCAAAGCAAAGTTTTACAACAGCGTTCGCGGATTCGCCACTTCGTGAAAAGGCCGATGATTTTCATCAAGCTGGTCTTATACCACTTATTCTTACATATAACCTCCATTTTTGTCTACAGTTGACAATGAGTTCAGCTTAAGCAACCCCACCATGATGATGGGGTCAGAGCGCCCCCAGCCAGCCATGTTTAGGGGACAGCTCAAGAGCTACCAGCTCAAAGGCATGAACTGGCTGGCCAACCTGTATGACTGCAGCATCAATGGCATACTGGCAGATGAGATGGGTTTGGGCAAGACGGTGCAGAGTATTGGCTTCCTAGCCCATTTGGCAGAGGTGGGTTTTAATTGATTAGTAGATTGATAGCCGAATGTAGTCGTGTTAAAGATAGTATACATGATTGGTAAACTGTTACAAATAGTTTTATCCCCCTGTGTGATTGAAGATATGCATGATTAAAACCAACCTGAGCAAAAACTAGCTCCGTACTTCGTATAACTTTTGAGAAAACAGTCAAAAAAGGGTTTGCAGTCATTTCGCCCAAAAACCACTTCGCCCTGAACCATTTCGCCCTGAACCACGGCCTGTGCACGAAGTGGTTTTGGGGCGAAGTATCATTTGGGCAATGTAGTGTTTGGGTGCACGTGCCCCCACGCCCACAAATTTCCACTGCCACCACAGAAAAGTCCTGATACATGTAGTGCCTTAAAAAAAATGCAAGGAAAACGGGGGAAGAGAAATTTTAGTGACCTCCACTACTAAAAAAAACATGCCCCTGGGCCCCCCACTAAAAAGCAATGCCCCCCTGTGTTCCCCAGTGAAAAAATCCCGGCAATGCCTCTGATACAAAGGGTAATGTTTTCACTTCAGTAGCCTGCAAGCAAGATGACGTAACAATTCTCTCCGTGCAAAACATGATGGGATTAAATGGAGTACTTGCCGAACCGGCGTTTTATTGTGTTTTTGTTTACATACGTCAAATTCACTGTAGTTTATATCGTGCTCTTCAACTGATTGGGATGCAGTTAGCCCCCAGTACTAGAGTCTCTGGAGTAATTTTTGGCAACAAATTGTTATAGTGGCGAAGCGCCTACGATGACGTCAAATTCACGGACCAACGCTATACTGCATACCGGTATGCCATGTTTATTAGAGTACTCCATACAATCCCATGAGGATGAACCACTGTGCGACGTGGTTTTGTTTACATTATTGACGTCATCTATCATTGCTAGATCAGGTATATAGTCTCAATGTCAAACACATTGGTGTAATGAGTCTGACAACTGTTTTCAGATTGATCGCTCAATTCTTGTCGCATGATAAATCATTTGGAGCCTTCATCCATAGTATGTACACTGCCATTAGTCATTGAATTAAATCAGTGTGCTGGTATACACCAATCCGAGGGGCTTACACTGAATGAACTGTATGGTTTTTTTTGCTGTTTCTGAAGTTGCATTTGTTTACTTCGAACAAGTTGCGTGTCTCGGTAGGGTTGTGTACGCGAAGGGGGCGTGTTCGTGCATGTAATGGATAAGCGCTTTTCGTTCTAACAGTAACACGAAACGCACAGCCCATGCACTGGCACCCCCAGCTATGGCGGATATACAGGGAAGGAGACCTTAGTTACCGGATTGGTCTATAGCAACAAACCTACCTCTGCTGGTGTTTAAGTGCCATGAAGACTGATCCACATTCAAACTGATCCACATGGACCTGGATAAGGCTGTGCCTAACGACTCAAATATTCAATCGTCCATCGAATATTCGAATAGCATTTTACCAAATCGAATATTCGGTATGTGCTTTTACCACTCCAAACATGTCGTTCAGCTACACACATGTAGGAAGAAGTAAACAACTTTTCCTTCGCCGAAATGGCTGCTTTGATGTCATATTTGCGTCCAACCACGAGTCGATTGTACAAGGGCCCACGATAATTTCTGCAAAAACCTCTTCGGACGATTGAATGCAAGTATTCAACATGAAGTCTGTAGTTTGAGCACGGATTATTTTTTTGAGGCGGCAATAAAAAGGCTGCTGTATTCCTGTGAGCTGTGAGTTCAGATGTGCCAAAATCAATTAATTTCACTGCTAAGTTTTTTGTCAAAATGTTAGCAAAGAGTTCGATCGAAAATGAAACCGATTTTTCGAATAGTAAATTATTACAGAATGCACAGGCCTAGAACAGTCAGAACAGTCTTGAAAGCCATTCTAAAGTGAATGGTCGATAAGTGCATTGTTATCCACAAGTTCACTGTATTCACTAAACTTCTGTTCAGATGGGTATTTTAAGAAAACTTTTCTATGTTCGGAGAGTATATTAGTAAGAGTATTTTTTCCTCTTCTCTCTTAGAGTCAAGGAATATGGGGTCCCTTCCTGATTGTAGCTCCTGCATCAACTCTACACAATTGGCAACAAGAGTGCGCTCGCTTTGTTCCTAACTTCAAGGTAAGTTTGGCAGAGATTTTTTCGTATAGACCATTCCAACTACTAGAATTAAAAGCCATTACTGAAACATTAAACATGTGTGCAGGTAGTATGCATGCGCTTAGTACCTTCTTGACGAATAGAGTGCTGTGACCAGCCAGTACGTTTTGAGTTCTGAGAACACGTGCGTGAGAGCAATGTTGTACCAGTGGTCCGCAAGAGCTCAGTAGCATAGAGTAATATTTCACATTAAATTTGCGTAAATTTGGGTAAAGTGGTTTAGTCAGGGCTGCCAACTAGTACGGTTTTACTGTATTTTGTACGAGAAATTGTTGAAAATACGGGTGTACGGTTCCTATTAAAAAATATGATTTTGCCATAATACATTTTTAAAAAATCCAGCCAATGTAGCAAAGACTAATCATGAGACGAACGGCTGCAGCAATAGACTAGAAATTGACCAGACCTTGCTCAAGTAACCTGTTGTTTGATTGGTCAATAAAATTTGCTGGAGCTGTGAAAGTGCCATAACAGCCAATGAACACTCGCGTAACTTGCGCATGGGAAGCTAGTGTAATGTGCAGCATTAAGCACGCTGTCGGGAAAGTGTGAAGTTTGATCTCTAGATTTTAGATTTTGAGACACCAGTATACCATGGCATCGACATCATCATCTAAAAATCCTCACACAAGGAAGCAGGTCTTCAAAAAGGAGTATGCAGACAAGTGGAAGTTTATAACAGTAGATATTGATCGTGAAGTCATGGATGGAGGAAGAAAAGTCATGTCATGCATGTCTGTACGGTGGGCGCCGGCGCAGCGCTGAAAATGTCGGATCTGATTCAACTCAAGAATTGCTTTGTACGGTGCATATGACGTTCGACATTTAAATGCGAAGCGTTTTTGCAAGTATAAGAAGTAATTTTGAGTGCTTTTTTGACATTCAGGAAGCCACTCTATTTGTGAAATCCAAAGTGAACCACTCCCGAACAGCCGAACTGAGTGAAATGTTCGGTTCGGTCTGGTTTGGTTCGGAAGTGCCAAGTTCGGTAAAATCCCGTTCGGTTCGTCTGTTCAGTTACAGCATTACTTTCACCGTATGCAAGCTGTCACGATTTTTCTGTGAAATCAGCCATTGGGCTTTGGTAGCAACAGCTTAGACAGTTAGCACCTGAATAAAAACCATGAAAAAGTCACTGAAACAAACTGTAAAATGCTCAGTCTCCCTCTTCTCGAGTCCCAAGTCAAGTCAAACTGCCTTCGAGGCCCAAGCCGAGTCAAGTCAAACTGCCTTTGAGTCCCAAGTCCAGTCAAGTCAAACTGCCTTTGAGTCTCAAGCCGAGTCAAGTCAAACTGCCTTCGAGGCCCAAGCCGAGTCAAGTCAAACTGCCTTTGAGTCCCAAGCCGAGTCAAGTCAAACTGCCTTCGAGGCCCAAGTCCAGTCAAGTCAAACTGCCTTTGAGTCCCAAGTCAAACTGCCTTTGAGTCCCAAGTCAAGTCAAGTCAAACTGCCTTTGAGTCCCAAGCCAAGTCAAGTCAAACTGCCTTTGAGTCCCAAGCCGAGTCAAGTCAAACTGCCTTTGAGTCCCAAGCCGAGTCAAGTCAAACTGCCTTTGAGTCCCAAGCCGAGTCAAGTCAAACTGCCTTTGAGTCCCAAGCCGAGTCAAGTCAAACTGCCTTTGAGTCCCAAGTCCAGTCAAGTCAAACTGCCTTTGAGTCCCAAGTCCAGTCAAGTCAAACTGCCTTTGAGTCCCAAGTCCAGTCAAGTCAAACTACCTTTGAGTCCCAAGTCAAGTCAAACTACCTTTGAGTCCCAAGTCCAGTCAAGTCAAACTGCCTTTGAGTCCCAAGCCGAGTCAAGTCAAACTGCCTTTGAGTCCCAAGTCCAGTCAAGTCAAACTGCCTTTGAGTCCCAAGTCCAGTCAAGTCAAACTGCCTTTGAGTCCCAAGTCCAGTCAAGTCAAACTGCCTTTGAGTCCCAAGTCCAGTCAAGTCAAACTGCCTTTGAGTCCCAAGTCCAGTCAAGTCAAACTGCCTTTGAGTCCCAAGTCCAGTCAAGTCAAACTGCCTTTGAGTCCCAAGCCGAGTCAAGTCAAACTGCCTTTGAGTCCCAAGCCGAGTCAAGTCAAACTGCCTTTGAGTCCCAAGTCCAGTCAAGTCAAACTGCCTTTGAGTCCCAAGTCCAGTCAAGTCAAAATGCCTTTGAGTCCCAAGTCCAGTCAAGTCAAACTGCCTTTGAGTCCCAAGTCCAGTCAAGTCAAACTGTCTTTGAGTCCCAAGTCCAGTCAAGTCAAACTGCCTTTGAGTCCCAAGCCGAGTCAAGTCAAACTGCCTTTGAGTCCCAAGTCCAGTCAAGTCAAACTGCCTTTGAGTCCCAAGTCCAGTCAAGTCAAACTGCCTTTGAGTCCCAAGTCCAGTCAAGTCAAACTGCCTTTGAGTCCCAAGTCCAGTCAAGTCAAACTGCCTTTGAGTCCCAAGTCCAGTCAAGTCAAACTGCCTTTGAGTCCCAAGTCCAGTCAAGTCAAACTGCCTTTGAGTCCCAAGTCCAGTCAAGTCAAACTGCCTTTGAGTCCCAAGTCCAGTCAAGTCAAACTGCCTTTGAGTCCCAAGTCCAGTCAAGTCAAACTGCCTTTGAGTCCCAAGTCCAGTCAAGTCAAACTGCCTTTGAGTCCCAAGCCGAGTCAAGTCAAACTGCCTTTGAGTCCCAAGCCGAGTCAAGTCAAACTGCCTTCGAGTCCCAAGCCGAGTCAAGTCAAACTGCCTTTGAGTCCCAAGTCCAGTCAAGTCAAACTGCCTTTGAGTCCCAAGTCAAGTGAAGTCAAACTGCCTTTGAGTCCTAAGTCAAGTCAGGCATACTGGTCAAGTTGGGTCAAGTCAGATAGTCACGACAGTAAATTTGTTCAAGCTAATTTCAAAATAAGTCTAAATGCAGAAACTCGAGTCATGTTGCTCTGGCCAAGGTTTCTTTAGTGCTGAAATACAATTTGGTCCCCAAAATGACGAAAAAATGCATAAAAGATCTATCCTATCTTTGGCAAACTCATGTCGAAAAGTCAAAGTCAAGTCACCTAAGGTTCAAGTCTCAAGTCGACGCGAGTCCGACGAGTCCGAGTCTTATGTCCGAGTCATTACAACCCTGGTAAAATGAAAGACACTAGTTGGATATGGTGCAACACATTTATTGACAATTGAGGTGCAGTACAGCAAAATACAAAGTACAGCTAAGAATGGAGGCACGTAAGTTAACACAACATGATTTTTTTCCCCTAATAGCATTGTCACTATGAATTAGCCTTGTGCATGTTTCACGTGAATAGCATCTGGTGTACTAATGTACTTCCTTTCAGGTAAATATTAAGTGTGCACCCTGTAGCAATAACAGCATAGTATGTGACTCTCTAAACTACACCTCCATTTCAAAGTGAAGAATTTGAGGCACCAGCCATTACATGCAAGTGTTACACACAAAAGGCTAATTCTCCAAAGATGCTTGTTCTCTACGAGGGTGACCTTAATAACATTTTATTCATTTTAATTTTAAAAAAAAAACCACAATAAACATGTGGCTTTGTCCATCCAATGTTTTGGCCCAAAATTAAATGTCTGTAAAATGATTCTTAAAAATACAATCGTATAATGCTTGTCATTTTCTTTCAAGAGACAGTGGAGTAGTTAATTCAAATCTTTAAATTCATTTTTGTAGTATTTCCATATTACAATTACTGATTGATTTATTAAATTACACTTGGCCCACAGGCCAAATTACATGTAATTTACACAATTAAAATACATACCTAAATATTCACATAAAATAAATAATTACGAGATTTTGTGCATGTGACCCCAAAAATCATAAATGGTTAACGACAAGAATTCTCGTCATTTGAATGTAAATTGGCAATAACGTGTGTGACCCCATCTCGTCGTCGTTGGAAATATTGCAATCATATTACAATCCTGTGTGACCCCAACCTAAGATTATGCTTCAACAGGATTTTACTAACCTTTGCTTTGTCTGGTATACAGCTTTTCTGTACAACAAAATCTGCAGCTTTTTGTTTATTACAGCTGCCTAATAAAGGTGTGTAGTATAAAGTTTAGTAGATCATTGTGCCTCACACTACATTACTACAACACTTACGGAACGTTGGTTTTTATGTAACAAATATGCGTAAACTTTTTTTTACTTTTACTTTTCAAAAATGTTTACATTTTTCTTTATATACAATTTTCAAATTGAATAAAATAAAATGTTTCTAATTTGGAAATTAGACCGGAGCCCCTGGCTTTACCAACTGAGTTATCCCACTCTACTTACACTGTGTTTACACTCGTCCCGAGCTCAGGATCAACATTGATCCCCTAATAAGAATGTGTCAGTGTTAACCGCATTGATCCTGAGTGCCGCGTTTACATTCTGTAGTTGATCTCGAGTGCGGTGCCAGAAGTTGCAGTCAAGGTCATGCTCTATGTGCGTTTGTACTGATCAATGTGTGCATGAGTTGTGCATGTACTAGTGTACAAGGCCACTTGAATTTCACGGGCGACATGATGCAACATGACGCGGTAAAGATTAATTGCTTATCTAATCGCAAACTGATCCCGAGCTCGGGATTGAACCCTCCGCCAACGCGAGACCAAAATCTTCGGGTCTGATCCGGGGCCAATTTGGTCCCGAGAGTGTTTACACTTAGTTTGTGATCCGGGGCTGATCCCGAGCTCGGTGTTCGACCCCGAGCTTGGGATCAAGTGTAAACAGGGTGTTATATAGGCCTTGTTTCCCACGACGCTCTGACATCGAGATTATACCCGGGTAATCGAGATTATACGAGTTTAGCATTTGTTTCCCACGGCAAATCTTTAGCCAGGTTAATTGGCCAAAAATGCCATTTAACCCCGGAAAATCCCATCCCTGTTCGGGAGGTGGGTTAACCCACCAATCTCATTAACAGCTATAGGCAAACAATTTTCTTGGTTAACCTTTGACGTGTGATAGCCTCACCTAGGTTAGCGTGTCCAAAAGCAGGTTAAAAGCTTCTGCACCATATTTTATTAACCTCTGTATGCAAAATATACATGTACAGTTGTAGTCAGAAGTTTACATACAACTGTGTTAAAACTGGTGTGCTTAAAGATAGTATACACTGTACATGATTGGTAAACTGTTACAAATAGTTTTATCCCCCTGTGTGATTGAAGATACATGTATGCATGATTAGGACCAACCTAGACAAAAACCAGCTCCGTACTTTGTCTAACTTTGAAAAAAACAGTCAAAAAAGAGTTTGCAGTAATTTCGGCCCAAAAACAATTCGCCCTGAACCGTTTCGCCCTGAACCACGGCCTGTGCACGAAGTGGTTTTGGGGCGAAGTAGCATTTGGGCAATATAGTGTTTGGACGAATTAATTTGGGGCGAAATGGCACTCGGGCGAAAACTAATTGTTTTACTCATTTCTCAAAGACTATAGCACTTCAGACAAAACCGTTTCAGGGGAAGTTTTCTACGGTCATCATGTTTATATTTTTTAAGTTAGGCATAAATCCGTGAACATTTCTGATTTTCAAGATTACCAATGATGTATAATGCCTTTAAACTTGCGTTGTCACCATTTTACTAAAGGTATTTTGTTGAATTTCTCACGTGCTTGCAGTACTTAAAACATACATTGTAGCTTGCACACCTTGCAATGGTTCGGGTAGTCCTGTTTACCATTTTGGGTGATGATGGTAGTGGTGTACATGTATGTAAACTCTGACTTCAACTGTACATGGCCCTCAACACCCCCATCCCTATCCGCCATGCCGCGTATGTATTGGCCCCAAACACTGATATCTACTTTGCTCCCAGTTTACAAACATACACTGCACGTCACTAATATTACAGGTACATCATTATTAATATTAAGTACACTAAAGGCCTGTCCGCATTGGACTTTTTGGGGGAAAACTTACAGAGACGATGGGTACTTTTCCCATTTTAAGTCCAATGCAGACAGCCTAGGACGTTTTCCTCTCAGTAACTTTTCCTCAGTCCTGTGGTTACTTTTCCTGGCCAACTGCTGCCTAGGAAAATTGACCAGGGAACTTTTCCCGAGATGAAAAGTCCAATGCGCGGACACAGCGAGTCGGTAAAAATCCTATGGAAGCGTACGTCCGGGCCGTGAGGTTCAAACTGAGAAGGGATACTGCTCATGCTCTTGCACGGTCTCAGTAAAATTTTACTGTGTCAAAAAGTCCAAATGCGGACAGCCGTACAATTTAACCATTTTTCAATTCATCTCGGTAAAACCTTTTTAAAAAAAACCAATTCCAATGCGGACACGGCTTAAGGTACTGTAGGTAAAATACTTAATATATTATTATAAATAACATTTTACAGAATAAAATGTACATTTAATAAAACAAGTTAAATAGGCTAATGTCACAATCTTCAAAGCAATAAGGATTATCTCAGGGAAAGTCAATCACACACTATATATATATACAACAGTTGATGAAAAGAATAACAATTTTTCCATTGCACATGTAATTGATTTCAATTTCATGAGCAGTCTTTCTATCTACTCATTTGCCTGTCACATGCTAAAACACTTGTAAATGCTCGTCTCTCAATTCAGTGAGTGCTCCCTGCAGTTGTGCGTAGTCGATTTTTGTTATTTGTGGCAATGCATAAAACAGGTTTGATAATTTTGGCCATGCACAGACAACAAAAATCAGTGCATGAAAGCAATCTGCTTTTGGCTATCGGGTAGGATTCTTGTGTGGTGTGTCTGTAATGTCAAAATCATAAATACCTGTGTCTGTCAGAGACACTATCTTGACAAGAACAGAGACATTTGTACCGTAAAATCCCGTGTATAAGGCGCACCTCTACTGTAGACGGCGGGCACAATGTGCCTTATGCACGAGTATAAGGCTCACGCGTACCCATGTATGAGGCGCATTCCCAATTTTTTGCCATTGGGAGAAAATGTGCCTTTATATAAACATGTTTTTATGGTACTTGACCTTACGTGGAATAGTACTTTTCATTGAATTGAACTGAAATGGTTTATTACAGTAAAATCAATTTCACAGCCACCTGGCTGAATTGCATTTTCTAATGGTTGAAAAGGTTTTTCGGCAATGGCTGTAATTCATGTTGTGGTCCCATTTCATGTCAAGTTTTTTTCAGTGGTACTTTTTCCGAGATGCAGTTTGTCCTCGGCCTAATTTCTCTTGCAGGGGTTTCTAAAGAGGGCTTTTGTCTCTTTAAAGAGCTCTTTGTTTCTGAGTGTATAGATAATAACATTGATCCAAGAATTGGACAAATACATGAGCTCAGAGAGACCTTCGCCCTCCCATAAAACAACTCCAAAAAAAAAGATCAGAATGAGCATAACCACATATGGTGTGTAGCAAACATATAGAGTTGCGGTTAAGATTGCTGCAGTTACCAGGGACTTTCTATTGGCTTTGGGTCGCTGATTCTCAGCTCCTTGGTTTCTGTTCACTACAATCTGTTCGTCTTGTTGAATGCGTTTGCCGTGTTTTAGTGCAGTTTTCACAATGAGTACATACAGGACTGTTATAACGATTGTGGGTATTGAAATTAGTGCTATCCAGTAGATACCATAATATGGATTTGAATCGAAAGATGAATAGCCGTATGTGCTGTTTGTGCCTAACAACAGCAATAAAGGTGATATGAACACATACAACCATAAACAACACACTGCTATGCCTGCCTTTTTCACTGTCATGATCGCAGCGTAGCGCAGCGGGTAAAAAATGGCAGTAAACCGATCTACCGTTATAAAAAGTAGTGAGATAATGCCTAACATGAACAGATGCATGCCTACTGTTTCGTAAATCTTCAATGGTATGTCCCCAAATGGCCACCAACCTACCATCCATACAGCAGCAGTAGGGGCACTCACTAGTACCCCTACAGCCAGATCGCTAGCTGTGAGTGAGATCATAAAAATCTTGGTCGGTCCAGTCAAGATCTTGGTGCGATAAAGCACAACAAGACTCACAGTGTTGAGTCCTATAATCAGAGCGGTTGTTAAGATGTAGAGCGCTCCAATGAAATACCATGCTGGCAGGTACTGGTACATGTCTGTGCAGTCACTGCACATACTGTCATTGGCGTATATGTAGAAGTAGTCGGTCGCATTTTCCTTTGTGAATGCCATTTTGGTATGTCTCATCTGTTAGTTTATGTACCGTTTAAAAAGCCAAAGCCTGCACTTGAATTGGTAGTATCATCCAGATACTGGCGCCATAGGATCAGTGTCTCTTCAAGTCTTTATGATGCAGCCTTATACATTTTTCCGTAAGCAACAAAGTGTACATGTAAATCCACACATAAGATTCCTATGCATTCAGCAGTCTGTATCTGTCAAATACTGCAACAATCTCCTCGTCGGGATAGGCCTATATCAGTTGCAGGCGCAGCTGGTAGACTAGAATTTTCAGTCGTTTCAGATGAGGGTTGAGAATGCTTGTCGGCTACAAAATCATGGAGTGTTCAGTCTTCTTGCAGTAAAGCTGATTGTAGTCAAGCTTTTAAATGGTACACATTTTGATAAACAGTGCACATCTGAATCACATATTTTTTGTTAACCAAACATCTTGCGAGGTTCCTGGTTCATTCTACCTGTATCAAATTCATTTGATTAAAGCTTGATAGCTGTTCTTAGTGGTGATGTGGCTTTATATTGTTTTCAGGCGAACAAGTTCCCAGCCCCTTAGATTCAGTAATTTTCAATTTTGGCAACTGATGTAGAGTGGATGCCTTGTTCAATTACAGATAGATAAATAAGGCATCTGACAGATTCTATGAACAGTCGACGGCACCCAGTGTCTTGGACTAAAAGCTGATTCACATAAGTCAAAAGACCACGAAAAGCTCCCTCTAGCTCTCTATTTGGTACTGATTATCCACAACAAAATCGCATATCAATCGATGGATTCAGTCCTCTTGCAGCAGAGATGACTTAACACTGAGCATGGTAAAGCTTAATAGCTCTTCCCAGTGAGTAGTGATGTGGATTGAGATTGTGTTTTCATATGAACAAGTCCCTTCTCTACGTGTTCTTGCTGTAATCTGGGCGTGGCCAAACTGAAAAGGCTGCTTGGGTTTTAATCTTTTGACAAGGCCGATGTTATATGGTACCTAATAATGGAGGCCTGTTTTCTGTATTGATCGTTTTCCCAATTAAGGTTTTTAATTCGTCATTTGACGTGGCAGGAGATGGTTTCATTATTATTATTTTTTAATGGCTATCGCATCACAAGCCTGTCAGTGGAGCATTGGAAGAAGAAACAAAGCCCGATTATTGCAAAGTCAGACTGCTTACTTTGCCTCGCGTAATTAGTTTCAGATTCTTGTAGGAGTGATAGTCGTTGAAGATCAATATTTCAAGAGCAATTTGACGCAGTCAATTTCACTTAACCAGGGAAACAGGAGAAATTTGTGATTAAGTTTCACCCACATGGTAGCCTTGTCCAAGGCTGCTCCAGGTTTTTTGCTGTACGAGAGAATATTGGGTCTAGCGCGCATGCAAACTATACTGCACACGGCATCACTGAAAACGAGCCACTGTGCGATAACGACTTTCATAGTAAACCCGTACGGCAGCACACTGGCTGCGTAGTGCGTACATAACTGCGTACGGCCTGGCCTAGCTCGAAAGACGGCCTTTTCGAGTCTGTCACTTCCGGGTTTAATGTGTTTATTTATATTTTCGGCCAGTTTTGGCCGAAAATGGGCGGGCTTTGGATATGCGGATATGCAGGGTATGAATATTTAAAATTTGTCTTGAGCCAATCAGGAGCTTCATGAGTAGCACGCAATGACGCGAGCATGCATTATGCATGTATGGCGTCCTCCATGTTATGAGAACCGTGGCATGATCGTTGGACGAAAACAACAAATATTCTCGGGTTCGTAGCATTTATTGTGCTTGTCTGTTTACGTATTTGATTACACTTCTGGGGGACAACGGTCGTAATACGACAGCTTTCCTAAATGATTTGTGTGAGCTCTTAATACTGCCTCGGATGAACAAACTGGGGATCGCACATCATAGCGTTTTTCAAACATAGCCTGGCGTGCGTCGACCAATGAAATTTCAGCTCACGCTGGGGTGGTTTCGCTGGCTGAATGCAGAACCATCAAGGCGTTGGGTTTAGGACCGTACCGATACATGTACGTGCATAGTCGTAGCGCGGCGCGTTGTGAGCTAATACGTGCAACAGATTCCGTAGCTTGTAAGCGCTTTGTTCAGTTTTATCTTCAGCGGGCCGTCTATAACTTAAAGACAAGCCCAACGCCTTGATCAAGGCTACCCACATGGCTGCAAATGCAACAATAGTGAAATGCTCATCACTTGACTTTAACAATTTAATTTAGAGAGTTCCAATCTGAGCATTTGTAGGCTTTTGCATTAAAAAAATGAAAATGGAGCTAATGAATAATCAGAAAGAGTATATTATAAGCTTCACAAAACTACAAACATTGTGTCAATCCGTTAAAAATTGGCCAAGTTATGATATTTTCGCGATGACCAAGAGCACCGTGTTTTATGAAGCGCTTTAGAAAAAAATGGTGTAGAAGTCCTTAGCAACCATGCAAATTCTGACTCCAAAAGCCCTATACCTATAGGAAAACATGTGTGGGTGGTGTTTCAGCAAGAATAAACAAGAATAGCAGTCCTCAATTTCGTACGCAACGGCCTAACGCCCCCATCCTCCAGAACAGTTTGTAAAATGCCAGAATAGACCGATCCAGTAAGCTCCGCCCATTTTGGAATTGACCAATCACAGCTTCAGGTTGAGGTAACAAAAAAGTGGATCTCCATTTTGGTTACCTGAGTCCTCAAAGTTTTGTGCATAGAGCTACGGCGAAATGCAGCGTGTGCGTGTTTCAATAGGCGCGGACCCTGATGCTTGGAACGGCCACGCAACTCTACTGCACACGTGTCTCACACGTGTGGCATGTTGCTAGGCAATTTCCAAATGGGCGGAGCTTACTGGATCGGTCTATTGGGTTATTTCACACGTTTTAGGCATTTAAAATGCTGTTTTCTAGTAGTATTTATTCACTTAAACTTCTTAAACTTAAACATTACATAGGAACTCTCCAAATGGCCACCAGCCAAGTATCTTGGAGGTGGTTTCTGAAACAAGGATTAGGCTAATGAAACTCAATTTTATGTTTCCCGTAACATTTTTGTCAAGCCCAAATAAGGCAATTATTCATTATTCATTATTTTGTAGCATTTCATTATTTGCAAAATAACAGCTATTTGATCAAAACTTAGCATGCTTAAGGCGCTTTATACCCTCTGATAGTGTGTTAAAACACAACCCTGATCAACTTATACACAAATTTGTATTTATTGAAATATCTTTCACCATTTCCAAGGTATTTATGACAAATTTGGATCAAGATATATTTAAATAACAAAACACATTTATATCAGTTCACACATTTCAAATGGGAATTGCACCCATGCTTTTCTACCTTTATTTAATAACACTGTTGTTTCCGAGTTCGACAATTGACTCAATTAACTGCAACAAAGTGCACGTTTGAGACACAGTCGTGATAGTCCATGGCATCTTGGTTATACCCACTTCCTGTATCTTCACTGACACAAACATTTTATTTGTCTCGCATCATACAACTGTGCAACCTTCTCCAAAACACGACAAAAAACGATGCGATTCTACGCGTCAACGGTACCTAAAAAGCTAGCTGCAGTCAACTTAAGTATCAGGCCCATTTGTGGTCCGCGCGCCACTCGCTAACGATAAATACAATCGCCCATGTGTAGTTTGTGTGTTAGTTCTAGGCTAGCACTCACGGCTACAAACCACGGATTTAATAACTACATGTAGTACGATGGAGCGGACGGTCCCTACGTGTTTGTACAGCAGCGCGCCGGACGCGTGTTTTGCACACGGGGTACTCGCATTACAAAAATGGCACGGGCAGCGCAATGTCTTCTTCGGGAATTTATTTTAAATCACTGTTATTTTTTTTATGGAGAAAGAAAATTACGTTAACATTTTTTTGGCGGAAGGACGAGAATGTGAAATTCGAGCGCTGCTTTTAAATATCCAACAAAAATGGCAGGTGGGCTGCCTTCCATGGCTGACGACCCCCACTAGTACGCAAAGCAGACACAGGGACATTTTATATGTGAGAGGGTAAACAATTCCTCTCTTTATCTAAAAAAAAAAACCACAAAAACATGTATGTAGCATTTTAATGCAGTTTATTCACTCGTGAGAATTGCCCGATTCAAATATTGTCTACTTCCTCTTGCAAATTTTTTCCAGCAAAGCTCTAGCTTCCTTGCGGAGTTCTTTGTTTCTCAACAAATAAATAATGACATTAATCCAAGAATTGGACAAGAGAAAAACAACAGGAAACAAATTCACCTCAACTGAAGTGGTTACCTGAAATGCTCCTATATTAAGGATCAGTGCAACCACTGAAGGCATGTAACAAATGTAGAGTGATGCCGTGATGATGGCGGCAGTAACGAGAGACTTTTTGCTGCCTTTGTTTGGGCGGTTCCCAGCTGGTTGGTTCCCATCCTCTTGGCCCCTGAATGCACCTACTTGTTGGATTCGCTTGGCATGTTTCAAAGCCGTCTGCACAATTTTGATGTACAGGATTGTTATGCACACAGTTGGTGCGAAAATGGTTAGAAAAGCAAAGATAATGTTCACTTTTCCTGAGCCAGATTCACACTCTTGTGCTCCATGCACCGATATGTTATTAACAATCCTCCAGATGATTGATAACAGTAACATAACCGCCCAGGTACAACATACTGTTAACCTTGCACGCTTCTGGGTCATGATGTTGGGATATCGCAGAGGGAAAAATATAGCGATGTAGCGATCTGTTGTTAGATACAACACAGAAAGCATGCTAACTGCCAGAACTTGTCCCCCAAATGTAAGGGTTATACACAGGAAGCCACTAAATGGCACCCCTGACAAGACCAGTATTAAATTGATGGTTGTTGAAACAGCAAGTATAGTTCCTCCAATCAAATCTGCGGCATTAAGAGACAGCATGAAAACCTTGGTTGGTTCCATGAGGACCTTGGTGCGATGAATTATGATGAGACTAAAGACATTGAGTACAAACACCAAAATGCTGGTAATGACAAAGAGGACAGTTAAGGAGATCCACACTGGCCAGTTAAATTCATCTCCCTGATAAGTTTGGGTCGAGTTTGTATCTTCATAAACACTGGCCATTTTGATGAGTCTTGCTTGTCCTTCAAATGCAATATGGATTGAAGTCACTCAGTTTTGGTAAGTACTCCAAGTTATAGACTGCGGTAACTACACCAGCAGTGTGGACTAAAGTTCAGCTGGGTGGATCACAGTTAGGAATTTAGTAAATACACATTCACCAGCAATGAATTTTGGTAACTATTCCAGCAAGGTAGACCCAAGTTACAGGCTTTGGTAACTATGACACCAGCTGCAGGGACTTGTGGTAACTGTTTCTGCAAGGTACTTGTAGATCCAAGTTATAAATACCACCAGCTTTGTGGATTGAAGTATTCCAGCAATGTAGACCAAGTTAGAGATTTTGGTAAAAATCCAAGTACATGTATATGTAACTGTTATCACAGCACTGGGAATGCAGTAAAATAGTGCAGTAAAGAGTCACGGTGGAGTACTACTGGTACATCACGGTCAAGATAGAACTGGATGAATTGTGTTGCTGAAAAAAGAGTTGCAGCCAAAAGGCCTTTCAGACACAGTAGTTTATCAAGTGTGGCAACTGATGTAGAGCTGGATGTGTTATAAGCCTTGTGCAAACTTGTACAATATACCGGTAGATATTAAAGAAAGGCATTCTGACAGCATCCTGAGCTGAATGCTGATGCACATAGCAAGTCAAATTACCAGAATACATGTAGGTCCCCCTCTTTATTTGGGGCTGATTGTCAACAACAAAATCACCTATTGGTCATCGCATCCAGTCCTCTTGCAGCAGAGATTACTTTAATACTGAGTGTGCTAAAGCTTGGTAGCTAATCCCAGTAAGTAGTGATGTGAATCAAGATTGTGTTTTCATATGAATAAGTCGCTGCTCTGTGTTCTGGCTGAAATCTGGGCGTGGCCAAACTGAAAAGGCCGCTCGGGTTTTAATATTCTGACAAGGCTGATGCTATACGGTACCCAATAATGTAGACAGTTTTCTGTGTTGATTATTTTCCCAAGTAAGGTTTAGAAAGTGACGTTTGACGTGGCAGAAAGTTGTTCCATTATTGTATTTTTAATATCTGTATCATGTCACCAGCCGTCAGTGGAACAAAAGCTCTCTGTCAACAAAAGCCTGATTATTGCAAAATCAAACTGCTTACGTTGCCTCACATAATTAGTTTCAGCTTCTTGTAGAAGTGATAGTCGTTGAAGATCAATATTTCATGGGGAATTAGATGGCAATTATTGTCGCTTCACAAGGCAAATATACAAAGTGGCAAATAGACGGTCCTGCTACATTTGCAATCCTCATCTTAGAGACAATTATTACTAAACTTGTGCAAAACAAAGTAAAAAGGGCTGTTATCAAGTTACATTAGCATTTTTGTCTGATAGCATAAAGTAAAATTAGAAATGTGAATTGTCAAATTTAATTCTCTGTATGGGTGACCTTAATGTGTAAAGTTCCATGGTGTTAACAAGATCAATTTCTGTGTCCAAATTGCAATTTTTATTTCATTTTTAAAAATATCGAGTGCCTCTGAGGTTGAGTTATTCCTGCTATTGGGTATTTATAAATACCTTAGACATTTATGCCTCCTCATTGGCTCAGAGCATGTCACATGGCCAGTCTTAAAGGACGATAATAGACTGGTTCCCGCTCCACATATTCCACATACGACTGAATATGAGGACCGGCTACTGTCGTGTTTAAAATAGCACTTTAAGCATTACGTCATGCATTTATTTTTAGGAGCACATAACCGTTAATTTTCAAAGCGCGCTATATGGCATGAGTGTACAACAATTTGAAAAGGGTTATTCCTTATTTGACCAATACAAATTTAATATATTAACCTTAAAATATTAAATATGCCCATCTTAATATACATGTAGGCTAGCATCAAAAAGAAAATTCAAACCTTGTCTGCATCACCCAGTGAGCTCCTACGGTTACCGTAACTATAGCCACATAATAAATACACACGCAGCGGCACGCGTACGTGCACGCGACATCAATTTAAATTCTCGAAACAATGACGAATTGTACCCGACGATTAACGGTAACGTCCGGATGTGCATTCGGGTGACTTCGGGAACCTTCGGAAAAAGGAGGAATTCCTCCTGTTTCAAAAAGGCGGAATTGGCTGCTGCCGGACCTTAAATTCAGTCTAGTCAAAGAATTTTTGGTCTTGGTACCAGACTAGGACGATAAAGGCTCGGCCAGTCTTAAACACTTTTTACCCTGGCTTGCGCCCACGCCCTATTCGGCACGTATGGAACACGCACACAGAAACTGCACGCTCCTGAAAGCAAAATATGCACTGTGACTAATATATGGAATTCTGACTATGACAAGTACCCAGTCGTGTGCGTGTGCGTACAACACGCCTGCATTACGCGTAACTCGTGCATCGAACTAAAACTTGACGCACAGCAGTTTGAACAAAGGCAATGTTATGCATGTATATGTAGGAAAGTGATGCAAAACATGGCAACAAAAGGACAAGATTATCGAAGAATTTTTAAGTTTTACTGATTAACACAAAAAGGTATTTATGAATGGAAATAAAATTGAGATTGACCAGTCTTAAAAAATACGTTTAAAACTTTCTAGGGGCCTGGATGAGTGATAATGGCCCTCCCCTGTGGCTCAGTCCATTATCACTCGTCCAGGCCCCTATCCGATTTTTAAACGTATGTTTAAGACTGGTCAAACCCACTTTTATTTCCTAATTAAAACTGGTACAACCTGTTTACGGTCGGGTGGTTGGCGACTAAACCACCCCAATCCTAGCTTTAGCAGGTAAGGAGGGAGTGAGGACACACAGCAGAAAGAAAAACAAGCTTCTTGTGGGTCACCTTCCAAACAGCTTCAGGATCTTCTTGATGCACCTGCTGGAATCATCGGTCGTTGAGTCTAACAAGTTGGTCCTTAAACTTGGAGCACGTGTGGGCAGGCATCCGTCCTCTGTTTCCCAGGTATGCATTAAACGTTGCAGTGTGATGGCCATTGTCATTCCAAGCAAGGTATAGAGATATTTCATGTCCTACTGTAGCAGTCAAACAGCCATATTTATGGGTGGCCTGCTCGCCACAATTTATGGAGGACCCAAAAAAAGGAGGAATAGACAGTCATTATCACTCTTTTTCCCAACTTTTTCCTTTAAATCAGCTCTTGGAATATACGGACCCTGAACTGGACAAGACCATAGCTTTTGGACTGCAATTTTAAATCTTTAAACAACAAACATGCCCCGTTGGATACAGTAGACTAGGACTTAATATTCTTTTGAAATGGCAAGGCTGACAGAAAGCTTAAGAGCAGCATTTGGGATTTACAGTCAAGAACTCTCGGCTGAAGCATGTGCATACTCCTATAGGCGTCTCTCTGCAGCTGATGAGGATGCAGGTTCACACTAAAAGTGTATACCTGTCCCTACTTTATAGTGTATATGCATCGACTCTGCAGGGAGACAAGGATGCAAAGTACAGCCTCTACCGGCCCCTGGAGTAAGATATTTCATGCATTCCAACACGGGAATGGCTGCCACAGTTGAGAATGATTGCAGGAACTGGCTCAACTGCCTCAGCAAACAGGGTGTCAGTAAAATGAACAGCAATGGTCAGTGTGTCTTGGAAATGTGTGTGGCCCAGCGTCTGTGTGTCACTAACACCTACATGTACTTCATCGGAGGCTCTTGCATAAGGCAACCTGGCAGCACCGAAGATCAGAGCATTGGCACCAACTAGACTCTCTGCAAAAGCCTTCTCAAGGAGGTTCTCCACTAAAGAGCAATCCATTCTGTTGATGGAGATACAGACTGCAGCCTTGTCCTCTGCAAGATTCAGATGCTCTAAAGAAACTGCATAAGTCACAGCAGGTTTGATGCAAACATATCGACCGGGAGAAGGTTCCGAATGTGTTATTGCAAGAAGAGCAAGGCGACGAGAATGAATTCCAGTAGATTTCAAATGAGAAAATCCTGCTGTTGCATTATTGGCGGATTCAAACACCAATTGTCTAATTCTTCTTGAAAAGGTTTCCTAGCAAAGCTCTTGCTTCTTTGAAGAGTTCTTTGTTTCTCAGCACATAAATAACGACATTGATCCAAGAATTGGTCAAGTAGAGAAATAATAGAAATGTAGTTGCCCCACTTGAAATAGGCACCTTAAATACCTCTAGAAGGAGCGCGACCACTGGTGGTGTGTAACAAATGTAGAGTGATGCCGTGATAATCGCGGCAGTAACGAGGGACTTTTTACTGCCTTTGTTTGGCCGGTTCCCAGCCAGTTGGTTTCCATCCTCTTGGCCCCTAAATACACCAACTTGTTGGATTCGCTTGGCATGTTTCAAAGCCGTCTGTACAATTTTGATGTACAGAATTGTGATGCATGTAGTGGGTACACACAGGGCTATAAAAACAAAGATTATGTACATTTTACCTCCGGAAAAGTCACATTTGTATGCTTCAAGTCTGTTATTAGCAGCAATAATCATCCAGATGGTTGATGTAAGTAACAGGACAGCCCAGGTACAACACACTGTTAACCTCGCACGCTTCAGAGTCATGATGTTGGGATATCGCAGAGGGAAAAAGATAGCGATGTAGCGATCTGTTGTTAGATACAACACAGAAAGCATACTGACTTGGAGCACCTGTGGCGCAAATGTCAAGTTTAAATTACACATGAAGTCACCAAATGGCCACCATCCAAGTATTAAGGAGGTGGTTTCTGAAACTGCGATTATAGTTCCTCCAATCAAATCTGCGGCATTAAGAGACAGCATGAAAACCTTTGTTGGTTCCATGAGGACCTTGGTGCGATGAATTATGATGAGACTAAAGACATTTAGTACAAACACCAAAATGCTGGTAATGACAAAGAGTACAGTTAAGAAGATCCATACTGGCGAGGTGAATCCATCTCTCTGATAAGTTTGGGTAAAGGTGGTGTTTTCATCAACACTGGACATTTTGATCAGCTGTATTAGTCGGGTATCTATGGGGGACCCCCCGTGCACCCCCCCCAGAACTAAACCAAACCAACTTTTTTAGGTGCATTTTATGGTCCTAAAACACATTTTTGATGTTAACAGTAAAAAAAACCCGATGCATTCGGGTTATTCAAAATGGCGGCCAAAATGGCCGCCAAAATGGTGCAAAATCATATATTGGCCAAATAATATGATTAAAGCACTTAAAAAATGGCTAGTTATATGTTTTTGACCCTCGCAAATTCATTCCTGGGGTCCCTTTTTGTATCATGCTTCAAATTAAAAATGGCGGCCAATATGGAGGCCAATATGGCTGCCAAAAGTGGCCAACTGTGAGCAAAATGATATACATGTATAATGGACAAAAATAATGATAAACACATACATACATGTAACAAAAGTTATATGTTTTTGACCCTCGCAAATGTATTTCTGGGGTCCCATTTTTTCAATCATGCTTTAAATTCAAAATGGCGGCCAATATGGAGGCCAAAAGTGCCCAATATGAGAAAAATTATATACATGTTTAATGGACAAAAAAATACATGTACATTAAATGCAATCCCCAGAATTAACTTACAACCTTTTAGGGTGTCTTTTATGATCCTGAAGCATATCTGGGATACTAACAAGAAAAAAAAATGCTCTGGAGATGACCAAGATGGCGGCCAGTATGGCCGCTATTACATGTAATATGTCCAAAATGGAAAAGATCATATATTAGCCAAATATAATATGATAAAATCATTTATAAAATTGCTAGTTATATGCTTTTGACTGTTTGAAAAATAATTCTGGCATCTCCTATTTTTCTATCATATATCATGCTCTAAATTCAAAATTGGCGACCAATATGGCTACCAAAAGTGGCCAAATGTAAGAAAAATGATATACAATGACAACAAAATAATGCATAAATTAAATGCAACCCCCTTCCGCTAAACTAACCTCACCACCTTTGTATGATGCCTTTTAGAGTCCTGAAACAGTTTTGGATGTTAACATTATTAAAATAAAATCTTCTAGAGACAAAGATGGTGGCCAATATGGCCGCCAAAAATGGTCTAAAATTAAAAGGATATCATAAGCCGAATAATTAGCATTTATAAATTGCTATTCATATGTTCTTGACCCTCATTTATTACAACCAATATATGGCTGCCAAAATATGTTAAATTAATTAATTCAATGCTCCCCCCCCCCCCCCCCCCCCCCCCCCCCCACCCCCACACAACCCAATAACAACCTTTGGGTGCGTTGATCCACAAAAACTATTTGGATTTTAACAGAGAAAAACCTGCGGCACTCGAGATATCCAAGATGCCGGCCAATATGGCTGACAAATCATATCACCCATATGATGCAATAGAAATTAATAAAATGGTTAGTTACTGGTATATGTTCTCTACCCTCAGCAATCATCTTTATGCTACCCTTTTTTACTTTAAATTCCATAATATGCGATCAGCATATGCGGCCAAATGAGAAAAATGTCTGCTGTGCTGGCTGGGCTAGTGCGTTTTCCCTTGCTCGCTTTTAAAAGGGATCCAATGAAACTGAAACTTCCCTTACTGTAGCATTGGCATATTGGATAGTTGTCTCCCCAGTACATGTAACCCAAGGGATGCATCTTTATGGAAATATCGCACAGGACAACTGCCCATCCTAATCCCTCTATTGCTTGCTGGTTTCTATCATGTTCAGGAGTGTACGATTAAACTGCTTTATAAGCACATCCAAATTCGAATTGTATTGAGTTGTTCACATTTTGTGTACTCAAATAATTATGCCCTGCACTTCAATACCGTTGCCGTTTCTAGAATCGCTCTTTCCCACTTTAGACTCCCTCTTCACGAACAACAAACACCCCATTGTCTCATGATCCCATATCTGTGTCTCTCAGATCATATTTGTTGTGATCATGGAAAAACCATTTTGGTGGTCATACCAGCCTCATTTAACTTCAAACATGATAAAAATACCAAGATGACAACTGATAAGGGTGAACAACATCATTTAATTTATGTTTTATAATTTGTTTTTGGCCAATTATATATCATTTTTCTTACATTCAGCTACACTTGACAGCCATATTGATCGCCGTCTTGAATTTAAAGCATGGTAGCACACCAGATAAACAGTCTGTTGTGAGTAAAAAATATATATAACTAAACATTTAAATCATTATTTTGCTATAAATATATGACCTTTTCTATTTTGGAATTTCTTTAGTGACCATATTGGCCACCATCTTGGATATCGCCAGACAATTTTTTAATTAACATGTTTTGTGACCTCAAAGGTGCAACAGTTTTTATTTTATTTTTATCTTTATTATGTGTCATTTTTCTCATATTTGGCCACTTTTGGCAGCTACAGTGATCGCCATCTTCAAGCTGTGGGTTATTTTTGGCCCATTATATATCATTCTCCTCATATATGGCCACTTTTGGCAGCCATTTTGAATTTGGAGCATGGTAGAAAATCTTTAAAATAACATTTGTGAGGTTAAGAAACATAACTATATAGCAATTTTATAAATGATTGTCATTATTTGGCTAATATACATCTATGATCTTTTTCATTTTGGACCATTTTTAGTGGCCATATTGGCCGCCATTTTAGATATCTCCAGAGCATTTCATTGTATTAACATGCAAAATATGCTTTATGATCACAAAGGGCTCCCCAATAAGTTGGTGTGGGTTAGTTCTGGGTGGTTGCCTTTAATGTATGTGTTTATCATTATTTTTTGTATATTATATATCATTATTTTTTTTTCATATTTTGCCATATTGGCCGCCATATTGGCCGCCATATTTAACTTGCAGCATGATAGTAAAATAGGGGACCCCAGAAATAAATTTGCGAGGGTCAAAAACACGTACCTTTTGTTATGTGTTTATTATTATTTTTGTCCATTATATATCATTTTTCTCATATTTGGCCAATTTTGGCAGCCATATTGGCCTCCATATTGGCCGTCATTTTGAATTTGAAGCATGATAGAAAAAAGGGGACCCCATGATTAAATTTGCGAGGGTCAAAAACATATAACTTTTGTTATGTATGTGTTTATCATTATTTTTGTCCAATATATATCATTTTGCTCACAGTTGGCCACTTTTGGCAGCCATATTGGCCTCCATATTGGCCGCCATTTTGAATTTGGAGCATGATACAAAAAAAGGGACCCCAGGAATGAATTTGCGAGGGTCAAACACATATAACTAGCCATTTTGTAAGTGCTTTAATCATATTATTTGGCCAATATATGATTTTGCACCATTTTGGCGGCCATTTTGGCCGCCATTTTGAATAACCCGAATGCATCGGGATTTTTTTACTGTTAACATCAAAAATGTGTTTTAGGACCATAAAATGCACCTAAAAAAGTTGGTTTGGTTTAGTTCTGGGGGGGGTGCACGGGGGGTCCCCCATAGATACCCGACTATATGGATTGAGGTGAACTGTGTGGATTGAAGATAAATTAATAAAGTATTCCAACAACGTAGATCCAAGTGGCAGATTTTGGTAAAAAATCCAAGTATATTTAACTGTTGATATATTGGTGAGAACACAGTAAAATAGTGTAGTGAAGAGCCACGGTGGAGCACTACATCAGGGTCATAAATTCTGGGAGCTAATATTCCAGTATTTCAGATTGAACTGGATGAATTGTGTTGCCGGAGTGACTGAACAGCCTTTGCCAAAAGAGTTGCAGCCAAAAGGCCTCTCAGTAGTTCATCAAGTGTGCCAACTGATGTAGAGCTGGATGTATTTAAGCCTTGTGCAAATACAGATTGTACATGTATGAACAGTTGACAGCACCCAGTGTCTTGAGCTGAAGGCTGATGCATATACCAAGTCAAATGACCACGAATAGCTAAGAGCCCCCCTCTATTTGGGGTTGATTGTCCACAACAAAATCACATATCAGTCAATGGATTCAGTCCTCTTGCAGCAGAGATGACTGCTTGATAGCTCTTTCCAATGAGCAGTGATTGTGTTTTTTCCCTTGCTGTGCCAAGTACAGTATATGTAACTGTTGGGCACACGGTGAAATAGCACAGCAAAGAGCCACAGTGTAGTACATGTACTACGTCATGGTCATGAATATGGAAGATAGTATTCCAGCATCAGATGGAACTGGTAGAATTGTGTTGCTGCAAAATGTGTAGATCCAAGACAAACAGCCTTTGCCAAAAGAGTTACAAGTAAAAGGCCTCTCAGATACAGTAGTTCATCAAGTGTGGCAACTGTAGAGTTGGATGTTTTACAAGCCTTGTGCAAGTACCCTCAACGGCGCCCAGGGTCTTGGGCTGATTGCCAATGCATATATACCAAGTAAAATGACAATGAACAGCTCCCGCTCTCTATTTGGAGCTGATTGTCAAAAACAAAATCACATATCAGTCCGTGCATTCAGTCCTCTAGCAGAGATTCTGACTTTAATACTGAGCATGGTAAAGCTGGATAGCTGTTCCCAGTAAGTAGTGATGTGGATTGAGATTGTGTTTTTATATGAACAAGTCCGTTCTCTACGTGTTGTTGCTGTAATTTGGGCGTGACCAAACTGAAAAGGCCGCTTGGATTTTCATATTCTGACAAGGCTGATGTTTAATACGGTACCTAATAATGGGGGAGTTCTCTGTATTTATTTTTTTTCTCGAGTAAAGATTTAGAAAGTGACGTTTGACGTAGCAGAAAATCGTTCCGTTATTGTATTGTTAATGGCTCTCACGTCACAAAAGCCTGATTATAATTAGTTTCAGCTTTTTGTAGGAGTGATATTTTCTGGGCAATTTGATGACAATCATTGTCACTTTAGTCTTAACCAGGCAAACAGAAGGGGACTTTTGTGGTTAAGTTTTAACCACATGGCGGCATATGCAACGATAGTAAAATGCTTATGATCTGTGACTTACAAAAGTTACATTTATAGAGTTGCATCGTACCATTTGTTCAATTCAATACATAGTGCATCCTGAGATATCAGGGAATTTCCACTCTGCAAAGCGACGTAACAATACCCTGAGGAAACACGCAAATCTGTGGAGTGAGCCGGCTGTTGTCTTGAGCCAACTCACGCCCGAGTCATTTTGATGTAATTTAATCAATTCGGTCATGTTATGCCGAAAAGAAACGATTTCTATACTTTCCAGAAATTGTATTGGGTTCCGTTCCTTATGACTGTCCCATTCCTACCAAACTTTCAAACGACAATCTTAATTTACTCCGCAGTTTTTCAAATTAATAACAGGGATGCATGCTGACGAATGAAATGGAACGGATTCCCCAATATGCTTTAAATAGCAGCCAATCGTCGACGCAGACAGCGGCCAGCATTACCGAGTACATGTATCACATGCATGCACGGTGTTTACAATCTGCGCGCGTTACATTTGAATGCCTGCAATTGTGCTGCGATGCACTGCAAGCGTCCTGATTGGTCCAGCAGAGGCGACAAGATTTCTGTCGCTAGTCCCACCGTGAAATGGGGCTTTTTTAAACAGGGCCACTGTATGCAGGAGTTAGGGAGTGCGTTAAAGGGGCACTGTTGCAAGAGGATGTACATAGTGAGTCTTTGGAAGTTTTATTCTCTTGATATTAAAGAAAGCGAGAATGAATTCCATTGGATTTCAAATTTAAAAATCCTGCTGATGCATCACTCTATGCTTTAAACGTCGATTGTCTACGTGCAAACGTTTCCCAGCAAAGTTCTCGCTTCTTTGCATAATTCTTTGTTTCCAGCAAATAAATCACATTGATCCAAGATTTGGTCAACTAGAGATTTTCAAAAAGCATAATTGCCTCAAATGAAACAGAGTCTGAAATTCTTGTACATGTAGGAGGATTGAAAAGCACGGGGATATGGTTGTATCATGGTCTAGTGATTTTGAACCAGCGGCATTTCTACATTAGGGGCCAGTGGGGCCCGGCCCCACCAAGATTACTGTCATGAAAGTAAAAATTTACAGACTTCTCGATAGAATCTGAATTTAATTATCCTTAATGTTTGCATTACACTTTGCCTGAAATCCCTCTTCGAGTTATTTATTCCAGTGTTCCAATGCTTAACTAGTTTTGTTTCCATAAAATATTTTGTCAGAAACTGTGTTTGTGCATTATATACTTCTTCTGAATCCATATGGGACCAAGTAGAGCTGGCCTCTCTGCCTTTCCTTTCCACCGTATTGATTTGTGTGTCGGCATATTTTCAACGCGAGTTACAATATATTGCAGTTGGTGGGGCCACGCAGAGCTGGCCCCACTTATTGTGTATTGTCTGTATTGTTTTGCGTGTAAGATGAGTTGTTCAGTGCGAGTCCCAATCTGCAGTAGAATATCAGTCAGTGGGGGCCACGCAGAGCTGGCCCCACTGCCCCATTTCCTGCGTATTGTCTGTAATGTGTGTGTGTAAGCGGCTATTCAATGTCGTCTCATGCGGTACAATATCGTAGTTAGTGGGGCCATGAAGAGTTGTCCCCACCAGAATTTTACTGCTAGAATCGCCACTGTTTAGAACCATTACCTAGGCGACTAACAAAAGATGACATACAGGGATGTGATTGTTCCAGTTTTTCCCGGAACTTTCTTTTGTCTCCTTGGTTTGTGACAAAGATTATTCCAGGAAAAACCGGAACAAATCACATCCGTGGTCATAGCAGACCCTAATATTTTTTGCCAAAAGGTCTCTCATTATCTGGTTCATTGTTGGATGTCTGATGTATAGCAGGATATTAATCTTGTGCAAGTAATTTATAGGGTTATGAAGTATTTTTCATATACAGCCCAATCCCACCAACTATGGTCAAACATGACAGAAAGCACTGGTGGGTAATAACAAAAATCTCATGAAGATCAGGGGTGCACAACAACAGCATGAAGAAAACAAATCTAAAAGCGTCCTTTGGTTAATTTGTACAATATTAAGCTGGGACCATGTACATGTACATGTATAGCCACTCTCACATATACGAGTATGGTCCTGTATTTGTTCCCGTACTAAATTCGGGACCATACGGCGCAATTTGAGCCAAAATCGGGACCATACGGTAGTCAGAGCTGTATGGCCCTGTATCAGAAAGTATGGCCCCTTATGGCCCCCGTATCGCCCCGTATTGAACAGTATTTCACTTTCCTGCGGAATTTTATTTCCGGTTCTTCTTTTTGCGACCACAATTTTAATTGTTTTGTTCATACGGGCCTAATTCGGGCCTAATTCGGCCCGTATCAGTACGTATCAACCCGTATGGCCCCATATCAGAAAATATCTCCCCGTAAGGTCCCTTATGGTCCAGTATGGTACACAAATACGGCAAATTTTTGAACATGTTCAAAAATTTGCCGTATGGTCCAAACTCGTCCCGTATGCTCCCGTATCAGTCCGTACGGGTAAGTATGGCCCCGAATTTGATACGGGAACAAGTACGGCCCGCTACGGATGCAAATACGGGTATGTGTGAGAGTGGCTTATGGTCAATCAAAAGGTGGTCCACAGCCCCCATAAAGCACTGAGCCCCCTCCTCTCCCAAGAAGCTCGAGTTCCTCAACCTTTTCCAACTTGGGCGGGTTGTTACAATTGATTTTCCTGTACATCACCAGACTCTGTCTTGGAAACTCAGAAACTTTCAAAAATTACCTTACACTGCCTTCCCCAAGTAGAAGCAGCTTCCGGATCCATAAGTTGTGCTGCGAGCTCCCCTCTAAACATCATTAACCCATCCTCGCACAAAAGCTACCGAAATTATGCAGAGTGATGTCATCAGCATAAATGCCCACCTCACTGTGTCGGATAGAATCAATGATGTCATTGATGTAGACAAGGAAAAGGGCAGGCCTGAGAATGGTTCCTTGAGGGACACACCAGCATTGATGGGTTTCAGGCTTTAAAGATTGTCCAGCAACCACCACATGAATCGTGCCTTCACTGAGATAAGATGATATCCACTCAAGCAGTTTTCCCATCACTGCTGGATAAGAGACCTTTGATATCCATTGCAACAGCACATGCTTCTGACTCAATTAATGCTGAATGTAGTCTTAGCTCCGAGACCTTTGTCGTTTGTTTGTTCTCATAGTGCACTCTATCTGCGTGGTAGTTTCATCAATTAGTTTTGTACTATTCAATTCTGCTCTGTGGTTGTTTCAATCTTGGTATCGATACTTGCTCATCAATGCAACGTTGGTATCAATGGGTACTCAATTCTTCTCTCCATTTCAATGCCGTACATTCACTCGTTGAGAATCGCCTGGTTCAAACATTGTCTACTTCCTCTTGCAAACATTTTTCAGCAAAGCTCTAGCTTCCTTGCGGAGTTCTTTGTTTCTCAACAAGTAAATAACAACATTGATCCAAGAATTGGTCAAGTAGAGAACTTCAAGAAACAAATCCACCTCAACTGAAATGGTTACCTGAAATGCTTCTTTGAGGATCAGTGCAACCACAAATGGCATGTAACAAATGTAGAGTGATGCAGTGATGATGGCGGCAGTAACGAGAGACTTTTTGCTGCCTTTGTTTGGACGGTTCCCAGGCAGTTGGTTCCCACCCTCTTGGCCCCTGAATGCACCCACTTGTTGGATTCGCTTGGCATGTTTCAAAGCCGTCTGTACAATTTTGATGTACAGGATTGTGATGCATGCTGTTGGTGCAAAAATGGCTATTATAATGTAAATGCTTATGACTGTATTCGGGATGCTGTCCCAGCCACGATTTCCTTGGACATTGATTATAAAAGCAATCAATGTGTAAAATGGGTAAGGCAACGCGAGAACCCAGATGCAACACACTATTAATCTTGCACGCTTCAAAGTCATAATGTTTGGATACCGCAAAGGGAAAAAGATAGCGATGTAGCGATCTACCGTTAGACACAACACTGATAGCATGCTGACTTCCAGAAAATGTAGCCCAAATGTTAAAGTTACATTGCACAGGAATATGCCAAACCAAGTATCATGTACAAAGTCACGAAGTGTCAAATTGATGGTTGCTGAAACAGCGATTATCGTTCCTCCAGTCAAATCTGCGGCATTAAGAGACAGCATGAAAACCTTTGTTGGTTCCATGAGGACCTTGGTGCGATGAAGTATGATGAGACTAAAGACATTGAATGTAAACACCAGAATGCTGGTAATGAGATAGAGGAGAGTCAAGCAGATCCACAATAGCCAACTGAACTCAATGTATTGATCAGTTTCGGAACAAGTTATGTTTCCATTGACACTGAACATTTTGATCAGTCCGACTTGTTCAATATAATTGAAATAATGTTTGTAATGTCCAGTCATGTGGATTGGAGTCACCAAGTTTTGTAACTATTCCAGCAAGGTAGATCCAAGTTACATGCCTTGGTAAATACAGAAACAATGCAGGTTAAAATCACCAAGATTGATTCCAGCAATGTACATCCAAGTTACACAATGTACATACTTTGGTAAACATACAGCCGTATGGATTGAAGTCACCAAGTTTGGCTTCTATTCCAGCGAGGTAAACACAACAGTCATGCAGTTTGAAATCACAAACAATATTGAGTGCGTTTGGCAACCACTCTAGCGGAATAGTCTGTGGGAAGTACACCAGCCACATAGAATTGTCACTATTCCAGCAAGATAGATCCTAACAGGGTTTGGTAAACACAACAGTCATGCAGTTTGAAATCACAAACAATATGGAGTGCGTTTGGCAACCACTCTAGCGGAATAGTCTGTGGGAAGTACACCAGCCACATAGAATTGTCACTATTCCAGCAAGATAGATAATGAAGTTTAATTGAATGTGGTGATGTTACCAGCCATAAAAGTCACTTAGTTTGGTAATAATTCCAGCAAATCCAAGTAAGTTAGACTAATACTAGTAAAAGTCCAACTGCTTTGTCTGTCTTGCATTGCTGGGACCACAGTACAACGAAACGGAAAAGAGCAACAGTACCACATATATATGTATTGGCGGTAATATTCCAGTATTTCAGATAGAACTGCATGAATTGCGTTGCTATAAGATGCGCAGATCTAAGAGTACTGAAAGAAGACACAACAGCCTTTGCCTAAAGAGAGCTGCAACCACGCATCTATATTAAAGGCCTCCTATTCAGTAGTTAATTAGGTTTGACATCTGATAGTCAGTTATTAAAAACCATACGTAATTATAGATAAATTAGGCATTGTGACGGGTTTTGTGAACAGTCAACAGAGTGTCTTGAGCTTGAAGCAAAAGCACGTACAAAGTAAAATTACCACAAAGAGCCAACTTCTGTAGGGCCATCAATCATTATTAACTCCACCCACGCCAAACCAAAGCAGGCTTCTTGAATTTAAAGACAGATTACATGATTGGAAAATTTATCAAAAAAAACAGGAACAGCATTACATAACTAAAGAATAATGTTGATAAACTGCCTTGTTGATAATGTTGATAAAATAATTTCAGCCACATATAGGTGCAGTAATACTTCAGAAAACCTTAAAAATCCATGCATGGTTTTTGTGTTGAATGAATGGTAAAAAAAAAGCATTACATAACTTTTTTCAAAGCACCTTCAGTTGGCAATTTCTTTGACAAAAGGCGTGTTCCCATTGGACTTCTTTTTCCGTGCCCTCGCGGGAACCTTCCGCGACTCCCTGTAAACATTCCTTCCTGTAAATCTCCCGTGCGTTCCCACTTACCATATATTTTACACGACGCGAGCGAAAAATTTAGCTACTCGGCTGGCCATATGTGGTCAATTGAGGGCGTGGTTTACATAACATTTGACCTAACGGGATGTTTGACATGTGCGATACACATATTGGCGCGAAATTATTAATTGTGTGCATGCTGCACGAAACCCAATCAAATTTCGAACAACTTTGATTAAACTTGCCATTATATTTGGGCTATTTCACAATAAGTGTACACTTTCAGTCTCACTGGCAAATGGGGGTAAAATTTCAAACTTGTCCAACTCACAAAAACTCTGTTGATCTAAAAACTTCAGGATGTATACTAATAATTCCTAAAATATCAGAGCGTGGCATTATGATTAACATGTTTATTTTTTCCAATGAAATAATGATTTGTAATGGGTTGTCTGGAGAGGACATTTTGTTAAACACAGAATATCACAATATAATGGCCAGACGAAATGTTGAAATGGTAATGCCATGCAATGTCCTGTTAGAAGGAATGGTACTGTTAATTTTACAAACATAACATAAAATATTTCAATCATGGTTGACATGTTATATTACAATTAACTGCTGTCCTGGAGAGGACAAATGTTTAACGGATTTTCCACAACCCTGAATATGATCTTGATAATATTTACTCAAATCTCTCCCACGATCAAATTGTCATATTTACTCCATCAAATGTGTCCTGTAGATGATACAAACATACTTGTGAGTACATATTTCCAAACTATTCCATTGTCATGAATACTTTGTCCTGGAGAGGACATTACCATATTTTATTTAACGGGAAATCCACTTTATTTTGAAATGTTCATAAAATTAACATTTTTCGACCGAATTACACCAACCCAAGTTTCACAATATTGTTGAACACTATATATCCATGATTGATCACCAAATTCACCACAATAATGCATCATCAACAAATGATTCCACTTAAACTAATGTAAAACTTAAAATGAGACTCCAAAATGGTGTTAAAAGTGCATGTAAATAGAGAAATTCAAAACGAATAACTCGTAGAATTATGTAAAAATAGTTCTGTAGCTTGTCCTTCATATTACCCATCATATAAAATCACTCATAACATGTATTTGCACTGATAAAGTTATACAGGATGGGTTATACTGTAATTTACTCAAATGACCACTTATTGTGAAATAGCCCATTTGCGAAGAAAAGAGCATGAAAAAAACACATGCGTACGTACTGTACATACAGGGCCCGTACATAATAACCAGATTTTGTTCGCGCAATGTGTGGTGGGATTGCACGATGCAGGAAGTGACGTCATCCATTTGGCATTTTACACAGCGGCAGCGGTAGTTCTACAGGGCGGCGCTGTTCCCATTGGACTTTTTGAGGGCCCTGTAAAACTCCCGCGGTTGAGCGGAAAGTTTCCGCGGCCTCTCTCGCCCTGTACGTTTTACATCGTGGTCGCGGTAACTTTACAGGGACGCTAATTCTCCGTGCGTCCCCATTGGACTAAATTTTGTTACTCTCCCGCACAACCACGGGAGTTTAACCAAAAATAGTCTAATGGGAACACCACTAAAGGTACTATTTTACATGGGGGGAAAAAGTCATGTGGTGTTTGTTATTATTGCTATCGACACTTTTAGTTGGGTTTTTCTTGCCAAATTTTGGCTAACTGCAAATGATGTATTGGGGCTTTAATCAAACCAGTGGCTGACGTCGGATTTTTTGTTGCCTATTGAGTTATTAAGGCAGGCATTTATTGAGTCTGATTTTTCATCAATAATTAGTAGTCACTGATTGCTGTTATGCCACCGGCCTATATTGCCAGTTACAAAAAGCATTTTGTCATTGGTGATTAAGTCGGTGTCAGTTGATATACTGGCTTGCCATCAGCATGATAGCTTGACTGGCAAATAAGCTAGCTGGTATTACCTGAGTAAATCAAGTTATATTTTTTAAACCAGAGTCTGTGAGAAAAAGGTACATCCTAGGCTAGTTATTTATTTTTTGCAGAGTTGGTGAGGGTTTGTAGTGTTTGTTTTACTTTAAAGAAGGGGGCTCGTCAATGCGCGACAGACAAATTCGTTCCACGAATTTAACCGCGCTCTTGCCCTGGCAGCCGCTCTTATGGTCCCAGAGGGTGTAGAGACACGGTGCAGGCTAATAGCCTCGTCCACTCTGCAAATAGGGTGTGTATCTTTTCAAAATAAAATATTTATCACAAAAAACACACCCTTTGTAAATTCATGACATTTAGTTTCAGCTATATTCACATTATTTATATTACAGATATGGTTGGGTGTTATTATTGACGAAACCTTAAGTTGGAACCAACATGTCGAATATGTAAAGAAGACAGTTTTCTCAAAATTAGCTATGTTAAAAAGAATTCGCGACTGTGTAACTCAAAAGCACATGAACACCCTTATGTTAAGTTTAGTCATGCCTAGTCTAGATTATTGTTGCAGAGTATGGGGTGACCGTTATGCATCTCATAACACTGTCTTAAAAAAATGCCTCAAACGTGCAGCCAGAATAATACTGAAATGCAATTTCCTAACGCCATCAGCTGACATGTTTAAAAAGCTCGACTTGCCTATCCAGAGAGAGTTAAATACAAGTAAGCTATATTTGTTTTTAAAAGCATCAATTCCTTGGCCCCGCAGTATATGGCAAGTCTATTTACACCTTACGTACAAACTCGAGGAACTCGTCAACCTGTTTGTTTGGTTTTTTTTAAATGAAAATTATGTTCTGATAAGGACCATTACTTTCAGGATGATGTCATTTTTTCTCCAATCTCTTTCGCAGCCCCAAACGGAATCTTTAACCAAGTCTTTTTGTGGTAAAATCAAAATCTCTACACGTTTTACATACCTCCCTGGCCGTAATACTCTCAAAAATGACGAATACACATCCTTGAAAACCGAATCTTCCAAGAGAAATCGGACGCCTCGTGTTACTCCAAATTATCAATTTGCATGCGGCAGCCTAAACGCAACATGAAGAATAGACTGGTCCCCTGTCGATGTCCATGTGCACTACGCTGCTCACGGCTGCTCTTCGCTAACGACGAAGGGGCAAACAGTCAACAGAATGGCATAAAGTATCTTGTGTTGAAAGCTGATGCATGTACATGTACCTCGAAGTAAAATTACCACAAAAATATGTACAAGATTCCAGTAATGTACAGTCACTAGTTGAGTTGTCTGATTCAAATGTTATTGTTTAGTATCTCTTGCAAACATTTTTCAACAAAGCTCTAGCTTCCTTGCAGAGTTCTTTGTTTCTCAACAAGTAAATAACAACATTGATCCAAGAATTGGTCAAGTAGAGAACTTCAAGAAACAAACCCACCTCAACTGAAATGGTTACCTGAAATGCTTCTTTGAGGATCATTGTAACCACTGATGGCATGTAACAAATGTAGAGTGATGCCGTGATGATGGCGGCAGTAACGAGAGACTTTTTGCTGCCTTTGTTTGGACGGTTCCCAGCCAGTTGGTTCTCACCCTCTTGGCCCCTGAATGCACCCACTTGTTGGATTCGCTTGGCATGTTTTAAAGCCGTCTGCACAATTTTGATGTACAGGATTGTGATGCATGCTGTTGTTACGGAAATGAATGTTATGGCATAAATGCTATCAACTTGATCTGCGCTGCTGTCACAGCCTTGCTTTCCTTGCACATTGATTATAAAAGCAATAAATGTGTAAAGTGTGTAAGGCAACGCGAGAACCCAGATGCAACACACTAGTAACCTCGCACGCTTCAAGGTCATAATGTTTGGATACCGCAAAGGGAAAAAGATAGCGATGTAACGATCTACCGTTAGACACAACACAGATAGCATGCTGACTTGCAGCACATCTAACCCAAATTTTGAAATTACGTTACATAGGAATTTGCCAAACCAAGTATCATGTACCAAGCCACCAAGTGTTAAGTACATGGTTGTTGAGACAGCGAGTATCATTCCTCCAGTCAAATCTGCGGCATTAAGAGACAGCATGAAAACCTTTGTTGGTTCCATGAGGACCTTGGTGCGATGTAGTATGATTAGACCAAAAACATTAAATGTAAACACCAGAATGATTGTAATGACGTAGAGGAGAGTCAAGCAGATCCACAATAGCCAACTAAACTCAGTGTATTGATCAGTTTGGGAACTAGTTATGTTTCTATTGACAGTGAACATTTTGATCAGTATTATTTGTCCTTAAAAACTTCAAAATTCAATATAATTGAAATGATAATTCCAGCAAGGTAGATCCAAGTTTTGGTAAATACGCCAACTGTGTGGGTTACGTCACCGATTTTAGTAAATATTCCAGTAAGGTAGATCTAATGTACAGCCTTTGGCAAATACACCATCCGTGTGGATAGAAGTGACTAAGTTTAGTAACTATGGTATTCTAGGTATACCAAGGTAGATCCAAGTTACTGGATTTGGTAAATACACCAGCCCTGTTGATTGAAGTCGCTTAGTTTGGTAACTGATCCAGCAAGGTAAATCCAAGTGACTGGCTTTGGTAAATACACCAGCTCTGTTGATTGAAGTCGCTTCGTTTGGTAACTGATCCAGCAAGGTAAATCCAAGTTACAGGCTTTGGTAAATACACCAGCCCTGTGGATTGAAGTCGCTTAGTTTGGTAACTGATCCAGCAAGGTAAATCCAAGTGACTGGCTTTGGTAAATACACCAGCCCTGTGGATTGAAGTCGCTTAGTTTGGTAACTGATCCGGCAAGGTAAATCCAAGTGACTGGCTTTGGTAAATACACCAGCCCTGTTGATTGAAGTCGCTTAGTTTGGTAACTGATCCAGTAAGGTAAATCCAAGTTACTTGCTTTGGTAAATGCACCAGCCCTGTGGATTGAAGTCGCTTAGTTTGGTAACTGATCCAGCAAGGTAAATCCAAGTGACTGGCTTTGGTAAATACACCAGCCCTGTGGATTGAAGTCGCTTAGTTTGGTAACTGATCCAGCAAGGTAAATCCAAGTTAATGGCTTTGGTAAATACACCAGCCCTGTGGATTGAAGTCGCTTAGTTTGGTAACTGATCCAGCAAGGTAAATCCAAGTTACAGGCTTTGGTAAATACACCAGCCCTGTGGAATGAAGTCGCTTAGTTTGGTAACTGATCCGGCAAGGTAAATCCAAGTTACAGGCTTTGGTAAATACACCAGCCCTGTGGATTGAAGTCGCTTAGTTTGGTAACTGATCCAGCAAGGTAAATCCAAGTTACAGGCTTTGGTAAATACACCAGCCCTGTGGAATGAAGTCGCTTAGTTTGGTAACTGATCCGGCAAGGTAAATCCAAGTTACAGGCTTTGGTAAATACACCAGCCCTGTGGATTGAAGTCGCTTAGTTTGGTAACTGATCCATCAAGGTAAATCCAAGTTACAGGCTTTTGTAAATACACCAGCCCTGTTGATTGAAGTCGCTTAGTTTCGTAACTGATCCAGCAAGGTAAATCCAAGATACTGGCTTTGGTAAATACACCAGCCCTGTGGATTGAAGTCGCTTAGTTTGGTAACTGATCCAGCAAGGTAGCTCCAAGTTACTGGCTTTGGTAAATACACCAGCCCTGTGGATTGAAGTCGCTTAGTTTGGTAACTGATCCAGCAAGGTAGCTCCAAGTTACTGGCTTTGGTAAATATACCAACCCTATGGATTGACAAAGTCACCCAGTTTGGTAACAATTTCACAAAGGTAGATCCCAAGTTACTTGCTTTAGTGAACACACCAACTGTGTCACTACGTTTGGTAACTGTTCCAGCAAGGTAGATCCAATTAAGTTAAAGGTTTCGGTAAAGAAGACATCAGCCATGTGGATCGAAATTGCCAAGTTTAGTTACTATTCCGACAAGGTAGATCCAAGTTACAGTCTTAGGTGAATAAACCACTCATGTGGATGGAAATCACAAAGTTTGGTAACCATTCTAGCGTTGTACAACCAATATGGACTTGTTTGGCAAATCACTCCAGCAAGATAGATCCAAGTTATTCATAATTACGTACCAGCCACATGGATTCAAGTCACGTACTTATCCAGCAAGGTAGAAATCCAAGTTGAATACTTAATGTGGTTATTTTCATGTGGATTGAAGTCTCCAAGTTTAGTAAGCATTTCAGCAAATCCAAGTAAGTTAGACTTTAGTAAAGGTCAAACTCTTTTTTTGCATTGCTGGGACCACAGCACAACAACACAGAACAGAAGAACTGTACTGAAGTGCTGCCACATCTTGGAGCTAATATTCCAGTATTTCAGATAGAACTGCTTGAATTGCATTGCTATAAGGCGTGCAGATCTAACATTACTGAGAGCAGACCTAATACAGCCTTTGCCTAAAGAGAGCTGCAACCACGCATCTATATTAAAGGCATGCTATTCAGTAGTTTATTAGGTTTGACATCCGATAGTCGGTTGGAAACCATATGTAATTATAGATAAATTCTGACAGGTTTTATTAACAGTCAAGAGTGTCTTGAGCTTGAAGCTAAAGCACGTATACAAAGTAAATAACGACAAAGAGCCCATTTCTGTAGGGCCATCAATCATTATTTAACTCCACCCACGCCAAACCAAAGCAGGCTTCTTGACTTTAAAGACAGATTACATGATTGGAAAACTTATTTAAAAAACAGGAACAGCATTACATATTTACTAAAGAATGTTGATAAACTGCCTTGCTGATAATGTTGATAAATTTCAGCCACATAGATGCAGTAATACTTCAGAAAACCTTTAAAATCCATGCATGGTTTTTGTGTTAAATAAATGGTAAAAAAATTACCAAACATTTTTTAAAAGTCGCCTTCAGTTAGCGATTTCTCCCACAAAGGTACCATTTTACATGTGGTGTTTGTTATCATTGCTGTCAACACTTTTAGTTGGGTTTTTCTTGTCAACACCAAGTACAATTTTATGTAACTCCAGATGATGTACGTACTGGGGCTTTAATCAAACCAGCGGACATGAGCTGACGTCAGATTTTCCATTGGCACTGCCTATCAAGTTATTAAGGCAGGCAATATCTGTCTGATTTATGTCTGATTTTTCATCAATAATTAGTAGTCACTGATTGCTGTCTCGCCACCAGCCCATATTGCCGATCTGGCGAACCAATTACAAAATGCATTCCATCATTAGTTATATGTGGCCGGTTTTAGTTGATACACTGGCATGTCATCACTATTACAGTTTGACTGTCAAAAAGCCATCTAGTTTTAAATGAGTTGTGGAATCACTAGAAAATTAATTTTTCAAGTCTGTGGACTAAGTTACGTACCAGGCTTGTTTTTTATATTTGTTTGCAGAGTTCGTGGCGATTTTCAGTGTCCATGATTTTAATTTATTTTTATCATTGTAAATCTTCAGGTTTCAAATTCTAAAGGGCAATAACTTTGACAAAAAACAGGGCACACCAATCAGAAAATTTGCAGATATCAAACACCTTTTAGGGGGTGCGGTAGCCTTTTAGCAAGGCTTTATTACTTTGGGGTTATATTGTTTGGGAAAATGTGGGATTCTTGAGCGGAGTATATAAAGGCTGGGCGAACGTTATGCCTTCTGTCTTGCCATGGCTACTGCTACATTATTCATTACATGTAAATGCAAGTAGTTGACCCGAACGTGCAACGTCACAACATCATTACCCGCGTCCCACTCTACACATAAACATTTCGAAAACATATCGAAAACAAACTGTAGACTGAGCCAATGAGCGCTAGGTACCTGTCTTGCACGCGCGTTTGTGATGCAAGTCACCGTACAGTTCCCACAGGACAATCCGACCAATCACATTCACATCGCCTGCGGCGTTGTAGACTCGTTCATTGTCAATGTAGGTATGGCACTTACATTTATTTCGAAAATACCCCATTGAGCTCCTTGTAAATGCGTTTAAATTTGACAAATTGTTTATTACATTCAAGTTTTATACGGAACGAATATCATTTCCATTTGATTTGATTTATTTACCCAGTGAATTCAAAAGCGTAAGCCTACCTCCCTTGTTTGTAGGAGCTCGCGACGTAATTTGCATAGGGTGACCTGCACATGACTGGCTGATTTCGCTACCAACTTTGGTAGCGATTTATATAAAAGAAAAACATAAGAATTGCCTCGCAGTTCGAAAAAGGCTATGTCAATGAGACACTCGGCGTGTGTAGACTCTACTTAAGTCACTAAATCGCCCAAATTCACGAGGCCCTGTCACCTACATGATTGGCCATGCACCTACATGTTGAAAAATTTTCTGACTGGTACCCCCTGCATAAAATACACAAGATACCACTATTGAGCTCGTGCCAATGACGTCATTTTGGGAGTAAAACGATGCCGCGTCGTTGTGGAAGCAATGTGCGTGCGCGTTGTGTGTGTCCATAGCGCGCGTAACGCGCTATGCTGAGGCTCCTATTGGTGAACTAAACCGCGTTGCGCCCACCGGAGACACACACAACGCGCACGCACATTGCTTCCACAATGACTCAGCATTATTTGACTCCCAAAATGGCATATTCGCACGTGTTCGAAAGGGGTCAATACACTGGGCTGAGAACGTATTTCATGGTAGAACACATTAAAGATGTATACTTGTTATGAAGTGGTTGCAGACCCAACGAGTTTCCATTTTGCTTACTCTACCTTGATTCAGGCATCAGTAGGGCATTTTCACGGCAACTAACGTTACAATTGCACGCTTTTGACTTCATAATTCTGTTATATCTCAAGTTATATAACAGAATATATCTCAAGTGATACCTCAGTATGGTTTTAGGAGCCATGTATATTGAAGGAATGGATAGCAAGTTTTTAACTGTAGATATATTTCTTGTGTTGTGTAGCCGTGAGTAAAAACGTGTCGGTAACTGATGTTATGCAAAAAGGACATAAAATCTTGCTGCAGAATCTTTTTCTAAAATCTCATGTGCCTGAAATGTTGGAATGGTGCACCGTCCCCCCTCCCCCCAACCCCCCCCCCCCCCTACCCCACAGAAAAATCCTGATACATTTTCATTTTGTATTGCTCAGAAAAAGTGGGATAAAAGGATTTTTTTAAACGATATACACTCCTCAAAATAAAATAAGGGTCAAAAGTATTTTTGTGAAAAATGTTGACCAAGTCAGGACATAGAAACAATTTTAGTAACGGTAATGGGCTAAAGGTTGCTCTGCAACATTTTAAGCACTTTTCACATGGTTTGCATGTCTATTGGCTTAGAAACTGACAGATCATGTGACAAGACACAAAAATGCTGATAACAGGTTCATGATGTCACAATCAAGTTTGGCACATCTGCTTTATTTTTCTTCAAGAGTTAATGGTAAATAAAAACCAGCCTGCATAATATTTCCATATATTGTTTCTCTCATCTACAGGTGCTACCCTACTGGGGAAATCCCCAGGAGCGACGCATCTTGCGCAAGTTCTGGAGCCAGCGACCATTACACACCACGGACGGCGAGTTTCACATCCTCATCACCAGTTACCAACTCGTCATCCAGGACATTAAGTACTTCCAGCGCATTAAGTGGCACTATATGATCCTGGATGAAGCTCAGGCTATCAAGAGTAGTTCTAGGTGAGGCTTAAAGGCCCATTGTACCGTTTTCAAGATTCATGAAATGATGGTATAACGTGTCTATGAATGTTGGTAAACAAGGCTGCAGAAATGTTAGGTGTATAGAGGAATCGGTGCTTCAGAAAACCTTTAAAATCCATGCATGATTTTCGTGTTAAAGGCACAGGCTCGTCAGCAATGCGTGCATGTCAAATTCGTGCCACGAAATACGCAGCTCCGTGCCTTTGCAATGGAGCTGCGTATTTCGTGGCACGAATTTGGCACGTGCGCATTGCTGATAGACGTATAGCACATTACCCCCAACAAATTATAACAAAAGGTTTTTCAATTGTTTCTGGTCCTACTGAATGTGGTCAGGCAGTTCACTGGTATCAATAAAAAATTAAATCCAACCTTCCACAAACGATAAAAGCCACAAACTCAAGATGGCGGTCATAAATCACAATTGGCATGGAAGGGGTAGAGACAATTTGTGTAACTTCTCTAACTACTGATTTCGAATTTATTATTTTATCAGTCAGTAACGTGTGAGGTCACGTCTTGTGGCAAGGCTGGCTGCATCAGTATCCTTAAGAGCCGCTAAGGCAGAGTGCACCAATCTGCCTGAATATCCTCCCTGAATACCTGCACTTTTAGAGCTGTTTTTGAGATGTGCGATTCAGGTCAGCTCATTCCACGCAGATTAAATCAGGATATAAACCCAACCGGGCTGGAGAAAGGCTGGGGCTGGAGATAGGCTGGGGCTGGAGATAGGCTGGGGCTGGGATTAGGCTGGGGCTGGGGCTGGGGTTATGCTGGGGTTTGGGTTGGGTTGGGGCGGGGCTGGGCTAGCTGGCTCTGGACTTGGCCGGGGCTTGGGCTTGGGCCGGGGCTTGGGCCGGGGCCGGGGCTTGGGCCGGGGCCGGGGCTTGGGCCGGGGCCGGGGCTTGGGCCGGGGCCGGGGCTTGGGCTGGGCTGGGCTGGGCTGGGCTGGTTGGGCTGGGGTTAGGCTTTAACTACAGGATTATCCTCTGCTGGAAGTAGAAAATATACGTTCACTGCTAGTGTGATCACAAGTACACCTGGACCTGCGGAACTATTTTGAAAGCGTTTACAGAGCGGTTGTCGATCAGTACCCTTGTCCTGTGGGCAGGTTGGGCTGGGCTGGCTTCGTGCTGGGCTGGTCTGGGGCTGGCCACGGATGAGCTGGGATGGATTGGGCAGGGGTGGGGTGGTATGTGATGGGATGGGATTTGGATGGGATTTGGATGGGGTGAGCTGGGCTGGGTTAGGCTGGGGCTGGGATTAGGCTGGGGCTGGAGTTAGGCTGGGGTTAGCAGAGCTGTCAACCCTACCGGATTTTGCAACAGATTCTTCAGAAAATGAATAATTTCTTGAGATTGTCAATTAACCTTGGGGATTTTTAGATGTGTTTGGAGTCCCGGAATGAACCTGTTTTCCCAGATGTATTCCCCAATGGCTGGGCTTGCTGGCTTCCGACTGGACTGGGCCGGGCCGGGCTAGGGCTGTGGGACCTAGGTCGGGCTGGGCTGGGGTAGGGCGCGGGCTGGAATGTGATCGCTTTTGGCTTGGATTCAGACCTTCTAGCTGGCCTGGGATGGCTTCGAGATGGCCGGGCTGGGGTGGCTTCGGGCTGGCCGGGCTGGGATGGCTTCGGGCTGGCCGGGCTGGGATGGCTTCGGGCTGGGCTTGGAGGGCTTCGAGCTGGAATGGGATGGCTTCGGGCTGGGCTGGGATGGCTTTGGGCTGGGATGGCTTTGGGCTGGGCTTTGCGGCTTTGGGTTTTGGGCTGGGCTGGGCTGTGATGGCTTCGGGCTGGGCTGGGAGGGCTTCGGGCTGGACTGGGATGGCCAAGTTTGTTGGGTTTTTATCGTGATTAAACCTGCGTGGGATGAGCTGACCTCCTGAATCGCGCGTCAGGGAAGCAATTCTGGCAGAGTGGCGCACCCTGCCTGAGTGGCTCGCACGGTGGCTGATGCAGCCAGCTTTGCCAGAGAAGGGGATCATGTTATACACATTATTGACCAATAAAAGAATACATCTGACAACAGCAATTATTGACTCTACCCATTCCACAGCCTGTAATTATGTGGCTTTTCTTGTTTGTCGAAGGTTGGATTGAAATTTTATAAAAACCAGTGAATTCCCTAGCCCGGAAAACCCTAGGGTGGACATTTAAATCACTATTCTACTCAAAATATTAAAGAAGTTACAGCCATTTCAGCGATTTTCAAGGTCAACGGCTGCCATCTTGGAATTGACCCAGATTTCACCCGTTTCCGGTGGGTTGATTTTTGTAGACTTTTTTTCTGTCATTATCCACATTCAGTAGGACCAGAAACCGTTGAAAAACTTTTTGTTAGAATTTGTTGGGGGTTAGGGTACTTTTAATCTACCCGTCTATGACGAGCCTGTGCCCTTGAGGACCATTTAAAAAAAAAATATTTTTTTTTTTTTTTTTTTTTTACAAATTCCAGAAACAGCATTACATAACTAAAGAATAATGTTGATAAACTGCCTTGTAGAAATTTCAGCCACATAGATGCTACAGAAATACTACAGAAAACCTTAAAAATCCATTCATTTTTTGTGTTGAATGGATGATGATAAATTTGTTTGCAAACGATTTTTTTTCAAAAGCTCCTTCAGTTGGCAGTTTTTCCTATTTAGGCCGTACGGTGTGAAGTGTTTACTTCTTGTTTCGTTCCAACTCGACGGGTCTAGGAGAACTCGGTGCTGTAGACACAGTAATAACCGAAGAACATTGTTCCGAAAAGTTCTCCAAAATAGCATCAGTCAAATTTGAGAATTTTAACGATCAAAATCGGCACTATAGTAGACAGCGACGGAGCACCGTTTATAGTTGTTATGCGGTGGCGCTTTACAAATATATGCGCATCGGCACCACGTGATGCAGATTGCCCAATCATAATCCGGGCTTCGGCAGGTCGAAGGTTAGGCAACTTGGCAACTGTTGCCGTGTGTACGTACGTACTAGTCTGTTGTGCAGTGTGAAAATGGCGTCAACGTACCGACACGACCGACGTGAGTTTTCCGAAATGTTTGATCCATTTAGGCCTACATTCGATAACGACAGAGAATCCAAAAAGTTGGACAGTTCATATAGAAATGAGTTTAGGTCTCTGACTTGGCATGCTTGGTTTTGTTTGCGGAAGCTCGCCATCGCCGGTAGGCCTACCTCGATTCCAAACCATGCAAACGGCTCATCCGGCCCAGGCCTGCCGAAAAACGATTCAAAGAAAAAAAGTGCACCTAGGCATAAGCAGAAGCACATTCGTCTCCTAAAAGACCTCGGCTTCGGGCAGCGTCTTCTTCGCGCGGGTCGCTTTTGGCAGCGGGTCCACCATTGTCCACTAGCATGTACACGTACACTAGCCTGCGAAGTGCATCATTCAATGATTCATGATCATCTGTAAAAAATCTGAATTTTGATCAACGTCCAGACTATAAGGCAAACGAATAAGGGACAAACTGAGAAAGGCTGAAACCAACGATGGAGGTAAGCAGTTTTTACTCTGACAAACGAGGCCTATAACATTTTATAAATTCTTCATGCTTTGCCTTAATTTGGTAAGTAAATAAACTAGAGATTTTTTATCGTTATAAAATGCACGAACACCAAGGATTTGCCTTTTTCGTCAACTTATCAAAGCAGTAGGAGCCTATGGCCTATTGAATGTCAGACAAGTCGACCGTTGAGACAAGTCGACCGTTGAGACAAGTCGACCGTTGAGACAAGTCGACCGTTGAGACAACTCGACCGTTGAGACAACTCGACCGTTGAGACATCTGGACTGTTGAGACAACTCGACTCGAAACAAGTCAACGGTCGAGTTGTCTCAACGGTCGACTTGTCTCGAGTCGAGTTGTCTCAACGGTCGACTTGTCTGACCCCCGGCCTATTTGTTGCGGATAGGCCGAGTTATAAAAAATAAAAAAAACTTGGGAAAAATGTTAGTTTGTTGATAAAAATGTAGGCCAGTAAAATTAAGCGGTAAGATTTCATGATTTTAGGGTGTGGTTGAAACCCGGAGGTCGGAGGTAACCTGGAGGTAGAATTGTTTTGTGACCGTGTAGTAGGCCTACTGCTAAGCCAGCTGTTTCAACCTACCTCCGGCTTGCATGTTATTTTAATACAGCGTACCTCCAGGGCCACTGTCAACGCACCAACTACACGTTAGAAAAAAAATCTACCTCCGGGTACCTCCAACCACCTCCGACCTCTGGGTTTTGTAAATTTCCATGATTTTATATTTTAAAAAATTGACAAAAAACTGTTCTATTCCAGGATTGTCAACTTGGAAATTGCAACTAAATTTTAATGTTTTTGTTTGAAGCTCCATGCATCGATAGGCCTACTAGTACTAGTACTAGTACTACTACATGTAGTGTACATTGTATGTGTTTGTTTCAACATCTAAAACACAAACTTTTGCAAACTACTTACCAACCATCAGGATGTGGAATATAAATTTGCTTTAAAATTAGTGCCCTCACATTCTTACCCCACAAGTCTTTCTCAAAGGCTGAGACTTGAGGAGAGCCTTTAATAGGGTAAGAAACGAGGTCACTAATTTTGCAGCATGTTTTTGTTTTTATTTTTTTAAATTTTTGGCAAGTTTCAGCACATCAATAATAAGAGTGTACCCAGGTCTGATCCCTTTTTCAATTCATCTATCTATAACAGGTCATACTAATTACCGTCAACTGCCGTCATCGGTCGTCCCCAGCATTTATCGGGCGTCCTAAGGCCGTCACAGGCTGTTCTCGGCCATGCCGCCAGAAAAAGAAGGTAATTGTAGCCAAATCGGTGACCATTTTGAATATGATGTATGAGACAATACCACTTCGCATTTATAGGGGTATTTTAATGCAAATATTGTGTTAGGAGTTCTGTTAGATACACGCACACAAAAGAAAGCACACCCCTTGTCCATTAATGGTTCGACCCACATCGTCCAAAAGTAATATGGCTGCCACTGCACTGCGCAAAGCAACCTCGCGAGAAAAGTTAGATTATTTTTCCATTTTAAGCCAGAATTTACATCTTAAATGCGAAAATTCTTTGTCATGCCATAATTGGATAATTTCTCATTAAAAGATGGCTGGTGGCAGCTGTTGATGGCAGTTGATGGTAATTACATGTAGTAGGACCCTTCATAACACTTCAACTTGCCTTCAGGCCAAGAAAAAAATACTTGTTTCCTATTACATAAACAAACAAATTTAGGTTGGGTAAGTTGGAACTTTTTCAGCTTTGAGGGGGATAAACAAAAACAAAGTCGATCTACAGAAAGATTAGGTTCCAGGTTGGCACAACAAGTTTTACTTTTTATTGATTTTTTGAATAAAATATCTAGGCTCTGCATGACTTTCTAGGTTGTGGCGGGTAATAGGAAACACAGCTATCTTTTTTCTTGGTCTTATCAGTGAAAATGCAAGGTTCAGTGCAAAGAAGCAGAGTTGTGCTGGCAATAATATAAGATCCTATTAACCTGCAATGCCCGTTTGTGAAACCAGTGTTGATTCTAATGTAAGGTGGTTTTCTGCTTGAAAGGTCTTGCAACGTGAAGCTGGATAGCACAATTGAGCAGCACCAGGATGGAATTCAAGTCTTTTTGCGAGAAAGTTATTCATCAGCGATTAGTTGGAAATGAAGAGGCCCTGAGGTTGTCAAAACTTACCCTACTTTTGACCAAGATAATTAGCACACAAGAGGGACTTCAACTGCCATGCATTAGGTACATGTACATGAATTGTAAGTCAGTATGCTTTTAAACTAAATATGTGGGTGAAATGCACCTACATGTATTCACCAAATTGTCACCTTTTTTTATTCACTGAACACAATGTATAGCAATCTGAGCCCCTTGTTTAACACCGGGGTTAGAATCCCTGTTGTGCAATAGGCGTATTCTTTTTAAAATGTTTAAAAATGGTCTTCTCCAACCTTTCAACCAAGTTCAAGTGCCCTCCAGATTGCCCATCAGGATTGAAATTTTAAATGTGCACAGGCAGATTATATATCAATAAAATAACTTTTCCAATATCAGGTAGGTAAAAACTTATTGAAATAAAAAAATGACAACAATAACATGGATTTGTCATTTTCTCCGCACTTGTGATCTCAGTATACCACTTGCCACAATGCTCACATTTCGAAATTGAGAACATTAAAGTAGTGTCTTCAAAAAAATTAATTTCGTTTTAACCTAACAATCGTACAAAATACCTCCCCAAACACCGGTACTTCCATGAACTGAAAACAAGAAATTTGGAGATGCGAATGGAAAAATGTTTGTGTAGTTTAGTGCACTGCTTTATGGAACCAGATGAGTTACCATAGGTATTTTTTGAACAATATCTTTCAAAGTATACGGATTTGGAATGCATAATTTCAAAACAAAATCTCAACCTGTGGGTCAAAAATGTGATCTGGTCACGCTTCTTTAAATAAACTTGTGATTTTTTTTCTGCACAAAACTGTAGTGTAGCCGATTTCTTACTGTATTTTTTTTTTTCGAGATGAATTTAGAAACACGAGAAAATTGCAATGCCCCGACTGGGATTTGAACCCAGATCCTTGGCATACATGGCCAACCGCTCTACCAACTGAGCTATCTGGGCATCCCGTCGGAGCATCACAACAATCTCGTATTTTGTATCAACAATCTTGTATTTTTTTTCCTTTATTAAGGGCTGACACATTGAAACGACATCTTGAGACGAATTTTCCTCAGCTCTCAAGGTTGAACTGGACATCAAGTATTTTGGAGCTTGGATTCACTCAAGTGATAAAGACCTCAAGATCCAAAGAGGATAGGCGCGTCAGTTGTCTTCCATATGAAAAAGTGTTGTCATCAGCCTTCAGTGATGAAATGAGGAACGTAGATCTGAATGCTGTCTCAAGCTTGCTACTATTATCTGGGAGCCCACACAAGGCACTGCCTCAGATGGCAGAAGTATCTCATATGTGGATTCACTGAAACGGGACATACCAAGTCCCGTTTCATGCTAGACCAAGACATCTGAGGCAAGATCTCTGGGCAGGCTTGAGTTACCAATGGCCTCAACTTGATAAGTTATAAAGTCCTAAACTTTGTGCGTCATTTTGTGAGCGATGTAAACCCTGAAGACCGCTATTCTTGTTGTAACGTAATTTATATCAGTACCCAAGGCACACAGGGCACGAAGAATGCCAGATATGCCACTCGTTTTGCATTGGCTAAAATGTTTCTTGACAAAGAAGTCTTACTCAGCTGGGTGTCTTACTGTGGTGGTCAGCCGAACAGCGTTTAACTTCACATTCATAAATACCTTAGACAGTTTACGCATCCTCATTTGCTGAGAGCACATCACGGGGCCAGTTTTAAACGAATGATAATAACCAGTGATTAAGACCGGTTGGCTCTCGTTTCTACCCGCGTCCTAGTAAGCATATGGAACAACCAAACGCGCACAGAAACTGCACGCTCCCGAAAGCAAAATGTGCACTGTGACTTAACAACACGCCTGGATCGCGCGATCGAATAAATGACTTGATGCGCACGCACAGCTACAGCAGTTTGAACAACAAGATGAAAGAAAAAAGTGAATGCAACGACAGGCTAATTTTGGCGAGTTTTACCGATTTACAAATAAAATGGTATTTATGAATAGGAGTAGGCCTTTGGTTTGGGGCTATTATCGGCGTCCAGGCCCTATCCATTTTTAAACGTATGTTTAAGACGGCTAAACGTCCAAACTCACTTTTAATCCCTAATTAAAGGTGAAAAGTAGCAATTGCATAACAATGTAACAGAATTGTATTGCCACATTTCCCAAAAACTCTGAATAAAAACAAAACGTCACTGATGTGAACAAGAAACTCATTGTTAAGGAAATTGTTTTCATCCAAAATACAAGTGATTTCTTCTAGGATTTTTTTCTATGAGCTGACATCTGGATCTACGTGTCTTCTAAATAGCCTGAGAAGCACACGTCATGGAGGTACTTACATGTAGGCTATTCAAGCAGAGTGGTGCATTCTTCTTCAACAGCTGTTATGAAGGATGGTACATCAGCCTACTCTGTCTTAATGCGGTCAGAGTATAATTTGCATCTTTTCTTTTTCTTTTTTCCCCTCTTTAACCATCAATTTGCATTTAAAACTATTCCAGAATCCGTGCGTGACATGCTCATAAATATTCACGAGTTGCCTTGATTAAGTTAAAGTGGTTTCCCACAGCAGTAGCACTTACATTCCGTCGCCGTCCTACAAATCATTTAAACTGGGCACAAAATTAACTCGTAACCACTCTTAAACAACATCCTAAAAATCTGACATGTAGTGCAGAAATACCATTTTTTCAACTTTGTCCAATATGCAAATTTGACTGGAAATTTTGTGGAGAACTTTTAGCATAGCAATGAATATGCATTACTTTGCATATTTATGCCTTCAGAAAGTAGACCCAAGGGGGTTGGAACGAAACTCATTTTTCAGCTTTCTTTTTTATTACACCTTATGGCCTAATTGGCAGTTTTTCCATTTTGCACAGGAACAAAAATCATGTGGTGTTTGTTACCATAGCTATCAACACTTTTAGTCGGTTCTTTTCTCATTCTGTATTTCTCCATTTTTTTTTTTTCTCTTGGTTTGCAGTATTCGATGGAAGTTGCTTCTCCAGTTCAGCTGTCGAAACAGACTGCTCCTCACAGGCACACCCATTCAGAACAGCATGGCAGAGGTCAGGGCGCAAGACTTTTTACAATGTCTTGTACTTTTATTCCTGGAGGGGGGTGGGGGAGGGGGGTGGGGGGTGGGGGATGGGGGAGGGGCGACGTGACATGTGGATGCAGTGCTCCTGTAGTCTGGAAAAACCTAGTAAGTCAAATGTTAGTGAAAATTGAGTTTAACATTTTTAACTGAAGGGGAAAACCTACTAAGTCCAAATATGGGTCTAACTCAATTTTCACCAAAATTTGACTTACTAGGTTTTTCCAGATTACAGGAGAGTGGTCCAGCTCATCCCACACACATTTAGTCAGGTTGCTAACCCAAAAAAAATATTTGTTTTCTGAGAGAGCGCTTAAGTGCAGGCTTCTCTCAGAAACAGAAAATATCACATTTCACACTGATTATCAGTTGATTATCAGTTGATATATTAGTTGATATATTTAAAAATTGCATTAATTTTGTGGATGAGTGTATTTAATGGCATTAATCTGACATGAGAGTCCTTAAAGGCCCTGTAGATGATCTGTTTTTAAGCGATTCTACGAATGAAACCATTATAAATCAAAAGAAAGACATCAACAAACTCATCCGAAGAAATTTCAGCTTTGTCAAATGTACCACGTTTTAAAAAAACATGAAAATCCATATGCATTTTCCTGGTCTTGGCGGTGTGTTTCAAATATTCGTTCTCAGTTGATCGGGTACTATGTGGCTTGCGTCATGCACTTTGTGGCGCACATACTGCGTGTGCGCGCGATCCATAAAAATGCATCGCGTTGGAACACGCAGGCGGAGTACACAGCGCCCATGCATTTTGGACCGCGTAGATGCGAACCAAAAATAAGTAAATCGTTTGCAAACGATCTAAATAATTTCATCTTTACGGATTATTTTCTGGTAAATTATCTCTTTATGAGCGAAAACCTTTCATTGGATAGTTGCTATTAATTCAATCTTTAGTTTCAGAATTTTTTCCCTGTAAACTCGTCGATTACTTTTTGGGGTCATTGCAAATGATCCACTGGGCCTTTAAGGGACATCTTCACTCAAGTGAGTTAGTTTGCAGATACAACCGCAAGACCTACTTCTTTATCTGTACAAAACTTTTTCATCATCTGCACTTGGTTTTTAAAAGAAATGAGCGCTTTTTTAACTTGCCATAGAAGCTGCCATTTTGCAGTAGGAGATGACGTCACACTGCGCAACATTTGTGCCACAGGCTCGACTGCGCGCACGCGAGTTGTGAAAAATGTGTGCGTGTAGAAGAGTGTGGCTGAACGCGCGCCACGCGGCATGGAATACCCGCGGCATCGCACCGGTGTCCGTGTGGCATCGCATACCGTATGCATGAATAGAATTACAGTGCGGGTGGCCGACTTGGCCGTGAGAAATTTTCCTGGAATTTAGAATCCCTGGCTGTTTCATAACATTTGGCGCTCATAATTGCTAATACCCCGTTCACACAGCTCTGCGACCTTACGAAGACCATGCCGATCACCTCGATCTGAAAAATGTATCAAATCGGGGTATTAGGCCACGACCCGGCTACGCTTATTTTGTGCACGTTCAAAATAAGCGTGGGGAGAGCGTGCAGCTTCCCGACCTAGGAGATCGCACCCCGACCAAACCACCCTCATGGAGATCCTCCCACGATTGGCCACGGTCTCGGCCACTTTTCCATCGTAGTAGAAGCGGCGTCTAAGTGTGAACGGAGTGTAAACATCGTGTTTACCTGTTCCCATAATTGAGAATGCCCGGAATTATTTTCACATACGAAAGCCGCAAATTTCGGCATTTTGCGTGCTGGTGATTCAGGCAGTTGCGCAACGTGACGTCATCAGTTTCACGAAGTGAATACTAATGCGTGATGTGATTGGTAGATCAAAATAGGACAATGCAAGATGGCAGCGCCCATGAGATGCTTTTACACTCACTATTTTTCGTTTTTACAGAGGATCGGCGCAATTACATCTTCTGATTTGAGTGGGGATAGGAAGGGAAATATGATTTTTATAGGAAATCTGCCAACTAACCCATTTGTCTGAAGATGTCCTTTAAGTGCATGCTTATCACATATAAATATCACATTTCAAACTGTAGGAATCACAACCGTGTCATCTAGGACCTGGAGGAAATCACTGAAGAGAAACATGTCTTAAAGTGATTCCATATTCAATTGCTTGTCCACAAATTTACTGTATTTGTTAGATTTCTGTTCTGATCAATAATTTGATTTCGACCCTAACATTCTATCCCAAAGGTTATCAATTGATATATTAAAAAATTGCATTAATTTTGTAAATGAGTGTATTTAATGGCATTAATCTGACATAAGCAACTGACGGTATAAATTTTTCTTTTTCCCCTCTTTCTATCAGTTGTGGGCACTGCTTCATTTCATCATGCCAACATTATTTGACAGTCATGATGAATTCAATGATTGGTTTTCTAAGGACATTGAGAGCCATGCAGAGCGACAGTCGGGCATCAATGAAGGTACATGCCTAGCTAGTCCTAGGAACAGTGGTGCAGTTTTATAGTGTGCACTTTTATAGTGGGGGTGAGGTGACTTAAACTTTCAGTGGAGGGGGTTGGGTGCTTCAAACCCAAAAGAGAAAAAATATACGTTCTCTGCACCGAGTGGTGTAGCATGCTGAATCCAGGACTTTGGTAAATCCACAGGTCGTGGGTTGGAACCCCATCCCGGCTCATCCATGGTGCATGTGCTCTTGGGCAATGCACGTTGCCATGAATTGCCTCTCTCAAGCCAGGTGGAAAAGAGTAGCTGTGAGGGTAGTGAAAGCTGATGTGGTTGATTTGTCCCTGTGTGCATAAGCTGCACGGGACTGTATACTCTCCAGGGAGTTGAGAATTAAAGAATATTATTACTGAGCCCAATGACCAGGGGTAATAATGTAAAGTGCATTGAGACCGTGTGTCAAATGCGCTATATAAGAATTGGACATTGTTGTTATTATGATGATGGAGACATTTATATCGCGCACATATCCATCCCAAGGATACTCAAGGCGCTGTCACATTATCACCCCGCTCATTGGGCTCTATAATATCATTCCTTAATCCTCAACTCCCTGAGGAGCATGCAGTCCCATGTAGATTATGCGCACAGGGTCTAATCAAACACATCAGCTTTCACTACCCTCACCGGTACCCATTTCCTCCTGGGTGGAGAGAGGCAATTCATGGCAAAGTGCCTTGCCCAGGGGCACACGCAACACAGACACGGGCATTCGAACCCACAACCCGCAGAATTAACCAATGTATTGAGTTCGAATCACTAGACCGCTCGGCCATGATATCCCATGATAACCCTAACTCCTGTCCACGGGGAGTATGCCTGGCCCTTAAACCTCCCCACCCTTGTCGTATATATGGGGTGGGGGTGTATATGGCCGAGCGGTCTAGTGCATCGAACTTAAGTTCCTGTGCTAGTACTAGAATGTAGGTTCGATTCCTGGCCGTGACGGGTTGTGGCACCTGTGCCCTTGAGCAAGGCACTCAACCACACTTGCTCCCATTCCTGTAATTGGCAGTCCCTCCGCTGTTGGATGTGGTATATAAGTAAATAATAAATAAATAAATAATGATCATTTATAAAGTGCACAGATCCACAAAAGGTACTCATACACTGATACAAAAGAAAACAAGAAAACATCACTAATCCTTCAATGCCTCATTGAAAAGGTGTGTTTTTAGGTTTTCCTTGAAGACAGGCTCGTCAGCAATGCGCGCGCGCCAAATTCGTGCCACGAATTACGCAGCTCCATGCCTTTGCTGTGGAGCTGCGTATTTCGTGGAATGAATTTGGCACGCGGGCATTGCTGACGAGCCTCTGCCTTTAAACTGTAGAAGAGATGGGGATGATCGTATCCATGAAGGCAGCTTATTCCAGAAACGAGCCTATTCTACGTGTATGTATTATGTGAATGGCCTGTTGGAAGGTAGACGGAAGGTTGTAACGTTTATCTTTCTTTTACTGGCAGAGCAACTGTCAAGACTCCACATGATCCTGAAGCCGTTCATGCTAAGACGAGTCAAGAAGGATGTTGAGAATGAACTTTCAGACAAGGTACAGTGATTTTATAGGCTTTCGTGGCATTAAAGGCACAGGCTCGTCAGCAATGCACGCTCGCCAATTTCGTGCCACGAAATACGCAGCTAGATGCCTTTGCTATGGAGTTGCGTATTTCGTGGCACGAATTTGGCGCGCCCGCATTGCTGACGAGCCTGTGGCTTTAAGCCCCTGTACATGATTTGCAGCATCCCAAAATAGGCATTTGACCTGAAAATCCCTAATTAAATGGAAAACGGAAATGTCTAATGCAATGATTCTGCCTAACAAAACGATACTTGAAGATGAATTTATATAAACGTGTGCGCACACACATTTTTTTTTATCAAGGTACCATCATGTGAACGAAACCAAGGGTCGATTTCACAAAATGCTAAGATTCGTCTTAGTAAGGGTTACTCGTCTTATCTTTATAACAATACTACACGCAGGATCGATCCTAAGACAAGAAGAGTTTTGTGAAATCTGTCTCTGGTCTGCTATGGTAATAGACTATGTAAGTCTCGCGGCAAATGTCAAATCTGAGCTTCTGGGCACAACACGACTAAAACGCCTATTCCTATAACACGGGCGAGATTTTGTTTTTTGTATATAAATTTTTCTGTCCAATCTTAAGTATACAACCGACCCGAAAGTGATTCGGATAACTAAAATGTTTTTTTACAATATATAATACATGCATAATTATCTCTAAAAACGATAAAAATTTATTAAAATTTCGTGACCTGAATACATTTCTCTGCTAGCATATTCTTTATCCAATTTGGAATGGATGACCCAAGTGTGGATTCATGTGAAAATGAATGCTTCGAACTTGGGCACTCTAAAAAAAAAAAAAAAGAAAGGTCTGCAAGTTCTACCTTTGGTAGATGGCGTTTCGCCTATCGCTAGCGAGGTCTGTATGTACACTGTAGGCCTACGTACGCCGGCTGCTGTGCGTGTTGCATATCTTTTGCTGCATGTAGTTTACGATTTTTAAAGATTGACTTGTCGGCTCAGAAAAGATCGTGAATTTTTACATTTCGATTGCTTATTTTTGATTATATACCCCACTTCATCAATTGGAATGCAACGTGCGTTGAAGAGATAGGGTCTTGTGCCCGGAAATAACAGTGGTCTCGCGCGGTCTCGTACGTTCGCGAGGTCAACTTACATAGTTTATATGGCCCCATTTTCAGTGCAGTGCAGTTCAGTCAAGGAACCAGGGAGACTTTGCACAATTTCTTGAAAGCATGATGAACATGTGCATTTTTTTATTGTTTTCACGGAATGTAGATGAGGTACTGAGCTTGGTTTTCGTCATATACATCCTTAATCCACGCATAACGCTGTTGTTAGAATAATATTAGTTATCCCATGTGCGCAAGTGCAATACGGCATAATTTAGTGCGTCCCATATACCACAAGGCCAAAGGCTATGTGGTATATGGGACGCAGAAGCACTACATTATGGCGTATTCCATGAGCGTGAGTGGGATAATGAATTTATCTTCAAGCATACTTGACGCACACACGCGCAGGCTAGGAAGCGCGTGCGAATATACTGAATTAGTGTGGTTCCCAGACCAAAATATCCCGGCTATTCTGAGATGATATTTAGGTCCGGTAACCGGCAGTATATATGTTGGTCCGCCATATTGAAACAGGAGGAATTCCTCCTTTTTTGGAAGGTTCCCGAAGTTACCCGAATGCACGCCCAGACGTTATCGTTAATCGTCGGTTACGATTCGTCAGTGTTTCGCCGCGTGTTTATTTTACGATGATGCGGATAAGGTTTGAATTTGATTTTTGATGCTATAATGGCCAAATATGGAATAACCCTTTTCAATTTGTTATACACTCGTGCCGTAGCGCGCACAGCGCACTTTGAAAATTAACGGTTATGCGCTCCAAAAAATAAATGCATGACGTAATGCTAAGTGCTATTTTAAACACTACGGTAGCTGGTCCTCGTATTCAGTCGTTGTATGTGGAATATGTGGAGCGGGAACCAATCTAATACTGAATGAACTTGGAATACTTGAATGCATTACGCAGAGTGACAACAAATCGGAAGGGTTACATAGTGCAATATCACACTGTTGTTGCCATGGATTCACCAAACAGAAACACGGATTCAAGTTTGCTTAAACAGCTAGAATCCCCCCGTCCACATTTTTAAAGTTTTTCTGTTTATCATGGAGGTGTATGAGTCTACAACACCATGACAACTTGTTTTCCACCAAAAATTGACGGGCTTTTGCTTAAAACGTAAAGCAGTTCCGACCCTCTTCACCCAAAATTCTGAAACGCTCAAGGTCACTTGCTTTGTATATCAACAGGGTTTTTACGTCATCCTGAGAAACATACAAAACGGCCTGTGCAGTATTGAATGGAAAATACACGAAGTGAATGTTTATCATGCCTGTTTTGTCCTTGTAATTCAAAATACAAACGTGAAAAACACTTCATGTAATATGACAACAATCTACTATTACCTGTTTTGTGAAAAAACGGTGAAATTGTGGCTCACAACGAAGCTCTTTTGAAGTAAATACTGGTGCATTGCGACGGGTGGTTTTGTCACGGAACGAACGGCATTTACATCGGTCTGTGTACAGCATGGGACGGTTCACTGCGGGGGAAGTTCCCACGTGTGTGACATCGGCCGGTACAAGTTAGAATGAGCGACTCATTTTTCTCTCTCTTGGTAATAGAAAAGAAAATCTTTCTGCTCTTTTTTTTTTTTTATAGTGTCTGGTAAAACATACAACTACGCAGCTACTGGGCATATCTCTGGCTTTTTGGACCAACAAAATTCTTCAAAAAACACCATCTAACAGAGACGGTTTTCCAAGTTTTTTGCGTGTAAACGTATGGAGCTAACAATCGTGTTGACTTCTCTTTCTCAGGATTGTGTCACGGGGTCACGCGCATATCATGAATACCTAATGAGCGTTTCAGAAATCGCGAAAATCTCATTTTCGAAAAGTGCACTTTTGCTTGCAATTTATCCACTTAAAACCGACAATTAAAATATAATAAAAATCCACGTCGGCAAGAGGGATGTTTGGACTATTGAAAAAAGCCTAAATGCTGGATTTTCATCAAGGGGGATTCTTCCTCTTTAAAGATAATAGTTAATAGTAAGGTGACTTTTTTTTGACTGATATTTCATTCTTCCTTATTTGACACAGATTGAGATTTTAATGTATTGCCACCTGACGACGAGGCAACGTCTGTTCTACAAAGCTATTAAGAACAAGATCTCTATCGAAGACCTGCTCCAAACCTCCTCAGCATCCGCCTCAGCATCCGCCTTAGCGACGCCTGCTTCGTCTCAATCCCTAAACACTGCTAACAGTCTAATGAATCTTGTCATGCAGTTCAGAAAGGTACCAGTATTTAATGGTATATTATCAGTCCTTGGCTGAAAAAAATCAGGAGTGCGTATTGTCTTGCCCGCATAGAAGTCATTAAAATCACTCAATCAAGTTTCTTATGCTTGTTGGAATGTTAATTTTTAACATCTACATGTACCTGATTCAACTGTCTGTGTGGTCCTTGTTGGCAATCTGACATAAGACTTTCAGTGTTGGGCCTGACTTGGGCCTGACTTGAGCCTAAAAGCCCGTTTACACTCGATTAACCTTTGCCGAATCGAACTCCGCAATTTCCAAAAAGGGGAGTTGAAGCCGGGTAGGCGCTAAGTGTAAACGCAAAAGGTGAATTGAAAAAGGCGGATCAGACCCGGGTCTGATTCGCCTTTTTCAAGTCACCTTTTGGGTAGGGTTCAACCCCGCAATTTTCAAGGTCGCTTGTGGTGTAAACGCTACCCGAATACAGATTCGGCAATTTGAGTGTCCTTGGGGCGGTGCCCGCCGTGTAGTAGATTTAATTGACCAATCTGGCACTAGTGCCGCAACACCTAACAGCTCACACATGCACTGCAGTTATACAATCAGTGGTGACTTTTGCGGTTTCTGAAGGCGAGTTTAAGCCGAATTGAGGTGTAGTGTAAACGCGGCAAATGTTCAGTTTTGTGGTCGCAATAAAAATGCTGGGTCTGTATCCATCTTTGCCGGTTCGAGTGTAAACACGGTGTATGTAGAGTCTTACATATTTAAACACACGGGATGGTGTGTTGGGGGGATGTACTTGAATCAAGCATGACTCTACTAAATCACAAAAACAGTGAATTGTTACAAGCCTGAAGATTCTTGTGGCTTGATTGGCCATAAAAATGTAATTTACGTAGAAACTAGAAAGTTAGCATTGAGTCATCCTCAGATCTCAGGGAATTTCCACTCTGCCAAGCGACGTTACAATACCCTGAGGAAATCCCCGCAAATCTGTGGAGTGAGCTGGCTGTTGTGTTGAGCCAACTCACGCCCAAGTCGTTTTGATGTAATTTAATCAATTCGGTCATGTTATGCCAAAAAGAAACGATTTCTATACTTTCCAGAAATTGTATTGGTTCTGTTCCTTATCTTATGACTGTCCCATTCCTACCAAAATTTCAAACGACAATCTAAATTTACTCCGCAGTTCTTCAAATTAATAACAGGGATGCATGCTGACGAATGTAATGGAACGGATTCCCCAGTATGCTTTAAATAGCAGCCAATCGCCGACGCGGACAACGGCCCGCATTACCGAGTACATGTATCACATGCATGCACGGTGTTTACAATCTGCGCGCGTTACATTTGAATGCCTGCAATCATGCTGCAATGCACTGCCAAGCGTCCTGATTGGTCCAGCAGAGGCGACAAGATTTATGTCGCTTGTCCCACCGCGAAATGGGGCCTGTTTCAACAGGGCCACTGTACGCAAGAGTTAGGGAGTGCGTTAAAGGGGCACTTTTGCAAGAGGATGTGAGTGGGAGACTTGAACATTTCTCTATACTGGACAGAGTGTATGCTAGACAGGGTTCAGGGCATTCAATTTTCCTAAAAAAGTAATGGAATTGTTAGAGTACCGTTATAAACACTCGGATGGAAAGTTCTTTGTCCCCACACATCAGGCATATAAAATGATTCAACTGTTGCTTAAAGGCCATTGTATCATTTGCAATGACCAAATTTTGTTTTTCATGAGTTGAAAAACCTTACTCAAAGTGTTGATAGCAATGGTAACAAACACCACATGAATTTATTTCCGTCCAAAATGGTATTTCATGTTGGAAATTGACAACCGAAGGTAGTTTTTTATAAAAGTCCTGTGCACAGGACTTTTTTACCCTTCACTTGTACACAAAATCCATTTTTAAGGTTTTCTAAAGCATTGATGCATCTATGTAGCTAAAATTTCTTTAGGCTAGTTTACCAACATTTTTTCCTTGGATATGTTGCACTCTTATTCCACGAATCTATAAAAAGTTTTATCTTGCAAATAATACATAGGGGCTTTAATTTAAATGAGAAAACCTGACCCCACACATGGCCGCCAATGTAAATGTTCTATTGATATATGTGACCCGCTCTGCAAAAAAGGGTCTTAAGTCGCGCTGGCTAGTATTCTTTTTGCGACCATAAAAATAAATCTGTGGCATTTCTACGCTCATTAAAATACCTAAACACAAAAGAAATTCCAGGCGTAACGCAGACATTCCAGGGGGAACACAGACATTCCAGGCGGTATCTGGGCACCGCCAGGAATTACCATTGTGTTTTGGTATTTTATTGAGCGTGGATTTGCCGCGGATTTCCTTTTATGGTCGCAAAAAGAATACTAGCCAGCGCGACTTAAGATCCTTTTTTGCAGAGCGGGTCACATATGTGTTGCTATCCGACAGGTTTGCAATCACCCTGAGCTGTTTGAGAGACGAGACACCAGGTCTCCCTTCTACTGTCAGCTGGATCCTCCAGTACACATCGTACCACGGCTCATCTATCATGATGGAATGGTTGATAGAATGAACACCACAAGGAACAAGTAAGGCTATGTCTGAGTTCATTTAAAGCTAACTCCAGTCTAAGTGGGGTCTAAATCAGTTTCTGTTTCTGGAAGTTAGGCTTAATGCATAGTTCCGAGATTGGCCAGTAAACACCGCCCCTTAGATACTGTTGCTATGTTTTCACAAGCCATCGCAAAAAAATGGCGACACAACGTACAAAGCAACGGGACTCGGCATGGAAAGCACAGATTCATTGGAGAAAACTCAAAGGTATTTATGTTTTAGGGTCGACAGTTAACGTAGCACACACTGAGCGAAGGGCTAGTAATGCAGGGATGACATATATTCATAAAAATGCGCTTTCCTACCTTTGAACAGCGAATCACCCGACATTGAAACCAAAGTTCACCCGGTCACTGGCGCATACAACATACAAACTGTATGGGCAGAAAATCGCGTGATTGTTTGTGATGATTGCATCACTTTGACCTATGTGGGCGCCGTCTGCTAGCTCTGTTGTGATTGGTCGGCGGGTTCGGTTGATTGACAGGTCGGAACTATGCATTAAACTTGAGTCTAAGTCTAGCCTTGACCAAGGCATTGGGGTTGTCTTTAAGACGGCCTGCTGAAGATAAAACAAATGGCACTGACCAGCTGCGGCATTCTGTTGCACGTATAAGCTCATAGCGCACCGTGCTACACGTACGTAAAGCACACAGTATTTGACATGCATCGGTCGGTAACCCAACGCCTTGATGGTTCTGCATTCAGCCAGTGAAACTCATTATAGTAATAGGGAAACCACCCCAGCGTGAGCTGAAATTTCATTGGTCGACGCACGACAGGTTATGTTTGAAATACACTACATCTTCGATCCCCAATAATTGTTCGTCCGATGCTGTATTAAGAGCTCCTACAAATCATTCAGGAAAGCTGTCAACGCTGACAAAATTTTACGGTGCTGCCTACCGCAGAATTCTATGCCTGTGGCTAAAATTCTCTGCTCAGTGCAGCATGAATATACGTCTTCTGACAGCAAACAAAGAAACCTCTTGAAAGTGCAAATATTGATTGCTTTCCGGTGACGTCAACCCTTCCATCCACCATTTTGGTGGGCATTTTTCATGACCCACGTGGCTCGAGTAATAACCGGCAAATAAGAGCAAGAAAAGCGAATTGGTTGCACTTACCTTGCTTTATGTTGTTGCGCCATGGCTGTTGTATCGATGAAGATAAAAGGCTAAGAATCGCAAAAGTAGCCGAGCACTTTCGTGTTTACAAGCTGACTGCATGCTCAATATTTTGAACGTATCGCAACGCGCGTGTGTGGCATTTTCGAATGAAAATACGCTGGTGAGTATTTTTTACGCGTGTTCATGTGCGTCTATTGGCGTGCACGTGTACGCGCGTGATTGTTGCCCACCACACATTCCCGGATGTTCTACGTCATCGAAAGCAATTAATTGGTTCACCACGCCAAACGTGTTGAGCCGTCAACCACAGTAACACATTTTCCCTGAATGTGTTTACTAGTCCTGCGCTTCACCAATGTGGAAACTATGGTGTGTTTACGTGTCCTCAGTCATTAAGTGGTTAAAATGGAAATCTGTGATATGAATTGATTACACCATTGCTTTGCACAGGATCCTACAAAGCACTCTCTCCGTCTTCAGTCCCGATTACATCCACACCTCTCTGGCTCCGTCCTCCACCACCACAAAGCGGCCCCGAAGCCCCTGTTTCTCGTTCGCTCATTTCGTGGACGTGTCTCCTGCCGAGCTCCACGCACAGCTGGTCATGGGTCTCATGGCCCGATGGTTGGCCTTGTTCCTTATCATGAAGTCTGCATACAGGATTCACCATAGCTACCGCTGGGCCGCAGACAAGATACCGTCCAAGTAAGTTTGGGCAAGGAATTTGAATCCTGTCTAGATTTGTTTTCTTCATATCTGTACTGCAAGTCAAAAAGTGGCTTAGCATGCCCTTGACCCAGTTCTCACTAAAGAAATCGCTTCTTTCGATGAAGATTAGTTAATCGCCGTTAGTTAATCATTTTGGGGTTCAAGGGCTCGCATTACCGTGGTTTAAAGGCAGTATACATCATTGGTAATCTCGAAAATCAGAAATGTTCACAGATTTACGCCTTACTTACACAATATAAACATGATGACCGTAGAAAACTTCCCCTGAAATGGTTTTGTCTGAAGTGCTATAGTCTTTGAGAAATGAGTAAAACAATTAGTTTTCGTCTCATGAGACGAAAACTCAATTCGCCCCAAGTGCCATTTCGCCCAAGTGCCATTTCGCCCCAAACCACTTCGCCCGAGTGTTATTTCGCCCCAAGTTACTTCGTCCAAACACTACATGGCCCAAATGCCACTTCGCCCCAAAACCACTTCGTGCTCAGGGCGAAATGGTTCAGGGCGAAGTGGTTTTGGGGCGAAATGACTGCAAACCCTTTTTTGACTGTTTTCTCAAAAGTTAGACGAAGTACGGACCTGGTTTTTGCTCAGGTTGGTTTTAATCATGCATATCTTCAATCACACAGGGGGATAAAACTATTTGTAACAGTTTACCAATCGTGTATACTATCTTTAAATCATGCCTCCACGATCCCAGGTCGTAAATATATCCGGCAAATGGTCCAGCCCACGTGTTCTTCGATATGGTGTTCCACAGGGGTCTGCAGTAGGGCCCCTTTTGTTCACATTGTCCTGTAGGCAACATTACACGGCAGTACGGATTGCATCCTCATTTTTACGCAGATGACATACAGCTGTATGTAACATTCTTTCCAAGCTCCCAAGGTGATGATGTGACCACTCACCACACTTTGGGAAAAATGCTTAAGACACATACTCTAATGGATGACCGCAAACCTACTCAAATTCAACGTAGATAAAACCCAGTACATGTACCTCGTCATATCATCACGGCATCTCAGACACAAAATCAACATACCTAATATTCACATCGAAAATAATGTGATCACACCGTGTACGCAAGCTCACAATCTCTGTGGGTTTTTTTGGACAAATTAATGAGTCTTGAGCAGCATGTTTTGATCACTTGCTAGTCCTCTTAGTATAATCACCGCCACTGCTTTATGGGACCGGATACATTAGTTTACAAAACATGTGTGGTTTTTGACGATATTCTTGAAAATATACAGATTGAGAGCACGATATCAGAATGGTAATAGGAAAAAATTACAAATGATATGGTATCAAAATGTCAACACCCACGGGAAAAATGGGGGCTAAATAATGTGATTTGGACAGGCTCCTTAATAAATACTGGTAATGTTTATGTTGCCTCCCCTCTCCCCCAAACCAGGACCCTTGGCAGACACAGCCTCCTACTATGGCCCTCCTGGCCCACCAGTCATCCCAACATCACCACCAGCCCCACCCTCCAATCTCTAGTCTTCACCAGTAACACATCATCCCTGATATCCCACAACACCCAAACCTACTACGCCATGCCGGAAGCACACTGGCATCGACGGGTGCGTCTGGGCAAAGCGCAGGACACGGATGATGCTTCAGTGAACGGAGATGATAGCAGCGCTACCACGCCGGACAGGGTGTCGTCGCGGAGTCCGCGCAGCAGTCCTCGCAGTCCTAGGAGTCCGCGGAGTCCGGCAGTGGCTAGAAAGGTTGGTCGATAGATGTTTCGTCTGTGGAGTGGCGTGAATTTGTTGATTTATTAAATGTTTTGCTGCCTGCCGATAAAACACCAGTGGTGGCAGATTCTGGCTTGGTTGTAGCCCTTGAGCTCTTGAGAAAAGTGCTCAAAAAAAGGAGAAACATTTGTTCGAAATTATCGACAAATTTAATAAAAAATTTACATAGTATGTGCACAATGTACACACGTTTGCGCACATGTGCATTTACCTCATAACCCTGTCGAATAAAAGACGGCCTGTCTTTTATTATTTCTTGTTTTTAATCGACTTGCATTAATCCTTGACGGATTTTTACGTTCTTGGTACCAAATGAAAGCTGATAACCTTTTCTATTCTAGAAAAATAGCAATTTAACTTTTTTTAAAACTTGACGCTCAAATCGGCCTAAAATCGGACAGTGCTACTTTAAATGTGTTACGTCATTGCACTCCTAAACACTCATTATTTGTTTTTCAACTTCCTAAGCTATTGGAAGTTGTCAAACTAGTTCCCGAAGTGAAGGCCGAGGGAACTAGTTTGCGCGAACTAACTTGCGTGTTTGACATTAGTGCGGATTCAAGTGTTCGTGCACTGTGCGCACCATTTTAGGCTGTCCCGGTTACGAGCGTGTATTTGAAATTTGTACACAGGGTTTTTAGAAAGGCATGTTGTCACACTATTTGTAACCCTTTTTGGCCCAAGTTATCGCTTCAGAACAACTGAAACTTATTTCTTTTATTTTGAGACCAGACAAAGGTATTTTCTGGGAAATATGGTCTGTGTTGCCAAAATGCCCTCTTTACTGTGAAAAGACTCAATTATGAATGGGTGAGATAATGTAAAAATGCTTCTGGATTGGTCTATTATAAGTGTGCATTATCATGTATACCTCCATCTCTACCCTCTTACAGTCACGGCTAGGTACTAGCAGCAGTAGTAACCATACTGCTGATGGTCTACTATCTTCAGGCCTCTTCATGCCCATGGTGTCTGACCGGCCTGTAGTCATCAGGCACTGCTGTCCAACAATGTTGCCTCCATTTATGCTTAACATCATGCCTAAGGTATTGACCTTTTGTGGCCATCTTTGTCTTGTTCCCCGTAGTACGTGTTGGGCACGATCAGTGCGTCTGCGCAACCGCTTGATGATAGGTCGTGTAATCTTCCGTTGTTGTTTTGAAAAAAATCACTGTGCGCTGCGCGTTTGATTGATTGTGCAATGCGTATGTCATCGTGATGCACTTGATGAACAATTTCAACATGGGACAAAACTATTTTTCCTGCAAGCCTCGTTTTGGTTACGTTGATTTTAATAGTGGAAAAGATGGCCGCACCATGCTAAATGTCTGTTGCATTACAGTTCTTGTGTCATTTTATTGTTGGGTTTAACCCTCGGTTAGCAGCAATCCTAGGCTTATGAGTTCTAACTGGCCAAAAAAAAGCGAGAATCATGCCTCTAGACCAACAAGCTGACGGGGACAGACTCGATCCGGTACACAGGGTGTGCAGTCATACAGATTTGAGTGGTTTGACAACTGGAACTTAAAAAGCAAACCGGGCTTGTCCGGGAATCGGACCCGGGACCTCTCGCACCCTAAGCGAGAATCATGCCTCTAGACCAACAAGCCACTGTTTCAAAGTTCCCAACTACACCTTCAGAAAGTACGGTGGACGGATTTTAGAGCTTTAATTGTCACTTGGCACTGTGTTAAAAAGAAACCGAGAACCACGTTCTAGCCGAACAAGCCGACGTCGATATGGACTATGCAGATTTTGAGTGTATTGTTAGCAATGGTAACAAACCTCACATGATTTTTTTTTTTCGTGTAAAATGGTACCTTTGTTGGAGAAATTGCCGACTGAAGGTGTTTTTTTAAAAAGTTGTCTGCATTACCATTTATTTATACACAAAAACCATGCATGGATTTTGCAGGCTTTCTGAAGTATTACTGCATCTATGTGACTGAAATTTCCACAAGGCAGTTTATCAACATTATTCTTTAAATATGTAATTCTGATGTTTCTGTTTTTTAAAGGTTTTCCAGTAATCTCTCTTTAAATATCCAAATCCCAACAGGTACAGGCCCCAATACTAGGCCACTACTGCAGCGATCGGCAGGCCGAGTATCACCGTATCCGGTATAGTCTAGGTGGCTCGTTGGATGCTTGGCTGTGTGCTGTCCACGGATCGCCCGATCATTACAAGGATAGCCTCAAGGGGGCGCTGTTTCCCTCTCCACTCGCAGGCTTGAGTAATTTCGTGCCGCACCACGGCTGGTCCAAAATTCAAATACCAGGTAGGAATAGACTGGGGCAAATCTTTGCTGGAGTCGATTAGAATTGATTCCAGTGTCGCGTCAATCGTGACATTTCGCCTGTTAGCCAACAGCTTTTTTCTACTAGCTTTTATTTACATCAGAATGCTTTCAGTACAGGATGATTCTTAATGGACCCTGTTCACGTGTTGGAATGGTTTAATCGTTTCCCCTGAATCAGAAAAAAAGACACCAAACTAAATTTTATACCAAAGATAGATTGGATACAGTATTTTAAAATATGTAAGTTTCAATCGCTTGGGTAGTGACCTATCGGGGGAACCACCCCTCAGAAGAGGAGGCCCATTTTGTCATATTTTTTTTGCGGACCCACTTTTAAGCCTTGACCACGCCCCCAAAAAGGGTGGGATTACTTTACCCATGTGTCCCATAGATGTAGTGTGTGTGCATATAAAATATGAAGTCGGTCAAACCATCCATGTGGGCACCAAAAAATGAGGGGGAGCTACATCTTGTATTAAAAAGAAAACATGGTACCGTACTGTTGATAGCAGAATCATGCAGATTGGATGCCATTCAATGTGTATATCAATTTTAAGGTAAAAATTCCCAAGCATTTTTGAGATACAGGCCTCCAAAAATGCAAAAAAATTCAATGGCACGGCTATGATTTGGAAAAAGTGGGTAGGGTAGAGATTTTCTGGAGGTCATATCTCAGCAACGAGTTTTAGTTGGCCTCTAAGATTTTGTACATGTTCATGACATAGATTGAAGTATTTTTAGAAAATGTTTCGTCCAAATCCGAGTCGGACCCCTGACAACTTTTCTGAAATTTAGGTGATTTGACACGGAATGACCCTTATGATAACCATCTTAACAATTCCTTAAATGCATTTAAGATATATAAATTCCGGTTGTATAGTTTTGTGTTACAACAGTGACCTGTCTTGACTTTGTGATCATTACAGATAAGCAGTATTTAGTGACAGACTCGGGGAAGCTGTACGTCCTGGATGAGCTACTCACAAGACTCAAGAGACAAGGCCATCGAGTTCTCATTTACTCACAGATGACTCGTATGATTGATCTGCTGGAGGTAAACATCAACAAGCAAATGTGAACATTATTCTAATGTAGTGTCTTTAAAGGCCCTATGTATCATTTCCAAGATAAAACTGTTTACAGATTCGTGGAATAAGAGTGTAACATATCTAAGGAAGAATGTTGGTAAACTAGCCTCAAGAAATGTTAGCTACTTAGATGCATCGATGCTTCTGAAAACCTTGAAAATCTATATATGAATTTTGTGTACAAGTGAATGGTAAAAAAGTCCCGTGAATGGGACCTTTTTTAGAAAACCACCTTCGGTTGTCAATTTCCAGCATGAAATACCATTTTGGCAGAAAAATATTCACGTGGGGTTTGTTACCATTGCTATCAACACTTTGAGTAAGGTTTTTCTTGTCAACTCATGAAAAAAAAAATTGAGTCATTGCAAATAATACAATGGGCCTTTAAAGAGCACTGAGCATGCGATGCTTATGAAAGCTTTTACTTGCACTTATGGTCACTCACAGAAATTGGTACACAGAAATTATTTGCACCGAATAACTCGTAACGGATGAAATTTGTCCAGCGTAAACGGTACATTCTGTTTAAAGCCCCAGTACATCATTTGCAGTTAATACCCAAAATGTTACTTCACGAGTTGACAAGAAAAATCTGACTAAAAGTGTTGATAGCAATGGTAATAAACACCACATGATTTCTTTTTCCGTGTAAAATGGTACCTTTGTGGAAGAAATTGCCAACTGAAGATGCTTTTTTTTTTTCTGCAGAAATTTGTTTACTATTCATCCAACATAAAAAACATGCATGGATTTTTCAGGTTTTCTATGTGGCTGAAATTTCTACAAGGCAGTTTATCAACATCGTTCTTTAGTTATATTATGCTGTTGTTCCTGTTTTCAAAAGTTCTCCAATCATGTAATCTGTCTTTAAAATAACTACCACTCTCTTCCTTTTTCTCAATTATACACTGCTCACAGAAAGTTGGGGTGTATGCAGATATTTTGAGTGTATGCATTCCGCTTGAATGATTTTGTATATGATTAAACAATTGTATCTGCATGACAGACGCACCTTGTCACAGGAATAGGTTAAAACAGTCGTTTGAAAAAATAGAAATTTTAAAAACACAACGTACCAATATCCCTAACTTATTGTGAGTAGTGTATTTTAGCTTTATTTTATTTATATTTTTATATGTTTATTTTATCATCACTAATTTTCTGAAGGAGTTTATGTGGCATCGGAGGCACACCTACATAAGACTAGATGGATCGTCCAAAATATCAGACCGCCGGGACATGGTGGCTGACTTCCAGAGCAGGTAGGTCCTAACAGAAAGAAGTCATCTAGAGTCAATCTTGATTTTACTCAAAGAAACTCGCACTCAGTCAGTTTAATACAGTGATGAAACAAATGTCTTCATTCTTCAAAATGAGGGAAATTTCAGGATACACAATTTCTCAGAAATATTGTTGTTACATTTTCGATCCCATCTTCTTGCAACAAGGCATTTTTAGCGCACTCTTCTCTTTGCACGTATGAGCCCCTGTTGAAATTTGCACCATTATGTTGTCGCTTCACGTGCAGAGATTGTAAACACGTTCATGTGTAATGTAACCCACTCGGTGATTGGCTGCTATATTTATCTTACGCCATAAAAAAAACGGTTTAGCATTAGCACGTGCGTCACTTTCAACCCTGTGCGTCTAAGGTTCTTTTACTTGGACACGCATCGTCTGTTAAGTGTTTCGATTAAAAACGCGCCTCTTGGCTTCATGTCAACTTGACTTTATTGCTTGGAATCCACTTACCAAAAAAAAGAACGGGGGAAAAAAAGGCGTGGGTCATTATCAGCGTCCAGGCCCCTATCCGGTTTAAAACGGATTTTAAGACCGGTCAAACCTACTTTTAATCCCACTCATAAATACCTTTATTGTATAAATCGGTAAAACTCACAAAAATTAGTTTGTCATTTTGCCATGTTTTGCATTCACTTTCCCTACACCGCGTTCGTATGAATTGCTAGCTATGCGTGAGTTGTTTTTGTTCGATCGCGCGCGTAATGCAAGCATGTTGTACGCGCACGCACACGACCGGGTACTTGTCACATGCACAGTGCACAATTTGCTTTCGGGAGCGTGCAGTTTCTGTGTGCGTGTTCCATACAAGCTGACCAGAGTGCGGGTGCGGCCGCGATCGAGCCTATGGCTCGAAAGTGTTTAAGACTGATTGGGCCTTTATCATCTGTTTAAAACGCCCACGTGACGTGCTCTCATGCAATAGGGATGCGTATACTGTCTAAGGTATTTATGAATGGTTAATAAAACAGCATGGGTAATTTTTATTACATTATTGGTTGTTGATAAGTTATCTATTGGTTACAACAGTTGTAGAGCTGCCAACTTTCCCGAATTTAGAAGACCACTCCTAGAAGATAGGTTGACTCTAGATGCATCTAAATAAATCTTGGAGGTTGTTTGTTGAGAATCCAAGAGGGTTACTATTTGTGTCAGGAATCACAAAATTAGTCATTTACCACAAATTGTTGCAAAATCCGGGAGGGGTGGCAGCTCTGCAGTTAAAACACTGTTTACTAAAACTCTGGCTACCTCAGATTTCTTGTTATTAAATCCCTTAAAGGCAGTATACATCATTGGTAATCTGGAAAATCAGAAATGTTCACAGATTTACGCCTAACTTACACAATATAAACATGATGACCGTAGACAACTTCCCCTAAAATGGTTTTGTCTGAAGTGCTATAGTCTTTGAGAAATGAGTAAAACAATTAGTTTTCGTCTCATGAGACGAAAATTCAATTCGCCCCAAAACCATTTCGCCCAAGTGCCATTTCGCCCCCAAACCACTTCGCCCGAGTGCCATTTCGCCCCAAATTACTTCGTCCAAACACTACATCGCCCAATTGCCACTTCGTCCCAAAAACACTTTGTGCACAGGCCGTGGTTCAGGGCGAAATGGTTCAGGGCGAAGTGGTTTTGGGGCGAAATGACTGCAAACCCATTTTTGACTGTTTTCTCAAAAGTTAGACGAAGTACGGAGCTGGTTTTTGCTCAGGTTGGTTTTAATCATGCATATCTTCAATCACACAGGGGGATAAAACTATTTGTAACAGTTTACCAATCATGTATACTATCTTTAACTATGACGATTTTACTGTAAAAATGAAATGCGTGGAATTCTTCAAACACTTCTTGTACTTTTTTGTAATTCAAAGTTGCATTTGTGTATTCCCTTAGGTCCGACATTTTCGTCTTTCTGCTGAGCACTAGGGCAGGTGGGCTAGGCATCAACCTGACCGCGGCCGACACGGTCATCTTCTACGACAGCGACTGGAACCCAACGGTTGACCAACAGGCCATGGACAGGGCGCACCGTCTGGGCCAGACTAAACAGGTCACCGTGTACCGGCTGATCTGCAAGGGGACCATTGAAGAGAAAATCCTGCAACGGGCTCGAGAGAAAAGTGAGGTAAGAAACCAAAGATACTTTATTCTGGCAAAGATAGGATACTGGATTGGAAAACTGATGGTGTTATCTCCATGTGTGATTGAGGATGTGTATGATGAAAACTAACCTGTGAATCAGCTCAGTATCTCATCTATGTTCTGAGAAAACACCATCGTTACTACATTTATTATTTAATACTTAAATAATAAATGAAGTGAAAATTATCAACCATTTATTTTTATAAACGAATCAGAAGATCAAAGTGTTGCAGACAAAGGGGCAAACTGAAATTTGTTTTCATTTCAGAAAGAAGTGACCTTTTCTCTACTTCAAAATTTTCTTGACAGCCGAGGGCGCTGTTTATTGCTAGTCATGGAGGGAACCCACAGTTGAAAAACTAAGAAAGAACATTACATTTCAAACAGTAACAGCAGCCCACTGATCCATTTCTGACCTAAACAAACTTGTTGGGATTGTTGCATATGACATACTAAACAAACTCAGTAAAATGTTACAGATCATAACACCAAGAAGTCACTGAAAATGACAAACTTTTGTACACAAGTCAATGGAGATTTCCTCTGTTGTCCTGAGATGACATCACAGATTTGCTCATGAATATGGAAATGCTCATTAGCATAAAAATAGAAAACTTGCAATTACAACAAAACGGAACAGTAAAAATTTCTGAAATTGACCGAAATGTGTAAAACACACACCCTCTACTATTATTATATTTAATAAAAACCCTATTTCACACGTCCTTTAGCCTTTTAGGGGTACAGTAGTCAAGTGGTCTTGTATATCCAAACTCACGACCTTGTTTGAGATTCAGCAGCATCCATTATGCATGTGCCATTGGGGGAAAATGCCTCTCTCCAACTAAGAGTAAAGAGTACCTGCAATGTTACAGAATTGAATTGGTGTTTATGTGATTTGAATTCAGGCGTTTCACAATAAGAGCGCCACCAAGAGTTTGTCGGAGAGGGCAGAGCGGTCGACATCGGTGTGTTCGTTTATTGCACAAACAATTCAGATTTGATTTGAAAACGAATACCTGATTTAGAGGTTGAATTTTATTAGGAAGCCTAGATTATTTAAACAGGGTTACAATTTTTGTGAAGAAAAAAAGTTCATTTAGTGCTCTTTTCTCAAGAATAGACATTTCTTTTTTTTTTTTAAATTTATTCACCACATCCAACAGCGGAAGGACCGCCAATTACAGGAATGGAATCAATTAACAGATATTCAAATAACTATCAACTTCTAAGTTGAATTAGAAACGGCCAGAGACACCGGGGAATCCCTCCCCTTGCTCTTCACGAAAGAATGCTCTGGGATCTTTAAAGTGTATTACCGAAACCTAACACACTGGACCAACAGCTTTACATCCCTTCCGAAGGACGGAACAAGTGTGATTAAGTGCCTTGCTCAAGAGCACAAGTGCCACAACCCATCACGGCCTGGAATCGAACCCACATTCTAGTACTGGCACAGGAACTTGAGTTCGATGCACTAGACCGCTCGGCCATAACACCCCATATCATAATATACTTGATCACACGTTTAGCAATGCGCGCGCACAAACTCTTGGTGGTGCCTTTATTGTGAAACGCCCGAATTGATAAAGTACATGTACATTCTGTCGGGTTGGAAAAACCAGCAGCTTTCTTTTCCAGAATTAACTGGTAAAACAGACTTGAAATGGAAGAGATGAACGATGCCTTGGTGTCCCACCTTACATTATCAACAAAATATTAAAACTACTATACCAAAACACGTCTGTATAAAATTATTCAAATATCTCAACAACAGTCACTGTAACTTATGGCTCTCAAAAAGCATGTATTCAAAGAAACATTCAAATTTTGATTGCATCTTCCTTTTGTAATCAGTACTGTTACAGAAGTACTCGTGTTCATTACGTTTTAGTCCCTGTACTGCTCCAAACCACCCTGTCTATCACTCGCTATACCGCCCGAAACCGCCACAGTACTCTATGCTTCTATGGATTGTGTAAACACGTTCTGGCAATATATAGTCACAGGGGCGGTTGACAATTTAACACGTCAACTTTGTTGCTGTCTTACACGGTTGACGTGTTAACACGTCCAATGTCCACCATTCATTTGTACCCACCATGTTTTGAACTTGACGGCTGTGGATGGCCTGTCAGTGTAGCAAATCTCGCTTCGGAGTGTTGCAAAGTATGATCTTTTGGTAAGAAGTTAATGAATGTAGAAATGACTCTCAAGAGTCAGTATTTGTGGTTATGACCTGGTCTTAACTTTTGGCCAATCACATTTGCCTTTTAAAAGATTTGTGTTTTTGCCCAAAAAAACCCTGCGTCAACTGGTCAAGAGTGGTGGTGCAAAAAATTTAACCTTTCGTGGTGTTTACTCATTCCAATGCAGACCACTCAATTTCAAATTATAAAATGAAAAAGAAATGTCTAGTCAACTGTTGTTAATCTGAAAAGTAACATACTGTTGATATAACATGCTGATTATAACTGAGTATGTTTCAGGTAAAGGTCTCTGTTTTTCTTTGCTTTTTTTTTTCCTTTTCTCTTTCCTTTTCTTTTTTCACTCCCGACAGCACAAGGTTTCTATTAATGATAGTTTACTGCATGCTGTAATAAATATTCATATTACACTTATACCAACCAATAGACCTTTATTACGATGCGTCCATCTTTGTCTCGTTTCCCATCTTTGTCTTGTACCCGTGTCGGGTACAATCAGTACATCTGCGCACCTGTGCGGTAGCACGTGTAATCTACCCTTGAGAAACACTATCCACGCCGCGCGCTCTCTTGATCGTGCAACCTGTGTGTCATTGTGATGCACACAATGAAAAATTTCAGAACAGGACCAAACTATTTTTTCTGCAAGCCTCACTTTGGTTACGTTAATTTTAATAGGAGAAAAGGAAGATGGCCGCACCATGATAAAAGTCTATCATATTGCAACGCCCAGTCGTAAACAAGTTTCTCAAATGGGTATTTGGACGTTTTTATGGTGCACCTTCGAGTGTTCTTGTTGTAAGTTCTTAAAATCCTGTAAAAAGTATGCTGTGGCAACATATGAATTCTTTCACATTTGTAGGGAATTGATTTGTAGGGACATGATTTTAGAGGTTGAAGTGTAAAGTCTACGTTATTAAAACATGGTTAATGTGGTGAAAGAAAGGGTAGACAGGGCACGTGGCCGATGCGTGTCTAAAACCTGGGACGTGCGCAGTGCATAGGCATTCTATTGGAACTATGGGCAATAACAAATTTTGAAGGAGTTGAGTGACGATGGAAATACGATTGAGAGCAGACAGTATCAACAACGGTGTAGAAAGTTTGATGGAAAAATAAAGAGATCAGCTTCTGTAAAATGGAACCCCCAGTCTTCAGTGACTTTTGAGTGACCTTATAGTTCCACTACATTATTTATTAAACATACATGCACAGTGAGGGAAACAAATCAATCTTTTGCTCTTTTTTTGAGAAAATATTTTACTCCTCTCTGCTTTATCACGTGTTTACCAATGTGCGTCTAGATTTTTCCCATAATAGGGCTTGGGAATCGACGTCACGACACCATTATTGACGTCATTCTCGGCCACCATATTTCAAGGTAGTGAGTGGTTGCTATGGGAACTGGCGTGCAGCCTCGTCAAGTTAGATGCGTGCGGCGCCCGCGCGATTCCATATCACGCAAACAACGACCTAGTAGTTGAATTCGACATGTCGCGGCGCGTCGCACGCATCCTGCACGCGTGGGAACAAAACAAGATGAACGTATTGTTAAACTGTAGTGCAAAGTGCAAAAAAATAAAACTAGTGCTCAACTTACGAGGGTGGACCAATTTGTTTGCCTACTAGGCCTTCGTCAGGGTGGTTGTGTGTCTTTGCACTACAGTTTAACAGTTTAACAGTGATACGCGCAGCTGCCATTGCTTATCTGAACGTACATCGCGCATGTTACTGCCAACAAACATGGCGGAAACCACTGCATTGTGACGTTGCATGACATCACATTCCCAAGCCCTATACACAACAAATATAGCCTTTCTGTATCAAACTCTGTGGCACCTGTATTGTGTACTGCCGAATTGCATGCCGCAAATCAGGACCTAAAACAATTGCGATGTACACACAATAGCATAGACACTTCAACACCTCTGTCAATACACTTCTGTTGCACATTCACCCTTAAAGACCCATTGTATCATTTGCAATGACCCAATTTTGTTTTTCATGAGTTGACAAGAAAAACCTTACTCAAAGTGTTGATAGCATGGTAACAAATGCCACGTGAATTTATTTCCGTCCAAAATGGTATTTCATGCTGGAAATTGACAACCGAAGGTGGTTTTCTAAAACATTTCTGTGCACAGGACTTTTACTTGTACACAAAATCCATATATAGATTTTTCAGGTTTTCTGAAGCATTGATGCATCTATGTAGCTAAAATTTCTTCAGGCTAGTTTACCAACATTCTTCCTTAGATATGTTACACTCTTATTCCATGAATCTGTAAAAAGTTTTATCTTGCAAATGATACATAGGGCCTTTAAGGAATTGCGGCTATGAATGAAACCTTCCCCCAGCATGCCCATGTTGCTCTATTATCACAACCAATTTTCGAGCATCTCAAACACGCTGTAAATCAAACAAAGCAGTCCAACTAATGGAACGGAAACCAGGTTTAACCAAGCTCGACCCAGTTTGATACCCCACAACTCACCAGAGGCACATCAGCTGATATTCGCCCTTTGAAGCTGTTTGGTTGGACACCTTCGGTGATGCGCGCCCTGCTGGGAATTAACACTTTAGGCTATCAAAAGTACAAGAGGTTGGTTGTGGGCGTGTTCTTTGACTACACCGCGCAACACTTTGCCTGTAGACATGGCCTCACCCCACACACACCTGTGTCTGTGCACAATAAGCCTTAAAGACAGATTACATGATTGGAAAACTTTTAAAAACAGGGACAACTGTATCACATAACTAAAGAATAATGTTGATAAACTGCCTTGTAGAAATTTCAGCCACATAGATGGGCAATTCCGGAAATTCAAATTTACACTTCAGAGACTTTGAGGGCTTGTAATGCTTCACGTTTGTTCACAGTTGTTTGATTTTAAACACATGTTCTTCAAGCATCATTGATGGAAGTGTAATTCCTGAAAAACGTATTGTAATGCCATTCTTAATATGCGTGGTACATCCAAAAATATCTCGGTTTCGAACGTACTCAATGAGTACGTCCGAAACCGATAATGGCATTGCAATTAGTTTTTCAGGAATTACACTTCCATCAATGATGCTTGAAGAACATGTGTTTAAAATCAGACAACTTGAATACGTGAAGCAGTACAAGCCCTCAAAGTCTCTGAAGTGTAAATTTGAATTTCCGGAATTGCCCAGATTCAATAATACTTCAGAAAACCTGAAAAATCCATGCATAGTTTTTGTGTTAAATGAATGACCAATAAAAAAAAACATTTTTAAAAGAAAAAAATCTTCAATTGGCAATTTTTCCCGCAAAGGTACCATTTTACACGGGAAGAAATCGTGTTGTGTTTGTTACCATTGCTATCAACACTTTTTGTCGGTTTTCCTTGTCAACTCGAGAAGTAAAATTTTGGTTAACTGCAAATGATGTATTGGGGCTTCAAGAGGTCCCAGCTGCTTTTATCCCTTTATCTCAGTACATTGCCGCTGATAACCTGCTAGGACCCTCTCACCTTCTCCCTTCCCTAAAATACTTCCATTGTATTCTGGCGGTATTGCCACCCCTTTTTCACCCTGCCTCTCGCTCGGAGGCTGCCCATTCACATACCTCAAGACAATTACCAACAGTTTAGGGAAGGAAGCGGGGCTCGGGGCTGGAGGGAGGGAGGCCTGGAACTAAATGATTGCCGACCAAAACTAGCTTTAGACACGTATTCCATCAGGCGGCAATTACAAGGCTGGACAATTCGTAGAGCCGCTGAACAAACATTGATCCATTTGTGCATGTTTTACAGGCCGGGTTATGTACACGTGGGGTGGGTACCCCCAGCTGGGCACCCCTGCCGCTGCGTGACCGTGAGGCCAAGGGAGTAGTACTTAGCTTTTCACTGAGGTGTTCAAGTTGGCACATAGACCAAGTGCTATGAGCTGCCTGCCCTGTAAGCCATTGAGGAATCAAGTACATTGGCTTTCTGTTTGGCCAAGGTGCACACAGGTGCACATATTGATCAGAAATGAATTAAAGGCACAGGCTCGTCAGCAATGCGCGCCCGCCAAATTCGTACTCGAAACACGCAGCTCCATGCCTTTGCTATGGAGCTGCGTATTGCAAGGCACACATTTGGCGGGCGCGCATTGCTGACGAGCCTGTGCCTTTAACTCCTAAATTTGTCACATTGCTTTATACCTCAGACTTATAGCCCTAATTCCATTGGTGTCTATCTAGACAATGCTCGGCGTTATGCGCCCGAATCATGTTTTACATTTATAAATGAGGTCGCATGTCAAATCGTCTTTGAATTTTTTGACCTTTTGCATCATTACCAAACCAAATTTTGCAAAGCAAGATGCGTGCGCGTGCGCATAACGACGACCACATTTTAAACAGAAGGCGCTTTAGATATATAAAGAGCACATTGTCTATATTACAATGTACATGTTTTTTTACTATTCAGTATTTAATACAGCACTTAAAAGCTCATTGTGTCATTTGCAGTGACCTCAAAGTTTGCTTAATGAGTTGAGAAGAAGAACATTTACTCAAAATGTTGATAGCAATGGTAACAATTAGTTAATTGTAATTATCTGCAAGAAATTAACAACTCATAAGGGCTAAACCAAATATGACCGTAGGTGGCTGATTTTATAAAGATTTTATCAGAAAAGGAACATGTACAATTGCAAAGTCAAAAGGCCTGTCCATCGAGTGGTAGGTACTTTCCCATTTTAAGTCCAATGCCGACAGCCTAGGCCTTTTCTTGGCCAACTGCTGCCAAGGAAAATTGACTAGGGAACTTTTCCCGAGATGTTAAGTCCAGTGCGGACACAGCAGATCGGTAAAAGCACTCTGGAAGCGTACGTCCAGGCCGTGAAGGTCATACTGCGCATGCTCTCCCATGGTCTCGGTAAAATTTGTCTGTGTCAAAAAGTTCAAATACGGACAGCAGTAAAATTTAGCAATTTTTCATTTTACGATCGTCTTGGTAAAACCTCTTGGTTTATCCAAACATGTATAGACCGTATCGAATAGCCGCCATTTCGTGGGGCACCTTTTGTTACTCAAACCGTTCAACAATGGAAGCACAATATGTGCAACCATGCATGTCCTCAAGGAACAAAGAAACTGCCCTGGCTATTCAATACGGTCAATACTGGCACAACAAAAAAATTCCATGTTGAAGCATACAGAAAATATTGGCTCCTATAAACTAATTTTTCTCGCATTTTTGTACAAGTGACTTAAAATTTAAGGCAGCCAGAACATGAAAATATTGGTGTTTTTTTGGCATCATTTCTTCTGAGCGACTCTTGCAGTGATGACATCATCGGCGTGGAATTTCCCACGCTAAATATGAAACTCCTCTTGAAATTAGAAACAGATATAAAACTTTATTGGTGTAGTGGATCCCTTGGGGGAAATCCCTGTTGACTCAGCCGGTGTTTTCCAATCAATTAACCCCTGACCTTTTTGCTGACGGGTTAGCTGTTCATCTTGCACTTGATCCCTCCCCCCTCCCGACCAAACCTTGCCCTCCCCCATGTTCCATCATTTCGCTGTCCAAGATTGCCCCATATTATGCCCCCAGAGTTGACCTGTTAAAATCGGAATGAGATTAGTATGTGCTCCCTGTCACCCTGACATGTTTGGACACACAACAAGCCTTTGGACATACTTAGCCATGCACTTACAAAGCTGGGAATCTTCTCAATGCCTGTCTCATTGACTTGTCCATCTGTATAGTTTGTGTACGGGTTTGCAGTAGCACCATGTGGATCTCTTTTGTATGTGTGGTTCTTTTTGGTTCTGAAGAGAACCGGTGAGTGTGAACTCATCCATTCTGGAATTTGTGTCCTTGTGGAGACATGATGAGACATGGGTCATTCCATAAATATGGTGGCCAAAGTGTGACATTTTGATGCATTTGTAAAAATGGCCTTTTCAAGTTACCAAAATATTTTAAAGAAATTTCCGTGCAATTTCTGAATAGTGTAGGATATTTGAAACAATTTCCAAACATTTAGACATGTCTTGGTGTCATAGTTTTGATAATATTCGAGAAAATTGTTTAACGACGTAAGTGGGGACACCAAGGCATTTTTTAATTCTTACTGGTCTTTTTGACGAGGTTCTTTCTGGAAAAGGTAGCTTCTGGTTTTACCCACCTGTAGAACCTGTACCTTATAAATTCAAATTATATTATGAGCGAAATTTCAATAATTCTTCAATGTAAATTTCAAAATGTCACACTTGCATTTAGAAGATCGCACCAGTTTATTGAATTGTTCTCGTCATGTTTTGGGTAATATTAACAGGCAAAGGTGTTGTTCGATTTACGAGGCCATATATTGTTCATATGCTGAGGGTAACCGTTCTCTGAAGCCCAGTATGTATACAAATCAACTCCGGAAGTGTCAGGACGTAAAGAGGGACACTGGGTCCTGTATTTATGGAATGACCCACATCTCTTTGTTCTCCTGTACAAATTGTTAGAGGGTCGGGGGAACAAAAATTGAAAACATTCCTATTTAAACTAGAATTACTTTCCTGAGCTGAAATTTTGACCCAATGTTCCTTTATTTTATATACTTCAACTTCCCACAGATAAGTATACATTGGAAATTTATCCTTTTTGAGTAAAATCCATATTTCTATTTCGTGAGAACCTTGTGGAGACCTTTTCATCCATAGAAATGTCCTTGTGGAGACCTATTCATCCTTTTGTTCCCTGTTATACCAGGGGCCCAAGAGGGTACCGAGTATAAGAACATTGTTTCTAACGGTGAGCTCTGTTCATCCTCGGGAGAAGTGCCGGACTCGTGATGATACAGGGCTTAAGTACTGGATGGGAGGAGAAGTGAAATGACTTGGGCCAAGCCATTCCACACATTGTGCACTGAATCTTCTCATTATAACGACTCTGGCACTTCTCCTGAAGATGAACAGAGCACACTTTTCAAAATGTTGAGTTCACACTCACCGGTTCTTTTCAGAACCACACATAAACAAAAGAGATATTCACATGGTGCTACCGCAAACCGTACACATGCTGTTTTCCACTGTGCATAGCCTTAAAGATAGTATACATGATTGGTAAACTGTTACATATAGTTTTATCCCACTGTGTGATTGAAGATATACATGATAAAAACCAACCTGAGCAAAAACCAGCTCCGTACTTCGTCTAACTTTTGAGAAAACGGTCAATAAAGGGTAGTCATTTCGCCCTGAACCAAGGCCTTTGCACGAAGTGGTTTTGGGGCGAAGTGGTATTTGGGCGATGTATTTTTTTGACGAAGTAATTTGGGGCGAAATGGTACTCTGGTGAAGTGGTTTGGGGCGAAATGGCACTTGGGCGAAATGGTTTTGGGGCGAATTGAATTGCCGTCTCATGAGACGAAAACTAATTGTTTTACTCATTTCTCAAAGACTATAGCACTTCAGACAAAACCATTTCAGGGGAAGTTTTCTACGGTCATCATGTTTATATTGTGTAAGTTAGGCACTAATGTGTAAGTTAGATTACTAATGATGTATACTGCCTTTAAGTCTTACTCATCTGTACAGTTGATCCATTTGTTTTGATTTCGCAATTGATAGAATAATGTGATGTGCTCTGTGAAAATGAGTTGCTTTTTGCACAGCAATGGGCCAAGTTTTGCTACGATAACTAGAAAACAGTGGTGGATCTGCATCCAGGGTCATTCAAATACAATGAATGCAACATCTGGCATAGTGCCTAATCACCATTGAAATAAATCAACCAAACTTGGGATGAGAGAAAAATCATAAGGGCAAAAAAATACAATGGACATTTTACGCAGTATACTCGGAAATTCCAGGCAGTATCCAAATACCGCCAACAATTTTGATTGTGTGTTTGTATTTTAATTAGCATGGATCTCCCACTGATTTCCAGATCTGGCTGCAAGAACTCATCCCAGGCTGAGAAACGACTCATTTTTTCAGAGCATGTTGCAAATTATAGACCGTATCGAATAGCCGCCATTTCGTGGGGCAGTTTCTTTGTTTCTTGAGGACATGCATGGTTGCACATATTGTGCTTCCATTGTTGAATGGTTTAAGTAACAAAAGGTTCCCCACGAAATGGCGGCTATTCGATACGGTCTATAGTGATACCATACATATGCATCTAAAATTAATATGGAAGTTGATTGGTAAAGGGGAGCATGTGTGGTCTTGTGGGTATACACCTGTACTCAAAACCAAGAGGTGGTGGGTTTGAGCTAACCTATGGCCAACATGTTTGTGTCCCTGGGCAAGATAGTTAATGTTAAAGGGCCCTGAAATGCTCAATAACTTCATGCACAGTTTTTGCTGCATATGAAGGATTACTTGTGTAGAAACACAATACTACTGTTTATTTTGATGCCCCATGAATAAAAAGTGGCATTTTTCAACTTTGAAAATTTCTTCACATAAACTCACAGAAAGAGAGCGCTGTTTTGGGCATGTCACTTTAGGAACACACAGCAGAAAAGCAAAGAAAAAACATAAGACTTCAAACTGGAATTGTGGAAAAATGCTGCAGTTTTCAGCCTTAGTTTTTTCATGGTTTGCAATAGGCAACATGTAAAACAAACCTAAACCATCATGGGTTACAAAAGTTTCAGCAAGTTTAAGAAAATTGTGGAAACTTTTGTGCACAGTTGAATGAGATTTTTCTATGTTTTCCTAATGTGACATCACCACTTTGCTCATGCATATGTAAATTTTCATTAGCATAAAAATCAAAAACCTTGATTTTAACCCCCCAAACAACCTCCAAGTACGGTTTTCATGATTGTAAATTAATGGACTAGTTCCATAGCACAGATTTTATTGATAAAAACACCATTTCAGGGGCCCTTTAACTGCTTTCATTGACTTGATGACCCAAGCGATCATTGGAAAGCTGATTTTTGGAGGATAATTAAGAAGAGTTTTTCGGGGCCCATGTTACATACAACGGGAACATAGAGATTTGTCAGAAGAGATTTAAGGGGAAGTTAAGACATTGTAAAAAAATGATATGTATTTCGATGAAATTGCAAAGTGTATTAAGATTTTGTACCAAAGTCTTTTTGAATGGCTATGGTAAAGCTTTTCAGGAGGCCAGTGCATTTTAAAATATTTTATTATTTAATTATTTTTGATCTGATAGGACAATTGACATCATCACCTTTTCCTTTGCTAATTTGAAACGGAACTTTTTACTCTGAGGCTTTAACAGTGTATGCATTTTCAATTGTCTTGTTTCTGCTTCATTGTTGTTTTTTCCCTATGTTTAAACGTTGCAGATCCAGCGAATGGTGATAACCGGTGGTCAGTTCAAACCAGAGCAGCTGAAACCAAAAGAAGTGGTCTCACTTCTACTAGATGATGAAGAGATTGAGAAGAAATGTAAGACCCTATTAAGCCCAAACCCCATTTGTTTTCACAGATACAGTGAAATCTTATAAATTTGCACCAGAAAGGTAGATGCTCACATTTCAAGTTATGCAGCAATGCTTCAGAAAACCATCAAAATTGGCTTTCGTGTTTAAGTGGAAACTAAAAAAGAAAGACTTCGCACACTCATTTAATGAAAAAAGTTGTTAGTTTCGAAAAGAAAAGTACAATTTAAAAATAAAATCACAGGGTTTTTGTTACCATTGCTATCAGCACTTTGAATAAGGTTTTTCATACGAACAACCTTCACACCGAGTTTTAAGATGAGGGTAATTCCCAAAATTAGGGGTCCAACATTTTTGGTGTTCCAGTTACGTACGACACTCTCTGCTTCAAAAACACCACTCATGATCACAAATTCTCAGTAATGAACTGTGGCCTGTGATCATAGGGGGCAGCATCATTTTCTTGAATATTTTTATCTCTTGATTCCTAAAAAATATTCAAAACAAAAACCATAAAGGCTTATAATTTGTTCCATGGTATTGAATAGGAGATTGGTGTCCCGGGTTAACTACGCCAATGAAAATTGGCTGTAGAATGAGTTTGCATTAACCTTGGTGCTATATCTACACACAAACATTAAATTTAAGTGGCATTTGTTGAAATAAAAAAAAAAGTTTTTTACTGGGAAACCACTTTCAATCACTAAAAACACTTGGAAATCTTAAAAACCATGTCACACTTTTGGACCCCTAATTTTGGGAATTGCCCATAAATATATCGTGATGACTACTTTTGCAAAGAATTCCTGTTTGACTTCATATGTCTTTTGCGTTATACCCCTTTCCCACTACAAAATCTCCAGGTTATAACTCGAGGGTAACGGCAATCTTTAACCCCGAGATACCCCAGGGCAGCGCGAGCGTTCCCACTACTCTTTTTCCGCCCCAGGTTAAGACAAATAATTCGGCCGTTACCCCGGGGTTCGTTAACCCTGCCAGCGACCAGGGTTAAGGATGGCAATCTTGAGGTTAACGGCCAAGGCCCAGGGTTAGCATTATAGTGGGAAACCAAGCAGGGTTAACTGTTCACAGGCAATCTTAGGGTTAGCGTGCGCTGCGCTGGCACAATACATATGTATGTACGTGCACATTTTTGCTCTCCCAATTAAGGCATGGCTTCTCAAGCACCGTATATCTCAATTCATAACGGAAAAAAGAGGACAAAGGTGTGGAAAGAAGAAGAAAAAAAGCTCCTCATCTAGGGCTGGTCGATAGACAAGTTCAGTAACAACTCGATTCAGTGACTACTTGAAAATCGGAATAACATGTTTGCAGAATCCTGTTCCTCCAGTCCTTGTTGTATACAGATACATGTATGCCCGCGTCTAGTGGGAAACCGCACTGCGCTAACACGGGTCAAGCTCAAGCTCGCCCCGGGTTTTGCAAAACTCTGGGTTAATGAAACAAATGAAAACATAACTCGGGGTTAACGAACTCTGGAGTAAGAAAAGCTTAACCCTGGGCGGCAAATCTCCAGGGTTAAGCAGTTTGTAGTGGGAAGGGGGTATTAGTCGGGATTGATTTCAGATTTCACTTCAAACATGAATTTGACAGCCTCAAGTGAAACAGGAGGATGTTCTTTTGGCTGTAATCACACATTTTGATATAAAACATAAAAAAATACCAGAAGCACACACCACTTGTTGCAATCAATCAGCATTGACAGATAGAGGCCCAGTACAGATGCAGCCTTTGCGTATACTTCAACTTGCACTCTTTGAACCTTCCATAGATGGGGTGATGTTCTGGAATTGTCAGATTTGCCATTTGTGCGTCGTCATTCATTGTGAACAGAAGGGGGCGTATATGCTTGTCCATATTTGCTTCATGAATACAGTTGAAAATTGATGTTGGACATTGTTGTAAATCATAGCAGACATGTATCTGTTTGGGATTTAGGCCTATATGCTGCTTATTGTTGAAAAATGTCATAACCATAAAAGAATAACAATTCAGATTTTCATCTGCGAAAATTTCTAAAGGCCCATTGCATCATTTTTGTAGACGAAACTTGTTTTCATGAATTTCCGAAACACAATTTAGGTGGATTTATACTGAGCCTTTTCGCGCAGAAAAATTACGCGCGTCGCTTTAAGAAAAAGCGCTGTGGAAGGAATTTGGAGTATAAAAGTGACGTATGAAAATCACAAAGTAACAAAAACACTTTACGCCCAAGTTGATTCTGTTATTTTCAGTGCGCTGTTTTACTTCCACATCGCTTTTTTATCGCTTTTTCTCAAAGCAATGCCCGTCAATTTTACATGTGAAAAGGCTCAGTGTGAATGTTGGTAAACTTGCCTGCAGAAATTTCAGCTACAGTTGAACCTCGACAATTAGTGTAACATTCTGATATATAACGAGGAAAATTTACATGTAGGTCATAATTCCTTGTTCTTCATTTTTTTCATTCCTGATAATACAAGGTTCTTCTCAAAACATGGTACAGTCAAACCTGCTATTAAGGGCACCTTGATAAACAGGCCGCCTGCTTATAGTGGCCACCCGTCTTTGGCCCCAAATGCCATGTGTATATTGCTTAAGCAACCTCTATAAAGAGGCCACCTGTTTATAGTGGCCAGGTTTTTTATGGTCCTGAGGGTGGCCACTATAGACAAGTTTCACTAGGTATGTTCAGACGGAGGGCTACTTTTTTTAGCCCCAATCCAATTAACGGACTCAGTGGGGGTTCGCTAGAGCTAAAGTGAGTTCGTCCAAATAAAATGGCCTCCCGTTCAAATGGTGATAACTCCGGAGCTACAGTTTCAGAGGAGCTAAAATGTGGTCAAATTTGCCGACATATTAACATTGGCCAGATGCCATATAGTGAGGTCAGTTGCGTTCAGTCAGTAAATAACAGTGGAGCTAAGTTATAAAAGAAACCCCGCCGTCTTGAAAGTGGGGCTAGCCCCACAAATTTTGGGGGCTAAATTTGGGCAGGGCTAGCCCCGGAACTAGCCCCAGAGGTGGAGCTAATTGCGTTCTAACGACGGGAGTTTGGGGTGGAGCTTGCTAGTTCCGGAGCTAGCTCCAGAGATAGCCCCTCGTCTGAACGACCTCACTGTAATTTGTCAAATCCCAAGGACCCCATATAAACAAGGTTCGATTGTACAAAATTACAGCCATGTTTCAAAAGACCTTTAAAATCCATGCATACTTACAAAATTCACGCTCACTTTAAAAAAAAAAAAGAAATCACCTTCTGTTGATTGTCTGCCATTTTGGACAGAACAAAATTCATGTTCTTTCTCTTTGTGTTGCTGTTACTAGTTCATGAGCAACAGCGTGAGAAGAAGTTAACAGACGAGCGGATTCGAGCTAAGGACCGCAAGAGGAAGAGGGAGAAATATGCTGAAATGGTAGGTTTTTAATAACTAGTGTCATTGAGGGATTTTAGCATTTTTTATTGGGCCATACACATCAAACATCTCTTGACGTTTGACGTGTATGTGTGACCAATGCTTAACACAATAGGTTACCAGCCAAAATTGTATGTCAAATTGTGTTTTTAGAAACAGTAGCAAAATATTAGTAAATACACATCACATATGATTTTGGCTGGCAACCCATTTTTGCAATAAAAAGCAAATAAATTCTGTGCTGAGCAAATTGTTGTGCTATACAGCGTCATGAAATTGGCCTCAGGCATTTAAGCAGCATTCTTGCAGCATTCTTGCAAATGACAGCAGAAAGTCGGAAGGACCGCCAAAAAATCATTTTTTTGGCGTGTGTTGCAAGGAAATATCGTTGCACGAGACGATCGCTAATCCGATTAAACAATGGCCGCATAACGCATGTGACACAAACGGCATGTGAACCACAACTGGATCATGTACGTAATTGGCCCAGTGTCATCCAAGTACGGCTGGATGTTGTCCAATTCTGGACTGCATTACTCCTGCTCAATGCACAGAGAAAATCGATTCTCTACCATACAATTGTGCACAATGAAACCAGGGTCATGGCGCTGTTCACGGAGACCATAACCATTAACAAAGCAAAACGTTCACTAGCTTCATCAGGGACAACATTTGCTTAAGATCAGTGACGCAACAATGGTCGTTTCTAAGCACGCGCATGCTTAAGCACGCTGCGGTCGTGAAATAGTGGTAAAGTTACCACAACATTTTTTTCTGCTACATACAGTAAGCACGTCTTTTCTGCTAATGCTTAAAGGGCCCCTTATTTAGGATTTTTATCAATGAAATATATGCTTTAAAACCACTCTACTTAGTTAAAGTCATAAAAATCCTATTTGGAGCTTGCTTTGGGGGTTAAAACAAAGGTTTGTAGTTTTTATGCTAATGCGAATATGCATATTCATGACCAAGGTCACGATGTCACAAGAGGCAAACACAGGAAAATCACATTCAAATGTGCACAAAAGATTCCACTCTTTTCTCAATTTTCCTGAAACTTTTGTAATCCATGGCTGTTTGAGTTTGTTTTACATGTTGCCTGCTGTAAGCCATGACAAAACTGGGGGTAGAAACTGCAGCAATTTGCCACAAGTCCAACTTGAAGTCTTATGTTTTTTCTTAACTTTTCCCTTCTGTCTTCCTTATGTGATGCACTCAAAACAGCGCCCTCTGTCTGTGATTTATTGCAATGAAATCTTCAAAGTTGAAAAAGGCTACCTTTTATTGATTTTACATCCAAACGAACAATAGTATGTCTTGCTGAACAAGTAATCCGTCATTATGAAGCAAAGCTTAGGTACAAAGTTGTTTAGCATGTCACAGGCCCTTTAAGCAGCCCCAGACTATTGGTTTTTTTGTTGAATACTGCTCTTCGAGTACAAGTACTTGGGAGTCGAGTAACAATAATAATAATGGTGGATACTTAAATAGCGCACATGTCCGCCCCACGGCGGTGCTCCTGGCGCTGTTGCCATTATTACCGCTGCCATCAGGAAATCACCAGAACCATTTCGCTTCTACTAGGTGGCAACCTGGCCAAGGCGCACAACCCTATCAGCAGTTAGATTGTGGCATTTTCACCTAACAGCTCTCCATATATCGCATGGGTTGACGAGGCAATTGAGATTAAGTGTCTTGCCCACGGACACAAACACATTGGCACAAGTGGAGTCCGAGTACTTTGCCTTCTGAGTACGAGTACAGTCTGTTCAAGTATGAGTTCTTCGATATTTGAGTACGAGTAATGTAAAAACGGTGCTTGAGTAGTACTCAAATACCAAGTATGAGTACTACAACCCTGTTAAGCAGATAGTTGTCAAGTGAAATAAATTAAATTTCTTGTCAAAGAAACATTTGTTTTTCTTATGGGTTGTACAAAGCAGAACTTGTATTAGCCTATTTGTGTTTCACGTGAACAGCGTCTCGTGTACTGACATTTTCTTTTACACTTGGTATTCAAATGACCAGGGCCCAATTTCATAAAACATGTTAGCACCCGATTTTTGATTAAGCAGCACTCTCTCCATTTCATAAAACTGTTTAAGCACTAGCAAACCAAACGGCATGCAAACCTTTTTTCTTCGCCATTCTCGGCAAAATTCGAGATACATTTCCCAACAGATAAACAACTTTCAGCTGTTGAAATATTCCAGTCAGCGACAGGCAAGGGTCTTCTGTGGTAGTGATAACCATCCCAAAATGGAAACATAACCGATGACGGTATTTGAACATTTTGACGTTTACTTATGAAAGCAGACGATGAACGCGTTCGAACAAAACAGCCCTGACAAGACAGCCCTGCGCGCGCACTCTCTTTGCGCGCTTATAACAACAAGCTTTATGAAATACGCCCTTGCTTGAGCGAATATTCCTGCTACGCTTAATCCAAAATTTTTGATTATTGCGTAACATGTTTTATGAAATTGGCCCCAGACTAAATCGTTGCTACATGTGCTGCAGGTGTGAAGTACAGAATCAAAACAAGTTCACTGGCATAACGCAACCAGACTGTTGCACCACATAGCAACAGCATGTGTAGTACAGGAACTTGTATACTGCACCTCCATTTTAAAGTGACGTATTCAGGGCGCCAGCTATAGTACAAATGTTACGCGCAAAAGGCAACTTAAGTTTTTGTGAAAGGACAACCTGTGCCATTTCTCTCCCTGCAGAAAAAAGAAGCTGGCAAAAAACTGAAGGCCGACACAACACCTGGTACCCCGCTGGGATCACTGGTAACTGACATATCTATGGATGGTGAGGACTCCATGTTGAGTGTGGACTCCGGAGCACACAGTCCTCTTAGTGTGGTGAGTAGAACAATCCAGTTTTATCTTACTTTGACATGTGCAGTTCCTCACCCGTGGGTGATCTTTTGTGTGTGCTCTGGGATAATGTGGTTGAATAGTTACTGCACAATTTCAATGGTGATCAGGCACCATACCAGATGTTGCGTTCGTTACTTTGCCCAGGTGCGCTACCATGCAACACCGAGAGAAAAATCGGGTCCATAGGGACAACCTGAGGGAGTATACCAACTGTGCCTTATACCTCAGCTGGTAGAGCGTCTGCCCGGTGAGTCAGAGGTCTTGGGTTCGAATCCCGATAAGGCCCTTTGGTTGTTTCATTTCAATGGTGATCAGGCACCATACCAGATGTTGCGTTCTGCACAATATTAGTGAATTGTAAAGTGTTACAAACAATACAGAAATGTACTTCTGTCTTTTTACAGTTAAGGGGTGCATTTGCAAATCAAGATATTTTCCTCTCATAATAAAAGAAATAACTTTAATTTGTTCTGAGAGAATAATAACTTGGGTTCCAAAAGAGTAGCAGATGTGATAACAGAGTTGCCAACCCTCCCGGATTTTGGGGAAGACATCTGGGAAAACATGTTTATTCCGTGACTCCAAACACATCTAAAAATCCCCAAGGTTGTTAATTGACAATCCAGGAGGATTTTTATCCATGTTGGGACTCACAAAATTAGTCATTTTCCGAAGAATCTGTTGCAAAATCCGGGAGGGTTGGCAGCTCTGGATAACATGCCTGTCTGAAACCTCCATGTTCAATTTTTCCATGTAACTAATTAGAACAAGGATGTCGCATCTTTGTCTGTCTTGGTTACATATGTATTGGGCAATTTATGCTGGGAGGTTTTAGAAGGGTATGTCGTCAGACTATCTGTTACCCTTTTGGAAATAAAAATGGCCGCCACCAGTGAAAAGAATTTAGATTTGGGTCTTTCCACAGTAATGGGGTACATTTGATTTGAAAAATAAGTCAATAATTCCTTTTAGGTGTCTTTAGTTTATCTCAAAATTAAAGAAATTTCTGTTCCCAGGAGATAACTTTTGCCCAAAAAGGTAAGAAATTGTCACAACATACATTTTTGAAAAGCTTGTGTACAAACTTCCCCTTTATGTATGTAACGTGGACAGACCAATTGTGACATTTTTTCCTGTCTTTGATACACGTAAAAATAGAAATTTGTGCATGGGGTTTTTACAAATGTATGTTGCAGGACTTTTTTCTTACTCCTTGGTGCCAAATTTATTTCCTCAGTTTAGCTGCATAATTTAAAGATAAAATTAGGACATTTGAAGTGAACTGGGACCTAAGATCTTGAATGAAATGTCACAGAAATGTACCCCATTACTGTGGAAAGACCCATTTTGAAGACTTTAACTTTATAAGTTATGTATTTTGCACCTATATGAGGCATTTGACCCAATTTCAAATTTTGGCATCTGTGTCACGCTTTTCGTGAAAATGCCCATACTTTTAACTTTAAAAACTGACTCACCTGGAACGTAATGAAATACAGGTTGAGAGAAAAATCATACGGTTCTCATTGAAATTTGAATCCGAGACCTCTAACGGACTGCCAGATGCTGTAGCTCCTGAATTAAAGGGCACATTTGTAGAACATGTACTTGTTTTTGTAAAAAATAGGCAGTGTAATTAAAAGTATGAGGATCATGCATGCATTGTACATGTAATCATAATCCCCCTCTCAGATGAAAAAAAAACAATTATCTTGCTTTTGGGAAAGGGATAGCCTGTGGGTGGAACCAGACCGCGCTAATGACCTACTCACGTGAGTGATGACGGATAGTCATATGTGCATGTGCGCACAACACGCGCGTGAGTACAGTAACAACAAATACTGTACAACAGTAACATGCACGTGCAGTTGTAAACTGAATTTTTCAACACCAAACAGACAAAAGTCTCGCGGAAATCTTTTAAAACAAAGCTTCATTTTATATAACAATATAACAAAATTTTGGATATCTTTTCGGGTGATATGGGAATATACCGCACTCGTCATGAAATACAGAACTCGCCTTTGGCTCATTCAGTATTTTTATGACTTGTGTGGTATATTCTCATATCACCTTCAAAGCCATCCAATATTATATAATTATTGTTAATAAAAAGGTGCCCAATTGTTATTAAAAAACTCTTTTTGTTTTAGAATATCACCAAAAAAATATGATACCAAGACATGTCTGACTGTTTATTTTACCAGTAAATATTGTACATTATATACCTCATGCGTAGATTCCAGTCATCTGATTGGTTAAAAGTGGGGGCATTGAATCGGCTAGACCCGGCGCGTATATGCCCACCGGTCAATAGTCTTTGCCATGCCCCGGGCATAGTCATTTAGCGGGTTCCGGACGCGCGCATTACATGTGTTAGCATAGCTATAGCTGTGCACCAACTATGCAGCTGTGCGCTTCACGTAAACATTCATCAGGACGGTAATGGCGGAATCTCGACGTAATTTTGTCGTCTGTCGTAGATGATGAAGTCCTTAAGAAAGTAAGAGAAGTGGCCTACAGTGAAAACTGTGTCAGGTGAAATGTGCTACTAAAGTGCCAGGTGATTATGCTACAATGTTTGCTGTAAATATACAACTTTTCCGCCGTAGACCAGCTTCCGAAATCGAAACGCGAAGGACCACTGTCATGACTGTATATCTGATGATGTCTCGTTACTTTTAACCAACCAGATGACAAAAATCTACACATTCGGTATATAAAACAAATATTGACTGCTGTTTATTCGGGTCATGGTTAAGATTATAGGCCCTCGGTGATCTCGAAGCCATGACTATGCTCCTCGGCTTCCCCCTCGGGGCACAGTCATGGCTTCGAGATCACCTTGGGCCTATAATCTTAACCATGCCCCTCATTGCAGTCAATATTTGTATACTATTTGGAAATTGCACAGGAATTTCTTCAAAGAATTGTGGTACTTAGGAAAAGCTATTGTTACAAATCCATCAAAATAAACTGGGTCTCGCTTTAACTGAAAAACCCACATAAAGTATACATTTAAATGTTGGAATTTTACTGAAAGGTCATTCACTGGAGAAAAAAACAAATCACCTTTTTTACACAAACAACTTTTTACAAAGTGAAATAATCTGCTTGGGTTTCAGCAACTCAAAGCCACTGTTCTTACTGGCAGCTATTTCATGTCTGATCATCCTGCACTGTGCATCCCTTCAATATTATCAGTGTTGTATCTGTAATTGTGAACGACTAGAGTTGTGATTTTGAGTGGTTGAAAGTGCATCACACCCGGGCATCACACACAAGACGCAGTTCGCATGTCAGCAGGCAACACAGTCAAGGGCAAGGCCACTAACATCAAGTTTGCCATTGACATTTGAGACATACTCTTGCTGAAAAATCCCCCCCCCCTCCCCCCCAAAAAGAAAAAAGATTGAGCGAAAAAGAGAAGGTGGAGGGAATAAGTAGAAAATTTGTTGTGTGAGAGCTGACATCTAGCTGCGGTCAATTATTTTAAGTTCACTACCTCTCTGCACACTTCCTACCCCTTCGTGCATGCCTGAAGAAAACTTGAGGAGTCACTGTACTTTGCCAGGCAAGACCTTTCACGTCTGCTTGAGTTGTTACAAGGTAAACGGCAACCTCGGGGCAAGTCAAAGAGAACAGGCATGATGTGGGGGGAGAGGGGGGAGCTCCACCATGACGTTTGATTGTAACCCGGTCGCGCACACAGTTCTGTTTCATGCGATCCGGATAATTACTACCGCCTGATTGGATGTACTTAGCCATGCTCCAATGGGACAATACTGGTCGTGAAGTACAAGGCCTGGTGTCGAAAAGGAAATTAACCATTTGGGGAGGGGGAAATCTGTGGGGGCTATAAAATACACAAACATGACCCTGATGTAACTAGGGCTTGTGGAACACAATTGGCGAGGGGGCATGGGTGTTTGGTCAGCAGTCTGGATATGCGGGATAAATGGTGCGTAAGCGAGTCCATTTCCGAAGTGGCTTGAACGCGGTTTTGCTTGGTTAAAGTCCGGTTTGGCAGGTGGTGACCTTTAGCTGTAGTTCTAGCCAAAATGGCTGAGACACCAGCGACATAACTACTTCTAGAGTATAATGCAATCTTGTCCATGAATTAACATATGCAGCACAATATGGGGCTGAAGGTACCCCCTCCCCCATTAACAAAAGGAAGAGTGTGTTGAGTCATATAGGGGCGTTAGCGGCGAATCCTTAGGCCCATATCATGCTGGGTATATGAATTAATATTTGGAATTCGTAAAAAAAATACAAGTTTCGTCTCCAAATAATGTATTTGGCCTTTCCAATTATCCCGTGTATTTTGTTTGTACATGTAAGATAATGCAGTCAGGAGAGACGAAAATGTCACACAATTGTCCATCTTTGTTGGGTGCTTTACGCCCAGTCATGCCAACAAATCTCTGGTTACCAACTGAAAAATCTTCACATCCGTGCATTATCATAAAACTGCACAAAACGTTGATGTCAAGCACAGTGTGTCGATGCAAAGTATAAATTTGTGGGGCTGGTGAGCACTTAATACAGATGCTATGAACATTAAGCTTAGACTTCAATTATTTAGTTAGTTATGAATTTCAGTTATTACATGAATTAAGTCCTTGCAACTTAAAGCACAAGCTTAGTATCAGTTGAAGTCTCAGGCTTTTCATTTTAAAATTGTTTTATGTTTCTATCAGCGTACCTGGAGTTTAATTTCTAAAATTATAATCTTTGAAACTTTTTGGTAGTATGCTCTTTTTTTATACAAACACGGTACTTCACGACTTGAAAAATTAGAACTTGTGTTATAAAACCAGTGTTCAAATGAGAAACACCACATTCAGATGTCTACAGTGAACACATTCTGCCACTTTCAGCCAGTACTAAAAATATAATGTCTTGTATTATAAGTCAAAGCACTAAGAATGTTCCAGACAGTATGCATGAGTGCTCCCAGAGTGCTGTTCATGCCTGCGGGCTGCGACAGTTGTTAGTTTTTCAACCCTATTTAGCAGCCGTTGTTTCAAACCGTGCCGTCATTTGTACCAGGGGAGATTATCGCATCGCGCCTCGGCAATGCCCGAGGCAAGGCTTTTCAATTATAATCACCACGTTTTTTTTCTCTCCACGCGAGCCCATGTTGTCCCTACGAGATCCACACTTAACGTACGTGCAAACCACAGTCTGGCTGTATAATTACCCCTCGCCGGTTGCGATCCCGGTGCTGACTTTGACGCGGTAAATGTTGTGGTCGCAATGGCTCAATGAAGCGTTATCGTAATGAGACCGCCATCCGTTTGGCTCGGGGAAATCACATTCACCCGAATCCTGCTTAGAGAACCAGATCCACGCTAATAGCGTTATCCGCGAGGTGTGGAATGCGGTCTAGCATAAACATCGGCAGACACGGAACAAATTGTTAAATTCGGCTGTGTATTATGCAGTTACATATTTGCCATCGTCTTGTAATGAGATAATATACTGGGGTAATGGGGAGAATTAAAATCCTTCCGAGGGTTTGTGTTTTGCTGTCAAGTCTGCACAGCACTGTTTGGGGTAGGAGCCCTGGGAGAATGCATTGATAGGCGTACCAGCTCAAAATGGGGATGATGGGGCGGAGAGTTGAGAAGTTGATCAGAATTATTTCTTTAAAATGGCTCATCAAGCATTAGGTTTTGTTAGAAAAACCCAAATTTAAGAGTGTGAAAAATTAAGGATTTTCTAAAAAAAAACATTTTTTCAGCCAGTCTCATATATTTTGCACACAAGGTCTGAGATTAAATAGTCTTTAGGTTTTTTCCCCCTCCAAATCCAAATTGGAGATTGCAAATTTCCTGTTTTCTTCCCATATATAGTATTTTGGGGAGGTATTGGAATGAAATTCATTTTCTGGAAAAATATGGACAATCTCCTTTTAGTAATTTTAAGTCAATACCCTTATTTTATATTCAAGCGAATTATCCTGTATTGCTTCATTTTTGCTAAACCTGAAACTTTTTGACCATTTTCCCCCTGTAACTAATACTATTTGTCAAGGATAATATTTTGTCAAGAAAAACAGAACTAACCCACATTTCCATGCCCTTGTCAGGATTTTCCACTGCCCTGGCCAACGTTATCTGACTCGGCCATCTTTTATCTACTGGTATTTGAAGTCGAACCATTTCACTGTTCTTTTGATCACGGTCACCAGCCACAAATAACCATAGAATCATACTCGTTTGTATTGCGAGAATATCAGCTTTCAGGGGCGTTAGGACTGTATCATTCTTATCTCTGCAAGCCAGCTTTCACCTCTGTGACCCCTTACCAATATATTTCCTATATGTAGCATGTAAACAAACTGTGTGATATTCACGGGAATGCTTTTACAGGAATAACCAAGAGCAATTGGCCCAGTTTACTTGGAACTGTTGGGGGGACTGTTTACTTCTGATGGTGTGTGGCTTTTTCAAGACAAGTCCCAAGTTGAGTTGAGACCCAAGTCAAGTTGAGTCCAAAGTCAAGTGGCGTCCCAATTGAAGTTCCAAGTCCCAATTGAAGTACTAAATTAAGTGAAGTCCCAACTCGAGTCCTGCGTCAAGTCCCAAGTTGAGTGAAGTCCCAACTCGAGTCCCAAGTCAAGTCCTAAGTTGAGTGAAGTCCCAACTCGAGTCCTGCGTCAAGTTCCAAGTTGAGTGAAGTCCTAACTCGAGTCCCAAGTCAAGTCATAAGTTGAGTGAAGTCCCAACTCGAGTCCTGCGTCAAATTCCAAGTTGAGTGAAGTTCTAACTCGAGTCCCAAGTCAAGTCCTAAGTTGAGTGAAGTCCCAACTCGAGTCCTGAATCAAGTCCCAAGTTGAGTGAAGTTCCAACTCAAGTCCTGAATCAAGTCCTAAGTTAGGTGAAGTTCCAACTCGAGTCCTGAATCAAGTCCCAAGTTAGGTAAAGTTCCAACTCAAGTCCTGCGTCAAGTCCCAAGTTGAGTGAAGTTCCAACTCAAGTCCCTAGTCAAGTTCCAACTCGAGTCCTGAATCAAGTCCCAAGTCAAATCTAGTTCCAAGTTGAGTTGAGTGCTAAGTTAAGCCGAGTCAACTCCCAAGTCTACAAAAAAGGCAATTTTTCGAAAAAGTTTGTTGAATACAGTAAACTTATGGAAGACAAGGCACTGATCAACTGATCACTTTGGAATTACTTTCATAACTGTTCCTCTTCAGTAATTTCCTTCAGGTCCAAGAAGACCTGTTTGAACAAAGTGATTCTCACAGTAATGAAATGTGACATTTTCTGTTCATGGGAGGATCCAGCAGTTAAGGACCCCAGAAAACCAATTTTGTTTGGTTTCAACCTGATTGAACTTGCATGGGATGGCCTGACCTTTGGAGCCACGCATCTCCCAAACAGCCCTAGAGATGCAGGAGCTCAGAGTGGCACTTTAGGCAAAGTGGCGCACCCTGCCTCAGTGGCTCTTATGAAGGATGGTGCTGTCAGCCTTGCCACATGTGTCATACGCATTACTGACCGATAAAATGGTCATCTTTTGGTTAGAGTACAATTTGCATTTCTTTTTTTTGAACTCTATGGCTGCGTTCGGGCGTATACAGTTCTCGCTACTCCAGAGTAATAATGCATACGGACATTGCACTCGAGTCACATTACGCGAACGGCAAGTCCGCAGTCCGCATGCACGAATGGCCATCAGTCAAGATGGCTGTCTCTTGCCATGACTGCACGAAAAACACTGTTTCACTGCTCACAAGAAACTGAAGAAAATACAGACCGTAAGCTGAGAGAATTTTTGATGCCGTCTAAAACAAACCTTTGTGAGTTGTTTCAGTTATCCAGTTGATACGTTGGGCAAATTCAACAAAAATTTCACCCATATTCCGCCATCTTCTTACAAATCACATGACACTCGTCAGGAGTAAGAGCACGTACACTCATTTGTTGAGGAGTAGCGAGAGCATACTCTCATTGACCCGAGTGTCGTTAATCTTGCCGTTCGTGTACGCAGGAGTATACTCGTGTTAACACGAGTACACGCACGAAAGCAGCCTTTTAATATGTACACTTTGATTTTTAACTTGTACATGTAGTTCATTTTGTGGTCACCAGTCATTCTGTGTTGAACAAGTTTTACAGTAGATTGTCTTGGATCAACTCCAAAATTCCCCTAGGCCTTGCAATCACCAAGTGATTACCTGGACTTGGTCCACTAAAGTGATTATAACCCCTCCTTTTGACCCCACTTGACCCAGAAGTGATAGGGCTTGGCCCTGGGACTGTGGTCTTTGGGCAAGTTTTAGTAACAAATTATAGTTGTCCAGAGTTCTTGGAATTACCTGTCACAGAGGGATTTCAGATTTAGCTCTTTCCCTGAGTCATTAGTCATTCTTTCCAAATCTCGACTTGGGCTCAGGCTCAGACTCAGGCTCAGGCTCCGGCTCCATGTAAACCACATGGAGACGGAGACGAAGCCGAGATTTGGAAAAGCCCCCCAAGGATTCCTCAAAAGTGGCCGAGGCACTGTAGCTCATAAGCCTGAAGAAACCTGTTAAGAGAAGAAATGCTCAGTTTTAGAGGTGAGCAGAAAACCACTATACAATTCTGTATAGGGGAACCCTATACGGACTGGGAGAGAACCCAATCCACATACTGACCCGGATAGGATTCGAACCAGGGCCGCAGAGGTACGTGGAAGGCGAGGAAAGTACCACTAGATGCCAACCTGCGTAGTACTGTATAGATTTGCTCTTAGTCTTTATTTACATCTAAACTGCCCTCTGTTGAAAAATTGTCATCATTATGCGGACACATCCTGTTTTGAATAAATTTGGTTTGGTAATAATCCCATGGGTCACACAGTTCAAAGACGATTTGACATGCGACCTCACTCCTAAACCAAATTTATGCAAACCTCGATGGTGTGCATAATGCCAGGCATGTTTTGGTTTGCTGTGAGGTTAGAGGGCACATCATCTATATACTAAGTTTTTTCTGGGGAATTCCCCTATTATGTATTCGCACCTGCTCATGGGTTGCGGTTAAGCTCACAGCACTGCTTACTACAATCACCAAGACATGACCATCAATATGTATTTTAATTTCTGAAAGTGCAAAAAGGTGGTTTGAATCCACACCTTGTAAAGGTTGGAGAATACTGCGTCAGTGTAACAGAATCTCCCTACTTTGCTATTTAGAATTTGCACTGGATATTTCCTTTTTCTCAGATACAAGGGTGGAGATTGTTTCAATCAAAATTTCTGATTCCTTCCTTGCAGCCTTTACAGGTACACGTTTACAATGTACATCAATACTTCAGATCTAAGTATGAGGCACTAGTTAGCCTAATTTATGAGTTATCTTTGTTTATGACAAGGATGTCCAGTCATTTTCACATATTCATAGAGCAGTTCGTCAAAACATTGACAATTTTACGACCCGAAACTGACCATAAATTGTGACACATTCTGGCGAAATGAGTTGGATGTCGCTCAGTTTAGGCAGAGTTTTTGAGAACATGAAAATACAATGGAAATTCCAGGCAGTACATCAAAATTGTAGGTGGTACCGGGTACTGCCCAGACCATTATATTTTTTGCATTTTAATAAGCCTGGCTCCACTGTTGATTTCTGGTTAATGGTCGCAAAACTTGACCCAGACCGTGCGACATCCGACTCATTTCACCAGAAAGGTCGCAATCTTGCCTACGTCAGCAAAGTGTTTATTTGCACTTTAAGCGTGACATAACCTTGGCAGCAGTCTATCAGAATGACGTCATTTTTTGATACAGTACTTTTAAATTTTTTTTTTAAGCAACACTGTTTTCCTCCTAGAAACTATACCACAACAACTCGTTAATTGTAGGTCTAGCGAATTATCTGAAAGGTAATTAGTTTGTCTGGGGAGCCGTTTCCGTGCTGTGATGAAAACCGGGTCAGTGCAAATCGATGCTTGGTTATTGTCTTTTTTAGCGTGACTGATTTTCATGGTTTATTATTGACTTGTTTGTGTGGATGATTCTCCGCCAAGGAATAATTTGCAGCCCCCGCAATCCATTTCTCCAAGGTTTGCCGCATTTCTGGAGACTGCATCCATGCAGTCGGCCTTTATTTTCCTAGAATTCTTGTAATTAATATGATAACAAAATGATTAGATGGTAACTTTGTTGTCCATTTTGTAGCCTGCTGTGTCACTTCCTTTATTCATTTGAGAATGAAATTTCTTAAAGTAAAGATCACAGTTTATTTATTTTTTTCATTACCTGTAAAGTAGAAAACAAATAAACACGAAATAAGATATTTATAATTTTTTTTTTAGTAAATTATAATATTTCACCTGTTACAACTGCATTGAATGTCATTTACATATAATTTGTGAGCCGCTCCACCGAAAGTAGGCGCTTGTCGCACAGGCCAGAACTGAGATAATGGCTAATTTATGCATGTATGTCAAGTAGGGAATTTTTTATCTTTACCAGGATTTCTGCATGAGACCACCTATTAAGTATCCATCTATCACCTAAAGAAGTTTAAGTGAATAAATACTACCAGAAAACATTTTTTTCAGTGTTTTTCTAAAGCATACCTTCATGAAACTATAAAGGCTAATTTGGCTAAAACCATGGGAAAATCACTGATATTCCATGCTTATTTTCATTGCCTTCGGCAGGGGTTGGCACTATATCCCATACACCAGAATGCTCCAAAAGAAGGCATTTGGAGTCGGAATTTGCATGGTTGCTAAGGACTTTATGCCTTGACAGATGTACAACCTTCTACGCCATTTTTCTCTAAAGCGCTTCTTAAAACATTTTGCTCTTGGTCATCACGGAAATGGTCATAACTTGGTAAATTTGACGGATTGACACAATGTTTGTAGTTTTGTGAAGCTTATAATATACTCTATCTGATTAAAGGCACAGGCTCATCAGCAATGCGCTCGCGCCAAACTTGTGCCACGAAGTACGCAGCTCCATAGCAAAGACATGGAGCCGCGTATTTCGTGGCACGAATTTGGCGCGCGCGCCTGTGCCTTTAAGTCGTATGCTCCATTTTCATTTTTTTATGCAAGAGCGTACTTTCGGTGGAGCGGCTCACATTTATTAAAAAATGCCCAATTAGATCTTTGTCATTTGATTGGAGGATTGTGCGTCACATGGCACTCAGTATCTCTTTCCATTTCGTGCTTATTTCATACCATTGCACGCTGCAGGCCGTGCACGCGCTGCAGTGCACATGAATGGCCATTTAACATTTTTGATAGCCATTTTACAATGTCATATATCAAAAGGCAATAATTAACAGGTCTTCCCTGTAAAGTACAGATGGACACATGTATTGCTTACTTTGTCTACATTCTGTTAAGTACATTATATGTGAAATTTGTGCAAAGTCTTAAAAGGGTCTGTTACTGTCGTGCGTTTTCTTGCTTTATCGTTCTCCTTTGGGGTTTACATCATCTTTTTCATTAAAGGTAGAATACATGATTGGTATCTCGAGGAATCAGAAATGTTCACAGATTTACACATAACTTACACAATATAAACACGATGACGGTAGAAAACTTCCCCTGAAATGGTTTTGTCTGAAGTGCTATAGTCTTTGAGAAATAAGCAAAACAACTATTTTTCGTCTCGCGAGACATAAATTCATTTTGCCCCAAATTCATTTTGCCCCAAATTAATTTTGCCCCAAATTCATTTTGCCCCAAAACCACTTCCCCTGGACCACTTCGCCCTGAAGCACTTCACCCCAAGGCCATTTCACCTCAAGGCCATTTCACCCCAAGGCCATTTCACCCCAAAACCACTTCGTCAAAACACTACCTTGCCCAAATGCCACTTCGCCCCAAAACAACTTCGTCCACAGGCCGTGGTTCAGGGCAAAGTGGTTTTGTGGCAAAGTGACTGTAAACAATTTTTTTACTGTTTTCTCAAAAGTTAGACTAAGTACTGAGCTGATTTTTGCTCAGGTAGGTTTTAATCATGCATACCTTCAATCACACAGTGGGATAAAACTATTTGTAACAGTTTACCAATCATGTATACTACCTTTAAACTATAATAATTTTGTATATTTTGAGGAACATTAACTGTATCATTTTAGGAATATGAACTGTGTAGCTGAATTGTAAAACTTAAACCTAAGTACTGCACATTTTTGGCCCATTTTAGTTTGGTTTTATATATGCAAGACCTAGGGATACTTTCGTGCAAAATGAAGGGAAAAAATCCTGTGAAGATTAATTTCACCTCTGTGTTCTAGATCCCTTGGAATCCAGGGATCGGTAATTGTTTCCATTTTCAAAGACCAGTGTCTTATTATTCCTCTGTTTTAATCAAGCAAGTCCTCATAGTGGTTGCAATCGACTTGAGACGTAATAAATTGTGAACCATCTGCAAACATGCTTCCTTCAGAACTTTGCCGACAAGGAGTTTTTGTCTGAAATGGGGACCTCATTTTCAACTAATTGCTTCAGGACTGTCTGGCGGAGAGACCGAGGGATTTTAAGTCCCCGGGATTTTGATTGTTAATCTGGCAGTTCTGGGGACCCTGCAATTGATGACAATTTCTTGGCTTTTTATCTTTTTACTGTTGCCAACATTTCTTGGTTGTAATGTTGTTGAGTTGGCAAGGAATTTTCTCCTAGTTTACATAAGCATCTAAATGTCTTCAGCAAACACTGCTTCCCTGGGACTTGCCTGGGAATTTTTTTGTTTGCTCGGTCTGTCCTTTTTTTCCAAATGAAAAAAATCAACTGCAAAGTCGGAAAATTCATATTACAAGGAATGATTAAAACAAAATTGCAGAAGTAGAAACATTCTTCTGATGGTACGAGGTATAGCCTCAAATGTGGTTGTGATTTTTGTATTTTTAATAAAAAGAATAATAATTTAATGGACCAAATGAGACATGACGTCAACAATGTAAACAAAACCACCGTCGCGCAGGGGTTCATGAGATTGTTTGGAGTTTTCAAATAAAATGGCTTTTGTGTATACGGTCCATGAATTTGACGTTTGATGTAGGTGCCTCACTACCATAAAATTTGTTACCAAAAATATTCCAGAGACTCTTCGGAGATGGCTCTAGTACCGGTGGCTAACTGCATCCCAGTCAGTTGAAGAGTGCACTATTTTTGTCTCACAATAGACATTACCCCTTGAGGTCGGCTGCCAGCTATAGCCATGTACGGCCTTGCATTTGAAATTGCCTATTGATTGCTTTCCGGTGATGTCATGCCTTCCATCCACCATTTTGGGTGTCATTTTTCGTGGCCCATGTGATAACCGGCAAAAAGAGCAAGAAAAGCGCATTGGTTGCTCTTATCTCTGCTACTTAACCTTGCTTTTGTGTTGTTGCGCCATGGCTGTTGTATCGATAAAGATAAAAGTGTATTTCTTCAGGCTAAAAATCGTGATCAAGTAAAAGCACTTTCGTTTTTACAAGCCGAGTGCATGCTCAATAATTTGAACATATTGCAACGCGCGCGCGTGCTGCATCTTTGAATAAAAATACGCTGGTGAGTGTCACCAACTCGAAAACCAGAGTGTAGAATTCGAAAAACATGATGATGATCAAGATTTCTCCTTGCTCTGGCTTTCTTGTTCCAAATTTTGTGTAGGTAAATTGCATTTAAGATATTGCATGATTTTGCAAGTGTTGATGTAAACTCCAGTAGATACGTGAGGTGCGGTCGTTTTCCGAGTGCAGTTTTCCTGGCTCCTGTTCCAACCATTCAAGCACATGAACATTTTATCACATGTCAAGAACAGACCACTAAACCAGGCCTAGCAGGGTTGAGGTCATTTTACCATAATTTCGACCACTAACCTGCTCAGCCACTAAAAATGTGCTGGTGCCCACTGCATGTTTTATGATACCGTAGCAGCATAATTCAATGACGCAATTTGCACAGATGCTGGTATCCGCATCCAGGGATTTTGAATAGCTTAGTTTATTTGCATTCTTAATATCTCGGATGCTATTGTTCCTGGAATTCCTGGAATTGGTTACAATTATTACCTGCATATAATCCATTTTGGTTGAGGTTTCCACATTCCTGGGCTTTGACTGACAGTGTGAATTTTAATTTTGAATACAATCTTTTATTTTGCAGGGTAATTCCCAAAATTAGGGGTCCAAAAGTGTGACATGCTTTTAAAGATTTCCAAGTGTTTTTAGTGAGTGAAAGGGGTTTTCCAGCAGAAAATATTTATTTTTATTTCCACAAGCACCACTTAAATTTAATGTTAGAGTGTGGATACGGCACCTAGGTTAATGCAAACTCGTTCTACAGCAATTTGTCATTGGCGTATGTAACCCGGGACACCAAATTTCTATTCAATATCATGGAACAAATTGTGAGCCTTTATAGTTTTTTGTTTCGAATATTTGTCAGTAATCAGAGGACACAATATTCAAGAAAATGATGCTGTCTGTTATATCATGGAGTTATATTAACAGGCCATGGTCTATTACTGGGAATTTGTGACCATGAGTGGCGATTTTTGAAGCTCAGGGTGTCGTACATATAACTGGGACACCAAACGTTTTGGACCCCTAATTTTGGGAATTACCCAATAGCCTTTGGCTTGTGTTAAGGAAAAATTATCTTAAGCCGTGTCGGCATTGGACTTGTTTTCCGGCAGGTTTTACCGAAACGATGGTAAAATAAAGGGGTAAATTTTACTGCTATCTGCATTTGGACTTTTACAACACGGGAAAATTTACCAAGACTGTGAGAGAGCATGCGCAGTGTCCCTTAGTGGGATGACCTTCACGGCCCGGATGTACGCTTCCAGCGTGCTTTTACCGACTCGATGTGTCCGCATTGGACTTATCATCTTGGGAAAAGTTACCTGGTCAATTTTCCTGTGCAGCAGTTGGCCAGAAAAAGTACCGCTGGACTCGGGGAAAAGTTACTGAGAGGAAAATTTACCAGGATTAAAAATGGGACAAGTAGGCCTACCCAATGTCTCGGTACGTTTCCCCCAAAAAAGTCCAATGCAAACAGGCCTTTATTGAAAATTTGACAATGCATTTTTTTTCTGGTAAAGCACGAGGAACAAATTGAGGGGAAAAAGGAAAACTTTAGACAGTATAGGTCAAAATTATTAGAACACGTGATCGGTCTATTGGTCGATCAGTGCCTTGTTATCCACAAAACACTATTCCATAAACGTCTGTTTTAAAAGATTTTTACTATAGGCCTATAGAGTGCCACTGAACGCTTTTTCTACCCAGGTGTTTAAATGTGCAGATGACAATGGTCACATTTATGCATATTTGTTTTGCTCTTTTCTGCACTCACAGGTGTCAGTAGGTAGTGAGACAAACCGCCTATCACTGAGCTATACTCCAATACAGCAAGATGAGAACAGTAACGATGGCTTGATCATTGCTGATGAACAGTTCGTGGATATGGACACTGAGGGTAATGCAGGAATTCATTATACCCAAGGAACAAAACATATTGTGCTAAACATGGGCAAGTTATACATCGTGTACAAATAACAAAAAATCTGGCCCACTGAAGATTAGAGCAGATATAGAGTCACAAATATTGGCAATTACAGTATGGGTGCTGCTGTGTTCTCCCAAAACTGGGCAAAGAGCGACGGTTTTGCATACAAACACCTTCATTCAATCCTGTGACATACAGTTGAAGTCAGAAGTATAAATACAACTGTATGCAACCAAGTGTTAAAACTGGTGTGCTTACACCATTTTTGTAACAGTCTTTACTAAAGTCTTGATTTTGTGGAATTCCTCACGTGCTAATTGCAGTACTTAAAACATAGCTTGCACACCTTGCAATGGTTTGGGTAGTCCTGTTTACCATTTTGGGTGATGATGGTAGTGGTGTACATGTATTTATACTTCTGACTTCAACTGTACATGAAAAAATTGGTTGCACAAAATGGTACTCTCTAAATTCCTAAGAGTGAAAATTTACACCATTCGAGTGAAAATTCACTCCCTTACACTGAAATTAGGGACAAGACGATTTGGAGTAAAATGTCTTCACTCCAATAGATAATTGAAATTTCACTCAAGTTGTCACTGAAAGGGGTCCTTTTTCAAACTTTTTTCACTCTAAAACGTCCAGTTCCTAATTTCACTCATTCAGAGTATTATTTGTCGAGTTATTGGACAAAATGGTGGTGCCAATAAGCCATTCTTTGTGAAGTTTGTATCTGCTTTTCCTTCGAAAGGGATGAAAGCCGTCAGTCCAGCGTGTTGTGTAATGCACTTAAAAGATCCCAGAGCACTCTTTCGTGAAGAGTAAGGGGATTCCCTAATGCCTCTAGCCATCGGCACCACCGCCTATGTATCTCGATGTTTAGGTGGAAGACACTTAGCTTCATAATAACCCGTTATTATTGTGCAGCGCACATGAACATATCCATATGGAATGTGCCCTACATAAAAATAATAATTAAATTAAACTAAATTAAATAAACGTATTTAAAATCAAACAACTCGCATATATGTGAAACATTACAAGCCCTCAAAGTCTCTGAAATGTAAATCTGAATTGTTAAGAATTGCTAGTCCTCCGCCTTGGCACATGCATGCCTGCCTGCCTGCAGGGTTGTATTGTGGCACAAGCTTTCAGAATACTTTGAAGTTCTAATGCACAGCAGTTGCATGTTGTTATTTGCCATGAAAACCCGCCACCTGTTTGATGTTCGGCCGAAAATATCAGAATTTGTAGGTTAATCCACTGCATTAGTGCCGCGACTGATAAGGAAATAAACATTGATATGGAAACTAGACCACAACCAGATAGGACACACAGCAGTTACATGTGCTGGTCCGTGGTTTTTGTGTTGAAGAATAATACATAATACGGGGGAAGTTCCCACGTGTTTTAACATCGCCCGGTACAAGTTAGAATGAGCGACTCATTTTTCTCTCTCTTGGTAATAGAAAAGGAAAATCTTTCTGCTCCTTTTTTTTTTCATAGTGTCTGGTAAAACATACAACTATGCAGCTACTGGGCATATCTCTGGCTTTTTGGACCAACAAAATTCTTCGAAAAACACCATCTGACAGAGACGGTTTTCCAGGTTTTTTGCGTGTAAACGTATGGAGCTAACAATCGTGTTGACTTCTCTTTCTCAGGATTGCGTCACGGGGTCACACGCATATCATGAATCGCGAAAATCTCATTTTCGAAAAGCGCACTTTTGCTTGCAATTTATCCACTTAAAACCGACAATTAAAAAATAATAAAAATCCACGTCGGCAAGAGGGATGTTTGGACTATCGAAAAAAGCCTAAATGCTGGATTTTCGTCAAGGGGGATTCTTCCTCTTTAAGATTTGGGCAAGCTTCAAATTTTGCCACCAAATGGACACTGACAAAATGTTCACATTCTAAAGGGAAATAATGGTGTTTCAAAAGGGCACTACCATTAGAAAATCAGTCTTTGGCTAGACTACAAAAGGGCACCTTCTTTCCTCTCTAAAATTTATGAATAAGTGATTACATTTTTAGGGATCATAACCCAGGGACCGCCGAGGTGAATTAATTCGATACAAATGTGGACAAATGTCCTTTTGGGCCTTTCAGAAACATCATTCTTCGCCCAGTTTTGCGGACAAAATGGTGGCACATGTTCTGCAAGGCATCGCTGCAATTGCCATTCTTTGTGAAGTTTGCATGTTGATTTTGTTGTAATGAGTCTCTCTATGCTCAAGCCTCGAGTCGAGTCGAGTCCTAAGTCAAACTGCCCTCAAGTCCCGAGTCCTAAGTCAAACTGCCCTCAAGTCCCGAGTCCTAAGTCAAACTGCCCTCAAGTCCCGAGTCCTAAGTCAAACTGCCCTCAAGTCCCGAGTCCTAAGTCAAACTGCCCTCAAGTGTCGTCAAGTCAAGTCAAGTAGTCACAACAGTATATTTGTTCAAGCTAATTTTAAAATGAGTCTAAAAGCTGAAACTTTGTTTTTGTGTAGGGTATTTTTGTTATTCTGGCCAATGCTCCATGTTTGAACAAAGCTTAGTCTTGGGTTTCTGTAGTGCTGAAATACAATGCGGTCCTCCAAATGACCGCCAACAAACAATTGCGTCAAAGTTAAATTTCATTTTTGACAGACTCGAGTCAAAAACTGTCATTTGTGTCAGTGACTCGAATCCAAGTCAAGTCATTTGCAGTTCGAGTCTCAAGTCAAGTCGGTGAAAATCAAGACTCGAGTCGTCTCGAGTCCAAGTCATTACAACACTGTGAATGTATCCACTTTTCAGTGGGTCATTTTTTTTTTTTTATAAATTTATACAACAGTATTATATGAGTTGCACTAAGTACAATGTTTTTCATTTCTTGTGTACACTTCTCCTAATGATTAAAAATTCACCATTTACAGATTCAGCACTGCTGCCCGCCCCGACCTGCTCCGCCAAACACGGGCCATCGCGGGGAGGCAAGACAACACCTTTTTCCCAAGTTACCAAGAAAGCCCCGAATCGAGTGACTAGACCGCGTAAGGGCACCGTGGCAGCCGCTATTGCTGGTGCTCGGGCTGGGGCAGTAGCGGGCACGGCCGCGGCTTATGCAGCCTATGGATTCTCATTCAAAGGTAAGAATTCCAATTGAAGTATGTATGCCTTGAATCTGACTTCTACTGTTAACACTCGTTATTGATTATTGCATGCAGTTTATTTTTCATGGTTTATGTATAATGACATTTTGAAGGATAATTGCTTTGAGCAGAAAGTCTGGCACTTGTGTACAGTGCATTTCAAGTACAAGTTTGATTGCCACTGAAGATCAAGGTTTCATTGAAAAAAAAAAATCAATATATCGCTGAATTTTCCCCTGTGAAGTCCCTCTGTAGCTTTTGCAGTTCAAGTTTCGACTCGTTACAAATTCTGATGTAAAGTCTTGTCCAAAGCCATTTTAATAAAGCCCCAAAATATTGTGACCTAAATGCAACTCGATTGCAAGGCTAGGTCAGACATAATACTCATACCTGCCAACTAGTCCGAATTTATCGTATTGTTCCGATTTTTAAGTGGTAAAAAACGGTCGACTTGACCTGACTCCCCCGCACTTGCCGCATGTGTTGTGTACATGAAAACGGGTGCAGTACTAGGTTAACTTGACCGTTGTACCAACTCGACCGTTGCAAGTTTCACTACAGTCCGATTTTTTTACTCGGCAATGTTGGCAGGTATGAATACTATGAAGACCAAAATAGGTCGCTGCAGTCTGCAATTTTTCCTGCAAAAATGAGTGTTCAGACATGACAAAGTTAGATTAAAAATGGTAAATCTCAGGTCTCGGAGCTGCCAGGATATTCTGCTAATTTACATAATGGCACATAAAGTTTTTGTTAGTAAGCCAGCAGCAATAGCAATACACAAGCTATGCGCTATGTGCGTTTGCACGGTTGAGTGAGCCTTCAACATACGCAGCACAAACGGGAGGCAAAAAACACGAAATGCAAAACAAAAACGTTTTTCTCGTGACTTTGACATTCGTCTGCCAAAAACAGAAAACCCCTTTCACGAAACATGTTTTCAACGAAACAAACATTTCAGTATACCGTCTGCGGTACTTGTTTCGATACTGGAGAAACTGATGACCAATCATTGATCGTATTCCGGATCACGTGGTATCAAGATATCGTGTGACTGTACTGCTTTATTGTCGGCGCTATATCCGTTTCGGTGGCATTTTTGTTTTGTTGTGTGACATTTCTGTTTTCCGTTTGCGGGGTGGATACACTGAAACGCAAAACTGGGAGTAAACAAATTTAAGGAAAAGTTTGAGTGGTATTAATTTTTGCAATCTCCATTGTGCAATAATTACACCCATGACAGCTTCATTATAGACTGCCATGCTGTAACAGCAAAGAATTCATGTCTTCCGCACTTTGACAATTAACTGAAACCAGCCAATTTGGTTTGGTCTGTTTTAATCATTAACAAGCTACCAGCAGAAAATCATATTCAAAACACTTGACACAAAGCACTCGAGTTTCATATGACACTACAGAAGGTTCTAATTCTTTGAAATAGACAATGGGATCGTCAGGTTTTTATGGTAGGAATTACATGTTAATGTCAACCATTCAAGTTTCATTGAAATAGTAACACCACCACCAACCCTACTAAATAATGAAAGTTTTGGTGCATTTGTGATAAAATATGAATGCTGCGTTTTTGTTACATGGCAAAGTAACAAATTTGACCCGGAACCATTTTGACAATAGACAATACAGTGACAGGTTGTGTTTGACACTATATGTAATTTATTATAAAAGGACACAGTATTCAATTGATGTGGTCGTTCCAGGACATTCTGTTTAGGGAAATTCCCTAAAGAAGCCCAATTGCTGTAGAACAGCTGTTGGGTAGGAATTTGCATAAAAGCTGGATTTCAGTTTTGACTAATTTGTCTTCGCATTTTCTTGTTGCCAGATGCTCTTCATGTTTTTAAAAGTAAAAATGAAACAAAATCTAGCTGGTATACAAACATGTAAAGCATCCACACAACTTTTTGCTTGACATATGGGTAATTCCCAAAATTTGTGGTCCCAGTTACGTACAACACTCTGCTTCAAAAATCACCACTTATGACCACAAATTCTCAGTAATGGACTGTGGCCTGTGATTATAGGGGGCAGCATAATTTTTTTCAATATTTTGTTTTCTGATTCCTGAAAAATATTCAAAACAAAAGACCATAAAGGCTTATAATTTGTTCCATGGTATTGAATAGGAGTTTGGTGTCCGGGGTTACCTACGCCAATGACAATTGGCTGTAGAATGAGTTTACATTAACCTTGGTGCTATATCTACACACAAACAATAAATTTGAGTGGCATTTGTTCAAATAAAAATTATTATTTTCTACTGGGAAACCACTTTCAATCATTAAAAACACTTAGAAATCTTAAAAAGCATGTCACACATTTGGACCCCTAATTTTGGGACTCAATATATGTGGGGTTGTTTTCTGTTGCAGAAAGTACTGCTTGGAAAAATGTCATGCTTGGGAAATGTTTGTGCTCAGTAGAAACGGGTAGATAACCACCCAAATGCAATACAAATGGCAGGAGATTTTAGTTGGTAACCTGTTTCGCTAACACAATATTCTGTGCTAACTAATATTTTCTGCTGAACAGCTTCATGAAATTGGGCCCTAATGGAGTACTCAAGTAAAAACTACTAAAGTAAAAACGTCACCCTTTGTGTGTCACCAAGGTTACTGGGTCTACACTAAAACCAGTCTGTTTTCCTGCACTTTAACAATGGACTTGTCAGATTACCAATGAATACTTTGACCCAGCTACCCTGGTAAATGATGTCACACTTTAGTAGTCTGTTTAGTGACGCAGCAAATCCCGGACCATGGCGAAGTAGTTTGTTTCAATGACTTGTAAACATCAGGTTGAAACTCCCCAAAGTTGTGGGTGTAAAACCATTTGAGGTACTTGCGCCGTTGAGCAAGGCGCTTAATCCCAAATGCTCCATCCTTCAGATGGGATATAAAGCTGTAGGTCCTGTGAGTTGTGTAATTCACTTAAAAAGTCTTAGAGCATTCTCTGGCTTCGCTGCCTGAGGTGCCACCCGCCTACTCTCTAAATGCAAAAGAGTGGAAAGCTTGCTCTAAAAGAGTGAATCTATTATAAAACTACTCTGAAAGAGTGAAAATCACTCTTAAAAAAAGTGAAAATCTCTCTAAATGTAGGCCTACAGGACAACTCTATTTTGAATTGTTCTTTAGGCCTTTTTGTTTGGAGTGGTTTTATAAGGGATTCACTCTTTTAAAGAGCGAGATTTTCACTACTTTGCATTTAGAGAGTATATATCATCATGTTTAGGCCGGCAGTTCATGATAGTTGTAAAACACATTGAGATGTCAGGAGACATATATGAACCTTCTACCTTTTTAATTTCTGTGGGGTCACCTTGTCTTTGACCTCAGATGACCATTGATGACCCCTGCTCCTCAGTATTCCATCTTGCTCAACACACCCTCTTGGCCGGGATGTAGACAGATTAGAGTTTAAACAAGGAGATTAATTGCACACACCCTGTGTCAAGCTTAGAGAAATTGAATCTATAGATCAAAATTGAATAGGGTCTCTCGATAAAAACGGGAACCAAAGTGTGACATTTTCACATACTAATTTTTTACTTGGGTTACAATTTTTTTAAAGAAATTCTCGTGTATTTTCTAAATAGTGTATAATCTTTAAAATAATTTACAAAAAGTTAATGTCTTGAGCCGTGTCTGCATTGGACTAATTTTGGTAAATTTTATGGAAATCGTCGTAAATTTTACCAAATTTAGTCCAATGCGGATGGCCATTAAACAAAAGAAATTGTAAAGTGTCAACTGTCGAGTGTAAGTTTTACGCGCGAGCTGGGTCACAAGAATTACATTGCCAGTTTTACATCCCTAGAAAGCCCCATGTGGACGGGCATTGTAATGCAAAACCATGATAGAACACACACTGTGGTCATGTAACACATGTGGACCTGGATGATGAGGTGACATGGTATTTCCAGGTTGTATGTGGCAAAGGACATTCTATGGGCCAAAAATAAATCCAAGTGTGGACGCACCGAAGAATTACCACGATGAAATGTTAGCAGTGACTCACGGAAACATTTTGAAAAATTAGTTTGATATGATACTTTGGTATCATAGTTTTGATAGTAATTCGAGTAAATTGTTTAACGACATAAGATGGGGGAACTAAGGCATTTTTTCAACTTGTATGATTAAATTTTGACTATGTATGATTAAAGTCTTTTGACTAATTCTTTTCTGGAAAAGGTAGCTGCTGGTTTTACTCACCCTATAGAACCTGTACTTTATCAATTCAAATTATGAGGGAAATTTTGATGCATCTTTCAATAAAAAGTTTTAAAATGTCACACTTGCATTTAGAAGTATAAGTTTATTGAATCTTTCTCGTGTTTTGGGGAATATCAAGATGTGAAGGTGTTGTTCAATAGACCGATCCAGTAAGCTCCGCCCATTTAGAAATTGCCTAGCAACATGCCACACGTGCCATGTACGTGTGCAGTAGAGTCGCGTGGCCGTGCCGTGCGTCAGCGTCCGCGCCCTGGTACGGTCAGCGCGTATTGAAACACGCACACGCACACAGAAACTGCACGCTCGAAAACTAAATGTGCACTTAAGTATTCAGTCGTGTGCGTGCACGTACAACACGCCTGTAATGCGCGCCATCGAACAAAAACATCTCGACACACATCTAGAATGAAGTGAATGCAAAACGTAGCAAAATGACAATCTAATTTGGGTAAGTTTTTCACGTTTACACAAAAACACATTTATGAAGGGATTAAAAGTAGGTTAGGATAGTCTTATACAATCCGTTTTAAACCCGCTAGCCTCCTCTGCGCTGATAAAAATTATGTTTATGGTGTTTTTGCGTCACTCGTGCTGCATTTGCCGTAGCTCTGTGCACAAAATTTTGAGGACTCTGGTAACCAAAATGGAGATCCGCTTCTTGGTTACCTGAACCTGAGGCTGTGATTGGTCAATTCTAAAATGGGCGGAGCTTACTGGATCGGTCTATTCATGAGGCCATATACTGTTATTAACATACTAAGGCTAATTGTTCTCTGAAGCTCAGTACCGTAAACTCTAAATTTATTGCGCTCTTCAGGGGACCGAACTTATGAGAGCTTTGTATCCAGAGAGCGCCATAACCAATGCATACACGATGAATAGAGTAATGGCTGGAACTTAGAGAAAGAAGCTTTATATCAGGAAGAGCATTATATTCAGGGAGCGTTATAACGAGAGTTTACTGCATTTATAAAAAAACAACTTCACGTTCTCATGGAATGACCTACATAAACCTCTACATACCAAAGTCTTAACCCTTGCTTTCATCATCTCTCAGATTTTGAAGAATACATGCAATTCCAGTTCTCCCTATTGAGATGAAATCCCTACCTTGTTACCTTATTAAACTGCATCTGTCCATACCTGCTTTGCAAGGAAGTAACGTCTAATCTGGGGCATCAAACCACATTGGTGCAATTATCCCAATTCTCAACGGAACTCAGTTATGAGGAAGACCTTTGATGTTGGGGACCTCATTCCGCATTGACGATCAAAAGCCGAAAGTAGAATTCGAACTGGGAGAAGATGTTATATATTGTTGCCTTTCTTCTTAGCCGAACGATCCTTTCATCATTCTAGTTTATCAGGAGAAGACTTCTTCTCCTGATCCATCCTCTACATAGCATTTGTCCCTTGGAGACCTGTCGCTATACTCGGACCGTGATTTTTGGATTAGTTGCTTATACGTCCACAAATCAAGAGTTTTATAGTAAGATTCATTGGTGACAGCCGTTTGTAGACTATAACACTCTGAGGAAACTTGTACAAAGGTGTGCTGTTCTAGAAGTTTTGGAATGAGATGTCTTGTCTTAAAGGAGCCTGTCCAGATCACATTTTTGAGCCCCCATTTTTTCCCATGGGTACTGTTGAGATATTGATACCATATCATTCGTCATATTTTTCGCGTTCTCAATTCAAACCTTTTTGCTTCCACGTCCAGATTAGAGATAGCAAATTTCCCATGGATAGTATTTTGGGAAGGTATTTTATATGATTGTTAGGTTAAAACGAAATCCATTTTCTGGAACAATCTGAACATGATTTTTGTTCTAACCTAACAATCAAATAAAATACCTCCCCAAAATACTATCCATGGGAAAAGCTCCCAAATACCAAGAAAAACCACATTCCAACCAGAAAAAGTAAATGAACTCAGACCTAGGGACCTCCAAATTTTGAAAATTAGTCAGCGCCCCTACGAAAATTAGGATTTTTGGGGTCCACCTTTTCCTCAAATAATACAACTTGATGATTCATATTGCAGAATCTTGCAATCTGAGCAGTAGTCTACAAGCAAACCAAATTTTAGCTCCCTATCACTATTAGAAAAGAAGTTATGGGACTTCAAAGATGCTACGAACTGCATTGGGCAATTCACAATTTGTCAAAAAGGAGCCGACACTCGAATTTCAAAAGGTTGTCCTGCAAAAACCGTTAAAGATATTGAGCTAAAACTTGGGATTCCTTCGTTATGGTAGCCTAAAGTATTTTTGAAAAAAGTTTCAGCAAAATCTGAGAGGTGTCATATACGAGATATCTGGATATTGGCTGTTTTGACACGGAATGACCCTGAGGAAAAAGGGGATTCAAAAATGGGATCTGGACACTCCTTTAAGCAGACGTCGGATCAAAATTGTCAAAATATCTACCTTTCACATCCACCTACCAGTCCACCTCTCCCCCTCAACTCCCCTGCCCCTCCATCCCCCTCCCACCACCCAAAAAAAGTTCTTTTGAGGTCTCTGGAAACTACAATTTTGCCAAAAATTAAAAAGAAAAGTGAACATTTAATATTATTTTGTGGCTATTCTGTATGCAGAACCATATTTACTATGGTTAATAAAGAATGAGGCTCGTCAATGCACGATGAGCTTCGAAATTCAACGCGCTCCATACCTTGCCCGAGCTCTTATGATCCCGGAGGGTGCAGGCACGCTCGACAAGTATTAAGTCGAATCGCGCGTGCGTACGTGTGTTTGTCACGGACGTATGTGTTTGTATGTACGTACATAAACCAATGAGCCTGCACCATCTGGTATCGTAACAGCCGACTGCCCGACTAGTATGAAGCACGGTGAATTTCGTGGCGCAAATTCGCTCCTCGCGCATTGACGATCCTGTGTCTTTAAATACCTGACACTTTGAGCCAACCAATTCTCTCATTAAAAAATTACTTATTTCTTATACTCATGTTAATGTGTGACATTTTTTATTTACTTTGGTAACAAAAATTCTTTAACATTAAAATTTTCCCTTACAATGAGGGGGAATCTCGGCACATGATTGTCCCCATACTGAAGTTCTTGTAGGCTTTGTTAATACTCAAAATAAGCCAGGAAATTACACAAACATTGTAATCAACGACAGAATGTTCATAAACAGAACTTTGGAGTCGGCTTTCCTTTTAAGAAGTGAAACTAACGAACTATCTCAAGTATTACTGATAACATGAAATATACTGCAGTTGTGTATCTGCATAATAATAAAATTCTTCCTCCACGTGTCATTTATTTCTGAGAAGGGATGTGTCCTGTTTAGCCCCGCCCTCATCTGTCAATCACACAACCCCAGACTGCATAATTACCAGGATCATCTGTGATTGGCTGAAGCCATGTCGGTAGTCTGGTCACAGGTTTCCATAGATTTTACACACTGTTTGGTTTTAATGTGTCAAGGCATAAACTTGTATCTACTCTGTTGTGGGTAAAACATTCTGTACAGTGTCTGCTTTCAGTAATTGGCTCAAATGTGTATTACACAGTAAAATCGTTGGTTAGGCCAAAAAAAAAAATAGTTCTGCTTCCGATTACATGGCATTTCAAAATAGGGTAGGTAGGTAGGGAATATTTTTTTTTTTGCCAATTTTTTTTGTGCACAATCATATGGAGGCATCTGCGTTTTTTTTTTTTTTTTTTTTTTTTTTTTTTTCGTTTTTTTTTCTTTTTTTCATTTTTTTTTTTTTTTTTTCATTTTTTTTCCGATAAAAAAACTAGGGTCGCAGCCTAAAAATAGGGTCGGTCGGGAAACCGGAAGCAGAACTATTATTTTTTTTGGCCTTAGTTAACATAGTTAATATCCCTCAGGTTGGTACGCCCGGCCGTATAGAAGTCACAACAAAGTTTTTGTTTTGTTTTTTTGGCAGGTGTAGCAGGGTTGTATTAGTCAGGTTGTAGTCGAGTCCATCACGAGTCCATCACGAGTCCATCACAAGTCTACCACAAGTCCCTGGGTGTTAATTCAAGTCACAAGCTATTAAAATGAACTCCAACAAAGGGAATTCTTTTGTGGTGTTCATCCTTTGCTTCTTGTTACTGGACTTGTGACAGACTTGTGTGGAACTTGTCACAGACTTGTGATTTTTATCGGCTCTGGACTTGTGATAGACTTGTGATGGACTCGACTACAACCCTGAGGTGTAGGCCGTTTGCATGCATTGTTTTGATTGTGAATGCAGGTTTACGGTAACCATTTTGGTAGTACCTTCATTTTAATGTCAAACCAAAAATAGCTTTTGATTTTTTTACTTTTTAAAGACCAGAAAAACATTGATTTATCTAATTTGTCGGGGAAAAAAAAATGCAAAATTTTAAAAATGTTTGGCTGATTTGTAATCCACAAAATGTACTCGATTGGATAAACTACAAATTTCATTAACCCTAACACTCCTCAATCCTCAAATCGATACGATTTTACATACACCTATACGCCCAATTTCATGGAACCCGTTGCCACAAAAATTTGTTAAGCACAGAATTTCTTTGCTCTGTAAAATGAGTTACCAGCCAAAATTGTATGTCAAATTGTATTTTTTGGAACAGGAGCAAATTATCAGTAAATACACATCACATTCGATTTTGGCTGGCAACCCAGTTTTATAAAATAAAGCAAAGAAATTCTGTGCTAAACAAATTGTTGTGCTAACGGGTTCCATGAAATTGGGCCCTGGAATTTTCCTTGTTACACCACGTTTACACTCGAATCGGCAAAGGTGGATACAGATCCAGCATTTTTATTGCGACCACAAAACTTAACATTTGCCGCGTTTACACTACACCCCAAATCGCTTCAACCCGCTTCAGAAACCCCAAAAAGTCACCACTAAATGTAACTGCAGCGCATGCGTGAGCTATTAGGTGTTGCTGCACTAGTGCCAGATTGGTCAATTAAATCTACTACACTGCGGGCACCGCCCCAAGGACACTCAAATTGCCGGATCTGTATTCGGGTAGCGTTTACACTGCAAGCGACCTTGACGATTGCAGGGTTCAACCCCGCAATTGCGGGGTTCAACCCTACCCCAAAGGTGACTTGAAAAAGGCGAATCAGACCCGGGTCTGATCCGCCTTTTTCAATTCACCTTTTGCGTTTACACTTAGTGCCTACCCGGCTTCAACTCCCCTTTTTGGAAATTGCGGAGTTCGATTCGGCAAAGGCGAATCGAGTGTAAACGGGGTGTTACAAGCAAAATTATTATTAACTTATTTTCAAGTTTCAACTGTACACAGTGTTGGTGTAGCTTGTAGACCTAACACTTCTCACTCCTCCAAAATCAACACAATTTTACATACACACTAGGGAGCTAGGGTTTAATTTTAAAAAAACTTGTCTGTTATCCTTTAAATTAGGAAGAAAATTGTGTTGAAATCATTCAGTGATAGTCCTGCAAGGAAATGGCGAAAACTTGGCTGTACATGTATTTGTTGTAGTTAGGCAAACTACCAATGCATAGTTAGGCAGATGTGGGTAAATTCTTGTCACTGCGCTTTTGACTGAGGGATCTTCTCAGAACATCTTTGATGTAGAAAAGTGCATTATACAAACTTGGCTTTATATAATAAAACAAAATTAAAATAAATAAATAAATAAAAAAGCAACATGAAATGTTCGCATGCATTTTAATTGTCAGTATAAAAAAAACCTCTCATTTACTTGAATTTTTTAATGTGAATTTCCTTGCATCTTTTTTGCTTGCATGCTATTACTGCCTGCTACATTTATGGTGAAAGTTGCACCAAATCATTAGGGAAAGGTGCCTGTATTCCATGAGGGGACAACACTTGCAAAGGGTTGCCTAACTCTGTATGCTTCATGTAAGCCACCATGTTTTGCAGTTCGGCGCTTGGACTTGAGAGGGCGTTAGTGAGGACACAACAGATGTTTACATACTTTACAGCGTATGGGAGTCGGGGAAACAAGGCATCAATCTTGACATCTTCCTTGCAATCGTTGCATGGTTGACGTCATCATCCCTTTCAAAATTTTAAATATGGCGCAGCACATAGTTGCATTAGTTGCAGAGTTTGTCATCAAAATTATTTGTGTTGCCGACGTTGAAAACAAGATTCTCAAAAAGGTTTATGCACCGGGCAATACATCAGTAATCGTTTTGATTAAATTCGTCGATAACTTCAAACAAGTGTCGTCTCTTCCTTCTAAACTGATAATTTTGAGTCGAAAGTTACGGGTACAATTTCACAGTTTAGACATTAGATGGGACCCCAGAATTTGTAGCTTGCAATCGAATGTACACATAATAAATGGGCAATTTAGTTGTAACTCTCATATAGCCATAAACCCTTTCTGCTGGTTTCTGATTGGCAAAATACAATAAGGAAAAAAGGGAAAATTACGAAATGATTCTTACCAACAAGTAGGGTCAAATACATTTTATTACTTTCTTCAAGTTCTGTCCATAAAATTCTGCCATAAAACCATCAGTATCGTATTCACTTTATGGGCCTACTCGGTTTTTATGTTGAGATGAGTGCGAGTTTCATCAAATACTTTCTAGTACAATTCTCATACTTTTTTGTACCAGTCGGGTGGGGATTTGCCCAAGGGTGGGGCATTTAGTATTCAAAAAGCTCTAGCAGTGTCCAGGTATAGGGATTAGGAAATCATCTACATTGTGTGTGGATACATGATTTAGTTTTGTTCCACAGAAGTGGAATTTTAGATGATTCGATGCTGCTGAGAGTATTTTAAATTACATGCGCTATCGCGCGGTAGTGCAGACGCACTGATCGTGCCCGACACGTACTATGGGGAACAAGACAAAGATGGACGCAGCATGATAAAGGTTGATTGGAACCCTTCTATTTGAGTAATGTTTTTCAGTCAAATGGTTGATTAAAGTTTGGGGACACTGCAAATCTTATATACTGGCTTTAACATTGAGGGTATATGTATGGGAATGGCAGGTACGCATTGGGTGGTAGGTTGGTGGTGACTAGAATTCGCGAGAACAGGGCTGCGTTCCAAACACGCGAAAGGTTCGTTAACGTTGGCGCCAACGTTTTCTCAATGTGGAATGGATTGTTTGCCAAAATACATTGTCAAGATGGCGGCCCCCACAGTCTCGGCAGTCGTACGGACGTTGCAATGTGTCTCTCCACTGCTTTTAGGAAATGTGACACGTTGCTGTTGATTGTGTGTCGCCAGCGATAAGGGAGAGAACCACGAAAGGTGCAATTTATTTTTTATTTTCCAATCTGCAAACCATCGTCTGTCATCTTTCATGTCGCGTACGCCATTTTGAAATGACTCGCGAACATCGCGAACAATCCAAAAGTTTGTTGGCGAACGTTGGTGGCGCACAATGCGTTCCACTCGAATTGTTGGCCAACGTTCGCGTGTTTTGAAGGCAGCCCTGAGCTTAATTGTAAAGAAGCGTGGGTTCTAAATAACCAATAGTGCGTGTAACACAAGAAAGCCTCATTTGACTCGTGTTCTGGTTAATAACGGGGCACAGATGGCCGTGTATCATTCATTAATCAATACGCGATAATGGATCTTTGACAGGCTTTCGATGGTCGGTGCCCTGCATCTAGAAAGAGACCGGTGCCATCCCGATGATACTTCACTGGTTCCAAATTCATATTTACACATGTAATTTATAATACTTAAACCAATTTTTGGATTGTTTTTTGACATGGCAGGAGACAATATGAATCAAGGATGGTGCCTAGCGATGATGTTTTACAATAAAAACATGGAAAGTGCTGCGGGTGTGTGGTGTACCAAGTTATTTATAATGTCGTTCTCTTGAAATTGGTTTTTCACAGGTGCATGAGACGTGAACCTTTTCCTAAAATGGCTGTGTGTTACCTCAAAATCTTAAAGGGCCCCATGATTAGGGATTTTTATCAATGAAATCTATGCTATGAAATTACTCTAATCGGTTACAGTCATAAAAATCCTATTTGGAGCTTGTTTGGGAGGTTAAAAACGAAGGTTTTTAGCTTTTATGCTAATGTATATGCATATTTATGAACAAGGTTGTGATGTCAGAAGAGGCAAACACAGGAAAATCACATTCAACTGTGCACAAAAGATTTTTTTTTCAAACTTGCTGAAACTATAGTAATCTATGGCTGTTGGGGTTTGTTTTACAACATTCAACACCGGCTAGCTTGGTGTGGTCGAGTGCTTAAGACGTCTGCCTTGTTTGCAGGAGGTCGTAGGTTCGAATCCCGCCAGCACACTATGAAGTTTTTCATAGTGTCTCGAGAAAGCATTGAGTATACAGTGCTATTTAATATACATCAGGTAAGAGCAAACCCTAATTAACATGTTGCCTGTTGTAAGCCATGGCACAACTGGGGGTGGAAACTGCAGCAACTTGCCACAATTCCAGTTTGAAGTCTTATGTTATTTCTTTACTTTTCCCTTGTTTCTTCCTGAAGTGATGCACTCCGAACAGCACCCTCTTTCTGTGATTTACTGCAATGAAATCTTCAAAGTTTAAAAAGGCTACCTTTTTACATCAAAACGAACAATAGTAATGTCTTGCTAAACAAGTAATACATTATATGCAGCAAAGACTAGGCATAAAGTTGTTCAGCATGTCATGGGCCCTTTAACATAGACAATAGTCAAATCTTACAACTATCTATTACTTCTATCTCGTGACAAGAAAAAGTTCAGGACCCAATCCTTGCTTCTTCGTTTTCGTTCCTGATAATACAAGGTTCCTGTTTATAACAAGATAATATGCAAACTCCCAGGACCTCTTATTTAACGAGGTTTGACTGTAAATCTCTTAATTTAAGAATCAAGATTGCACTTGTAATAAGGGATTGACCTTCTGTTCAGTGTGAAGTGTTCAAAGGAATTAACTTTGGGACTCGGATGTGCCGAGTGCAAATTCACATGGGAACGATGGTTAAAAACAGATGGTGTGTTATCTGCATGTGTGATTGAGGATGTGTATGATGATAACTTTAGGGATATATTCTGGATGGAAAATGGAGTCATAATATCACAATATTCAGGGGTCTAGTTTCGTTCACATGAAGTCGTCCATGTAAAGAAAAAAAAGTGCACATGCATTATATAATTTCCTCTTCAATTATCAACAATCTTTTTTGGTGGAATCATTGCATTGGACAGTTGGAACCAGAACTGTCTTCAAAGGTTTTTCTGGTCAAATTGTTTTGGGACATTGCAAATCCTGTTTATGGGTTTTTTACCAGGGTAAAATTCCTGCAGAATTAACACATTTCACTGCAATCCCTCCCCCTAATAACCCCCTCTTCATACCCCTTCCAGTTCCTCCCCCCTCTTCATACCCCTTCCTTCCCCTCTTCATACCCCTCCCCCTTCATAATCCTTCCTCCCCCTCTTCATACACCTCCCTCTTCATACCCCTTCCTCCCTCTTCATACCCCTTCCTCCCCCCTCTTCATACCCCTTCCTCCCCCCTCTTCATACACCCTCCCCCTTCCTCTTCATACCCCTTTCTCTCTCCCCTCAACTTTTGTTTCATAAATTGTTTTGACTGTGATGATGTTAGGAAATGATTAATCTTGAACATAAACATGAGGCATGTGCATTTATGATTGGAATACTCCAGATGCTTAGTCATGCCACAGGAATTTCAGGTGTGTCTCGGCTGTAATTGCGGCTCCCTTGAGTCCCAAGGAATCCCCCAGGTCAGTCCTGGTGTCGGAGATCAAGACTAAGGCCTGCCACAAGACCCCCTGCACGGAGCAGGGTAATTGTTCTCTGTTTTAGCCTGTTATGACATGTTCAGATCTTTGGTTTTCATTTTAGGGTGCATAGTCAGTCCGTTTAAGAAACCGAGTTCTTTCTATAGTAAAGGGGTAGGTTTGACAATCAAGATCATATTTTTAAACAAATGGTTTTATCTTGTCTTTTAAGTTGTTCCAAAAGCCCCAAAAAGGTAATAGTGTGACCATGTACCTTTCTAAAACATCCCAGTACAAATTACTCTAACCGCGGCTGCTTCCGAGCGTGGCACCAGGGATCCCTGGTGCTCCATGGTGCTCGCCCGAAAGCGTGTGTACGCATGTGTGTGACGTAACGTTCCCAACACCTAGGAGCACCAGGGACGAGCGCTCGAAAGAAGCCCAAGATTTCCAGACTGTATAGGTTTGCTATATTAGGCCATGTTTAGTGTCTTACTAAAGCAAACGATCGCATGGACTGACGGAACAATTGCTTTATTTATTGTAATTGCAGATGTCCTCTGTGCAATGCGAACTAGGCATTTGGCAATGGCAACCACTCTAGTAGTTGAGTGGTGAACATGTCTGCTCTAGTATGCAGAGTCATGGGTTCGAGTCCCATCTGAGCGCGTTATGAATTTTCAGCATGTGTCTAAGGGAAAAGTACATGTACTTACTTTATCATGTATTAAATAAGGGTACATTTATTTTATTTTAAAATGTTGGAAACTGTCCACGTCGAATCTTGTGTAAATCGGTACACAAGCAGCTAAATTTCGCTTAGCCCAAAATTTATGTACTTTGCAAAAATGGGTTACCAGCCAAAATTGTATGTGATGTGTATTACAATTGACTGGCATTCTCCTACTGTTGCCATAGAACACAAGTAACTTTTGAATGGTAACACATTTTTAAAAAAGCAAATAAATGTTTTGCTAAGCAGAATTTTATGCTAAGTAGAATTTTGCGCTAAACAGCTTTAGAAAATTGGCCCCCGTTCAATAGACCGATCCAGTAAGCTCCGCCCATTTAGAAATTGCCTAGCAACATGCCACACATGTGAAGCACGTGTGCAGTAGAGTCGCGTGGCCGCGCCGTGCATCAGCATCCGCGCCCTGGTCAGCGCGTATTGAAACACGCACACGCACACAGAAACTGCACGCTCGAAAGCAAAATGTGCACTTAAGTATCCGGTCGTGTGCGTGCACGTACAACACGCCTGCATTACGCGTAACGCGAGCGATCAAACAAAAACATCTCGACACACATCTAGAACGCAGTGAATGCAAAACATAGCAAAACGAGCAGCTAATTTGGGTGAGTTTTTCCCGTTTACACAAAAACACATTTATGAAGGAATTAAAAGTAGGTTAGGATAGTCTTATACAATCCGTTTTAAATCGGCTAGGGTCCTCTGCGCTGATAACAATTATGTGTGTTTTTGCCTCACTCGTGCTGCATTTCGCCGTAGCTCTGTGCACAAAATTTTGAGGACTCGGGTAACCAAACATTTTGGTTACCTGAACCTGAGGCTGTGATTGGTCAATTCAAAAATGGGCGGAGCTTACTGGATCGGTCTATTGAGTAAAGGTAATCCCTTTGATGAGGCTTGGCAAAAATAAAATGTGCTCTTAATAATGATAAACTGGAGCAAAAAAGGGCAAAAAACTAAAGTCCTTCAACTCAAGTTGAAGGACTGAAGTAGTGCATCTCACTGGGAAATTAATCTCCATTGATTTATTTATAGAATTTCACTAATTCAGTAGAGAAAAGGGTGCACTTTTTAGAGATGTGCTGAGGACAGATAAATATTTCACAGGCTTGCTACCGGTGTCATTCTGCTCTTGGTCTTTGTATGTCTGCTAGCTACTCATCAATTGCTAATGAAATTATAAGCGTCCTAATTCCCTCAAGGTTAAAGACGTATTTGTTATTCGTGATGAAAGGTTTTCCCTATAGAAAGTGTTGGATTAGGCATATAAATTTAATTGGAATTATGTCAGTAAGAGCAGGCCAATGTTCAGGTTCACACGAAAGGGTTGATTGTACTAAAAATTAGAAAGAAATGACATAAGAGATGCAACAAGTTTCGGGACATGTAATTGTTGATGTTTCCTTCAATTTCATCCTTGATTTCCATCAGTGTGATAAATGTCTCTGAAGATTTTCAGTATTTAATAAAGTAGCTAGTTCAGATTTTTCTAGAAAATGGATTTGTTCTAACCTAACAATCATATTGACCCCCTTCGAACACGTGCAAATACGCCATTTTGGGAGTCAAATAATGCTGAGTCATTGTGGAAGCAATGTGCGTGCGCGCTGTGTGTCTCTCTGGTGGGCGTAACGCAGTTTAATTCACCAATGAGAGCCTTAGCATTGCGCGTTACGCATGCTATGGACACACAACGCGCACGCACATTGCTTCCACAACGACGCGGCATTATATGACTCCCAAAATGACGTCATTGGCACGAGCTCAATAAAATACCTTTCCAAAATACTATCCACGGAAAGAAAACGGGAAATTTGCAATCTCCATTTTGGATGTGAACATCGACAGTCAGACAGGCATTTTGGTGCCCTTATTTTTAAAAAGAGCCTGTCTAGTCCACATGCATTAATATAAACATTCATCTTCAATTATCGTTTTCTTAATATAAAAAGATACCATCTCATTGTTTACACCACAATGAAAGTTATTTTACTGTAGTGGGATGTGCTTTTTTTTCTGGATTGAATATTGACTAAAGTACCTGGGCTGGAATGAGACTGGTAAGTCACAAAACGAGACCCACATGCTGGTGAACATGGTACACCCCGTTTACACTCGATTCGCCTTTGCCGAATCCAACTCCGCAATTTCCAAAAAGGGGAGTTGAAGCCGAGTAGGCACTAAGTGTAAACGCAAAAGGTGAATTGAAAAAGGCGGATCAGACCCGGGTCTGATTCGCCTTTTTCAAGAAACCTTTGGGGTAGGGTTGAACCAATTGCGGGGTTGAACCCTGCAATCGTCAAGGTCGCTTGTAGTGTAAACGCTACCCGAATACAGATTCGGCAATTTGAGTGTCCTTGGGGCGGTGCCCGCAGTGTAGCAGATTTAATTGACCAATCTGGCACTAGTGCAGCAACACCTAACAGCTCACGCATGCGCTGCAGTTACATTTAGTGGTGACTTTTGCGGTTTCTGAAGCGAGTTGAAGCGATTTGGGGTGTAGTGTAAACACGGCAAATGTTCAGTTTTGTGGTCACAATAAAAATGCTGGATCTGTATCCACCTTTGCCGATTCGAGTGTAAACGCGGTGGTACTGATTTTGTACCTTACACCTGCCGCATAGCCCACACAGCAACAAAAATTTAGTCTGGTCAGGTAGATACTAAGTGTGCATGTGAAAGGAAATACGTCCGTACACCAGACACTATTCGTGCAAAACACGCAAAAGACTAAATCCTTTTATAGGTAAAATAGACTAGAAACCACGCTGGCAGTCAATGTGCCTCTCCCCTCCCAGACAGAATATTAACGGAGTGGCCTGCTGCCAAGAAACTTTAGCTGGCTGGTATGCCAAATTAATAATTTCCTACGAGCTTAACTCCATTGCCTGCATTGTCAGTAGGAGTAACTTGAAGCAGCTTAGACTACATGGATGCTGTGCTAGATCTTTGAGTTTGTCAGGGGAAGCAATTTAAGGCTTGAAATAGACATGGCTTGAATTCACAGCTCTGTTGGGTTTCATCAAGGGGTGCATTTGGAATAAACACAATATTTTGTATGGTTTTTCCTGAGTAACCAAACTTTTCTGTCCATGACACCGTTCTCACTGGAGAAATCGCTTCGTTCGACGATGATTCGACGAAGAGATTTCCTAATGTGAACGCACGCCTCTTCATTCGACGATGATTAGAATTGCTTCATTTGATGAAGGAAATAGCTTCATTCGACGAAGAGATCACTTCATTCAACGAAGCAAATTTGTAATGTGAATTGCTCCCTTCGTTCGACGAAGGGATTTAGCAGCCCTGTTGCACAAGTGCGTTGTGCGTCGAGCGCCTAGCAAGAGTTGTTTTTAACGTGCCGCTGGAAAACCACACAGCACGTCTAGACGGTTGAAGCTCAGCGCTTGATGCGCGACGCACATGTACGACCTCCCACGGCTTCATTCGATCTTCGTTAGCGGTCGCTTTTTGTTCGCTCTTCGTTAAGTGATATATGAACGCACGCTTCATTAACTAACGATGATTAATTAATCTTCGTCGAACGAAACGATTTCTCTAGTGAGAACAGGGTCCATGTTGTATAGTTGCACAAGTCTCCCACTGAAACTGCAATAGTTGGAAAACTATTGGAATCTGTTGCATTGTGTTTTAATGTAGCCTTTGCCTGTCTTAAAATATGTGCATGGAAATAATTTACTGCAATTGGATAAGGGTCATTCCATGAAAACACGACACAGTGTCCCCCTTATACGTCCTGACACTTCTGGAGTTGATTTTTTTTATAATTACTGGACTTCAGAGAATGATCTCCCTTGGCATATCAAGAATATATGACCTCATGAATCGAACACCACCTTTATCTGTCGATACTACCCAAAACATATTGAGAACAATTCAATAAACTAGTGCTATCTTCTAAGTGCAAGTGTGACATTTTGAAACTTTCTCTCAAAATGTGACAAATTTCGATCATAATGTAATTGGAATCGAATCAATCGATAAAGTCCAGGTTCTACAGCTGGGTAAAATCGGCAACTATTTTTTTCCAGAATAAAAACTGGTCAAAAAGACTTGAAATGTAATCGCAAGAGTTGAAAAATGCCTTGGAGTCCCCCCTTACATCGTGAAACAATTTTCTTGAATATTTTCAAGACTATGATACCAAGACGTGTTTAACTGTTTGTAAATTATTTTAAATATTCTACATTTAGAAATTGCACAGAAACGGCCATTTTTACAAATGCATACAAATGTCACACTTTGGCTCCTTGTTTTTATGGAAAGATCCATAACACTATACCAGAAAACAGGCAAATATAGACATTACAGTATGTCAGTATTGGGAAGCCTCTAGAAATAAGGATATGTGAGATGCTTATTCCATGGTGATACAAATTAACATTCATCTGATAATTCATCAGAACGATCAACAACCGTGACGTATCTTTTGGAAGGAGATTTAGAATGACAGCGTACATGCACTGGGATGCTTAATGGTGCCCTAACCATGCTTGGGAGCACAATATCTGGTGTGGTGCCTAATCACCTTGGAAATATACCAACCGAACTTGGGATGAGAGAGAAATTATATGGGTCTTATCGGGATTTGAGCGTGAGACCTCTGACTCACCGGGCCGAGATGCTCTACCAACTGAGCTATGAGGCTAAATACATCGAAATTCTGAATACATCAAAATTCTGCACAAAACTGTACAACAAAGTAGACCCTAGAAAGCTGATCTCCCAGTTTTAACGGTAATTTAAGATCATAAAATGGGAAATGTCATGAATTTGCATTTTAGTCACTATATTAAGAGAAAAACAAGTAAAAATGTATTTAATGTCAAAATTAATATTTCAGGTAGAACATTTTCTCAGGTGAATTAACCCTAACTCCCTAGGGTGTATGTCAAATCATATGATTTTGGAGGATTGAAGAGTGTTAGGATTTATAAAAACATCTTTATTTTTTCAGTATGAAACTTAGCGTACCTTTTAAATCCCTGTATAGTGAAAACATTGAATGATGCTCTATTATGTATTCATGCTCCATTTTAGGAGGTCATGTCATTCAAACGTTGGTTGGTTTGGTGGCAAATCTCCCTCTCTCTTTCCCCAATTGCCTGCTTTATTTCAGCGTCCCTCGGCAAACATTTTCACCGTGTCTGTTGTTGTTAGGCCAAGTGTTTGCACTGCCAGTGCTTTCTGCGGATGTCGTCTCCCATGCAAGTAATACAAGCCTCCCAAACAAATATTTCGCAGCTTGGGCAGGCCTCTTCGCTCAGTCCATCCCGCTTCAAGATAATCTCTTGCACAGATTTTTTTCCCCGGCAACCACCTTCAAACTGTCATTATTTGCTCATCCGCTGTTCTTGGCTCTTTATTTTGGGAGCGAAAGGAAAATGTTTGTGGACAAGACTTGCAAGTCATTTCCTGAGTTTTATCATGTTACACAGCAGTCGGCTGGGCTGTTTTATTTTGTATTATTGTAGTAGATGATGGTTGAATGCGAGTGAAATATAATAATTACCCCAATTTTTAGAGCAGGCACAGGTCTGGACTGGATCTTATGTTGGGAGGAGGAGGGAGGATGGGGGAGATACACCTGACAAGAGAATAAAAATCAACTCCTTTTACTACAGCGAACTTTGTAAGCAGTTTTTTAAACAGATACAGTTGAAGTCAGATATTAATTTACATACATGTACACCACTACCATCATCAGCCAAAAGGGTAAACAGGACTACCTAGTACCAGAACCATTGCAAGGTGTGCAAGCTATGTTTTGATTATTGCAAGCACTTGACGAATTCCACAAAATCACGACTTTAGTAAAGACTGTTACAAAAATGTTGGCAAAGCACACCAGTTTTAACACAGTTGTATGTAAACTTCTGACTACAACTGTATATGTTTATCATGGCCGACTAATTCTGCTGGTTGTGAGTTCGAATCCAGGCCATGTCTATAGTGCGTGTGTTCTTGGGCAAGGCCCTTTGTCATGAATTGCCCCCTCCAGCCAAAAACAAACCCCAGACTCAATGGTGGAACAGTCAACTGGCTTAGAGAATTTTGCACTCAATGTTGGAGTATGTCGTTGTACACTACGTGGACAAATTTCAAAGAAAACTTGCTTGAAGAATGATCCTTCACAGGATCAAATAAATCCAAGTGTGAATGCACAAAAGGATTATCTCAGTAGATCTAAAGGATCAGTTATAGTCACCTAAAGCCAACCTCCCACTGCAATTTTTGCTAAGAATTTCCCACTATTGGGTAAGACTTGTTAAGAATACCTGAGATTGTGTATAGACCCTACAGGCAGTCTCGGGTAATCTCAACAAATCTTACCTAATCATGGGAAATTTGCATTAATCATGCAAAAGTGCACTGCAGAAGGGAAGCTTTATACAAAATTGAACTGCGTCCAATAAGAACTCATCTCTGAACTCCCCAAACTGTGTAAAAAAGCTAAGAGTTGAGAAGTTGATCAGAAATTGGAATTGGAATGTGCAGATTTGATGGGAAAACCTAAAATTGAGTGGGAAAAATTTAAGATTTTGTGAGGAAACACTTTCAGCCTGTCTCATATGTTTTGCACACAAGGTCTGAAGCCATGATCTACTTCCCAATTCTTTCCTGTAAAAACTCCATGTCTATCTACTGTGCGATTCCGAGTGACTGGGGTGAATGTGCTACTGTGTGTAGTCAATACAGCACTCGACTCTAAGACAAGCACAGGCTCTGTGAATGACCTTATATGGAATGCAGCTGATGGCTGTGTGCAGTGCCTATGTATGTGTGTTGGGAAAGTATACCACTCGTCAGAACTGAGATATTGCACAATGCAGTAGGAGGAACTAAACTCGTACATTTGGTTTCGGTCCAGAACATAGTGGGAATGTTCCGTTAAACTGTCAAGCAGAAGATATTTGAACAGCGAAATTTTGATGGAAAAGTATGAAATAAAATGATTTTTCTTTTTAAATTATTACAACAAATAAATGGACAACTGACTGAATGAAAATATGTATCTGTTTCCAATGAGCAAAATAAAAAAAATATGAGAGAAATTATATGGTCTTTATCGGGACTCAAACCTAGGACCTCTGACTCTCCGGACAGATGCTCTACCAGCTGAGCTATGAGGCACAGTGGTACGCTCCCAAAGGTTTTCCATGCAAATTTTTCTTGTGGTGTTACATGGGTGCACACGCAACTGAGCAAAAGAACAAAAGAAAACACAATAATTGGTATGGTGCCTAATCACATAGGCCTAATCACTATCATTGTAAAGTTGATTAGGCACCACACCAATTATTTTGTTCAATGAGAAAAAATAATGATCTAGGGATTTGAACCCGAGACCCCTGTTTATGAGAAATTCCAGCATACCATAGAGCGGGAATGGATGGAGTGTTGGTGCAACAGACCAGAAGTCTATTGTTCGAATCTCACTTTGATTTTCCTCTGTCTTTATTTCAAATTGATTCAAGAAAAGATTGCACTGACAAGGACTTTCCAGGGAAGTGATCCAATTTTGACTCAAGCAAATTTGTCAGGGAATTAGGAAGCACCTACTCACTAAACTGTAAGTTATTGCATCAAGAGAAAAATCGGATTCGTAGGGAAAACCTGAGGGAGTACACCACTGTGCCTTATAGCTCAGCTGGTAGAGCATCTGCCCATGTTGATAAAACTGCCCTGTAGAAATTTCAGCCACATAGGTGCAGTAATAGTTCAGAAAACTTCATGCATTGTTTGTGTTTTGAGTTAAATAGTAAACAAGTCTTTTGCAGAAGACTTTTTTAGAAAACCACCTTCAGTTGTTAATTTCTCACATAAAATACCATTTTGGTCTGCAATTAATTCACGTGGTGTTTGGTATCATTTTTATTAACACTTTTAGTAGGGTTTTTCTTGTCAACTCATGAAAAAAAATTTGATCACTGCAAATGATGTACTGTACCTTTAATACAGTGTTGGTATTGCTCATGTTTATTAAAACTTCATTAGCATAAATTTAGAAAACTTGCAAAGGCAGCTCAGAACAGCTGTATAATTTACTATAAAGTTAATAGCCTAAAACATGCTTTTTGTCTGATTTCTGGTTTTCAAAAGAGATTTTGTTGTTGTTGTAAGAACAGGTTAGGGTGGGGGTGTTTAGAGGTGTGTTCTTTGTACCGTATCTTGTACTGCAAGTCTGTCCTATATGTAGGCCTACTGTATATCCACATGCTTGCCCAGCCTCTGCAGCTGAATTTAGCATGTGATATTATCTGTGAAGTCTATCTCCTAGCATTGCCAGACCACTGTTTCTTCAGTGAATTCCTTGGTGTCCGTGCGTGTCGCTTTGTCAACAGCCCATAGGAAGACAGCCCGTTAATTGAGCACCGATTGTGTTGGATTTCATGTGAATCGCCTTGGGACCTGAATTTTCTTTTTCTTTACTTTTTTTTCCCATTTTCTTTCTTTCTTTCTTATTTCTCAGTTTCAAGGAAGATACAGTACCTCTGCTCTCAAATTTGCCACATGTTATTTGGAACACAATAGCAAATATGGATTTACTGGAAAATACTTGCAAAATATCGGAAGAAGTACATTCCATGTTCTTTCTCTTTTCATATGCATGAATTAAGGTATTACACAGGAGCCATTGATTGCTTTATGTTTGATCTATTTTTTTGATCAGCACATGCAGAAGTTCATTGAATGCAGTGAACTTGTGGATAACAAGGCACTGCAGATCGATCAATCGCTTTAGAATCGCTTTCAAGACTGTTCTGCTTCAGTGATTGCATCAAGTTCCAAGTTGACCCGTTTGAACAAAGTGATTCCCACAACAATGTATGTGACATTTTATGTTTCTGGGAGAATCCTGTACATGTAGTTAAGGGCTCCCAGAATACCGATTTTCAACCTGATTGAGCATGCGTGAGATGAGCTGACCTCGGGAGCCACGCGTCTCAAAAACAGTGCCAGAGGTGCAGGTTCTCTGGGAGCACTTCAGGCAAAGTGGCACACCCTGCCTCAGTAGCTTTTACAGAGGCTGGTATAGTCAGCTTTGCTGCAAGAGATGTTTATACACGTTACTGACCAATGAAATGAGCTACATCTGTGATGAGCCTCCTCGATCTTTTGGTCAAAGTATGATTTTCATTTTGTTTAAAGGGCACCTTATTTATGATTTTTATCAATGAAATCTATGCTTTAAAACCACTCTATTCAGGTAAAGTCATAAAAATCCTATTTTGAGCTTGCTTTGGGGGTTAAAACAAAGGTTTTTAGTTTTTATGTAAATGCAATATGCATATTCATGACCAAGGTCACTATGTCACAAGAGGCAAATACAGGAAATTCACATTCAACTGTGCACAAAATATTCCACTTTTTTCTCAATTTTCCTGAAACTTTTGTAATCCATGGCTGTTTGAGTTTGTTTTACATGTTGCCTGCTGTAAGCCATGACAAAACTGGGGGTAGAAACTGCAGCAATTTGCCACAAGTCCAACTTGAAGTCTTATGTTTTTTCTTAACTTTTCCCTTCTGTCTTCCTTATGTGATGCACTCAAAACAGCGCCCTCTGTCTGTGATTTATTGCAGTGAAATCTTCAAAGTTGAAAAGGCCACCTTTTATTGATTTTACATCCAAACGAACAATAGTATGTCTTGCTGAACAAGTAATCCGTCATTATAAAGCAAAGCAAAGCTTAGGCACAAAGTTGTTTATCATGTCACAGGCCCTTTAACTGTATAGTTTTTAAAAATGAATATATGTATGAGATATGATAAAAAAGGGTATGATGCCTGATCCAAAAGACTTTAAATGTAATCATAAGAGTTGAATATAAATACTTGTTGTCCTTGCATGCATTTTGTAAATTATTTTGCATTTTCCACACTATTCTCAAATTGCACAGGAATTCATTTGCATAAAAATGTACTTTGGCTTCTGTTTTAAATAAACATGGCTGCAAAAATTTTGTATGGCTGCTAAGAAATTGGCCAAAGCATTTACTAAACGTTTTATTAAAGGTACACACCTGCCTACTGTTAACATGATTTAGTGATGTAGCAGCATTGACAATACTTTTTTGATGGTCGTTGCGAAAAAATTTCATCAAAATATCCCGTAATTTACTAAAGAAGTGCAAAAATAACGAAAACGGTCAAAAGACGGGTTATACGCTTTACCAGCCGTTGCAACTACGCGAGAGCCTCACGACTTTGTCACAAACGATTCGCTCTTCTCCTGCTCAGGATATCTCCAATTTTCTGCTCACGATTTCACTGGACGGCCCGAACGACCGAATAGGAATTTCCGTTTTCTTTTGAGGAGTTGGCATCATGTTTTTTCTTCACGAACGTACGTGCACCGAAGCAACACGCCCTTCCGTGTGTGTGTGCACTCAAGCTATTTGCCGTGTACTGCGCGGGGCAAATTTCTACACTCCACGGTAGCCTGTCGTAGCACGCGCTCGCTCCCGTTCTCCGGACTCTCGAAACAATTATGTTCGAACTTTCATACTTATGTTTAACTTTGTTTCATACCTGTATAAATAGTCTCTCTTTTGTGAATTACTTATAAATATTGGGGGGAAATCAGAGTTGAATTTGGTGCAGTTCTGCAGTTACAAACTTTTATACGGCTGGAAATACAACTAACTCACAAGACCACGTGACTTTTCGGAACCAGAATTTGGTTCCGAAAAGTCACGTGACCTTGGATTTTTCAAAAGTGCTCAAAAACGGCTAAATTTGACGGCGTCTTTTCAGGATATATCTAATTTACTCTCGAATGCGCTTCAGAATAATGTATGGGTCTATTTCGAGCCCAAAATAGCCATACAAAGAAGGTGTGTTCCTTTAAGTATGCCACTAAACTGTAAATAATTGTTAAAATGTAATCAAAAAGTTGAAAAATACATTGGTATCTTCACATGCATCGATAAATATCCAAACTATGATATCAAGACTATTCTCAAATTGCTATTTTTTACTAGCTTTGAAAAACCATTTTTACAAATGCATCAAAATGTTGCACTTTGGTTCTTGCTTTTCTGGAATAAATATGGCTACAAAAATGTGCATTTTGCTAAAATATTGCAAAAAGTTCATTGTAGTGTGCCTTCTGGAACCTTGAAGACACACACAAATTTCAGCGACATCCGAGTAGTACCTGGAAATTCCTCATGAATAACTGACCTAAATGTGCATCTCTTATTATCTCTCATAACGACACTTCTTCCTCCCAAGTTTGTACTTGTAACTCCCCCCCTCCCCCCTTCTTCAAGCCCTCTCCTCTGGTCATTCATTCATAAAGCAGCAGTGAGTCACTGTCTAGGACAGACAATGAATAATTCTGCACGTCACCTTGTAACGAATTATTGAACCTCGGGGGATGTATTATAAACCAAAGTGCCATCTCTCGTAATATACCTACACTGAATGACAAGACCTGGGGTTCTGAAGCTACAATCAATTCTGCTAGTGAATGGTGATTTGGTTTGGTATTGGGTATTTTGTATGCATTGGGTTTTTGGATGCAAACTGTATTTTGAAGCGTGGGAATTTCACAGAGGGCTAGATATGAAGTTCATGGTCTCTGTTGCCCCTGGTCTTGGCCTTGGTGTCCTTTACAATTATGGATATATCTATATAGGGCACATGTCACATATATCATGGTGCTCCACGTTATTGCCCCTGGTCATTTCTGAAAGGAGCGTTTCCATATCACATTTTTGAGCCCCCATTTTTTCTATGGGTGTTGAGATTTTTATACCATATCGTTTGTCATATTTTTCTCTTTACCATTCTGAAATTTCGCATTCTTAATACGTATATTTTCAAGGATATATTAAAAAACCACCAATGTTTTGTAAATCTGATTCCATGAAGCAGTGCAGTAACTACACCAACATTTTTGCTTCCACATCCAAATTGGAGATTGCAAATTTCCTGTTTTCTTCCCATGGATAGTATTTTGGGTATTTTATATAATTCTTGAGTTAAAACGAAATCCATTTTCTGGAAAAATCTGAACGCTCCTTTAATAATTCAACCTTTTTCAGCTCAATGGGAAATATACAGCCCCTGCTGCTTGTTAGGTGCTCATGAGCTAATCAAGCACAGCACCTTTACCATCCTCGCAGGTACCCATTTACTCCTGGGTGGAAAGAGGAAATTTTTGCCAAAGTGCCTAGCCCAAGAGCACATGCACCAAGGATGTGGGCAGGGATGGATTCGAACCCACGACCTGAAGAATCAACATATAAGGCAAAAAAGAGAAAATAACTACGTTTAGCGTAAGTTGAAGTCTCCCAAATTGATGCGGTGACGCGGGTTTTGGGTTTTTTTTTTAAGTGGATTCCAAGCAATAAAGTCAAGTTGACATAAGCCTACAGGCATGTTTTTTTTAATCGAAACACTCAACAACAACAAAACAAAACAAATTGATGCGCATGGTTGACAGTGACGCGCGCTTACAATATAGTTGGGGTTTTTTGGGGCCTAAATATACCTACCAATTAACGAATAGTGCTGAAATGTTTTCATTGCAAAAATCCAAGCAGAGTGAAAACTTCAATGTCTAATTAAGAATTAAATATGGGAAAATAAGATTTTGGTTTGGAAGATTTTTCAGAAAACTGAAGAAGTGGGCCACAATTACTTTGAATTTTAATGTTTTACTTTTTACTGGTGTGTTTCCACAGTGACATGAAACAAAGAGCGCCCTCATTCTGCATACAATTTTTATAAAAGTTAAAAGGGTCATTTTCTTCTAATTTTAAATCGGAATAAATTGCCGTATTAATGTTCAAGTACAGTAATCCTTCACATGAAGCAAAAATTTAGCCTCGATCGACTTATCATCCCATGGGCCTTTAACATAACAAGAAGAGGGGAAAAAATGTGAAGTGTACATATGGAAGCCATTTTGTAATGGCATATTCTTATCACCCTCCTGGATGTTTCTCTGATAAATGAGCTCCTACATAACATGCAAGTACAACTGGTACAGTGCTTGTCAATATTATGAATAATTCATGAGCTGTTATTAGCATAATAGACAGCTGATGGACAGCACTGCTCAAGTTGGCATGAGGTTCCTCAACCTTGACCCCTCCCTTTTAGTGCTCTCTATCTTGCAGCTGTCTCTTTGAAGTCATGAATAATTCATGAGGGATTTAGAATAGGCTGTTTCTCAATAGAAGTGCATTAATAGAGAATTACATGTACTTGTAGCCCAAAAGAGAGTAAATGTTGGTTGTACATGTATTTTTAGGGACAACAGCTTTTTTGTTTGGCAGTAATTTTAAAGTTTAGAATGTTCAAATGCTTGTGTACCGAGCAACAAAATGAAACACAAATTATTCAGTTTAATCATAATTTAAACATTTCTTTTGTAATTAAGTTGACATCATAATATTCACATAACAGCTTCATTACACATGACTGCATGAAGCTTCTTTGTGCTGAAAATTCCCACTCCCAGATTGACTGCATTTTGAATTAAAAAGTGGAGAAAATGTTTGGGTTTCTCTTCTTGCTTGGTATACATTGAAATGAATAGATGAGTGCATAGATGTGGTTTGGTGGGTATTACTAGCACTGTTGTCAACTCGGAGGTTGTGGGGTTGAGCTACACTAAATTGCTAATGTGTCTGTGTCCCTGGGCAAGACACTTCATCTCATTTGAATTGCCTCGTCAATAGTCTTAGATTCCATGAAAATAACCGAATGTTAAACAGGGCTCCAGGTAGCCAACTTGAAATTCATGCAAAAAGACAACTGGAACCTTGCTAAATTTCAATTTTTTAAGAGTTGATCAGAATTGGTTTTCTTTAAAATGACTCATCTAAGCACTGGAATGTGGAGATTTGATAAAAAAAAAACCACAATTTTGAGAGGGAAAGATTTAATATTTTTTGAGAAAACACTTAGAAAATGTTCAGCCTGTCTAATATGTTTTGCACACAAGGTCTGAAGCCATGATCAACTTCCCAATTCTTTCCTTCAAAATTTGTAAGGACTGGGTGAATTTAGATCCCAAAACGAAATGGCCAAAAATTTAGCAAAGATGGGAGGAGAGAGAAATTTGATGAACCTCATTGGGATTCAAACCAAAGACCTCGGGCTGGCACGGCCGACAGATGCTTTACCAGCTGAGCTATGAAGCAGAGTGGTATGCTGCCTGAGAACCCAACTTTTCCCTCGGTGTTGCATGGATGCGCAACTGAGGCATGATGCCTAATCAATATGGAAATGAAATAACCATGTGGCCAGAGAAAAACCATGTGGTCCTCATCAGCATAGTTGCCAACACTTCCAAATTTTGCAAAAGGTTTTCTGGAAAATGACAGATCTCTCAACTCGGATAAAACCCTCCTGGATTATCAATTAACAACCAAATAGATTTTTAGATGTGTCTGAAGTCGGGAGATGAACCTGCTTTCCAGGTGTCTTGTCCATAATCTGGAAAAGTTAATAATTCTGTATCAGGATTTGAACATGAGACCTCTGACACACTGGGCAGATGTTCTACCAGCTGAGCTATGAGGCAGAGTGGTATTATTGCAGTCGTTTTCCCTTGCTGCCTATTCCCTATTGATGTAGCATGTTAAAGCCCCAATACATCATTTGCAGTTTACCCCATTTTTTACTTCACGAGTTGACAAGAAAAAGCAGACTAAAAGTGTTGATAGCAATAGACTGCCGAAGTGAATACGTCACCTTTTGTTGGTTGCCTAGGCAATTGGATCTAAACTAAAAATCACTCAACCGCGTCCCAGTGCTTTTCCAATGGTACTTTTCCCGACGGCCATGATAGTTTAGATCCAATTGTCATAGCAACGCACGTCACACTTCGGCTGTCTATGGTAACAAATACCACATGATTTCTTTCCTGTGTAAAAAGGTACCTTTGTGGGACAAATTGTCAACTGAAGGTGCTTTTTAAAAAAAATTTCTGTAGAAATTTGTTTACTATTCATTCAACACAAAAACCATTCATTTAGGTTTTCTAAAGTATTACTGCTTCTATGTGGCTGAAATTTCTAAAGGCAGTTTTATGTAATACCGTTGTTCCTGTTTTTAAAAGTTTTCAATTTATGTAACCTGTCTTTAAACCAATGCAGTAGGATCAGTCTGCATATGAGACTCTAATTGCCAATGTTGTGAATTTCAAGTTAGGGCCGTACCATTGGAAATGACGAGCACCTTTGACGTTTTGTTGTCCACTCCTACTTCCTTCCTCCAAAGATGCTCAGCATCTAAGAAGTTGGCGGGGCTTTCTGATGCCCCTCCCCCTCCATCCACGAGCCCCTGACAGCTGTGAGGAAGTGGCCCTGTACATTCCCAGCATTCCTGGCATGTCTGCCACGCTCCAAATTTTTTCCCATATCGCTAACGAGTGCACTATATAACAGCCATAGATTGTGCCAACACAAGTCTGTTTTTCAGGCTGGCCTATAGCGTAATAGGAGGACTAACCCCGTCCAACTTACTGTTGTAACCGTCAAGGTCTTTACGCGTGGCTGACGCAAACACAAATGTTTTTCAAACTAAGAAAATTATCTGTGAAACTCATTGCCAACAGGATGTTATCTGTAAAGTCCATTCATGCCAGGCTACAAGCGTAAACTGGCTAGATCATTGGATACTGTGTGTCCCATTATCGGAGCAATTCTGTATAATTGGAGTTATTTCCTGACTACATATTTGCAGCTCGTATGTGTTGGTGTAAGTGTATCGTGCTAATTTGCATCGATGTTTAAAGGCTCACTGTATCATTTGTGGATGAATTCCTGGAACAAGGGCATTGCGTATCTAAAGAAGAATGTTGGTTAAAGGAGAAGTATACCCACGAAACAAGACATTGTATACTGAACAAGTGCAACTCAAACTAGGGGTTTTTCAAAATAAGTGAAATTCCCTTTAACAGGCTATTTAGCAATAATTGTCAGTTATTTCACCAGTTTTATTTTTTTTTCAAGTGTTTCCCCAACAAGCCAGTTTCGATCTCATTCAGGCACAGGTTTTGGAGGAAATAAGTTTATAGAATAAATAAGTTCACCAAACTTTGGCTACAGAATCGTAGGAGTTTGCAAATTATTTGTGGTAGCACCATGTGAAATATAAAACGTTGTTGCTATGCGGTGCATGCGCGCCATTGCCTAGTAACCAACAGTCTGGTTGCTTAAATACCATTCTCTCCTATGGTGAACAAGGTATTGATTCTGTACTCCACATTATATAGAAACAAAAACATAGTCTGGTCATCTGTATACTATTGTGTGCATGTAAAAGGAGGAGATTCAGTATATCATACACACACTATTTGACCAGCACCTCTCCCCATACTATTGGTAGCACAGCATTAGTATAGTAGGTTGCAAAAAGAAGTCAAAAGTGCACTCAAAATTCAAAACCTTGGTTCTTACTTTCAATGTTATAAATTGTACAAAATGTCAGTTTCCATCCTGGTTATGCAACAATGTAATTATCATGTCAGTCTAATTTGCTTGCCCTAGATATAACACACTGCAATCTGCACTAAGTAATAATTGTTGTTTCTGAAACACATGATATAAACTCATAGCATGTTCAGGTGGCACTAGAACCCACGACCTCCTGCATAGAGCAGATGTCTTAGGCCGGGGTCAGTACATGAGAAAAATCTCGTAATTACTCGATTATGATACGATTGTAATCGGGGTCATCGTATTGTAATCTATCCATTCCCTGCGCGCTTGTTGCGTGTGCGTGCCTGCAGTGTGCCGCGTGTGCGTGCCTGCAGTGTGCCGCGCGTGCGCTGCGCATTAGGAAAAGTAGACCAGGCGCGCACGGTGAGGCAGAAAGCACGCGCGTATGGGGAAATGGATTGTCATACGATTACGAGATGGGGTCACACGCGTGTTTTTCCAATTGATTGTAATACGATTACAATCGTATCACAATCAAATGATGAGATTTCTCGTCGTTGACCGATTGTGATACGATTACAATAGATTTGGGGTCACACGCACAAAATCTCGTAATCGTACTATAGTAATACTACAATAAATCAGGATGTCGTAATTCGTCTGACCCCGGCCTCAATCACTAATAACAACCAAAGTTGCTGGTATTCAATTGAATAGATGGTCTTGAGCCCCCAATAGTAGGAGCCGCTATTCATGTACATGTACATGTAAATCAATGCAGCCATGCAACACCGAGAAAAAAAAACTCTTGGAGAAAACTTGAGGCAGTACGCCACTATGCTTCACAGCTCAGCTGGTAGATCCAGATGTTTTGTGTGCTAGGTCCTCATTGAAAAATATTTTCTCTTTCTCCATATTTGGTTATGTAAATTTGTAATCATTGCGTCGGTCTATAAAATATTTTAAATGGAATATTAATCTGCCCCTTTTTTTTAATAGAATTAAACCGCCCCTATAGCTGGGCCTACAATATGCTTTACATTCTATATCAACTGCTTTTCCTCAAGGCTCACTAAAAACTCATAGCATGTTCTGGTGGGACTGAAACCCAAGACCTCTGCATACTAGAGCAGATAGCTCAACCACTCTTACCCTGGCGTCAATGTGTGAAGTTTGCATATGATCCCTGGCTACAGAGTTAGGCAGATTGCATACAGTGCCAAGCAGGGACCTATACGTGTCACACAATACAAGATGCTCCTATTCCCTCCAGCACTTTGAGTGTATAGCAGGTCCATGTGACTGAATGGCGGTAAAGATTCATTAGTCAACCAAAGCGTGTGCATGGTTGGTTGCCTGCGGGACAACTTTCATGGGATGTGGCACGAAAAGCTCACAGCGGATTTGGGTACTGTACAGATATATATCTACCATGCTTTGACGTTGCACAAACACTCTAACATACAGCACGCTATGAAGTTTTTCCTCATAGTGTCTCGGTGAAGCACTTGAGTATACAGTGCTAATCAAGTTACGTCGGTAGGGGAAACGGACCCTAATCAATTAACATCTCTCAGACGCAAGCTAAATTACCTTCCCTCATACAGTTAGTATGTTGCAAAAAGGACCTATGTTTCTCTGTACGTGAATTTGTAGTTTGATGTTGCTTAATAATTTTATATAGCCATTTAAAAAAATGCTAATTTCAATGAAAAATTGCCACAGGTTTGTTGCATCAAATGTTGTTTTTGCATTTTCTAAGCATTTTTATGCAAAGCATATTTTATGGCTGTGTGTTAATCATCCCAAAGGCTATATTTACATGCTGGATAAAGCCTAGGTGCTTGTGTGAGAGTGCCTCTCGCCCCACTCATGAGTAAATGGGTACCTGCTTGGGCTGTAGCCCCTGGGTGCTTGTGTGAGAGTGCCCCCTCCCCACTCATGAGTAAGTGGGTACCTGCTGGGGCTGTAGCCCCAGAGTGCTTGCTGTGAGAGTGCCCCTCTACCCCCACTCACAAGTAAATGGGTACCTGCTAGGGCTGTAGCCCCTGGGTGCTTGTGTGAGAGTGCCCCGCTCCTCACTCATGAGTAAATGGGTACGTACTTGCTTGGGCTATAGCCCCTGGGTGCTTGTGTGAGAGTGCCCTTCCAACCCCACTCACAAGTAAATGGGTACCTGCTAGGGCTGTAGCCCCTGGGTGCTTGTGTGAGAGTGCCCCTCTCCTCACTCATAAGTAAACTTGTACGTACTTGATTGGGCTGTAGCCCCTGGGTGCTTGTGTGAGAGTTTCCCTCTCCCCACTCATGAGTAAATGGAGACGTACTTGCTTGGGCTGTAGCCCCTGGGTACTTGTGTGAGAGTACCTGTGACCGACGTTCCATGAGTACCTGGCTACATAAGACTGTACTTATTATTATTACTTCGAAAGGCAATGCCCAGATTTGACTTGATTTGAGATAATTTTACAAATTTGTGGTTAAATTTATTTGTGCTTGAACTTTGAACTTGGGGGAAATTTTATTGTGGTGAAAGTAACGGACTCACTCATTTTTGTGACTTGCTTGAGTATTTATGATAATTTCCAACTAGTACTTTTTGTATTTTGAATGGAAAAATCACAATTAATAAGAAAACACGCATTTCATAACAAAAGTCAAAATATTGCATGTAATCGCAATATTTTAGTCTTATATACTTTTTCTGATGTATGTAATCACTAGCAACATTTGACATATCTAACGGCTTAGTTTTATCTATTATTTCGAAAAGTGTTTTAATTTTGTTTTGTCTCGTGAAGACTTTATCAGATGAGATTGCCATCCTGATAAATAGCTAATGATATTTGATTGCCATGCACCGTTAGGCTATAGTCACGGCTACAAACTCGCATACATCAAGAGCTCCTCATGCATGCAGTTGAGCTGCGAGTACGGTCCGCAGTCATGTTCCCCTTCACCTTCAATCATAAATAAAGCTTTCACCGGCCAACCGGCTGTCGGCCACAATTAGCACCGAGAGCGTATCATAATAGATATTCCATTCAGTCTCGTTAGGGTGTGCGTAGACGGCACGAACCGAGGAATGATGGAAAAAGCACTATGAGCATGCTCGTACGATGGTGCTCGCCGGAGAAATTTAATTTGCAATGCATCCTCGCGTGTCATCGTATTACTCTCTTTGCTCAAACTGAACCCCCCACTAGCTTCCCCCTTTTCCTTAAGCACCCTGGTAAGGTACCCTTGTTGGCTCATTCTCCCGCCCTCTTCTGCCAAGCCCCATTACGTTGTCAATGCCTCTTGCCTCCCCATCCAGGGGCCTCGATGACAGAACTAATTAACATTGAAGCGCCAGCACCACTTGCCCCGTTTCTACAAAGATACCCCTAACGTGTCACTGTCACATTATTCCTGGAGAAATTCATTTACTCATTTCTTTTTTAGTGCTAAAAACCTATCTGTATTTCAGGGCCTCAGGGAAAGAAATGAAACAGTATAGTAAGATAAAAATTATTGGGGAAAAAATTAAGGCTTGGAGAGGAGCTAGTGTAGTTAGTATCAGAAAATTTGGTAAAATTTTAGGAAAAGAAATAACAATTTCTGCAAGAAGTCAATCTTCATTATTAAAACTTGGAAACAAATTAATATGGTATTGAAACCAAGGATTCCTCAAAGTGCCAGAGGCACTGTAGCTTGTAAGCCTAAAGAAACATGTGACGAGAAGAATGAAAAAATGCTGAGTTTTAGAGATGGGAGGAAAACCCCTACACCATTCTGTATCTAGGAGAAAACACATACTGACCTGGACAGGATTCAAACCAGGGCCACAGAGAAGAAAGGGTGCAGAGAGATAAAGGAGGTTGTGGGAAGAAAGAGAAAGGATGTCATAGGTTCGAGTCCTACCCAAGTATACTCTGATTTTTTTGTGTGTTCTCGGGATATACTGCGTCGTGTATAGGTAAATAAATTACCTCCATTAAACATCAAGATATATATTGATAACAAACATGTTTGACGTTTTGAATGGGGTAGATAATACTTTTAAAAATGTTGATTTGTTGGAAAAGAAAAATTCTGAAAAAATAGTAAATCGTGACTATTAAAACTTGGTCTCGCAAACCACAGCTTTACTCCATATGCAGTAAAAAGTGGGAAAATCAGATCAATGAAAATATTGAAATATTTGGGGAATGCAGAAAAGTACAGCAAATTGTTTTCATTAAACACTTAATTTTGCAACCAAACACATGGCGTAATTGTTAAAATTGTCATTTTAATGTGCTATTTTAACTGGGCCTGTGGTTGCAGAATTTTGATTGCGTAGTTGTCGGTTATTCCATTAATCATGTGAAGAGGGGATGCGCCGTCATTCCTTATGCCGGGTCTCACTCTTCAGATTGAAAGGAAAGCGCAGTTGTGTGTGCGAACGCACTCTAATCCAATTTGTCAGATCATATCACAGGTGTTATTTTGTGCATATAGTTTTCATAATTTCCACTATATTTGTGTGAAGCGCTGCACTGCTTGGCACTGCGCGGCTCTGCCTTTGTAGCATTTTGAATGTTGTGGTTTTTTTAACGTAAACTCATTGCCATAACATTTTTTTAAAGTACATTTTGATCAGCATTTAATTTGTAAAACTTTTATTGTTTTCATATAAACATTTACAAATTTACAAATTTAATTTATAAATTTGTTGGTTAATGAAGTGTGTTTACATCTGACTTTATGAAGATTGAATAAAGATCGATCGAAGAGTGGTAGCATTCACATTAGGCAACAAATAATGAAGATCGCATTAACGATCACGATGAGCATATCTCATTTTTTTCCTAATGGGTTTAATGAACTTCAATTCGCAGCCTGTAGGCTGAATTACATGAATCTTACAAGCATGTTTCACCTAAACATTGAGATACATAGGTTCAGTAATATCATTCCTTAATCCTTCTCAACTCCCTGGGGAGTATACAGTCCCGCAGGGACTAATCAAACACATCAGCTTTCACTATCCTCCCTCACAGGTACCCATTTCCTCCTGGGTGGAGAGAGGCAATTCATGGCAAAGTGCATTGCCGGAAGAGCACACGCACCATGGACGAGCCGGGATGGGATTCGAATCCACGACCTGTAGATTTACCAGAGTCTTGGATTCAGCACACTACACCAATCGGCCATGGTCCCCCAATTATTAAAGCGAACTATTCATCAAATTACAAGTTAGCTTTGTGTAAATATCGTTACCCTGTCTAATCCATCATGTACTACGTGTCAAACAAAAAGTTTCCTATTTTTAATCTTGAATAACCTTGTCATTTTCCAACGCATTTAAACCAAAATTTCACATCATGTAAACAAGACATGACAAATTTAACTGAGTGAGTTTCATCAATTTTGTCCAAGAGGGTGAGATTTAATGGCCATATGAAAAGAAACCTAAATTTCAGAATTTGCCATTTTCGACTTAGCATCCGCCATTTTCAAGTAAACTGTCTATGTCCAAGGTCCCTTTGCACCTCCTGATGAAATGCTCAAAGCGATCGAGATGGTTTGCAATAACATTTGGAGTGATCCTGCCTTTCTTCATAAGCTTTCGGCTGCAGCACACATTCCACCACCATCTCCAGTGATGTACTGACATTGAAGAAGGTGAAGTCGAAAGTGGCGAATTCTGAAATTTACTTTTTTTTCGTATGGCCATTCAATCTAACCCTCTTGGACAAAACTGATGAAACTCACCGAGTTAAATTTGTCAGGCCTTGTTTACATTATGTGAAATTTTGGTTTAAATCCGTTGGAAAATGACAAGGTTATTCAAGATTAAAAGTAGGACAGTTTTTTTGACACGAAGTAGAAGCAGGTAGGAAAAGCACATAATTGTTGTAGTGAGATGCATCATCAGTTCACAATAGTCGGAATTTACAGTTGAGTCTTGGTTGTTCCTTTGCCTCTCATTGCCTCCTGGCTATGACTCTCTTGTGGGACAGACTCAATTTGATAAGACTCGTACAGTAACACCCAGCCATTGTTGGGCCTCTTGCCATGGTCTCTCTGAGGGGTTCGAAGCCTGGGGAGTACCAGGGGGACAAAACGGCCGAAACACAATCTATGCAGTTATTGTGTCTTTTGAGAATTTGTCACTTTGTGCAGATGGATATTAACGATAGATTACAGGATTGGAAAATTGCTACAAATAGTGTTATCACCACGTGTTACTGACAATGTATATTATGATAAACAACCAAACTTGGGATGAGGCAAAAATCGTGAGGGCCTTATCGGGATTTGAACCCAAGACCTCCGACTCACCAGGCAGATGCTCTACCAGCTGAGATATAAGGCACAGTTGGTATACCAACTTGAACACAGCTAGTGGTAATTGGTAGTGGATTTCAATGCTATAGAGCCACATTATGGTAGATCATGGTGGATAGCTCCTCAGACCTCTCAATGCAAGATCGATGGTGCAAGTCTGGTCACTGTTAGACATTTTTGTTCCACATTGTCTGCAGGTATTGCCACCCATATACATATCAATATCGTGTGGGGAAACCTAATTAACTGGTGGGGGTAACTCTGCTCCCGACTGGCGGAACCTCCGGAGAGTAAAAGAAGAAAGTTGGCGATATTAGAGTTGAAGCAATTTTACAGAAGAACTGAAAAATATTGTTTGATGCGAAATAATAAGTGAAATATTTCTGAATTAGGCTAGGTCAATTTTGGAATGTTTACTTCATGCTACATATTAGTGAAAACCCCACGTGAATACGACATTTAATTAAAAACTCACAATCGTTTCAACACCGGCACATTGAAGGAGCATGACCAGATTTTTCCACAAAATGGATGTCGTTCTAACCTAACAATCCTATCAAATACCTCACCAAAATACTATCCATGGGAAGAAAACGGGAAAATTTGCAATCCCCAATTTGGATGTTGAAGCAAAATGGTTGGTGTAATCACTGCACTGCTTTATGTAATTGGATAACACAATAAATTACTTTACTGAACTTAGGCGGTTTTTTGACGATATCCCTGGAAATATATGGATTGAGGGGGCAAAATTTGAGAAATGAGAAAAATATGACAAATGATATGGTTTTAAAATCTCAACACCTATGGGAAAAATCGGGGGAGGGGCGGGGGTGCAAAAATGTGATGTTGTCACGCTCCTTTAAAAAGAAATAAACCAAGAAAATAGACTTTAAAGTCACAATACTTTGGTCAAGTCAGTTTCAGCATGCATATAATCCTAATAGCAAAGTATACCTTTGGTGCAAGATATGGCAATGAAAAAGTCAAATTTAATTCTTCCAAATGTATTTTTGGCCTATATTTCAAAACAAAGATTGTTAAGTTCCGATTGATTTTGCTTCTAATACTTGAACTAATTTAGCAAAAGACAACAAACCATTTTGGTTTGTGTTTTGTAATAGTAGAGATGCTTCAAGTCACACCATCCAAACAAAACATATTGTGAATGGTCGTTCTTCGCAAGGCAGAGACCTCTCCCAAAGTACAAGCCGATAATATCGATTTGCGGGGGACGACTGCCGTGAAAATCAAATTAGCCCAAGCTCAGCGTTAAATCACCAGGCCACTCCATGCTGGTTCTCTGAAAGAGAACTCAATAAATCTGGGCTGTAAAATTGCCTGTGTTAAGTCATGCTCATTTCTGTTCATATTTTTAAAATGCACGTTTTAAAAAAATTCTGTGCGCGTGTTGAGATCCACATGCACCAAAAATTTGAGCTGCATCCAAAAGCAATTGGAGCACTAACAGTTTCTTTGAAAACATGTTTTTGCAGTGTTTGTTTGGAATTTGTTTTTGAGAGGATAGGACAACCATTTGTAACATGTGACACGCTATTCAAAAATTAGTCGCTTCTCGCACAGCCTCTGCCAATTTTTTGCAACCATGACTAGAAATTAGTGGCAAATTCAGGCGCATCAATGTATGAATGGAAATTCTACACAGTACCCAAAAACATTAAGGGAGTAACTGATTACTGCCTGACATTTTTATTTTGTGTTCGTATTTTAGTGAGCATGATTTGCCACTGATTTAGTTATTGTCGCCAAATCTTGGTGTAGGATGTGCGAGACGCATCTTATTTTCACGAAGCGTACCGTTATTGTACAACTGTTCAGTAAGAAAATTCAATTACTATAAAAATGCAGAAATGGACCAAACAAAATTAATTAGTAAAAAATCTTTTTTGGGGGGTTGGGGGTTGGGGGGGGTGGGGGGGGTGGGGGAGGGGAAGAAGGAAGGGGGAAATGTGGAATTCTAAGCTGTAAAACAAAATCTACAGTTACCCTCCCCTGCACATTCCTCTCCCCCCCCCCCTTCCCCCCTTCCCCCCCTCCCCCCAACCCCCCTCCCCCCCTCCCCCCCCTCCCCCCCCCCCTCCCCCCCCTCCCCCCTCCCCCCCCCCCCCCCCCCCCCCCATACACTCCACCCCTCTCCCAATCTTGAGCCCGAGATCCGCTCATCATTCTTTTGGGTGCAATTCATGGTGTCATTGCTTTTTTCCATGACATTCTAGCTTCTTGTCAGGACATCATTGGTCCATCATGGGTACCTGTGCCCTTTAGCAAGGCACTTAAACACATGCTCCATTCTTCGGAAGGGATGTAAAGCCGTTGGTACAGTGTGTTAGGTAACGCACTTTAAAGATCCCAGAGCATTCTTTTGTGAAGAGCAAGGGGATTCCCCAGCTCCGCTGGCCGTTTCTAATTCTCCTCATGGGTTTCTTCACGCTTGCGAGCGACAGTGCAATGGGCACTTTTGAGGAATCATTGGTTTCAGTACCAGAAAGAAATAACAATAATAATAATAAATCCGATTTCAATGAAATATAGAAGAAACACAAAATGCTTCATTGCATGTTTTCTTTGCTTTCCCCAAATCTCCGCTCTCCAGAGAAAACTGGCAGACCCCTGGCGACCACCAGTGAAGTACCAGGGACAACCATCTCTCCAAGCAGGAGTTCGGAGCCTGGTGCCAGCCCGGTACCCTCCCAGGACTCACTGCACGACCCTAAGGGCACCACAGGGCCTTCACCGGTTCCCTCAACATCCAGTTCAGTGTCATCATTGCACCAGTCACCGCGACGATGACACGAATATCACTTGGACTCAGTATTATGTGCCTCACGCAAGGTGAGTGCTTTCTTTGAGCTAACTCATGTACAACTAAAATCTTTTCTATAGTATGTGCCGATTTTGGCAGGGTTATAGCCCGCAAACAAGATGACGTAACAATCCTCTTCGTGCGAAGCATGATGTGATTAAATGAAGTACTAACCAAACCGCCACTCATTGTGTTTGTGTTGAGTGTGTCAAATTCACTGTAGTTTACATTGCGCTCTTCAACTGATTGAGATGCAGTTAGCCCCCGGCACTATAGAGCCACCTCAGAAGAGTCTCTGGAGCAATTTTTTGAACAAGTTTTTATGCTAACGAAGCGCCTACTACGTCGAATTCATGGACCAACACTATACCGCATATGCCATTTGATTAGAGTACTCCAAGCACTCCCATGAACCGCTGTGCGACATGGTTTTGTTTACATTGTTGACGTCATCTCTCATTTGGTCTTTTGCAATTATTTCTGTATTTTCATATTTATTTATTCTGTCTTGCAAAATAGTTTACTCCACAATTGTTGTAGGTATTAGCCATGAGAAGTGTTAAAGTTAAGACTGGATTCACACTAAACCTTTTCGCACCGACATTTGACAAGTGAGATTGGTGTGTTGTTTTACTCCAAATAGACTGCCGAAGTGAATACGTCATCTTTTGTTAGTTGCCTAGGGAATTGGCTCTACACTAACATTCACTTAACCGTGTCTCTGTGCTTTTCGACGGCCATGATGTTTAGAGCCAATTGCCATGGCAACCCACTTCACACTTTGGCTGTCTATACCCTCCACACTGCTTTTTTCGAAGCGATGCATGTCAAATTTTCATGCAAAAAGCCTGTGTGAATCCACCCTAAGATGACGCTGTTTACATACCGGCCAACTAGTCCGATTTTATCGTATTTGTTCCGATTTTTAAGTGTTAAAAGTGTTGAAAATTTGAACAATTGGAACAGTCAACTTGACCTGACTCCCCGCATGCGCCGCATACATGAAAACAGTGCAGTGCTGTAGGTCAACTTGACCGTTGTACCAACTCGACCGTTGCAAGTTTTACTACAGTCCCATTGTTTTACTCGGCAATGTTGGCAGGTATGTGTTTACCATACATGTACATAGTCTTCAGTGCAAAATGTAGTACTGTATAACCTTGCCTAATGTTGTTGGTTTTAGCCCTCAACTTTTTAAAGAACTAAAGGGAAGGGGAACGACTTACAGAATAACATCTTTAGCGTAGATGAGAAAAATCAGTGATATTTGCAAACACTTTTCTCAGCCAAGAGTTGCTGTTTTTCTGTCTATCAAGAATGCATACACATGCCTTAGGGGCCATCCATACATAGTACATAGCACGAAATGCTGACTTTTTAGACACACCCCCTCCCCCTTACCCCTGTACGTAAAATTTGTGACATCACCCACACTATGAACAACTAACAATGGAAATTGGGCACACACCATTGTTAATAACAATGGTTTGTGCCCAATTTCCATTGTTAGTTGCTCATAGTGCCATATACTTTAATGTTGGGTGTACGCATTGGCTCTATATAACCATCCTTTTATAGCTCCATGCTCTAACCCCCCTCTCCCCTCCGTGCGTATGTACTTTATGGACGGTCCCTTATGAGTGAACATGCAGTTATAGTGCATGTGCCCTGAAACTCTTTCATTATTCAGGACAGACGTGCATGCATGGACCAGTTTGAAATCAAGCATTGACCTCAGAGCCATAAATCTGTCATATTTATGGATTTTGTTTTTAAATTGTTAGCAGTGATATGGGTCAATAATTTTTGCCTATATTTTACAAAATTTGACAATGTTAAAATTATGAGTGCATATACTGATAGCAAAACTACAGAATTTATTACATTGAGGATTTAATAAATCTTGCTCTCATTTGTGGTGAAGGAATCTCTGTGGGGAGAAAAATCGGTCTTTTGTTTAAATGGCAGGTTAAGCCATTAGAATTGTGTGTTTTTAATGGGGGTTTTTTTTCATGATGATTTGTGGTTATCAGTATTGCCAGCCCAAGACCATTCAAGAGAGAATTATTGACATAATGAATTAACCTATTATGAATTAAAGGCAGTATACATCATTGGTAATCTCGAAAAACAGAAACGTTCACAGATTTACCCCTAACATACACAATATAAACATGATGACCGTAGAAAACTTCCCCTGAAATGGTTTTGTCTGAAGTGCTATAGTCTTTGAGAAATGAGTAAAACAATTAGTTTTCGTCTCATGAGACGAAAATTCAATTCGCCCCAAAACCATTTCGCCCAAGTGCCATTTCGCCCCAAACCACTTCGCCCGAGTGCCATTTTGCCCCAAATTACTTCGTCCAAACACTTCATCGCCCAAATGCCACTTCGCCCCAAAACCACTTCGTGCACAGGCCGTGGTTCAGGGCGAAATGGTTCAGGGCGAAATGGTTCAGGGCGAAGTAGTTTTGGGGCGAAATTACTGCAAACCCTTTTTTGACTGTTTTCTCAAAGGTTAGACGAAGTACGGAGCTGGTTTTTGCTCAGGTTGGTTTTAATCATGCATATCTTCAATCACACAGGGGGATAAAACTATTTGTAACAGTTTACCAATCATGTTACTATCTTTAAGCTATTTGAAACAAATAACTCCAGAATCAAGCAAGCAAATGAATTAAGTTTTTCTTTTTTAACCTAATTAATTTCCTGTGACTACCTGCAGTTTTCTGCACACCTATTGCATAATTACCATACAATCGCTGTTTATCAATATTAAATTTGTATTTTTGGACTCGTTTACAATATTCAGCTTCAATTTCCGTGTTAGTTTCTGTGTTTGCTCCTGTATTGAGTTTTAATATACAGTATGTCACCCTGTATCTTAATTCCTATGTGCTCAAGTAGTATTTAAAAAATGCCTCTTAATAAAGGAGTGAAACGTGATCATGATCGATCCAAGATCCGTGATACGTAATCATGAGGTCATCTGCCCCAGGTTGAAGACGAAAAACGTCAATAGATAACATCAGAATTACTGCTTGGCTGGTTGTGAATTTACTTGGCTTATCTGTTGCGCAGTTAACAGTTTGTGTGTTGGAAGGGGGGTTGTGTTTGTAGCTTCTTAAAGGCCCTATATGTATCATTTGCAAGATAAAACCTTTTACAAATTTGTGGAATAAGAGTGTAACATATCTAAGGAAGAATGTTGGTAAACTAGCCTGAAGAAATTTTAGCTACTTATTAGATGCATCAATGCTTCAGAAAACCTTGAAAATCTATATATGGATTTTGTGTACAAGTGAATGGTAAAAATGTCCCATGCACGGGACTTTTTAGAAAACCACCTTTGGTTGTCAATTTCCAGCATGAAATACCATTTTGGACGGAAATAAATTCATGTGGTGTTATTTACCATTGCTATCAACACTTTGAGTAAGGTTTTTCTTGTCAACTCATGAAAACCAAAATTTGGTCATTGCAAATAATACAATGGGCCTTTAAAGACAGATTATATGATTGGAAAACTTTTAAAAACAGCATTACATAACTAGAGAATAATGTTGGTAAACTGCCTTGTAGAAATTTCAGCCACATAGATGCAGTTATACTTCAGAAAACCTTTAAAAATCCATGCATGGTTGTATGTATTGAATGAAAGGTAAACAATTGTTTGCAAAGGATTTCTTTTTTTAAAAGCATCTTCAGTTGGCAATTTCTCCCACAAAGGTACTATTTTACACGGGAAAAATCATGTGGTGTTTGTTGCTCCATTGCTATCAACACTTTTAGTCAGGCTTTTCTTGTCAACTCGTGAAGTAAAATTTTGGGTAACTGCAAATGATGTACTGGGGCTTTTAATAATTAGCAATGCGAAGGCACCTGGGAGACGTTGAGAAGAGATCATTGGCAAAGTACACCTGGGTGCCTGCCAAGATGCGCCGAGCGATTCTTAAAGTGCAGTCCGAGTCGGATGACGTGCAGTCATAATAGTACAGTAGATTGTAGATTAGCCCTGAACCATTATGTACGTCTTTGTTAATCAAAACAGCATATGGGTCTTTCCACGGTAGAGGGGGCATTTTGGCAACACAGACCATATTTTCCAGAAAATACCTTTGTCTGGTCTCAAAATAAAAGAAATAAGTTTAAGTTGTTCTGAAGAGATAACTTGGACCCAAAAAGGATTACAAATAGTGTGACAACATGCCTTTCTAAAAACCCTATGTACAAATTTCCAATATATGCTCTTAACCAGGACGGCCTAAAATGTAACACAAGTGTCCGTCCCGGTTACGAGCGTATATTGGAAATTTGTACACAGGGTTTTCAGAAAGGCATGTTGTCACACTTATTTGTAACCCTTTTTGTAATCTCTTCAGAAAAACTTAAACTTTTTTTGAAACCAGACAAAGGTATTTCCTCGAAAATATGGGCTGTGTTGCCAAAATGCCCCCTTTACTGTGGATAGACCCATTTCCATTCAGTATGGCTATAAGTGTGCTCAATGTTTTTCCTTACTGTAAAAGATTATAACCAAACTTGGGATGAGAAAAAAATCGTAAGGGTTGTTTCATTTCAGTGTGATTAGGCACCATACTAGATATTACATTTGTTAAAAGATTAGGGCCTATAGTACGGTAAAAGATTACTCTACAGTAAAAATATTTAAATTGTTATATTGTATGAATAGGTGATCTTTTAGGGATAATGACCCAGGGATTATATTGTATTAGTTTTACTGGTATTTAAAAAGAAAGGATGGGCTACCATGGCCGAGTGGTTTAGGTCACTGACTTGCAATACTGGGGTGAAAACTTGGGGTTGTGGGTTCGATACCCGATACCTGTGCCCTTGAGCAAGACACTTAAACACACTTGCTCCATCCTTCGGAAGGGATGTAAAGCCGTTGGTCCAGTGTGTTGTGTAATTCACTTAAGAGATCCCAAAGCATTCTTTCGTGAAGAGTTAGGGGATTCCCCGGTGTCTCTGGATGTCGGCTGCCAATGGCACCACCCACCTATGTATCTTGATGTTTAGGTAGAAGACACTTGTAAGCTTCATGCAATTCAGCCTACGGGCTGCAAATTGAAGTTCATTAAACCCATTAAATTTAAAAAAAATAATAATAATAACCCATTTTGTTGGGAAGGGTCTATAAAGTGAGACCTTCTAAAGACGTTCAACAGAAAATTACTTCATAATGTAAAATACTTATAGGCCTATGTGGCATTGTTGAAACTAAAACTATTTAAATGCATAATGTATCAGTTTTGGACCGATGCAATGGTTCCCTTACATGTACTTCATGTAACTACAGTCACCCGCTGTAGGACCATCAAACCCACCATTCGTCATTGGCATGCTCGGTGGTTGAGTGATTAAGACATCTTCCTAGTATGGAGGAGGTCGTGGGTTCGAGTCCCATCCAAGCACGCTATTAGTTTTAAGTGTGTTCACAGGAAATGCACTATACATGTAGTGCATACGGCATAGTGTATGGGCAAATTACAACCAAAAATTCCCTTATTTCAAGGAATTTTTTAGTGAGATATTTAGAGAGATTTCACTGCTTGTACACAGGAAATAAAGTAGCTTATAGTTGTGCATTCTGCAGATTTAATTGAGCATCAAATTTCAGAAAGTTTTGAAGAACAGGTATGTATACAGTAAACTCTCATTATAGCGCTCTTCAAGGGACCGGAATAATTTGAGCTTTATATCCAGAGAGCGCTATAACCAATGCATACACAATGTAGAGAATAGCAGCCGGGACTTGAAAAAAAGAGCTTTATATCGAGAAGAGCTTTATATCAGGGGGTGTTATAACGGGAGTTTACTGTACTGCCAAAATCTAAGAGCCGGCAAATGTCATACGAACTGGGTTAAAAAGACAGCTTGACATTTGTAGAACACTGCCCATTTTTCTTTCATGGAATGTTTTTAGAACATTATGCTAAAAACACCGATGACTCAGTCTCGCATGCAGCTGGTCCGTACGCGGTTTGGCTGAGATGCTTATTGTCATGGACGTCGCCGCCACGCCCGCCAGACAGTCCCTCATACAACATGAATGATGCTGTTCAACATGAATGGGGTAATTTAGTCGGCCCGGCCACTATCGGCAAACAGGCAGTCTACACCTGGGAGTACCGAGCCAGCCAGCCCCTCGACGCTACAAAAGCGTTTAGTGATGTTTTTCTTGTGTCCGTGCGGGAAGACTATAAGAGGCAATAGCCTCGGGCGTAGACACTCTTTTTTTTGTAAGATGGAGTGGAAGGATTTATGTTTTCATTTGAGCTTTAAAGTCCTTTTTTTTTCTTGTGTGTGTGTGTTAGGTGGCTGATTTTGAGCAGCTGAACATTAATGCATGGCTTATTTCCACAGCCCCTAGGCTTGACGGCTCAGTTTGGAGTGCATCATTTGTGTATCATTCTCAGTCTTATGATCAGCTCATTTTTTAATAATAATTTGGTATTGCCAGTGCTAGATATTAGTTTCTGTAATATGGCTGTATGGTCAGCAGGCTTATTTTAGTGTACAGTGTCTTTATCTTGGTATTTTAGTATGGTGGTGATTCCAACATTTCACCGGATTTGCTAGACACTGTAGTCTAATCTCTTTGTAAGATGTGTGGCTCCGAAATGAGACTAATTAGGCATCACGTATGATGAGTTTGCTTTAATTATGCTAACGGTGATAAACTTGCTCTGTCAATTAAGGACCAAGGATAATGGGTTTTTTAGTCGGTTCCCAGATACGTTAAAAAATATAAAAAAGTCGCAGTAAATTCCAAGAAATTTTAGCTTCATATAGTACAACCGTAAAAATCCATGCATGTTTCCAGTGCACCTAAGTACATAAGCATATTACACAAAAAATGAACGTGCACAATCATTTTTAAAAATCATTTTCACTCGGGTGTTAGAATAACCTGATAGGGTTTTTGTTACCATTTCTCAAATCACCTTGATTGGGGTTTTCTCTAAAAACTTGTTTAGTCACCGTGGTCACTGGAAATGATACAATCCATTGTTCCGACTTGTCAATCAAGCCGAACCCACCGACCAATCACAACAGAGCTAGCAGACAGCGCCCACGTAGGTCAAAGTGGATTGCCTCACAACAACATGCGATTTTCTGCCCCATACAGTTTGTACAGTGTTGTCTGCGATGATCCGGTGAATTTTTGGTTTCAAGGTCAGTCGTTTCGTTGTTCAAAGGTACGAAAGCACGTATTTCATGATATGACATCCCTGTATTACTGGCTCCTTACTCGGTGTGTTCTAAGATAACTGTCGACCCTGAAACATGAATACCTTCGAGTTTTCTCCAATGAATCTGTGCTTTCCATTGAAAGTCCCATTGCTTTGTGCGTTGTGTGTCGCCATTTTGACGATAGCGTGTGAGGCATAGCAACAATATCCAAGTACAGGTGTTTTCATGCTGAGCCCTATACATCTTTTTCCCTTTTGTAAAGAAACCAGTTCTAGCTTAGATGAGCAGGTGTCGATTTCACTAACGTTTACGATCCTTCGTAACTCAAGATGCGATGGGTTACCGCTCCGTAACTCGTGTTTCGTCCTAAGAATGATTCCAAGAAACTTGCGATGAGTGTACCGATGCATATCTGCCATTAAATAAACATTTGAATGATGCTACCGTGTTCTACACGCGTCCTACGCGCGACTTAAAAACGCGAAAAAAAAACAAAAACCGCCCACGCGCTTGGTGACTGCACAAAATGTATTGGTACGCGTCCCTCAAGCTGCGCGCCAAATTTAACGCGCACGCTTGCACTACGCAGAACAGACACAAAGACACGTAGACTTTTTGAACTCGTGTAGCCGACGATCGTTTTATTAAAAACATAATTCAGCACAGCAAACAGCCTTAAAGTAAATATGCAAACATCCCTAATCGATAATCGAACACATCACGCTTACGATGGGTTTGGTGAAATTCATCGCAGCACCTATCGTAGCCACGATCCATCGCATGTACGATCCATCGCAAGCCTTATTATGGACCTTAACGTACAAAGAGTTTGGTGAAATCGACCCCAGACTTGTTAACAAATCTCCTCTATCAACTCTGGAATCGAGTCCCGAGTCTTGAAGAGCAAGTCTTACATCATTATACTAAAATACTGTACAGCAAAAGTGCTCACAATTAATGTCTTGGTCACTAAAATCTTGTGGGTATAGCTTGATTTCAGGGGCCATAAAACATGTTACACTGAATCAAAATTTCTGGATTAAGCATAGAACACATGATTGGTAAACCATTACAAATAGTTTTATCTTCCTGTGTGATTGAAGATATGCATGATTAAAACCAACCTGAGTAAAAGTCGCCTCCGTACAAAAAGCTTTACTGTCACTTCGCCCCAAAACCACTTCGCCCTGAACCATTTCGCCCTGAACCATGGCTTGTGCACGAAGTGGTATTCGGACGAAGTGGTTTTGGTGCGAAGTGGTTCCGGGCCAAAGTGGTGCAGGGTGAAGTGGTTTTGGGGTGAAGTGAATTTTCGTCTCATGAGACGAATATTTATTGTCTTACTCATTTCTCAAAGACGATAGCACTTTAGACAAAACCATTTTAGGGGAAGTTTTCTACCGTCATCATTGTGTAAGTTATATTGTGTAAATCTGTGAACATTTCGAGATTCCCAATAGTGAGCAGGGGCTTTAAAGGAGTGTGTCCAGATCACATTTTTTTACCCCCTTTTCCCCATTTTTTTAACGGAGCGCGTCGTTTAAACTGCTGTGCATGCGCGTCAAATAACCTGTATTTTGTCTTCAGCAAAAACAGACAAGATAACGCACCGCATCAGCATCAACCGTTTAATGCCGGTTCTCCTAATAGAAACCCGCTTATTGTACAGCAAACCGACACAAGTGAACCGACACAAGTTCAAGAGTGTAATGTACCCGGCATTCAGTGATGTTATTAACTAAGCAACGATCTCATCACTCGGCATGGCAACTAATTCAATGCAGCAGATGGTTTAAGCACAGCTTAATTCACAATGTCTAAAAATAGGAGACCATTAGTGCTTTCCACTAGTTGCTGCGGCAACCGTTGCTGGGGCTGCAAATGGACTGAGAGGCAGTGATGATTTGGCAAAAATGAAACAATTTTGGTTTAATGATGTTGTTGAGACTGTGAGGGTGATTATGTACAAGCCAGCCAAGAAAATCCTGAGATGGGGGGAAAATTAGTACACTGATGATGATGAAACCCCACCTTAACGCCATTTATTGGATTTTGAAAAAACACACTTAACTGCTTAAAATTTATCTATTACTCATCATCTGGGGCTAATTTCATAAAACATGTTAGCACCCGATTTCTGATTAAGCAGCCCTCTCTCCATTTTATAAAATTGTTTAAGCACTAGCAAACCAAACCGCATGCTAGCCTACCGATTTTTTGCTAACGCAACGCCATCTTTTTTCTTCGCCATACTCAGCAAAATTCACGACACTTATATTCCAACAGATACACAACTTTCAGTTGTTGTTGAAATATTCCAGTCAGCGACAGGCAAGGGTCTTCTGTGGTAGTGATAATCATCCCAAATCGGAAACATTATTGGTGATGGTACTTGAAAATTTTGACGTTGACTTATGAAAGCAGACGATGAACATGTTTGAACAAAACAGATGACATTTGGGCGAAGTGACAGTAAAGCTTTTTGTACGGAGCTGACTTTTACTCAGGTTGGTTTTAATCATGCATATCTTCAATCACACAGGGAGATAAAACTATTTGTAACGGTTTACCAATCATGTGTTTTGCCTTAAACGGAGTCTGGTAACAAAATGGCTTTAGAGAGAAATAAAATGGTCTGATTTCAAGTACAGTATAGGCCTACCGTCCAATGATATACATACAGGTCCTAACAACTAGCAAAGCCAGTCCTGACTGTCCGATATCACCGTGTGATCCAAATCTTTGCCATCATCGGAGCAAAGCGAATGGCAGCGAATCGAGTTGTGGGGTGATTAGAAGTTGTGAGAATGACATGTGACAGGTCGCGGCAGTGCATCCTATAGTTCGTTACCTCGGCAGCATTATAGTTTCTCATAATGACCAGGAAGCAGTGTTTAACATCTGAAATTAGATTCTGGATACAGATACACAGTACGCTCTAAAAACACTTTAGTTAAAAATTACTAGACAATAAGAGTCAGATTCATTGTTAGTAACTATATTGCTAGTCATTTATCAGTAACTATTCAACCTTCAGGGTCAGCTGGGTGCAATGTTTTGACTGTTTTCTAGTCAAATTTGACTAAAGACCTGTCCGCATAGGACTTTTTTTGGAAATCTTACCGAGAATGGGTACTTTCCCCATGCGGACAGCTTAAGCCGTGTCCGCATTGGACTTTTTTTTTTTTTAGGTTTTACCGAGACGATGGTAAAATGAAAAATGGCTAAATGTTACTGCTGTCCACATTTGGAAATTTTGACACAGTAAAATTTTACCGAGACCGTGGGAGAGCATGCACAGTGTGCCTTTGCAGTTTGAACTTCACGGCCAGACGTACCCTTTCAGAGCGCTTTGACCTACTTGCTGTGTCTGCATTGGATTTTTCGTCTCGTGGGGGGGGGGGGGGGGGGGGTGGGGGGGGGGGGGGGGGGGGGGGGTGGGGGTGGGGGTGGGGGGGGGGGGGGGGGGTGGGGGGGGTGGGGGTGGGGGTGGGGGGGGGGGGGGGGTGGGAAAGTTCCCTGGACTCGAGAAAAGTTACCTGGACTCGAGAAAAGTTACTGAGAGGAAAACGTCTTAGGCTGTCCGCATTGGACTTAAAATGGGAAAAGTACCCATCGTCTCGGTAAGTTTTCCCAAAAAGGTCAAATCCGGACAGTCTTTTAGGACGTTTTCCTCTCAGTAACTTTTCCCAAGTCCAGCGGTTACTTTTCCTAGCCAACTGCTGCCCAGGAAACTTTTCCCAAGACAATAAGTCCAATACGGTCACATGGGTAAAAGCGCTCTGGAAGCGTACATCTGGGTCATGAAGGTCATACTGCACTGTGCATGCTCTCCCGCCCGCCTGTGGTCTGTGTAAAATTTTCCTGTGTCGAAAAAGCCCAAATGCAGACAGCAGTAAAATTTAGCAATTTTTAATTTTACCATCGTCTCGGTAAAACCTCCCAAAAAACAAGTCCAATACGGACACGGCTTAAATCCAATGTGGACACATGGGTAAAAGCGTTCTGGAAGCGTACGTCCGGGCCTTGAAGGTCAGTAGTATTGAACAACTTTGAATTATTTTGCGTAAGGGACGCAGAATGCTTTTAAATAGAAAACAATGCAATATGCAGAGTGCAGTAACGGACAGAGTGAAAGTAAAAATGTATTGTTTATTGTACAATGTATTTTTTTTCATTTTTTAATTTATTTTCTTTTGTTTTATTATTAATTTGCTCCAAGGCCCTCTCCGAGGCCTTAATTCCAACTGTAGTGCCCTCAGGATACCATAACGGGGTCCTCGGCACGACCCCCAAAGCCATCGACTCAAAATAAACCGTAACGCTTTAGACCATGCTTGATGTGCGCATGCAGCCCGACTGCATGCATGCACAGAGGTCATCGACCGTCATCCACTCTCTCCCGTCCCATCTCAAGAGCAACTCATCTGTGTGCAACGATAATGATTGCAATTCCCCTCATAATACACATCCACTGCGCTTGATTTCAATCAATAATTACATTTCCTATCACCTGTGTACAGTTTTACCCAAGGCTGCTGTAATACCTTGGTTGTATGGGCTTTTAATTAATAATATAGAAGGAGGTTTTGTATCGTAATAAACGAATTGACCTCTTAAGTTTGTGAAATAGGTGTTTATAATGGAGTTGGATAATTGTTGTCATTGAGACTAGTTACTGTTGTAAATGGATGCCCAGGAAGGGGCCATTGTGTAGGGCGGATGTAATTATCACTCTGTGTGCTGTGTTGAGGAAATTAGGATTTTCTGAGGCTTTGTACATAGAAGTAGGGGGAAAAAATACAATATTTGGTATGGTGCGTATACACTGACTAATTATAAATACCAATGAAATGAAACAACCAAACTTGAGATGAGAAAAATTGTATGGGCCTCAATGGAATTTGAACCAGAGACCTCTGACTATCCGGACAGATGCGCTGTTAGCTAAGCTATGAGGCACTGTAGAGGCCTAGAGAGAAACTATGTACATGTACTATCATCCTGAACCTGTGGGACACCAAAAGTTCTCATATCGGGCATAAATTCACCATGCAAGATATCCAGGGTGCTCACGTCGTTACCCCCTGGTCAGTGGGCTCAATAGACCTTTATCACGGTGCGTCCATCTTTGTCTTGTTCGCCATAGTACATACTTGTCTTGTCGGTCACGATCAGTGTGCGTGCGACTGCGCGATAGAGCGTGCGATCTTCCGTTGTTTTCAGAGAATCACTGTCCGCGCTCAGTGCGATCTAAGATTTCCAAAAAAGAGGGGAGGCGCATCCCGAAACTATTCTAAGCATTGAAGAAGGTGCCTATAATTTGAAATTTGATGTGTGAAATAATATCCAAAATAAAGTGAGGTGGGGTTTGCCGGATGCGCCTTCTCCTCGTCTAAATCTGCACCTGCTTATAACAAAAAAGCTTTTAAAATTTGCCATGTAACATGTTGACTGCCGACTACAAGTATACTCGTAGTAACAGGTGTACCGGATCCTGCCACTACGCTTATACTCGTAGAAAATGGGAATGCCCTCTGTGGGAACGCCCTGTGAAACTATGCTCGGTAGTCAATACGTTAAACCTGAAGTAAAACTGAATAAAGATGCATTTATACGGCTTATCAAAGTTTAACAACGTTTCCCCAACTGTCTTGCATTACGAGCCATTTGGATGAAAATAGAGAACAGCAAAGTTCATGATCAACATAAAAGTGTATTCCAAACACTTTATGGATGGCATGATGTTCATAATAGCTTGCTTCTACATGATTTCAGTTGGAATCGGGCATTAATTTAAACATTTTATCACGGCCTTGTAACGTCCTTGATTTCTTGCTCCATTATCCATATTCATCACACGGTTTTTGTTCTGATTCAGGGTAAACAACAGATGTTGGCACGCAAACTCACAAAAGGACTTCCCTCTCTTTAATTCACTCGGTATTAAAATCTAACGAATAACGGCTGCAAAGCTGGCTCACGTCGACATGGATTTTGGATTTGCTCGATCTGACGATCTCATTGACTTTCTTATCTCGCTGTCTTAGGATCCACTCGGTCGGTTTTCCAATTCAATCTCTTTCATGCTTCTTAGGGATGAAATAAAGTGTGCTGGAGAGAAGGATCTGAATTTCCTGTCTCGTAGGGTAGCGGACGGGAAGCTCTTGATTGGCCCACAGGCAGCGACGAATATTAGTCTGCTCTCGACGTGATTGCGTTTCTAAATAAGTTTTGTATTATTAACTGGATGTCTCGGACCTGAAGAAGTCCTGAGGTGCATGGTAACATTGTTTTGTGTGGCATTTGTGTCTGTGAGTTGTGGGACTCATGCTTAAATAGCATTTGGTCATTATTTTAAGTCATTAGTTTTCTTGAAACAACTAAATCTCTGTCAAACTATGGGTGACAGTGAAAGTCATTCCCATAGGCTAAATGTTTCTCTGGGACTGACTGGAAGGATATTGCCAGAATGATTGAATGATTCAAGAGCATTCTAGCCTTTGCTGATCTGGGTGTGTACCATGTGTAGACCAAACCCAAACAACTGAAGTCCTTTGTTGGAAACAAGGAGACAGATTGGTTGTCTCTTGGGTATCTGGAAAACAAAATATGGTTTTTTTTTGTGCCCCTAAGGAACTGTACCCAAGAAATGGAAACATTGTGCTAAACAAGTGCAACCCATGCATTATTGTTTATTGTCAAACAAAGAACAAGGAATGTTGGGGTGCCCTGGCCGACTGGTTTGGGTCACTGGCTCCCAATACTCTGGTGAAAACTTGAGGTTGTGGGTTTGGTGCCCAGCTGGGGTACCTGTGCTCTTGAGCAAGGCATTTAAACACACTTGCTCCATCTTTCGGAAGGGATGTGAAGCCGTTGGTCCAGTGTGTTAGGTAACGCACTTTAAAAATCCCAGAGCATTCTTTCGTGAAGAGCAAGGGGATTTCCCGGTGTCTCTAGCTGTTTCTAATTCATCGTCTTCTCCCCATGGGTTTCCTCACGCTTGCGAGTGACCAGAAAGAAGTAATAATAATAATGAATATGGATCATTGAAAAACGGATACGAATTTCACAAAGATTGATAACTGCAGCAACACCTTGTAGTATGGACGCCGCTATTTTGTCCGAAAGAATGACATTTTTGCATACAGCTCTTTTGTGCATTCCTATGGCAATACGCGAAAAAATCGTATGCAAAGATTCTTTGCCCAGTTTTTGGAGAAGATGGCGGCACTCATAAGCTCTTTGCTTCAGTGGGTCATATTTCTTCTTCTTTGTATAAAATAAAAGTATGATTTGCACTCATTCAGCAGAATGTCTCTTGTTTCTCAGGTATACTTCTGTTTCAAATGGTAAACTTAGCTCATGCATAGAAGAGCAGTGACATACTGTAGACCATTTTGAGGCCTGTGCACAAAACCTATGACCCTGACTGAAATCTAAGTTAGAAATGTTTTAGTTTTTTCAATTTTATACGTAGCAATTTGTTTCATAACCGGGAACAATAGACCTTTATCATGGTGCGGCCATCTTCCCTTTTCCCTTATTTAAATGAATGTAACCAAAGCAAGGCTTGCAGAAAAAAATAGTTTGGTTCCGTGTTAAAAATGTTCATTGTGTGCATCACAATAACATGCGCGCAGCGCGATCAAGAAAACACACAGTGCGGACAGTGATTCTCTCAAAATAACAACAGAAGACTGCACGCACTATCGCGAAGTCGCGCACACGCACTGATCATGCCCGACACGTACTAAATGGGAAACAAGACAAAGATGGACGCACCGTGATAAATGTCTGTTAATGACAATCTTGTAATCTGTGAAATTTTCCTTCAAAATGGAACTGGATCATGTTGTGATAGGTTGCACTCTATTAGATAATGTACATGTAGTGTGATACATAATTGCTGCATAATGAAACCAATGCTGCACACTCTTCTCTGTTTTTCTCCCATTACGCCATTGCTTATCTTCTTAGTGTGTTGAACCACTCCTACAGACTGCTGATCAAATTTTCCCTGATGATATGCCAAGCTTAAATAAATTATTTGTGATTGCGATCGTCGAGTTAATATTACCTAGACCGGGCTAGACGAGACGGACAAGAGGGGAAAGTCCCTACGACAAAGCTGACAAATCGTTTTTTTTATCATAATGGGGTTAGATCCAGGGTTGCTTAAAGGAGGGGCATGGCTTCCCCTGGAAAGAATCGGGCATGTTTCTCCAAGATGCAAAATTTCCAAAAAATTGCAAATAATTGATCAGCAAGTTGTCATCTATATAATGCTGGTGCATGATATGGTTGCTTTGCCTGTTCTGTGATAATTTTTGAGTCTTCAATCTTGATGGAGTTTAGCAATTTTGAATTACTTGACTAAATAATGCTCACCGATGTAAAAACGGGGGACGCCACGCCAATTTATCTCAATTCACTCCAACCTTGAAAGTGATCTTGTTGAATTGGACATTAGTACACAGTTCTCGATCTAAACAAATTTGTAATCTAAATTTGGATTTGTAATCTAAGTGAATTTTCATGTTTTTCAAAGAAATCTGTTGAAAAACTCCAAATGTCACACCTACATTTGCACAAAATTCAATTTAGTTGACTGATGTTGCTATATTTTGTCACAAATAATGGAGGTTTTTAATTTGTCACTCAGCTGCTGGTATTTCTGAGTCAAAAAATATAGTGTAAAAAGTCTCCAATGTAACAGGGGACAACGTATCCCAACTTCATGGAATGACCCATATGTGACCATCCTCCACAAATGGGCAGTAAAGTCTGTCCCAAGTCAATGAGTTTTTCTAAGCTTCAAAATTATGCTTGTTTCAAGTTCATACGATATTCAGAAGTGGATTTATGGTTCTCCTTGGAACAACTTGAACTGATTCATTTCATTTTAAGACAAGATAAAGCTAATTTCGCTAATTGCCACACCAATCAAATGTTTTGGCCTCGTCAGCGAGCTGAAAAACCAATAAATGAGTGTCCTGTTGCTATGGGGACCAGTAAGGCACCAATGGAGCGTATCAGGTGCTAGCCTAGAATGCCTTGCATTAATTGCAGATGATTTGAATCATATAGTGAACCAAGTCAGTATACACGCATCCATTTCTTCCTTTTATGTAGGCTGCCATAACTAAGGTGCTACTGCACGCTTTCACTCGATCATTGCGTTGTCATTGCGAACAAATGTGCATGTTATGTTTGGAATATAAACGTGCGCTACTGTTGTACGCAAAATAATGCGCGCATCTGTTTTCAGTGACGACACAATGCTGTATTGTGTGCTTTGTGTGGAATCCATACATAACGGGGCGGAGGGTGCGGGGGTGAAGAAACATTTATTTTCATGTGGAAAATGTCATAAATTTTGTAGGCATGGGACAGCTAACCATGATTTTTAAATTGTTCTTGAAACTGGTGCGAGTAGGTGTGACTTGGCATTAACAAAAACACACAGCAGTAAACAAACAATGAAAGAAATACATGTATAATGGTTTGTTTCAGTTGTGTCCCCTTTGAGGAAACGTTTTGTTTCAAGACATGCATTTTTTTCCATGCTTTTTTTTTTGTAACGTTACAAAATGGGGCTAAATAATTGGCTGTTCCGATTCGGGTCGGAACAGCCTTTGTTTTCGTTACGATTTTTATTCCTTTTTTTTTTTTTTTGTTTTTTTTTTTTTTTTTGTTGGCTGTTCCGATACGGTCGGAACAGCCTTTGTTTTCGTTAAGATTTTTTTTTTGGCTGTTCCGATTCGGGTCGGAACAGCCTTTGTTTTCGTTACGATTTTTTTTTTTTTTTTTTTTTTTTTTTTAATTCTTTTACTTCTTCCACTTTTTTCAGACGCTATTTCGGACACTTGCACATTGATGATTGACTTCAAACTTCACATGGACATTGGTCACTATGTAAAGTTGTGCACAGTACTAATGACGTCATGATGACGTCATCACGTGTCAGATTAAAGGGGTATGAAGTTTAATAAATTAAATATTCAAAAATCAATAACAAATCAACCGTTTGACCTACGATCTTGATTCCTTCGGCATATACGATGACTAACAAAGGTCTTTGAGATGCGCACACCCCTTGACCTTTGACCTCGTTTCCTATTGGTCAAACAGATTTTGCCTTGCCATTTGAAAGTGGTGCAAGATATTTGGACAAAGTCACTTGTGTTACACTTCGACTAGGGTGGGGTATCTAAAAAATATGTTGGTGACCTTTGACCTTGCTCACTTCCGGTCGAAACCGGAAGTGGCCCTTAGTTTGAAAGTGAAAGGAGGTATTGAGATGGGGTCAATGGTGTTATTACCAGAGGCCCTTAAGCTTTCCAAAAATATAAGTGATGACGTCATCGTACGAAATAGCGCCCTCTACCGACAAGATGATTACGTAATTAAATATTCAAAAATCAATAAAAAATCAACTGTTTGACCTACGATCTTGATTCCTGTGGCATATACGATCACTAACAAATGTCTTTAAGATGCGCACAGGGCTTGACCTTTGACCTCGTTTCCTATTGGTCTAACAGATGTTGCCTTGCCATTTGAAAGTGGTACAAGATATCTGGATGTGGTCAACTGTATTACACTTGGACCTAGGGTGGTGTATCCAAAAAATATGGCCGTGACCTTTGACCTTGCTCACTTCCGGTCGAAACCGGAAGTGGCCCTTAAGCCCGCCGCACACCTTTGCGATTTACCGGATAATCGGATCACCGGACCACATACCGGAAAGGTGTGCGCTGAAACAATTCGGGCCGGTCTGACCGTACGCTATAGACCGGAGCAAATCAAACTTGTTTGATTTTTCCGGATCCGATGGTCCGGTGTCCGATGGGCCGGTAAATCGCAAAGGTGTGCGGCAGGCTTTAGTTTGAAAGTGAAAGGAGGTATTGAGATAGGGTCAATGGTGCTATTACCAGAGGCCCTTAAGCTTTCCAAAAATATAAGTGATGACGTCATCGTACGAAATAGCGCCCTCTAGCGACAAGATGATTACGTAATTAAATATTCAAAAATCAATAAAAAATCTACCGTTTGACCTACAAATTTGATTCCTTCTGCATATACGATCACTAACAAATGTCTTTAAGATGCGCACATGGCTTGACCTTTGACCTCGTTTCCTATTGGTCAAACAGATTTTGCCTTGCCATTTGAAAGGGGTACAATATATCACGATGGGGTCAACTGTGTTACACTTCGACTAGGGTGGGGTATCCAAACATATAGCAACACCTTTGACCTTCCCTACATGTCAGATTAAAGGGGCATGTAATAATATTCAATATTTAAAAATCGATAAAAACTCAACCGTTTGACGTACGATCGTGATTTCTTCATATACGATCACTAACAAAGGTCATCCCGAACACCATATATGTTTATAAAAAGGAGGGGAACAGCCATGTGTTCGTTTACAACGAACACATTTCTAGTTTTTTGGCTGTTCCAACACGGTTGGGAACAGCCTTTGTTTTCGTTAAGATTTTTTTTTTTTTTTTTATTTTTGGCTGTTCCGATTCGGGTCGGAACAGCCTTTGTTTTCGTTACGATTTTTATTCCTTTTTTTTTTTTTTTTTTTTTTTTTTTTTTTGGCTGTTCCGATTCGGGTCGGAACAGCCTTTGTTTTCGTTACGATTTTTGGCTGTTCCAACACGGTTGGGAACAGCCTTTGTTTTCGTTAATATTTTTTTTTTTTTTTTTTTTATTGGCTGTTCCAACACGGTTGGGAACAGCCTTTGTTTTCGTTAAGATTTTTTTTTTTTTTTTTTTTTTTTTTATTCTTTTCCTTCTTCCACTTTTTTCAGACGCTTTTTCGGGCACTTGCACATTCATGATTGACTTCAAACTTCACATGGACATTGGTCACTATGTGAATTAGTGCACAGTACTAATGACGTCATGATGACGTCATCACGTGTCAGATTAAAGGGGCATGAAGTTTAATAAATTAAATATTCAAAAATCAATAAAAAATCAACCGTTTGACCTACGATCTTGATTCCTTCGGCATATACGATGACTAACAAAGGTCTTTGAGATGCGCACACCCCTTGACCTTTGACCTCGTTTCCTATTGGTCTAACAGATTTTGCCTTGCCATTTGAAAGTGGTGCAAGATATTTGGACAAAGTCACTTGTGTTACACTTCGACTAGGGTGGGGTATCTAAAAAATATTTTTGTGACCTTTGACCTTGCTCACTTCCGGTCGAAACCGGAAGTGGCCCTTAGTTTGAAAGTGAAAGGAGGTATTGAGATAGGGTCAATGGTGTTATTACCAGAGGCCCTTAAGCTTTCCAAAAATATAAGTGATGACGTCATCGTACGAAATAGCGCCCTCTACCGACAAGATGATTACGTAATTAAATATTCAAAAATCAATAAAAAATCAACTGTTTGACCTACGATCTTGATTCCTGTGGCATATACGATCACTAACAAATGTCTTTAAGATGCGCACAGGGCTTGACCTTTGACCTCGTTTCCTATTGGTCTAACAGATTTTGCCTTGCCATTTGAAAGTGGTACAAGATATCTGGATGTGGTCAACTGTATTACACTTGGACCTAGGGTGGTGTATCCAAAAAATATGGCCGTGACCTTTGACCTTGCTCACTTCCGGTCGAAACCGGAAGTGGCCCTTAGTTTGAAAGTGAAAGGAGGTATTGAGATAGGGTCAATGGTGTTATTACCAGAGGCCCTTAAGCTTTCCAAAAATATAAGTGATGACGTCATCGTAGGAAATAGCGCCCTCTAGCGACAAGATGATTACGTAATTAAATATTCAAAAATCAATAAAAAATCTACCGTTTGACCTACAAATTTGATTCCTTCTGCATATACGATCACTAACAAATGTCTTTAAGATGCGCACATGGCTTGACCTTTGACCTCGTTTCCTATTGGTCAAACAGATTTTGCCTTGCCATTTGAAAGGGGTACAATATATCACGATGGGGTCAACTGTGTTACACTTCGACTAGGGTGGGGTATCCAAACATATAGCAACACCTTTGACCTTCCCTACATGTCAGATTAAAGTGGCATGTAATAATATTCAATATTTAACAATCGATAAAAACTCAACCGTTTGACATACGATCGTGATTTCTTCATATACAATCACTAACAAAGGTCATCCCGAACACCACATATGTTTATAAAAAGGAGGGGAACAGCCATGTGTTCGTTTTCAACGAACACATTTCTAGTTTTTTTTCTTTTCCTTCTTCCACTTTTTTCAGACGCTATTTCGGACACTTGCACATTCATGATTGACTTCAAACTTCACATGGACATTGGTCACTATGTGAAGTTGTGCACAGTACTAATGACGTCATGATGACGTCATCACGTGTCAGATTAAAGGGGCATGAAGTTTAATAAATTAAATATTCAAAAATCAATAAAAAATCAACCGTTTGACCTACGATCTTGATTCCTTCGGCATATACGATGACTAACAAAGGTCTTTGAGATGCGCACACCCCTTGACCTTTGACCTCGTTTCCTATTGGTCTAACAGATTTTGCCTTGCCATTTGAAAGTGGTGCAAGATATTTGGACAAAGTCACTTGTGTTACACTTCGACTAGGGTGGGGTATCTAAAAAATATTTTTGTGACCTTTGACCTTGCTCACTTCCGGTCGAAACCGGAAGTGGCCCTTAGTTTGAAAGTGAAAGGAGGTATTGAGATGGGGTCAATGGTGTTATTACCAGAGGCCCTTAAGCTTTCCAAAAATATAAGTGATGACGTCATCGTACGAAATAGCGCCCTCTACCGACAAGATGATTACGTAATTAAATATTCAAAAATCAATAAAAAATCAACTGTTTGACCTACGATCTTGATTCCTGTGGCATATACGATCACTAACAAATGTCTTTAAGATGCGCACAGGGCTTGACCTTTGACCTCGTTTCCTATTGGTCTAACAGATTTTGCCTTGCCATTTGAAAGTGGTACAAGATATCTGGATGTGGTCAACTGTATTACACTTGGACCTAGGGTGGTGTATCCAAAAAATATGGCCGTGACCTTTGACCTTGCTCACTTCCGGTCGAAACCGGAAGTGGCCCTTAGTTTGAAAGTGAAAGGAGGTATTGAGATAGGGTCAATGGTGTTATTACCAGAGGCCCTTAAGCTTTCCAAAAATATAAGTGATGACGTCATCGTAGGAAATAGCGCCCTCTAGCGACAAGATGATTACGTAATTAAATATTCAAAAATCAATAAAAAATCTACCGTTTGACCTACAAATTTGATTCCTTCTGCATATACGATCACTAACAAATGTCTTTAAGATGCGCACATGGCTTGACCTTTGACCTCGTTTCCTATTGGTCAAACAGATTTTGCCTTGCCATTTGAAAGGGGTACAATATATCACGATGGGGTCAACTGTGTTACACTTTGACTAGGGTGGGGTATCCAAACATATAGCAACACCTTTGACCTTCCCTACATGTCAGATTAAAGTGGCATGTAATAATATTCAATATTTAAAAATCGATAAAAACTCAACCGTTTGACATACGATCGTGATTTATTCATATACAATCACTAACAAAGGTCATCCCGAACACCACATATGTTTATAAAAAGGAGGGGAACAGCCATGTGTTCGTTTTCAACGAACACATTTCTAGTTTTTATTTTTATTTTTCTTTTCCTTCTTCCACTTTTTTCAGATGCTATTTCGGGCACTTGCACATTCATGATTGACTTCAAACTTCACATGGACATTGGTCACTATGTGAAGTTGTGCACAGTACTAAAGACGTCATGATGACGTCATCACGTGTCAGATTAAAGGGGCATGAAGTTTAATAAATTAAATATTCAAAAATCAATAACAAATCAACCGTTTGACCTACGATCTTGATTCCTTCGGCATATACGATGACTAACAAAGGTCTTTGAGATGCGCACACCCCTTGACCTTTGACCTCGTTTCCTATTGGTCAAACAGATTTTGCCTTGCCATTTGAAAGTGGTGCAAGATATTTGGACAAAGTCACTTGTGTTACACTTCGACTAGGGTGGGGTATCTAAAAAATATGTTGGTGACCTTTGACCTTGCTCACTTCCGGTCGAAACCGGAAGTGGCCCTTAGTTTGAAAGTGGTAGGAGGTATTGAGATGGGGTCAATGGTGTTATTACCAGAGGCCCTTAAGCTTTCCAAAAATATAAGTGATGACGTCATCGTACGAAATAGCGCCCTCTACCGACAAGATTATTACGTAATTAAATATTCAAAAATCAATAAAAAATCAACTGTTTGACCTACGATCTTGATTCCTGTGGCATATACGATCACTAACAAATGTCTTTAAGATCCGCACAGGGCTTGACCTTTGACCTCGTTTCCTATTGGTCTAACAGATTTTGCCTTGCCATTTGAAAGTGGTACAAGATATCTGGATGTGGTCAACTGTATTACACTTGGACCTAGGGTGGTGTATCCAAAAAATATGGCCGTGACCTTTGACCTTGCTCACTTCCGGTCGAAACCGGAAGTGGCCCTTAGTTTGAAAGTGGTAGGAGGTATTGAGATGGGGTCAATGGTGTTATTACCAGAGGCCCTTAAGCTTTCCAAAAATATAAGTGATGACGTCATCGTACGAAATAGCGCCCTCTAGCGACAAGATGATTACGTAATTAAATATTCAAAAATCAATAAAAAATCAACCGTTTGACCTACAAATTTGATTCCTTCTGCATATACGATCACTAACAAATGTCTTTAAGATGCGCACATGGCTTGACCTTTGACCTCGTTTCCTATTGGTCAAACAGATTTTGCCTTGCCATTTGAAAGGGGTACAATATATCACGATGGGGTCAACTGTGTTACACTTCGACTAGGGTGGGGTATCCAAACATATAGCAACACCTTTGACCTTCCCTACATGTCAGATTAAAGGGGCATGTAATAATATTCAATATTTAAAAATCGATAAAAACTCAACCGTTTGACGTACGATCGTGATTTCTTCATATACGATCACTAACAAAGGTCATCCCGAACACCACATATGTTTATAAAAAGGAGGGGAACAGCCATGTGTTCGTTTTCAACGAACACATTTCTAGTTTCTTTTTGGCTGTTCCGATTCGGGTCGGAACAGCCTTTGTTTTCGTTACGATTTTTTTTTTTTTTTTTATTCTTTTCCTTCTTCCATTTTTTTCAGACGCTATTTCGGACACTTGCACATTGATGATTGACTTCAAACTTTACATGGACATTGGTCACTATGTGAATTAGTGCACAGTACTAATGACGTAATGATGACGTCATCACGTGTCAGATTAAAGGCGCATGAAGTTTAATAAATTAAATATTCAAAAATCAATAAAAAATCAACCGTTTGACCTACGATCTTGATTCCTTCGCCATATATGATGACTAACAAAAGTCTTTAAGATGCGCACACGCCTTGACCTTTGACCTCGTTTCCTATTGGTCTAACAGATTTTGCCTTGCCATTTGAAAGTGGTGCAAGATATTTGGACAAAGTCACTTGTGTTACACTTCGACTAGTGTGGGGTATCTAAAAAATATGTTGGTGACCTTTGACCTTGCTCACTTCCGGTCGAAACCGGAAGTGGCCCTTAGTTTGAAAGTGGTAGGAGGTATTGAGATGGGGTAAATGGTGTTATTATCAGAGGCCCATAAGCTTTCCAAAAATATAAGTGATGACGTCATCGTACGAAATAGCGCCCTCTAGCGACAAGATGATTACGTAATTAAATATTCAAAAATCAATAAAAAATCTACCGTTTGACCTACGAATTTGATTCCTTCTGCATATACGATCACTAACAAATGTCTTTAAGATGCGCACATGGCTTGACCTTTGACCTCGTTTCCTATTGGTCAAATAGATTTTGCCTTGCCATTTGAAAGTGGTACAATATATCACGATTGGGTCAACTGTGTTACACTTCGACTAGGGTAAGGTATCCAAACATATATCAACACCTTTAACCTTCCCTACATGTCAGATTAAAGGGGCATGTAATAATATTCAATATTTAAAAATCGATAAAAACTCAACCGTTTGACCTACGATCGTGATTTATTCATATACGATCACTAACAAAGGTCATCCCGAACACGATATATGTTTATAAAAAGGAGGGGAACAGCCATGTGTTCGTTGTCAAGAACGAACACAGGTCTAGTTTTTTTATTCTTTTACTTCTTCCACTTTTTTCAGACGCTATTTCGGACACTTGCACATTGATGATTGACTTCAAACTTTACATGGACATTGGTCACTATGTGAATTAGTGCATAGTACCAATGACGTAATCATGACGTCATCACGTGTCAGATTAAAGGGGTATGAAGTTTAATAAATTAAATATTCAAAAATCAATAAAAATTCAACCGTTTGACCTACGATCTTGATTCCTTCGCCATATACGATGACTATCAAGGGTCTTTGAGATGCGCACACGCCTTGACCTTTGACCTCGTTTCCTATTGGTCAAACAGATTTTGCCTTGCCATTTGAAAGTGGTGCAAGATATTTGGACAAAGTCACTTGTGTTACACTTCGACTAGGGTGGGGTATCTAAAAAATATTTTTGTGACCTTTGACCTTGCTCACTTCCGGTCGAAACCGGAAGTGGCCCTTAGTTTAAAAGTGAAAGGAGGTATTGAGATGGGGTCAATGGTGTTATTACCAGAGGCCCTTAAGCTTTCCAAAAATATAAGTGATGACGTCATCGTACGAAATAGCGCCCTCTACCGACAAGATGATTACGTAATTAAATATTCAAAAATCAATAACAAATCAACTGTTTGACCTACGATCTTGATTCCTGTGGCATATACGATCACTAACAAATGTCTTTAAGATGCGCACAGGGCTTGACCTTTGACCTCGTTTCCTATTGGTCTAACAGATTTTGCCTTGCCATTTGAAAGTGGTACAAGATATCTGGATGTGGTCAACTGTATTACACTTGGACCTAGGGTGGTGTATCCAAAAAATATGGCCGTGACCTTTGACCTTGCTCACTTCCGGTCGAAACCGGAAGTGGCCCTTAGTTTGAAAGTGAAAGGAGGTATTGAGATAGGGTCAATGGTGTTATTACTAGAGGCCCTTAAGCTTTCCAAAAATATAAGTGATGACGTCATCGTAGGAAATAGCGCCCTCTAGCGACAAGATGATTACGTAATTAAATATTCAAAAATCAATAAAAAATCTACCGTTTGACCTACAAATTTGATTCCTTCTGCATATACGATCACTAACAAATGTCTTTAAGATGCGCACATGGCTTGACCTTTGACCTCGTTTCCTATTGGTCAAACAGATTTTGCCTTGCCATTTGAAAGGGGTACAATATATCACGATGGGGTCAACTGTGTTACACTTCGACTAGGGTGGGGTATCCAAACATATAGCAACACCTTTGACCTTCCCTACATGTCAGATTAAAGTGGCATGTAATAATATTCAATATTTAAAAATCGATAAAAACTCAACCGTTTGACATACGATCGTGATTTCTTCATATACAATCACTAACAAAGGTCATCCCGAACACCACATATGTTTATAAAAAGGAGGGGAACAGCCATGTGTTCGTTTTCAACGAACACATTTCTAGTTGTTATTTTCCTTCTTCCATTTTTTTCAGACGCTATTTCGGGCACTTGCACATTGATGATTGACTTCAAACTTCACATGGACATTGGTCACTATGTGAAGTAGTGCACAGTACTAATTACGTCATGATGACGTCATCACGTGTCAGATTAAAGGGGCATGAAGTTTAATAAATTAAATATTCAAAAATCAATAAAAAATCAACCGTTTGACCTACGATCTTGATTCCTTCGGCATATACGATGACTAACAAAGGTCTTTCAGATGCGCACACGCCTTGACCTTTGACCTTGTTTCCTATTGGTCAAACAGATTTTGCCTTGTCATTTGAAAGTGGTACAAGATATTTGGACGGGGTCAATTGTGTTACACTTCGACTAGGGTGGGGTATCCAAAAAATATGGTGGCGACCTTTGACCTTGCTCAATGTGTTAGATTAAAGGGGTATTTGATAAAATTAAATGTTCAAAAATCAATAACAAATCAACCGTTTGAGCTATGATCTTCATTCCTGCGCCATATACGACCACTAATAAATGTCTTTAAATGATGACGTCAGGACGACGTCATCACATGTCAGATTAAAGGGGCATGAAAACAGATAAATGAAATATAAAAAATCAATAAAAAATCAACCGTTTGAGCTACGATCTTGATTCCTGCGCCAAATATGATCACTAACAAAGGTCTTTCACTAATGACGTCATAATGACGTCATCACGTGTCAGATTAAAGGGGCATCAAATAAAATAAATGGGATATAAAAAATCCGTAAGAAATCAACCATTTTAGCTACTATCTTGATTCCTGCGCCATATACAATAACTAACAAAGGTCTTTAACTGATTACGTTATGATGACGTAATCACGTGTCAGATTAAAGGGGCATGATGTTTAATAAATTAGACATTAAAAAATCAATACAAAATCAACCGTTTGACCTACGATCTTGATTCCTTCGCCATATACGATGACTAACAAAGGTCTTTAAAATGTGCACACGCCTTGACCCTTGACCTCGTTTCCTATTGGTCAAACAGATTTTGCCTTGCCATTTGAAAGTGGTGCAAGATATTTGGACAAAGTCACTTGTGTTACACTTCGACTAGGGTGGGGTATGTAAAAAATATGTTGGTGACCTTTGACCTTGCTCACTTCCGGTCGAAACCGGAAGTGGCCCTTAGTTTGAAAGTGAAAGGAGGTATTGAGATGGGGTCAATGGTGTTATTACCAGAGGCCCTTAAGCTTTCCAAAAATATAAGTGATGACGTCATCGTACGAAATAGCGCCCTCTAGCGACAAGATGATTACGTAATGAAATATTGGAAAATCAATACAAAATCAACCGTTTGACCTACGATCTTGATTCCTTCGCCATATACGATGATTAACAAGGGTCTTTGAGATGCGCACACCCCTTGACCTTGGACCTCGTTTCCTATTGGTCAAACAGATTTTGCCTTGCCATTTGAAAGTGGTACAAGATATCTGGATGTGGTCAACTGTATTACACTTAGACCTAGGGTGGTGTATCCAAAAAATATGGTCGTGACCTTTGACCTTGCTCATTTCCGGTCGAAACCGGAAGTGGCCCTTAGTTTGAAAGTGGTAGGAGGTATTGAGATAGGGTCAATGGTGTTATTATCAGAGGCCCTTAAGCTTTCCAAAAATATAAGTGATGACGTCATCGTACGAAATAGCGCCCTCTAGCGACAAGATGATTACGTAATGAAATATTGGAAAATCAATACAAAATCAACCGTTTGACCTACGATCTTGATTCCTTCGCCATATACGATGATTAACAAGGGTCTTTGAGATGCGCACACCCCTTGACCTTGGACCTCGTTTCCTATTGGTCAAACAGATTTTGCCTTGCCATTTGAAAGTGGTACAAGATATCTGGATGTGGTCAACTGTATTACACTTAGACCTAGGGTGGTGTATCCAAAAAATATGGTCGTGACCTTTGACCTTGCTCATTTCCGGTCGAAACCGGAAGTGGCCCTTAGTTTGAAAGTGGTAGGAGGTATTGAGATAGGGTCAATGGTGTTATTATCAGAGGCCCTTAAGCTTTCCAAAAATATAAGAGATGACGTCATCGTACGAAATAGCGCCCTCTAGCGACAAGATGATTACGTAATTAAATATTTAAAAATCAATACAAAATCTACCGTTTGACCTACGAAATTGATTCCTTCTGCATATACGATCACTAACAAATGTCTTTAAGATGCGCACATGGCTTGACCTTTGACCTCGTTTCCTATTGGTCAAACAGATTTTGCCTTGCCATTTGAAAGGGGTACAATATATCACGATGGGGTCAACTGTGTTACACTTCGACTAGGGTGGGGTATCCAAACATATATCAACACCTTTGACCTTCCCTACATGTCAGATTAAAGGGGCATGTAATAAAATTCGATATTTAAAAATCGATAAAAACTCGACCGTTTGACATACGATCGTGATTTCTTCATATACGATCACTAACAAAGGTCATCCCGAACACCATATATGTTTATAAAAAGGAGGGGAACAGCCATGTGTTCGTTTTCAACGAACACATTTCTAGTTTTTTTTTTTTTTATTCTTTTCCTTCTTCCAATTTTTTCAGACGCTATTTCGGGCACTTGCACATTCATGATTGACTTCAAACTTCACATAGACATTGGTCACTATGTGAATTAGTGCACAGTACTAATGACGTAATGATGACGTCATCACGTGTCAGATTAAAGGGGCATGAAGTTTAATAAATTAAATATTCAAAAATCAATATAAAATCAACCGTTTGACATACGAACTTGATTCCTTCGCCATATATGATGACTAACAAATGTCTTTAAGATGCGCACACGCCTTGACCTTTGACCTTGTTTCCTATTGGTCAAACAGATTTTGCCTTGTCATTTGAAAGTGGTACAAGATATTTGGACGGGGTCAATTGTGTTACACTTCGACTAGGGTGGGGTATCCAAAAAATCTGGTGGCGACCTTTGACCTTGCTCAATGTGTTAGATTAAAGGGGTATTTGATAAAATTAAATGTTCAAAAATCAATAACAAATCAACCGTTTGAGCTATGATCTTCATTCTTGCGCCATATATGACCACTAATAAATGTCTTTAAATGATGACGTCAGGACGACGTCATCACATGTCAGATTAAAGGGGCATGAAAACAGATAAATGAAATATAAAAAATCAATAAAAAATCAACCGTTTGAGCTACGATCTTGATTCCTGCGCCAAATATGATCACTAACAAAGGTCTTTCACTAATGACGTCATAATGACGTCATCACGTGTCAGATTAAAGGGGCATCAAATAAAATAAATGGGATATAAAAAATCCGTAAGAAATCAACCATTTTAGCTACTATCTTGATTCCTGCGCCATATACAATAACTAACAAAGGTCTTTAACTGATTACGTTATGATGACGTCATCACGTGTCAGATTAAAGGGGCATGATGTTTAATAAATTAGACATTAAAAAATCAATACAAAATCAACCGTTTGACCTACGATCTTGATTCCTTCGCCATATACGATGACTAACAAAGGTCTTTAAAATGTGCACACGCCTTGACCCTTGACCTCGTTTCCTATTGGTCAAACAGATCTTGCCTTGCCATTTGAAAGTGGTGCAAGATATTTGGACGAGGTCAGTTGTGTTACACTTCAACTAGGGTGGGGTATCTAAAAAATAGGTTTGTGACCTTTGACCTTGCTCACTTCCGGTCGAAACGGGAAGTGGCCTTTAGTGTGAAAATGGTAGAGGGTATAAATACGGGGTCAAGGGTGTTAATGTCAAAGGGCCTCAAGCTTTCCAAAATGTGAGTGATGACGTCATCGTATAAAATAGCGCTCTCTTGGGACAAGATGATTAAATAGTTAAATATAACAACATAGGTGATAATAGGTCGTCTCGAACACCACACATGTTCATAAAAAGGAAGGGAACAGCCATGTGTTCGTTGTCAAGAACGAACACAGGTCTAGTTTTTTCTTTTTCTTCTTCCACTTTTTTCAGACGCTATTTCGGGCACTTGCACATTCATGATTGACTTCAAACTTCACATGGACATTGGTCACTATGTGAAGTTGTGCACAGTACTAATGACGTCATGACGACGTCATCACGTGTCAGATTAAAGGGGCATGAAGTTTAATAAATTAAAGATTCAAAAATCATTAAAAAATCAACCGTTTGACCTACGATCTTGATTCCTTCGGCATATACGATGACTAACAAGAGTCTTTGAGATGCGCACACCCCTTGACCTTTGACCTCGTTTCCTATTGGTCTAACAGATTTTGCCTTTCCATTTGAAAGTGGTGCAAGATATTTGGACGAAGTCACTTGTGTTACACTTCGACAAGGGTGGGGTATCTAACAAATATTTTTGTGACCTTTGACCTTGCTCACTTCCGGTCGAAACCGGAAGTGGCCCTTAGTTTGAAAGTGAAAGGAGGTATTGAGATGGGGTCAATGGTGTTATTACCAGAGGCCCTTAAGCTTTCCAAAAATATAAGTGATGACGTCATCGTACGAAATAGCGCCCTCTACCGACAAGATGATTACGTAATTAAATATTCAAAAATCAATAAAAAATCAACTGTTTGACCTACGATCTTGATTCCTGTGGCATATACGATCACTAACAAATGTCTTTAAGATGCGCACAGGGCTTGACCTTTGACCTCGTTTCCTATTGGTCTAACAGATTTTGCCTTGCCATTTGAAAGTGGTACAAGATATCTGGATGTGGTCAACTGTATTACACTTGGACCTAGGGTGGTGTATCCAAAAAATATGGCCGTGACCTTTGACCTTGCTCACTTCCGGTCGAAACAGGAAGTGGCCCTTAGTTTGAAAGTGAAAGGAGGTATTGAGATAGGGTCAATGGTGTTATTACCAGAGGCCCTTAAGCTTTCCAAAAATATAAGTGATGACGTCATCGTAGGAAATAGCGCCCTCTAGCGACAAGATGATTACGTAATTAAATATTCAAAAATCAATAAAAAATCTACCGTTTGACCTACAAATTTGATTCCTTCTGCATATACGATCACTAACAAATGTCTTTAAGATGCGCACATGGCTTGACCTTTGACCTCGTTTCCTATTGGTCAAACAGATTTTGCCTTGCCATTTGAAAGGGGTACAATATATCACGATGGGGTCAACTGTGTTACACTTCGACTAGGGTGGGGTATCCAAACATATAGCAACACCTTTGACCTTCCCTACATGTCAGATTAAAGTGGCATGTAATAATATTCAATATTTAAAAATCAATAAAAACTCAACCGTTTGACATACGATCGTGATTTATTCATATACAATCACTAACAAAGGTCATCCCGAACACCACATATGTTTATAAAAAGGAGGGGAACAGCCATGTGTTCGTTTTCAACGAACACATTTCTAGTTTTTTATTCTTTTCCTTCTTCCACTTTTTTCAGACGCTATTTCGGACACTTGCACATTGATGATTGACTTCAAACTGCACATGGACATTGGTCACTATGTGAAGTTGTGCACAGTACTAATGACGTCATGATGACGTCATCACGTGTCAGATTAAAGGGGTATGAAGTTTAATAAATTAAATATTGGAAAATCAATAAAAAATCAACCGTTTGACCTACGATCTTGATTCCTTCGGCATATACGATGACTAACAAAGGTCTTTGAGATGCGCACACCCCTTGACCTTTGACCTCGTTTCCTATTGGTCTAACAGATTTTGCCTTGCCATTTGAAAGTGGTGCAAGATATTTGGACAAAGTCACTTGTGTTACACTTCGACTAGGGTGGGGTATCTAAAAAATATTTTTGTGACCTTTGACCTTGCTCACTTCCGGTCGAAACCGGAAGGGGCCCTTAGTTTGAAAGTGAAAGGAGGTATTGAGATGGGGTCAATGGTGTTATTACCAGAGGCCCTTAAGCTTTCCAAAAATATAAGTGATGACGTCATCGTACGAAATAGCGCCCTCTACCGACAAGATGATTACGTAATTAAATATTCAAAAATCAATAAAAAATCAACTGTTTGACCTACGATCTTGATTCCTGTGGCATATACGATCACTAACAAATGTCTTTAAGATGCGCACAGGGCTTGACCTTTGACCTCGTTTCCTATTGGTCTAACAGATTTTGCCTTGCCATTTGAAAGTGGTACAAGATATCTGGATGTGGTCAACTGTATTACACTTGGACCTAGGGTGGTGTATCCAAAAAATATGGCCGTGACCTTTGACCTTGCTCACTTCCGGTCGAAACCGGAAGTGGCCCTTAGTTTGAAAGTGAAAGGAGGTATTGAGATAGGGTCAATGGTGTTATTACCAGAGGCCCTTAAGCTTTCCAAAAATATAAGTGATGACGTCATCGTAGGAAATAGCGCCCTCTAGCGACAAGATGATTACGTAATTAAATATTCAAAAATCAATAAAAAATCTACCGTTTGACCTACAAATTTGATTCCTTCTGCATATACGATCACTAACAAATGTCTTTAAGATGCGCACATGGCTTGACCTTTGACCTCGTTTCCTATTGGTCAAACAGATTTTGCCTTGCCATTTGAAAGGGGTACAATATATCACGATGGGGTCAACTGTGTTACACTTCGACTAGGGTGGGGTATCCAAACATATAGCAACACCTTTGACCTTCCCTACATGTCAGATTAAAGTGGCATGTAATAATATTCAATATTTAAAAATCGATAAAAACTCAACCGTTTGACATACGATCGTGATTTCTTCATATACAATCACTAACAAAGGTCATCCCGAACACCACATATGTTTATAAAAAGGAGGGGAACAGCCATGTGTTCGTTTTCAACGAACACATTTCTAGTTTTAGTTATTACTGTCCAGTAGATGTTGGTGAGATTCATTGATGGTACCAAAATGGAGAACTGACAGGATTGCGTGTTGATATAACAGAGGATAGAACGCCAGTAAATTGCTAAAAATGTAACGTTACTAACAGTGGAATTGCTCAGAAAAAGAAAGGTCAAAGTAATTTCATAATAAGCACATGGATAAAAATCCATAAAATTACCAACCATTCAAAATTAAAGCACCGTGTTTACAGTAGTTCGAGAGAAAAGTGATTTTGTATCATTGTGAGTTTTAGGTGGTCGCGTCGACTATGAGGACTGCAACGTGATGACGTCGATGTTGGTACTTTGCGCATGCATCGTCTCTCTCGTCCACTGCCACAATTGAGAATGCCAAAACCACATTCGCCGCATCCTCGATTGTGGCAGTAGACGAGAGAGACGACATAACGCACGCACAAAGCATCAATGTCATCGTCTTCACTTCGCAGTCCACACAGTCGACTTGACAATCTAAAACTCCCTTTTGATCTCTCTCAAATTACGTCACTTCCTACAGATTGCCACATGCATCAGGTTCTAGAGTGTGATGCGCATCGGCTGCACGGTATTTCAAACAAATATTGAACAACGCACAATCGTGTTTGGAACATTTTCATGATATGCGTACGCGTACCTGATGGGGTTTAATACGAAGATGGCATCTGTGAGAGTGGTCAATTGTCGGATGACAACATGTAGGAGGAACCCAACCTGTCATTACACTTAACAGTAAACTAGTCGGGGAAACCTGACCATGACATTGACACTGTTTTCTTGTTTCCCCCATGATCCTCAAACTTGAACCTATGAAATTTGTATTTTTGTTGTAATAATAATCCCCCAACCACCTATTGCATACCTGCCAACTAGTCCGATTTTATCATATTTGTTCCAATTTTGAAGTGTTAAAAGTCGGAACAATTGATAAACGGTCGACTTGACCTGTACATTAAAACGGGTGCAGCACTAGGTCAACTTGACCGTTGTACCAACTTGACCGTTGAAAGTTTCACTATAGTCCGATTTTTTACTCGACAATGTTGGCAGGTATGCAATTGCATCAATTTCATAAACTTAAGATTCACTGCCTTTAACTGGCTCAACTGTGTGTGGCCCATTCCTTCAACCATCCTTCTTTCAAGGGTGAACGACACTTCATAGAGGCATATACGCCTACAGCCATTGTTAATTTGCAAGTGACCAGAGATGTTTCGTTCTGTAGGGGACTGGTCTGATGCATTTTTTTTAACGATGCCATCTTGGCCCTGTAGCTAGCTCTTGCAGTTCACTTTGTGCCCTCGGTTCTCAAGCTGATGAATATTGTCCAGTTAGGTCCCATTAGGTCCTATAAGTGTCCCATCTTTAGATCACCTTTTTTGTTTGTTTAATGACCTTTAATTTGCTTGTCCTGTCGGGCTTAAAAATAGATTACAGGATTGGATAACTGTTAAAAATGGTGCTATCTCTACAATTTTTATTTTATTTTATTTTTTTTAAATTTTATTTTTTATGTCTGAATGTTTTTATTCTGTAACTTGGTGTAATTTTGTAATTTTTACCGCAATTTGGCCATTGGCCACGAGTGTAAAAAACAATAAAACAAATTCAAATTCAACATGTACATGTGATAAACAGGGTTGTAGTAGAGTCCATCACAAGTCCTCACAAGTCCCGAGGTCTGAATTCAAGTCACAAGCTATTCAAATAAACTCCAACAAAGGCATTCCTTTGTGCGTTTTCATCCTTTGCTTCTTGTTACTGGACTTGTGACGGACTTGTGCGGGACTTGTCACGGACTTGTCACGGACTTGTGATTTTATCGGCTCTGGACTTGTAATAGACTTGTGATGGACTCGACTACAACCCTGGGGTTCATTTCACAAAAATAGGACTTAGTGGAAAAGCTCTTAGCGATATAGTTGACTGTGCTTAAGTCCTACAAATAGGACTTAAGAACTCCTAAGATGGATCTTAGGACGATTGTGAAACGAACCCCAGGTGATTAAGGATGTGTACGATAAACACCAAGCTGTGTATCAGTACCTCAACTACATTTCAAAAAACAATGAAAAAAACTGTGTCCATGCTTTCAAGAAATTGTGCAAAGCGGCCATTCTATTTGTGCGTGTATTGTGGTTGTACTACACATTTAAAGGTACACACCGGCCTACTGTTTACATGATTTAGTGATGTAACAACATTGACAATACTTTTTTGATGGTCGTTGTGAAAAAAGATCATCAAAATATCCCGTAATTTACTAAAGAAGTGCAAAATTAACAAAAACGGTAAAAAGACGGGTTATACGCTTTACCAGCCGTTGCAACTACGCGCGAGCCTCACGACTTTATCACAAACGATTCGCTCTTCTCCTGCTCAGGATATCTCAAATTTTCTGCTCACGATTTCACTGGACAGCCCGGACAAACCGAATAGGAATTTCCGTTTTCTTTTGAGGAGTTGGCATCATGTTTTTTCTTAACGAACGTACACCGAAGCAACACGCCCGTGTGTACGTGTGTGTGCACTCAGGCTATTTGCCGTGCTGCGCGGGGCAAATGTCCTACACTCCACGGTAGCCTGCCGTAGCACGCACTCGCTCCCGTTCTTCGGACTCTCGAAACAAACAATTATGTTCGAATTTTCATACTTATGTTTAACTTTGTTTCATACCTGTATAAATAGTCTCTCTTTTGTCAATTACTTATAAATATTAAGGGGGAAATCAGAGTTGAATTTGGTGCAGTTCTGCAGTAACAAACTTTTATACGGCTGGAAATACAACTAACTCACAAGACCACGTGACTTTTCGGAAACAGAATTTGGTTCCGAAAAGTCACGTGACCTTGAATTTTTAAAAGTGCTCAAAAACAGCCAAATTTGACGGCGTCTTTTCAGGATATATCTAATTTACTCTCGAAGGCGCTTCAGAATAATGTATGGGTCTATTTCGAGCCCAAAATAGCCCAACAAAGCCGGTGTGTTCCTTTTAATAACAAAGCCATATAGTACCATGGTAGTCAGGGACCTAGTTTTTTTCACATAAAGGCACAAACAGTAATATAAATTCTTCAGTTATCGTTTTCTTATAAAAAGATACCTTCTTGGGCAGAATCATTGCATTAGACAGCTGGAACCACTGCTGTACTCCTTTTGAATAAAGTTTTTGCCACAAAAATGAATGAATAATATTTTGGGCTATTGCAAATCCTGTATATGCTTTAATGGAGTTCTGTGGCACAAGGCCTGTTTTCAGTTCGTTGCATGAAGTTCTTATTCCTGAACAACATAGAGATACATGTCAGTCTGAAGATGCGTTTTCTTTTCCACTCTTTTTTTTTCCAACGCATTCCGAAGGAAAGTTGATTTACACCCTGTTTGCAGAGGTTTAGGTTCCAGATGAGTCGAGAAAGAAGAGAAATAGTCAGGTTGGGCCCCTGAGAGCCTGACGTGTCCCTTGCTCCACCAATCTAATTTATTAGTGCCGGGACGGGAAAATATTTGCGAAACTGGAGTGCCGGACCATCTGTTTGTCTTCGAATGTTGTCCTCTGCTCACCGCAATTTGAGGGGAATTTGGCTCAACAGCCGCAGAAAAACCGCACAGTAATTCTCTCACTGCTGGATCAAACGGGGAGAGTATCTCTCTGGTTTTGTATCGCTGAAATCCAGAGGTACATTTGAAATTACTCTCAATGGTCTTCCCTTTCATATTGATCACCATGTAGAACAAGTAATATTGTTAAGCATCCCACTTGCACTGCTTTTTGCAATAAGTAACAGTTTCCCCCGGGGAGCAGACAGTAAATCTTGGCCCATTAAAATGTATGGAATGTTGCAAATGAAATTTGACATACATTTTCTTCCTCACCCCCTCACCCCCCTCCTCCCCCCCCCCTCTCACCCCACCCCCAAGAAAAAGATAACTTCCACCGAATAGAAAAAAATTGCCAATGATTATGCACATCAATTGTTTCAAACTCCCACTCTCCCCCTCCCCCACCCCCTCCCTCAGCCCCAGCACAACCCCCCCCCCACTCCCTCCCCACCCCCTGCCCCACTCCCCCCCCCCCCCCACCCCCACCCCCTCCCCTACTCCCTCCGCTACCGCACCTTTTGAGTGAAAAAATATCCACCCCTGGGACAAATTTTGTGACAAAATCCCCACCCATATGCGCTGACAATCTGATTTCTCTTCATCAAAATCCCCACCTGGAGCATGAGAAACTTGACCAAGTCCTCACCTAAGAGGGCAGCACAAAGAGGGGGAAGGGGGGGGGGGACAATTGATAGATGCATTATGGAAGAACAAAACAATTGGAAAACAAAATATTTAAAATTAATTATTTTCAAAGTGCCATTTATTTTTGAAGTGAAAACTGAAGAAGAAGAAAACCGAAATTGTTTAAAATGCCAATTTATTTGCACTAAATCATATACATGGCACATTATTCTTATGACTGTAACACGCAATGAGTGTGTTTAACATGTCAAATGGATGCTGGCAACTGTTTAAAAATAATTTCTTAAGGGTTACAAAGGTTGATTTCCCAGTGAAACTGAAGTACTCATGCCAGGGAAATATTCTTCTAGTGTCGGTACCTTACTCGTGCAAGCAATTTCACATGCTTGTATCTCAGCTCCTACGTACACAAAAAGAGAAAAATATGAAAATGAAAAAGTAATTGAACATGATTGAATTACTGCCGTAAAAGTTGTCGGAGTGATGTCATTGTGTACGCAAATAGTGCACGGACTGTCTGGCAGAAAAACGTGACAATACCAACATACATACATTCTTACATTGCTTGCAAGAACAGCTTGTATTAATTATGCCGTCGAGCCGGCATTGCGTGTCTCGGTCGTCGTCGGCAGCCTTTGAAGTCGAGCGAGAGATAAAGGAGTGAGTCGGGAGTCCACTCCAGATAAAGAGGCTATTTTGCATGAGAAAGAACACTCCTGGGGTCGTGCGATATTCGCTCAGTCGTTATACCAAGCGTATTATTATTTTATTCTTTGTGAATGCTGGGGAATATTGTACAATGACATTTCAGAAAAGTGCACATATTGAAGCTGGGCATGCATTGGGAATTGTAAAGTGCCTTTTTTGTTTCTTTATTTTTTTGTAAAGAGTTGTCAAGAAAAACCTTATTGAAAGCAGTTAGATAATGTACTGAGTGCTCTGTGGGATTTCTCCATCTGGGCAGTTCCACGGTGTCTGCTTTGACAGGGTGTATTATTGAAGCTAAATTTGAAAGTGGATTGTTAGTCCATTAACAGACAAGTGGTAGTTAGTACAATGATTTTATAGTAAAAACAACTAGCCCCAAATCAATCTTTGTTGCCCTAGAAAGTGGCTCAAATACCGTGGTGTCGGACGTACGCAGAGAAATTGACATTTTATGGTATTATTATTATTATTATTATTTCTTTCTGGTATTCATACCAAGGATTCCTCAATAGTGCTCATTGCACTGTCACTCGCAAGCGTGAGGAAACCCATGAAGAATTAGAATTAGAAATGGCCAGAGACACCGGGGATGATCCCCCTTGCTCTTCACGAATGAATGCTCTGGGATCTTTAGAGTGCGTTTCCATATTACCTAACACACTGGACCAACGGCTTTACATCCCTTCCGAAGGATGGAGCAAGTGTGGTTGAGTGCCTTGCCCAAGGGCACAGGTACCGTAGCCGTGAGGAGGTTCGAACCTGCAACCCCACGTTTTCACCTATGATTGCGAGTCAATGACCTAAACCGCTCGGCCACGGTACCTCCTATTTCTAGGAGGACAAAGTTTTTTTGGGGCTAGTTGTTTTTACTAAATCAGTGTACTAACTACCACTTGTTAGTTAATGGACCAACACTTTCAAATTGTAGCTTTAAGAATACACCCTGTCAAAGTGTCAAAAATGTACGTCAGACACCGTGGAACTGCCCATCTGATTTTTTTTTTTCCAGAATAAAATACTAATAAATAAAGATAAACCTAACACTTCGGAAACCTCCAAAATCATATGATTTTTTTGCACAACCTTTTTGCAGTGTGCACACTCGTATGTCGGTGAAGATTTGGTCTTTGACTGTTGGTCTTGACTCCAAAAAATACCCAGAAAATACGCTTAGAAAAACATGCAGAGAGATTAATTTTCACTGTATACAAGATCAAGTCAATGGGCATCTGTTTGTTTCATCTGCACAGTGCAACTCCAGGAATTATTTTTTTTAAATCTTTGGTTTCATGGTCCGTATGTGATGAATAATATTTCTATTATAACAACTAACATTGTCCTAGATAGATTTCATTTTTTTAAACTCTTGAGTTTGACCATTGCTTTCTGAATAGTAGCTAGTTTTGATAGTACATCATGTAGCTAGTTTCTTGTGTAGCGCATATTTCTATTATCTTGCAGGATACTCCTGGCGCTGTTGCCATGATTATTTCTGCCATCAGGAAATCACCAGAACCATTTCGCTTCAACTAGATGGCTACCTGGCCAAGGCGCACAACCCTATCGGCACTTAGATTGTGGCATTCTCCCTAACAGCTGACAAGGCAGTTGACATTAAGTGTCTTGCCCATGGGCACAAATATGTTGGCTCTGGCGAGGCTCGAACCTACAACCTCTTGATCATGAGTGAGCACGGCTGTGTACCCACAAAGATAATGATGATAATGATAATATGGACTTATACCAAGCACTTATCAGGGGAAACCCCTATCAAGGCGCCAACACTATCATTACCCCTGATCATAGGGCTCGATCCATTAAATCACTCTGTATACCATCTCGGCTCCCTGGGGAGTATACAGCCCCAGCTGCCTATTAGGCACTCAATGGCTAAGCAAACACATCAACATTCTCTACCCTCCCAGGTACCCAATTTACTCCTGGGTGGAGAGAAGCAATGTGTGGCAAAGTACCTTGCACACGTACCATGGATGGGCCGGACTGGGATTCGAACCCACTACCTTTGGAACTAACCAAGGTTTTGAATATGATCCATTAAACCGCTCCGCCACAGCACCCACAAGAGCACACGTGCTCCCACACGTGGTAGCATACTTATATCGTTGCACGGTTACAGTGACTGGGCAAATCCTAGCCCTTAGATGAACTGAGCATATCGCCCTCATTTGCCAACTCACTGTCAGGTTTTTGGTTATTCCACTTCGGTCACGTGAGGCTTCTTGATAAGCACAAGCGTCAAAGATGACGGATGCTAATACCACAAAGCCCAGAAGTCGCGTGCATCACTCGAAGACAATCCACGGTTCAACTCGTATTCATCATCCATCAGCTCATTTTACACATACACATCTTTTATAGTTCCTCCCTCCCCTTTTAAATTATTTTAACTTCATGCTCATCTTGAATACCGCCCTCTAGGAGCAAGAGCGCATGGAGTTTGGCACGAGCCCACAGGCTGTAGTGACGTGATAATATACCACAATGCCTCGGCCATCGTTGTCGTCACGTTAGCCGAGTAATGCGCAGGCCTGACAGCCCCACTGCATTAGGTCAATAGGTGACAGGGGCCCCTTTACTGAGTTACATTCCGCACATTGGCCGCATACCGCCGGGCATGCTAGTTAGGCCTGGTCTCCATAGCGTAGATGATGCCTGGCCTGTCACTGAAACATGTCAGGGACTATCCACAACAATCCTCCATATAATATCCACCAAAAAGGTGAACTTTTTTTGTAGAAATACCACTTTTAAAACATTTTTGCTACCCTTTATATTATGCGAAAATATTCTTGGGTGAAAGGCCCATTGTATCATTTGCAAAGACCAACAATTTTACTTTATGAGTTGACAAGAAAAAAATTAGTGTTGATAGCAATGGTAACTAAACACCACATGAGTAAGTCAAATGGTAAGCAAACTTAGGAGTGTTTGATTTAGCTTGCATCGGGGAAACTGTATGTTAATCAGGGTTTGTTTTACATACAGTCTCCCCTGCCGCAAGCTAAATCAATTTCTGATTAATTGCGATCCCCGTTGCAAAATGATTCAAACCAGCCATTCAACACCAGCTAGCTCGGTGGTCGAGTGGTTAAGACATCTTCCTTGTTTGCAGGAGGTCATGGGTTCGAGTCCCACAAGAGCATGCTGTGAAATTTTTCATAGTGTCTCAGGAAAGCACTGAGTATACAGTGCTAATAATTACATCGGGTAAGGGCACATTTTGTGTTTGTACGCACATTTTGTTTTAACGTTCACGTAACCATGCATTGATTTTGAAGGTTTTCTGAAGCGTTGATCAGGTTGATACATCTTTGTAGTTGAAATTTCTGCAGACTAGTTTATTACCATTTTTCTTTAGATAGGCCTATGTTATGGCCGTATTTCGGGAAACCATAAAAAGTTTCATATTGAAAATACATATAGACTCGTTGCACATGCGGCCATGACAGGGGGCAGTCAAATTGTCACCGTGTAGGCACTTTGTGGATCTATTGTAACGTCATTAAAATATGAAAACCTGCCCCCTGTCATGGCCGCCGGTGCAAAGGGTCTGTTGGGCCTTTTAAACAATGCAAGATTTTAAAATTATACAATATTTATTTTACAATTCCTTCCAGTGATTACTAGCATATTCTTACTTGTAACCGATTAATACACATATTTCTGGGTCATTTACCTACTGCAGTATAGATAACCATTTGTCGGTTTGTATTCAAAATGTATGCATAAAAACTAGTTTATATGTATCTGGCACAAGGACAGATAGCTTAAAGCCCTAATTATCTTAAACGGTGAACAATTTATTTTCAGCTTAATGATAATCACATTTTATCTGTGAGAAAAATATCAACTGTTGGTCGGTTAACTTATTGAACTTAAAATGTGTTGGTATAACATATTAAGCTGACTGTGCATGGGAAAAAATGGTCGGTTTATTAGCCAGGCATTGTTTTGTGCGTCCTAACCTTTTTGTGAGCAACCCCAAATTGGGAATGATTCCTTTTTGTTGGCTAATTTTTAAAGGCCATCATATCATTTGCAGATGAAACTTTGTTACCAATTCCAGGAACAGCAGCATTACATAACTAAAGAATAATGTTGATAAACTATCTTTTAGAAATTTCAGCCACATAAATGCATGTTAATGCATAGTTCCGAGTTTGCCTAGTTAGCCCCGCCCCCTTGGATATTGTTGCTATGGCTCACACGCTATCGTCAAAATGGCGACACACAACGCACAAAGCAATGGAACTTTCAACGGAAAGCACAGATTCATTGGAGAAAACTCAAAGGTATTCATGTTTCAGGGTCGACAGTTATCTTAGAACACACCGAGTAAAGGGCCAGTAATACAGGGATGTCATATCATGACATACGTGCTTTCGTACCTTTGAACAACGAAACGACCAGCCTTGAAACCAAAAATTCACCCGGATAATCGCATACAACGCTGTACAAATTGTATGGTGCAGAACATCGCGTGATGTTGTTGTGAGACAGTGCACTTTGACCTATGTCGGTGATGTCTGCTAGCTCTGTTGTGATTGGTCGGCGTGTTCGGTTGATTGACAGGTCGGAACTATGCATTAGGGTTTATTTTGCCCTTAGATACAGTAATACTTTTAAAACTTGTTGAATGAATGGTAAAAATTGTTGAATGAATGGTTCAACACCTTCGAATCAGACTTTTGGATGGGGTTGTAGCTCCTACTGTGTGCTAAAAACGCGCCGTGCTAGGGGTTCTGGAAAATTTTGAAATTAAGGTGCTTTCTCCTGCAATATAAGGCACTTAAAAAAAGGGATTTTAAAAAAGTTTCAGGAGAGGGATTTCTTTATTTTTTTTTTTATTAAACATTAGTTCACCGCTCAAGAGTGGGGTTGCAACCTCCTCAATCCGCCTCAAGATCCGCCACTGTGCCTTCAGTTGGCAATTTCTCCCACAAAGGTACCGTTTTACACGGGAACAAATCATGTGGTGTTTGCTATGGTACCATTGCTATAAAAACTTTTAGTTGGGTTTTTCTTTGTCAACTCATAAAGTAAAATTTTGGGTCCCTGCAAATGATGTATTGGGGCTTTAAGACCTATTTATGCATGCACCAAAGCAGGGCTTTTCATTCTAGTCCAAGAAAATTCTCCAAGGAAATTCACTAAAAAATTCCTGGGATTTATTTCAATCCCTTACATGTATCTGTGTATGTATAGGATTTGACAGTACATGTACCCTATGCATCTAGATCAAATGCGCCAGTGCTATATTAAAAAAAAAAGACCTCAATAATTTTCAATTTGATTGAGCAAATCTAAGCCCATTATTCCTCGAAAATGTGCAACAGTTCTGACACGCGGAAGAGGGAATATACAGTTCTTGTTACGGTCCTCCGTTCGTTTTGACCGAAATCGGCGCCGTTGGCCATGAAGCCAGACCACATGCATGCAGCAGCTGCATTTTATAGCCTGTGGTCCTTCCTGGCCACATTCATCAGAAGTTATTATCTTGAGTTAACCAAACTTGTAGTCACTAAGATTAAATACATTCCTTTTTCATCGTGCCGAGCATGACAGGGACTGTCTCTTGCTTTGTGCAGTACTGGATCTGAGTTCATTTTGAGTATACATATAAAACAAAGGCTTTTTGGTTTGAGTTAAAACCACAAAGAAAGCCATGGATTTCTTTAAATCTGCAAAACAGTTAAACTTGGTATAAACATTTTCATTTACTTTTTTTGACTTTTAAAACAAAAAAGGCCTGTCCAATTGTGAAATGTGCTTTTAACAATTTGTTTTTTTAAAAATAACCCTAGCACTCCTCAGTCATTCATAATCAATACGATTTTTCACACACCATGGGGTAACCAAACGAGAGAAAAATCATGTGGACCCTATCAGGATTTGAACCTGAGACCTCCGAGTCACCGGTTAGATGCTTTACTAGCTAAGCTATAAGACGCAGAGGTATACTCTCTCAAGTTTTCCCTGTGAACCCAATTTTTCTCTCGGTGTTGCATGGGAGCGCAACTAGGCATATCATGGGGTGTTTTTCTATGGTGTGTGAAAAATCATATTACTGCTAATGTACACAAACTGTTGCAAACTGTTTACCATCCAGCAGGACCTGTAGTAAAATCACACTGTAAAGTAAGTGGCCCTGCATTCTGACCCCAGCAGAGTCTTCATCAAACTGAAGCAAAATGAATTTTAATTTGGAATTGTTATTGACCAGATTTTTCCAGAAAATGAATTTCATTTTAACCTAAAAATCATATAAAATATCTACCCAACATTCTGTCCACGAGAAGACAACAGGAAATTTGCAACCCCCAATTTGGATGTTGAGACAGAAAAGTTGGTGTAATCACTGCACTGCTTTATGTAACCAGATAAATTAGTTTACTAAACTTTCGTGGATTTTTGACGATATCCTTGGAAATATACCGATTGAGAGCGCGAATTTTAGAATGGTAATGAGAAAAATATGGCTCATTAGGGCCGGATCCAGGATTTTGAAAAGGGGGTGCGTGAAATTTTTAAGCATTAAATCCTGATGATAATGAAATAGCGAGCGCGTAGCGCGAAGCCCTGACGGCTTCTACATGGATTCTAGATGCTCTGTGGTGCGATCTGAGGCAATATTTACCCACTTTAAGCAGGAAAAGTGTGCACAAAAAGTGGAATGTTTATTTATTGTTATTTTTATTTATTTTTAAGGGGCGCGCGTGCGCTCCCCACGCCTCCCCCTTGGATCCGCCCCTGCTCATGATATGGTATCAAAATCTCACAACCCATGGAAAAATAGGGTGGTCAAAAATGTGATCTGGTCGCGCTCCTTTTTACTCTGACCCTTGTATAATTTGTTGGGATCATTTACTTTGTGCCCCTTGGTCGGCTTTCTTGCGGGAACTGAAACGGCATCTGAACAACTTACTCTTTCGCGTTTAGGTCGACCGGTTATGGGTAAAAACGGCGTATTAGGACGACCGACCGCATTAGGGCGACCGATAGCCGGTCGTCCTAACGCCAAGTGCTTCAAAAACCATCTTTATTAGGTCAAAAACCATTTTTATTAGGTTCTTAACCATTTTTATTACATGTAGGTCACAAACCATTTTCGTCCAGGTCGCAAAACTTTTTTTCAGAGAATTAGGTCGAGAAAATAGGTGTCAATTCATGAGTTTCTTTCCGACAATTTTGTGGTTTTAGTTTTTACCCAAAACGGTCGTCCTAATACGGGAAAAATAGTTATTAAACTTATAAATTATTTTTTAGTTTCACACCCGGACACAATTTTTAGCTTCAGTCCTTGTTGCTGTTAACCATTTTAGTTTTCATCCTGTTAATTTAGTTTTTTGGGTTTTTTTTTCTTCCGAATTTTTTAAAAGTAGATTTTTCCTATACTCCAGCGTCATGTGCAATTTTGATGTAGTCCTGTATTTGGTCCGTGTGTTTGTCCTAGTGTGTTTTTGTGCAGACACGCCCTTTTGGCGACAGTGTTTTGTTTCACTTTTGTTTTTCTCCTTGGCAGCCCTGCACTGTCTATGTCGTTGTCCATGTCCTTTGTCCAGTGTTTTCTGGGGTTTACCTGGTCTTTTATCTGTATTTTTGTATATGCATATTGTTATATTTATGTCGAATTGCCCGAATAAAGTAATAATAATAATGTAGCCACAATTTTTTATGATCATGTCAGTAGAAGTCCAGTTAAGTTTTTGCCTATCATAGTACCTTAAGACATGCATAGATCATTTGCTGGTGAAGGTGAAGGAAGGTTTGGAATAAATGAACAAGATGCCACCAGCTGACTGCCACGGTGTGTCGTTGGCATTTTGCGGTTATTGCGTGGGCACCAGAAGTTAACCGTCATTTGAGATCATGTTCTACCCTCCCCCCATTGAGTTGGACGGTGGGAACGTAGAGACATTTTGCCGAATGTCAACACTGGCTCAGGAGATAACCGAACTGCTGAACTCTGCAGTAATCTCATTTGGGTGACAAACAATGATACAGTGAAGAACTGGTAATGTCTCGTCATTCAGGTTGAGTGTAAAGTTATTAAAGATGTTATTAAACATGAAAAAAACACCAAGTTTCTGTTTTGAAAGCATGGAGCACCTTTCAGTATTTTTTGTTTACCTTTTTTGAAGAATTTTCTAAAATGGTGTATATTATTGTACCATAAGGGCCATCCATAAAATACGTATGCAGGAAAGGTGGAAGGGGGCGGGGGGGGGGGGGGGGGGGGGGGGCGATTTTGCCCCTTTTTTGGGAAGAATGTGCACAACACAAGTATCATTGTTTGATTCTGAGGGAGTTTATGTACCACTGGTCTATTCGCTGGCAGAGTGTGACGTCAATTTCCGTGCGGACATGCTTACTTATTTGACAACGGTTCACACTACTTGCATGGCAATACGTTTCTCCGTTCGTTTTGCACAGGAGTCACAAAGGGAACATTTTCTGTTGAGTTTTTCTGTTGCAAACACCGCAAAATAAGGTGGTATGGTAGCGTATCGCTATGAGAGTAGGTATGAGCAAACCATTGCCAGTCATTGTGGTCCTTATTTTTTAATATTTTCTTCTAAAAGAATAATAGTAAAATACACTGTGCGCAAACACAATGGATGTAAAACGTGAGCGTGAACCAGTAACCATAGTTACGGTCCAGCGCCCGCAATGTGACGTCGCGACTCTGCCAGCGAATAGTGAGACTCTGAATAAAGCAACTGTCCACCATCTTACTTCAGGCAAGATAATGTTTTTCCTGGACTGGTTATACTACTTTCACATGTGTTATTAGTGGAATAAAAGGGATCATGTATGGACTAGGGCGCAATCTGGGCAAAGCATTGCCTTGCCTTCAATTTTCACACATCCATTCGCTGTTATACAGGTAGCCTTGTCCAAGGGTGTGGGTTGTCTTACTGTGCTTATGATGGCCAAGCCATGGAGAAAGGACCAAGGAAAACCAGGCCAAGCAGCAACCGCGCACAGTAAACAGTGTCCAACAGTAAATAGACTGGTTCCCGGAATCTCTTAGTCTGTGTCTTAAAGCACGGCCTTGTTCCATCTGTACACGGCGCGGTTATGTGTTAATTTATATTTGCGCTGGCCGGGTTTTCCTTGGGCCTTTTCCCCTTGCACAAGGCTGTTATACAGGTCATCCTTTGTATAGAGGTCATACATGTACAACTGTCTCACAGCTCAGCTGGTAGAGCATCTGTTGGTGTGTCAGAGGTCTCGGGTTCAAATCCCAATAAGGACCATATGATTATTTTGGTTTTATCCTATATTTGGTCATTTAATTTCTCAAATCTGTGGTGATTAGGCACGCAGTATTTTGATTCTTGAAACTGATAAAAATATTGCCATTTTATAAATATTCAAATTTTCACCCCTATATGCTGTGCACAGATCTGCGATCTCCCAAAGCTCACAGTCAGTTATTGACAATTGAGGTTGAAGGGGAGATTCATTGAGTAGCCATGTTGTGACATCTTTGGCAAACCTGACCTTTACTGGCGCCATATAGCTTATACAGTTTATACTGTTTGAAAGCTGTACTTCCTCCGAGACAAAACATTGGTGGTATTGTACCAATAACTCTGGACACAATATCTTATTGTCCACTCAAATTAAAAGACAGTCTGCCTTTCAGTAAAACCGGATATGCATCCCATTTCCAACCTTACTTGTTATTAAAATATTAATCTACTTTTCGCTGCCCAATCACTATAAGTTTTGCAATATGAGAAGCAACTGGTGCCATGGATCTCAGGCTTTTATTCTGCGGAATTGGGGCATTGTCACACTTCATTTGATGCAGACAGTACATTCATTCAATTTAAGCCATCATGACATATTTTTTTAAAGGAAGCTTTGTGCCCCAGTTTCTGACTATATGGATCTGGTGTCTTTTTTATTTGGAACACAAGGTACACCGTGGTTCACCTTGGAATTTCCACAAAATTTGTAAATATATATTTGCTTATAAACTGACCCTAAATGATAGCATATGAAAACAGATTTTGCAAAAACATGTTTTGTGTTGAATTGTTGTGGAAAATGTACTACAAATATATTTTCGTGTGGTAAATGTCATAAATTTTGTAGGCATGGGACAGCTGTAACGTGACTAACTGTGACGTTACTAACCATGATTTTTCAATAGTTCTTGAAACTGGTGAGAGTAGGTGTGACTTCACACACACATGTGTACATTACGTACGCACTGTGGATGTTTCTTTGTATTCGTGCACTTAAGAGAATTGGTCGAAAAATCGTTGTTCTCTCCAAATTCTTCCCTCATCCACCATTCTTCCCTCATCATGTTTCTAAACTTTACTCCTGAACCCTAACCTTTTTTTTAACCCCTCCACCCTAACCCTTTTTCCCAAGTTTGGTCAACATGACTGTGGACTTGAGCGAACGAGTGCAAGTCCACAATCCGTCACTTTTTCCTGCAAATTGTGGACTTGAATGGGTTTTGAGTCCACAGTGCGACCGCAATGCCCACACATGCCAGTAAACATGCAATGAAAGTAATATGATGGTTTGTTTCAGTTGTGTCCCATTTTATTTTTGAGGAAACATTTTGTTTCAAGACATGCATTTTTTTCCATGTCCTATTTTTGTAACGTTGCTTAAGCCGGCCGTACACTTGCGTTCTGACTCCGTTGCGATTGCACAAACAAGCCAAATTTCGAGCATGCTCGAAATTATGCGATTGCGATTGCGATGAACACGTACACAAAATCGTGACCACATCGCCATCGGAACACATCGCAAAACCCGTACACCTTGTGATGCGACTGCACAACATGCGCTATCGTGGTCGAATTACCGATGAAACGCAAGGTGTACGGCAGACTTAACCAAGAATAAATTTGTTATTACTATTCACAAACTGGGGCTAAATGATTTTAGTTATTACTGTCCTGTAGTTTGACAAGATCTTGAATGTAATTACAGTTGCCCACTGTAGGACCGTCGAATTCGCTATCAACATACTTGGTGGTCGAGTGGTTAAGATGTCTGCCTAGTATGCAGGAGGTCGTGGGTTCAAGTCCCACCGAGCACACTGAGTTTGTTAGCATGCTTGGGAAATGCACTTAGTAATAGTATAAAATGCATACATGTGTATGGGCAAAATTACATCCATTAAACATCGTTTATTTAGACGGCGCAATAATTCCTTTACTTTAACTTCAATATTTATCAAAATTTAATTTGTGATTGCCCATTAAGGAATTTGGTTAAGTTATGGAAGGTACATCAGTTCGTACAACCATTTAGAGATCTACCAGGCAACCGGCAAAGAAAGCAACAGGCAAACTTCTGTGCGTGTGTAGGGTCAACCAGGCACTCCAGCGTTTGTTTTGGTTCGGCCAGGTTCTATATTAGGCATGGCTGATGTTTTTGTTGCCTAGGACACATGGGCCTCAGCCAGGACCAATTAAGTCACTGATACCGTCCCTGCTGGGCTTGGGTTTCAGAGGCAAGCTGCCCAGCCGTGGGCGGTATGCGGCACGCGTGTGCCGGCTTGGCTGCTAGGGGTTAGGGGTTAACATGTTTGGAAGGGTATAAAATGTGGCAGGTTTTCCAACTTGGCTTTGTCTTTTTTATTTTCCTTTTTAGTTCTTTTTAGGGGCGGTCCAAGGTTGTCAACATTTCACGGTTCTACAAAGCGTAGGAAGGGGGAGGGGGGTCGAGGGCCGCGTAGAACATTTCATGGGGGAGGGGGAGAGGTTTTTGAAAAATATTACTCTTTGTAGAACTGTGAAAATGTTGACAACTTTAGACAGCCCCTTACTCTTGGTGTGTAAACCCCTTTGAAAGTTGAACTTTCGTACTGTGTTACCAAACGTTGCTGATACCTAAAATTTCAGGATCTACCCTGGCTCCCTTGGGTTTGTATGCAAAATAACATTTTTGAATATTGAGAAGTTTTATGAGGTGCGGTGTAATTGAAATTTAAGCTAAAAAAGTGAGATTTCAGTTCCCCCTGTTAAGCCGGCCGTACACCTTGCGTTCCAACTCCGTTGCGATTGCACAGACACACCAAATTTCGTACACAAAATCGAGACCACATCACCATCGGAACGCATCGCAAAACTCGTACACCTTGTTATGCGACTGCACTATCGTGATCGAATAACGGACGAAATGCAAGGTGTATGGCTGGCTTTACACCCGACCTCTGCAATTTGCCATAGAAAAATCATTAAAATTCCCATCGAACCATTTTTTAAAAAAATGTAATTACACTACTCGCAATAAGTTAAGGATATTGGGTTTTTTTTTTTTTTTAATGACTTTTTACCTATTCCTGTGACAAGGTGTGTCCGTCATGCTATACAATTGTCTAATCATATACAAAATCATTGAAGCAGAATGCATATATCTGCGTACACCCCACAATATCTCTAACTTATTGTGGGTAATGTTATGATTGTACTCTTGGAGATAATGAAGACTTTAAAGAATGTATCCTGAATTTGCAAATTCCCGTATGAGATCATAAAGCCTAGCGTACATCGACATTGCAACTGGAAGCAACTGATCAGTTGCTCAAAAAGTTGCAAATACTGGCAACTGGAAAAATCCCAGTTGCCGTGAGTTGCTTGTGTTCTACTTTCTGGCAACTAGTTGTATCCAGTGAGTTGCGGTCAGTTGCGTTGATGTACGCGTAGTTGCAACTAGTTGCTGTCAGTTGCACGTGTGTCTGAATATGTGTGCGTGCACACAGTTGCCGCTAGTTGTGCAACTGATCAGTTGCTGTTGACGAGCGCGCTGCGCAAACATCGACAGCAACTGATCAGTTGAGTTGCTTCCAGTTGCAATGTCGATGTACGCCAGGCATAACAAAGGACACACAAAATATACCATTTGCATGTTACAGAGGTATTTCCTTTCACATGCACATCCAGATGACCAGACTAAATTTGTGTTGCTATGTGGTGCACGCAGCAGGTGAATAGATACCATGTTCACTGTTGGAGAAAATGGCATGCATCACATAGCAACATTAACATAGTATGTAAAGTGCTAGCAATAGTGCAAAGGTATACATGCAAATAGCAAGTTGGACCCCAAATTTATGGAATTTGTGAAGAATTTGTGAAGAATATTTTTTTAAACGTACATGTATGCGAATGACGTTTTACACGTCTGTCGTCATTCTTCTGTTCCTGGAATTCTTTGTTTTGGAGCTCTAATGAGGATCGGAAGTTGAAATACCTCGGGCATAACCGGTGTTTATTTGGATTTGGCATCTACGAAAGACAAATAATTTTCAGTTATGTCTCGGATCTCTTACTAGCTAAGCCTTACACTGTCTGCATTCCATATCGTGCCAGATAGTATAGGAACCCTAAGGTCATATGCTTTAATGGTTGTTGTAAGAATTCATTTGGAAAAATTCTTTGATGCATTAGTGTTTAGTTCTTTAAATGATTTACACGTGTGCTTAAAGGTCGGTTACAGGATTGCCAATAAGACAAAATCTGAATGAACAAGTTGACCGGGGAATACTCAAGTGGAAGATATAAGTGGTACTCTCCAATGAAATGATTCCTTCCGAGATGGTATCTTTGTAAAAAGATGTGCACACACTATTTTACAGGTGGGTAATTCCCAAAATTAGGGGTCCAAAATTGTTGGTGTCCCAGTTACGTACGACACTCTCTGCTTCAAAAATCACCACTCATGATTACAAATTCTCAGTAATGGACTGTGGCCTGTGATTATAGGGGGCAGCATCATTTTCTTCAATATTTTGTTCTCTGATTCCTGAAAAATATTCAAAACAAAAGACCATAAAGGCTTATAATTTGTTCAATGGTATTGAATATGAGTTGTGTCCCGGGTTACCTACGTCAATGAAAATTAGCTGTATGAGTTTGCATTAACCTTGGTGACTTATTCACACACAAACATTAAATTTAAGTGGTATTTTTTGAAATAAAAATAACTATTTTCTCCTGGGAAACCACTTTCAATAACTAAAAACACTTGGAAATCTTAAAAAGCATGTCACACTTTTGGACCCCTAATTTTTGGAATTACCCAGCTGTGTTCCCTCATAGATCATGTGAACTAAACCAGATGCCTCATTTCTGTGGTATTTTGGCTCCCTTTTCTATGCAGAATTGAGCTTGTACGAACCACCGCACATGTGGGAGTCAAAATTAGGCCATCTCATTGGTGTTTTGTAGTGCGTCTGCTTTCGAAAAGGTGCAACACATACTTAATGTGACATGATTTTATTTGACTCCCAAAACATCACAGAAAACACACTTGTGCGTGGTCTGCACAAGCTCAATAGTCGAGGATCCAGCTTAGATACAACTTTGCACAAATTTCTTGGAAGCTTTGACAAAGTTTTTTTTAATTGTTTTTTCAAGACATAGATGAGGTACTGAGCTGACTTGTACACGGGTTGGTTTTTATCACACACACAGTCTTCCCCCATACACTGAGCGGACTTCGTTTTGTTCGTTTGTACTGTAGAAAATTTTGCCGAAAATATATTTTTCCTTAAAATCAAAATGGAGGATTTCGCCCTAACTTTACAATTCGTTTAAGGGCATCGTTACACACCTTTTTTTAAAACCCCCTCCCCCTCCCCTTATCCTTTTTAAAATGCTAAGACAACTCGTCTGCGGACCTGGGCAAGTCCACACAGTTACGGTGCTACCTGGTTTATGCAGACCTCTTTTGTCCGAAAGTATGTAATGCTCGTACACATCCTCAATCACACATGAAGATAACTGCATTTGTAACGGTTTTTCAATCCTTTAATCTCTACACAAAGGTGTAAATTCGTTTTTCCTTTTTGAAAATCACTTGCATTTTTTTTCTTCTTGGAAACACTTTACTGGTTTTAGTGTAGACCCAGTAACCTTGGATGACGTTTTCACTTACTACTCTATTCTACTCTATTCTAAAAGAATAGATGTGTTGGACATTGCAAGGGCTTCTTTCATCTGGCAGTTTCCGGCGAGATTTTCCCTCTTCTAGCATTCTGCGGCAGCGCCACGTTGTCTCGGATTTGGTTTCAAAGAGGAGTCATTATTTATAGCACCCCTTTGGCGCTTGATTCATCATTCAGCGAATTAGTGTAAATCAGCGGACCTGTCCAGATTGTGTCGGTACAAAGATGGCTCGGTTTATCCTGGCGTCTTTTTCCCGCTTTCCCCGTAAATCAGGACTCTTCGGTCTTCAACCAAAATATTTCTTGTCCCTATGGGTCCCATTTGAGCATTTTGGAAGATCTGTGGTTGTGTAGTCTTGACAAGGAAGGCAGGCATTGTTTTTTTTTATTTGCTGGAAGGTCTGGCGGAGAATCCAATTTTGGATACTAATTGAATTATTTTGGAGAGAGAAACATCAAGTGCAAAATGAAGCACACTACTCATGTAAGTTAGAGATATTGCGGGGTGTACCCAGATATTTTATTGACAGTATACATTCCACTTGAATGATTTTGTATATGATTAGGCGATTGTATCTGCAGGACAGACACACATTGTCACATAAATAGGTAAAAACAGTCATTTGAAGAAAACAAATTTCAAAATTAACAACATACCAATATCCCTAACTTATTGCGAGTTTTGTACATGATTTTGCACTTGCTGATGTTTCTCTCTCCAAAAGAATTCATTTAGTAACCAAAATTGGTTACTAAATTAATTGAGCCCTTTTTCGGCAGATGATATTGTACCCAATACTTGGTTTGGTACTGTGGTATTGAAGGCTATATCCAAAATGTTAACAATAATTATTCCCGACAATATTTATTTTGACAATATTTATTCTTAATAACAATCCAAAATTAGTCAAATCTAAATTATCTACTTGCATAATTGTGATTCTGTGTGTGATTTGCAATGCGCAACTGCATATTTGCAGATATGGCATTCAGAGAAAATTGACTTTTAATAAACAATATTTAGAATGATTTTTTCGCATACAACTTCGAAATACACTGATTGTTTTCATAGTATCTTTTAAAAAAAACATTTTCCCCAACTTTTAAAATATAATTTGCAAATCTTGAGCTTTGATTTTGTGCTTTATTACGATTGTATAATGTGTGAAATTATCTATGATTTTCATCAATGCATACCAAATCATTGCAAAATCAATATGACTATGATTTATTTTTGGATATTCTACTTCCAAAAAGGGCGGGTTTGACCACTCCCATCACCATTCTCTCCAGTAATATCAATCACCTCGATGATGATTGCATGCCTAAATATTGATTTTTGACCAAAATTAATTGTGACAGGGACGCAAATCATTTGTCGTCGTTACAAGCCGTCATCTTCTTTTTTATAATCGCTGACAAAGCGCAGACCCCAAATTCTGCTCTAATTCCCCCTCGGCCAACAGCTAATAATGTAAACTCTATAGATCACCAGGCCCTAAATAGCGCATGGGTCGGAATAAATTTTGTCGCGGCGTGTATCTTCGCTCTGACAAGGGCACAAATTACCAACTTGAACCTTGTTAGTTTCTCCCATTTGTAACTCGACTCCATTAAAAAGGAAACTCTGCTTCCTAATTTGAGAAATACTCCACATTCTAGCTAGTGCCCCGAGGTTTATCATCAGTTTTTTTTCTTCAAAAGCTGTAAATCTAGAAGTGTTGAGTGGCCCAGTTTGTGGGATCAGGCAAAACTTTGCAGTCCTGGGTCTGTTTGTTTAAAAATGGGAGTAGTTTTATAGGAAAGGCACGTGCAGGATGATTCTGGATTATTGTAAATTGTCAGGAGGCAGACAGCCCATACAGATTGACTACGGAAAAGGCTCAGCATGTAACCTGTGTGTGTATAGTCTTCCCTATCTAAGGCCGGGGTCACACAAATTACGACATTCCAATTTATTGCAGTATTACTATAGTATGATTACGATATTTTGTGCGTGTGACCCCAAATTTATTGTGATCATATCATAATCGATCATCGACGAGAATTCTCATCATTGAGCTGTTTTCGATTGTAATCGGATTGTAATAAATTGGCGTGTGACCCCATCTCGTCGTCATAGTTTTACAATCCATCCCATAAGCCCCTGCTTGAAAATGATGCTTAGAATGCTGTGTGTGGCAAGCATTGTTCTTTGACGCGCTGTTCAAACTACGCGGAGCATTCAGTGTGTCCGATGCTGGATGCGCATGTTTATTGAGGCCTCAAGTTGATTACGTAACGACCATGTAATCGACATGTGTGTTCGTGTGAACCCGCTTTATTACAATCTGATTACAATGTTTCTCGTGTGACCCCAGCCTTCTGGTAACACTGCCCCTACCTGGCGTTGCTTGCAGAGTAACAATGTATGACTTATTTTGACAGAAATATCAATCTTTGTCACAAAAAAAAATAATTTGGATATATTTGGCTCAGCATGTGCATGTCCAGCTTTCCACAGGTCATTGCAATCACTTGACACAAGCAGATGCATTTTCTTGTCTCCCAACATCTTGCAGACATTTGTTTATTTATAAATTATAAGTCATCAGGCGAAGAAGTCTTGGCCTTGGATGGTCCATTTGATTTTCATAAATAAAGCTCGGAGCAAACAATTTGTGTCCTCCAAACAGCTGGATTCATCCTTGGTATGAGCTTGATGGATTTCGGACATTGCAACACAAGTATGAAATGTTCAAATAACGTCAGTTTGTATATTAATTGCAGGTTTGTTTCATGCACCTTGCACTACTCACAATAGTACCCTTTTCCCAGTACAAACTGCTTACCCCGGGGATTTGCCACCTCAAGTTAAGCTTTTCTTACCCCGGGGTTCGTTAACCCCGAGTTATGTTCCCATTTGTTTCATTAATCCGGCGTTTTGCAAAACCCGGGGCAAGCTTGCCCCGGGTTAGCGCAGTGCGGTTTCCCACTAGATGCGGGCATGTCTGTATACATGTACAGGGACTGGAGGAACGGAAATCTGCATACATCTTATTCCGATTTTCGATTAGTCCCATCGGTTTGTTATACTGAACTTATCTATCGACCAGGCCTGGATGAGGAGCTTTATTTCTTTTTCGTTATGAATTGAGATATATAGTGCTTTAGAAGCCATGCCTTAATTTAGAGAGCAAAAATGTGCACGTACGTACGTACATAATGTGTGCCAGCGCAGCGCGCGCTAACCCCGAGATTGCCTGTGAACACTTAACCCTGCTTGGTTTCCCACTACAATGCTAACCCCGGGGTTTGGCCTTTAACCCTGAGATTGCCATCGCTGACAGGGTTAACGAACCCAAGGTAACAGCCGAATTTTGTGGGAACGCTCGCGCCGCCCCGGGGTATCTCGGGGTTAAGGATTGCCGTTAACCCGGAGATTTTGTTGTGGGAAAGGGGTACATGTTCGGGATAATGTGGGGTGTAGGCAGATATTTTATTGAGGGTATGCATTAGGGATGGGAATTTACGGTTAATTTAGAAACCAATTTGCAATTCTTTTAAGTGTCGGTTAACCGGTTAACCGTTCGGCTGACACTAAAAATTGTTGCTGGTGTGTATAGATGCACGTGCAATGTATACAATACCTCTAGGCTCCCAAAATAATCATTGAACCTTTATCTGGTCATTACAAATAATCCTCTTAAAATTATTGTAAATTCTTTAAAATTGGGTTTCGTTTATACATTCGGCAAAACCGGATTTTCAATTTTTTTCGGTTAAACGGTTAAACGTCCCATCCCTAGTATACATTCCATTTTGTATATGATTAGACACACCTTGTCACAAGAAAAATTCAAAATTGAACCACACCAATATCCCTAACTTATTGTGAGTATTGTATGTTCAAAAATAAAGACAGATGAAGCCCAGAATAGGTTTAGGCAAATGTCCTGTACAAATAGCACTATAAATTGTTGTATGTGAGTTTTTTCTTTTTTAAGTTGTCAGCAGACAACTTTTTAAACACCCCACCTTTAGTTGGCAATTTCTCCCCAAAAGGTACCATTCTACATGGAAAAAATATCATGTGGCGTTTGTTACCATTGCAATCACTTTTTGTCGGTTTTTCTTGTCAACTCGTGAAGTTAAATTTTTGGTAACTGCAAATGATGTATTGGGGCTTAAATCATTTTTTTACTGTATTTGAACCTTCACTTGTGTAGCCCTGGGTACCTACCAGCTTAGTCTTGACAGTGACAAATTGTCCTCAGAACCAGTGATGCATGAGCAGTGATTGCCAAAATGCATTTTTTAATGGACCAGATAGAATGTCTTCACTCTTCAAGACTTTCATCACAGTCATTTATCATCTGTTTAAGTTAGTTTTAGTGCTGTTATGCCATTTGGGATTTGCAAAGTCAAAAAAACTAAACTTACGAAACCATATTTTAAAAATAAAACTATATAAATGAAAGATTGTCTGAACAACTGTGTGAATAAGTCCATGGCTTACCAGATGTTGCAATCGTATTTTGCCCAGTTGCGCTCCCATGCATCACCGAGAGAAAAATTGGGTTCATAGGGAAAACCTGAGGGAGTATACCACTGTGCCTTATAGCGCAGCTGGTAGAGCGTCTGCCCGGTCAGAGGTCTCGGGTTCGAATCCTGATAAGGCGCAATTGATTTTTCTCTCATCCCAAGTTTGGTTGGTTTATATGATGAATATGCAAAATAATAGTTTAAATGTTATTGACATTGCACAATGTATTGCTGGCGTTTAATAATTTAAAACAATTCGTAGTTCCTACCTTTCAATCAAGCCGAACCCGTGTGACCATTTATGACCAATCAGAACAGAGCTACGCAGGCAGTGCCCACCTAGTACATTCATATATTAGCATATTTGCTGACAAACAAACACATATGCTTTTAACCAGTACTCGGCCGTACCATGCGTACTGCTTGTTTGCAGCAACCTTGAGTGAATTTTGGTTTCAATGTCGAGTGATTTTGCTGTTCAAAGGTAAGAAAGCGCATATTTTATGAATATATCATAATTTTATGGCATCCCTGTATTACTAGTACTTTACTCAGTGTGCGCTAAGATAACTGTCGACCCTGAAACATAAATACCTTTGGGTTTTCTCCAACGAATCTGTACTTTTGAAGCTCCAAGCGCTGAGTCCTCATTATTGCTGCATTGTGTGTCGCCATTTTTGCGATGGCTTGTGAGGCATAGCAACAGTAACTAATTGGGTAGGGTTAAATCGGCAATCTCAGAACTATGAATTCCAACTTGAAGTTGAAGCACTTCTCTCTATGCCCTGCCCCCCAAAAAATGCCCCCCTTCCTACCCCATAGCAACCCCCACTTTAGAATTTTATGTAGTATTCTATTATTCTATTATTCTAGTGTATTCGATCTATTATTCTTTTGTGATCATTGTAACACTGAGAAAAATGCACGGAAAATTAGTTCCCCTTGTGGCTTCTGTGTAAAACGAATGGACATACCCATTGCCATACAAGTAGCGTGAACCGTTGTCAAAGCAGTAAACGCGATCTGGGCAGAAGTTGACATCACACTCTGCCAGCGAATTGCAGCCTTAAAATGCTCCACTCGCACCCCTGCCTCATGAATGACTCTCCTGGCATTCATTCTTTAAATGGTCTCAAGATCAAACTCCCCTTAGAGGACCTAAAGTCTTCCATCATGCATCTTCCCAGTGTGTCTTGGGTTTCCCTTGCTTGGCCTCCAACTGACCCCAAACGCCTGGCACCACTGATAGACACCCATGCAGACCTCTGAACTTACGGAATTTTAGAGTTGTCAAGAAATGATGAAATCATATCTACTCAGTCCCTTGTGACATCGTAATACCAGGATTTTATTCTGATTAGAAGCCATAACATTGATGTATATGCACTGAGCTTGGACGATTCCAATATTTCTGGTAATCCATTCCAATTCCACTTATAAATAGGAATATCAATTTTAATTGGTTGCAGAGAAGATTCGCCCAAGCCTAATGATCATGAACGCAATCCTGAAAGTGACAAATTTGATTCTTATTACCAGACCCAGGACAGAAAATTCCCCGTACACTTTGGTGTGTGGGGCTTTCCTCCCACCCCTCGCACTTCGTGGCCAAGCTGAAGAACCTCCTTGGTGGCTACAGGGCAACGACTTAAGTCGGCTAATCTCAGCAACCAGATCCCTTTAGGGGATCATACGAAAGAAGAAGAAGACTACAAATGCTGGCCCGTGTAGATTTTTAGCACACTTTTATTAATTGCTCCCAATAGACTACTAAAGTATAACGTCACCCTTTGTGTGTTGCCATAGTTATTGGGTCTACACTAAAACCAGTGAACTGTTTTCCTGCGTTATACCAATAGACGTTTCAGATTACCAGCGAATGTTTAGACCCAATTACCATGGCAACTGACGTCACACTTTAGTAGTCTATTGATATAGGGCTCTGAAAGTACCACAAAACTAGCCCATGCATGACATTTGTTCCGTTACCCAAGGTTAAGGTATCTCAGACCGTGTTTACACTGGTCCCGAGCTCGGGATCAAGATTGATCCCCTGATAAGAATGCATCAATGTAAACCGCAATGATCCTGAGTGCCGCATTTACATTCTGTAGTTGATCTCGAGCGCAGTGCCAGAAGTTGCAGTCAAAGGTCACGCTCTATGTATGTACTGATCAATGTGTGCATGGGTTGTGCATGTACAGTGTACAAGGCCACTTGAATTTCGCAGGCTTCATCCCCGCTACGGCTGTGGAGCGGATGCTGTAAAGATTAATTGCTTATCTAACTACAAACTGATCCTGAGCTCAAGATCGAACCCTCCGCCAACGCGAGACTAAAATCTCGGGGGCCAATTTGGTCCCGAGAGCGTTTACACTCAGTTTGTGATCCGGGGCTGATCCCGAGCTCAGTTTTCGACCCCGAGCTCGGGATCAAGTGTAAACAGGGTGCCAGCGATGGCTGGCACTGTGTAAAATACATCAAAGTGATCCATATATATCATAAATTGCTTATGTTATGTTAATTTGGCATAAATTAACGACTAAAAATTTATTTGGGAAAATATGCTTGATCATTTCACATGAAGTTAAAATGTACTTGGATATTTTCAACTTGATAGTTTTTTCTTTCTTTCTAAACCCTACATGGCACAGTTGTGGATTCAACAGAAACCTTGTGATCTACATTTAGGTCTAAAGGAAGGCATTTCCTTGTTTCTACACATGTACAATCTACTATGAATAAATTCTTTAGTTGCTTTTGTTTTGAAGGTCACTGAAAACACATGGGTTTGTTAAATTTATTATTAAAACAAAACTCAAAAATCTTGGCAAACTTTCTGGAAAACGGAGTTCCTGGAAGTGTGCCCAGATTTTGTTGTTGAAATCCTTTCCCAGGAGGTATCATAGTTGCAATGCCACCCACTTCTCTGGAATTTTCCTCTGCTAATCTGAGAGGAACAGTCAACAGATCCCCTTTCTGAATATAGGAAGCAATACTGCATTGTTCAAGAAAATGCAATTTTCTTTAGTAAGGGATCCATTGGGTCCTCGGTGGCCCAAGCGATTTGATCTGTTGAGGAGTTGGGATGGAATTTTGGCTTTTAAGGAAGCCATGACCAGTACTGTATTACAAAAGTGAAGCATGTTTTCTACATGTATGTCACAGTTATGGTTGATAGCCAGGATAATTTGGACTAACCTGCCAATGTTGTTTCGTAAATTGCAATGTGAAGAACGGTGAAATGTTTTGCAACTAGTTTTCTTAAGGCCTGTCGGCATTGGACTATTTTTGGTCAAACTTTTTGGTACGATTGGTACTTACTATTTTTAATCCAGGGCGGACAGCCTAGGGAGTTTTCCTCTCAGTAAAAGTTACCCGCGGTTACTTTTCCTGACCAACTGCTGCCCAGGAAAATTGACCAGGTAACTTTTCCTGAGACGATAAGTCCAATGCAGACACAGCGAGTCGGTAAAAGCGCTCTGGAAGCATACGTCCGGGCCGTGAAGGTTATATTGTGAACGGACACTGCAAAGGGACACTGACGTGCATGCTCTCCTACGGACTCAATCAAATGTTCCCGTGTCAAAAAAAGTCTTTATGCGGACAGCAGTAAAATGTAGCAAATTTTCAATTAACCATTGTCTCGGTAAAACCTCCCAAATTCGAATGCGGGCACGGCTTATAGAGTATACACATACACTGATGCAGTATATTATTGAGCTGATTTAAATGTACAGTGAATTGAGACTGTGTGTAACGCTCTATGGTTTAATAGAGCATAACGAACTCGACATACATTTTTCGTGAACTCTTGGCCTAAGTGGTATTAATTTTCCATTTGAGAAACTTAGTGCAGTTCATTAACACCATTAATTATAATGCCATGGATTTCCACAAATTGTGTAACGTGGGCATGCATGCAAAAGTTGGTCAGGCAGAAATGATGGAAAATTTGGTTATTTAATATATTGGAGGGTTAATTAATAATTATCATAACAAAGTTATGCTAACAGTACATGTCACACAAGTGTCTGTCTTTGCTACATATTTAAGTAACATGGCAAATTGCACAGGAATGTTTTAGACTGACTGATTTACACAATGTTACCATTTGTGGGGCTTAAGTCATCTCCTTACAACAACTTAAAGTATTTTCTTTGGGTGAAGATAACAGCATTTTGAGGAAAATACTATCTTGATACAAATTTGGACAAATGTCCATGAGTTTGGGAAACCTGGATGCAGTGAAAAAATCTTGGCTCCACCGGGATTTGAACCACGGACCCTCTGTTTAAAATATTTTCTTGGTCGCCAAATGCACCGAAAGGGCCTTTTACATAATATGCTGCCCATAATATAAAATTGACAATGTAATGACAGCGAAGCCGATGTAAACTAAACCCAAACCAGCTTGTTCTTAACCATTTTTTTTATCTAGCATCCCATATTTAGCTTTATCTTCTGTTGACAAATCCCAAACACTTAAAGCAAATCTCTTCTGAGTTCCTAGACATCCTCCCCTCCCCCTACCCCCGCCCCTCCCCCCAACACACACACTCTTTTTCTCTATCTCTTTAAGATCTAGGTTGACTGACATGCTGTTTGTATTCGAAGCATCTCTAATATCTTGTGTGCACAACACAGCACTGGTAATCTGGCCTAAGATTATTTCTCTAACCCAGATGTTTTAAGGTCGTCGCCAAATAAAAAATCCCCTCTGTCCATGTGATTCGATCCACCCGTTCACCCCAACACTGTTTTCAGCCATCTGTAGCTTTAAGTAAACCTTCCCTAGGTGATTTGTAAGAGAAAAAGGTGGGAAAAAGCTTTACTCAGGAGTTGGAATCTCGATCTGTGATGCTCCAAGATTTTTAAACCTTGTTTGTTTGTTGGTGATTAACACATATGCCGCGATTTACGACCAGTTGTTGGACGCGCCGTCTGTCATCGATGAGCGCAGTATACCAGCTGGAGTCGACCCAACCGGCTCCAGAGACCAGTTTTGAAACTCTGTAAAACAGTTTTTACCGTCTTGACATCAAAAGAAGATCGTAGGGTTAAGCATCAGTGGTGAACTCTGTGTGACCTTCCCTGACCAGCCTTTGATGTCTGGGGGATTTGCCGCAAACTCCGCAGAAGCTCCAGAGAACTGGCCAACCAAGTCCTAGTTATGTGGCATGTGTGCAGCTGGTGTGCCAAAGACAGATGAATAACTTAAACACAGATTAAAAGGAATTGGAAAACTGTTACAAACGGCGTTATCTTCGTGTGTGATTGAGGATGCGTATGATAAAAACCAACCTGTGTATAAGTCAGCTCATACCTCCTCTACATTCTGAGAAAACAATGAAAAATGTGCCCTTGCTTTCAAAAAATTGTTGAAAGCCACTGTCCTGTTTAGGCTAGTTTTCTGGCTATACTTCATGGAAAACGGAGCCATAATACCATTAGGGGCCAAAATTTGTTCACATGATATGGGGGCATTTATATAAATAATCAGGTGGATTTATTTTTGTAAAACAAAAACAATTATTTGCAATTAGAAAGTTAAAAACACCTCTGAGTAAGGTGTTTTTGGTCAAATGGTTGAATAAAATTTTGGACATTGCAATTCCTGTGTACGGGCATAAAGGTGGCTGTTGGATGATCTTTGGATGAATCGACAATAAATATTTTCATCACCACGTTCTTAATAGCAAAAATGCTGTTTTCCAGAGTTTTACTTCAAGCAGAGCTTTGCCAACAAAATGACAAATATTATTCCAACAGTTACTTGTGCAGTATGTGTAGCAGTTTTGGAGCAAGCAAGTAGGTAACTGGTGCCATCTATCTATTTTTTACATTTTTGACCTTTTTTCTTAAATTTGGCTAGTGATGTGTATTTCTTTATCTTTTTCAAAGTCTGTGACATAATTAAACAAAGACCAGATTAATTTGTGTTTACATCAAGTTGCTCGTAGCCTTCATTTTCTCCTCTATGTGCCCTTCCTATTTGCATCTTTTTACAATTTTTCAAATGCAAATTCAAAGCAGCTTCTCTTTATCCTCTAGTTGCCTTCCTCGGTAAACCTGTGCACCAGTCTGAAAATTTCAGTCACGCCAAACATTCATACTTGATGGTTGTGTATGTCATCTCCGGATGCGTGGCTTCTTTTAAGATGCCGACGTTTTGTTTTTGTTCGGAGTTCATCGTTACGCCGTGTCTTAACGAGGCCGAATAGTTCACCAAACTGAAGTTGAAAATCGCAGGTGCAATCAGTTCCTGGAATGGTGCAAAACAAATTTGTCACACTGGTTTTAATAAACGTCGGTACTTTGAATTTGAGAGCGGTGTTATTACAGTGGCAGAAATTGTCATCTTAAACCAGTATTAGTAAACTGAAACTATCGGTCCATTTTAGTATTTCACCAAAAGAATGTGCAATTTATATCGGGTGTTGCATTAATCTAACATACAATTGGTGGTATAACTGCTGTGATGTTGGATATTGTGTTCAAAGATATTGTGGCATGGGGTTGAATTCTGAAACATTTGCTCATTTTCAATCCCATGTCAACTTTGGGATTTCCCCTTTTAAGTGGGAGTACCGTGACTTGAGCCACAATCATTTGGGGTTTGAGACTCTTTGAGAGGCTCTTTTTCATAAGGGGAAAAAAGTCTTATTAACACGTTGACTGCCGAGCAGGGCATTCCCACAGAGGGCGTTCCCATTTTCTAGGAGTATACTCGTAGTGGCAGAACCCAATACACCTGTTGTGGGGTGTTATGGCCGAGCGGCCGGTCTAGTGCGTCGAACCTAAGTTCCTGTGCTAGTACTAGAATAGGTTCGATTCCGGGCCGCGACGGGTTGTGGCACCTGTGCCCTTGAGCAAGGCACTCAACCACACTTGCTCCCATTCCTGTAATTGGCGGTCCCTCCGCTGTTGGATGTGGTGAATAAATAAATAAAATACTGCGAGTATACAGTCAGCAGTCAATGTGTTAAAGGGGGAGTACATGATTGGTAAACTGTTACAAAGGGCGCTATTTCCATTCATGATTAAACCCATGTTTATAAAACTGCTGTGTAGAAATTTCAGCCATATACTTTTTTGCTTGTTGTGTTAAGTTAAATGACAAAAAAAGTCTCTTGCAAAAGACGTTTTTAACGAAAACTACCTTCAGTTGTTAATTTCTCATACAAAATACCATTTTTGGACAGAAATAAATTATAAGTTTCTAACCTCAAGTTACTTGACTTGGACTTGAGTCGTACTTAAAATCTTTTTTTTTTTTACTCGAGTCTGCCAAAAAGGATTTTTAATTTTTTTAAAAGTAGAATTATATTGCAGTCCAACATCTTATTTTCGTATTCGATTTTGAACGTATTTGGGGAGAAAATCAATTAGGTACATGTACAACAAAAACCTAAGCATGGTTTAAAGATAGTATACATGATTGGTAAACTGTTACAAATAGTTTTATCCCCATGTGTGATTGAAGATATGCATGATTAAAACCAACCCGAGTAAAAACCAGCTCTGTACTTCGTCTAACTTTTGCAGTAATTTGCAGTAATTTCGCCCCAAAACCACTTCGCCCTGAACCATTTCGTCCTGAACCACGGCCTATGCACGAAGTGGCATTTGGGCGATGCAGTGTTTGAACGAAGTAATTTGAGGCGAAATGGCACTCGGGCGAAGTGGTTTGGGGCGAAATGGCACTTGGGCGAAATGGTTTTGGGGCGAATTGAATTTTCGTCTCATGAGACAAAAACTAATTGTTTTACTCATTTCTCAAGGACTATAGCACTTCAGACAAAACCATTTCAGGGTGTTATGAGCTGTGAAATGCAGTCTGTAGTTGGCAATCGGTGCAATTTTTTGGACCATTACTGTTGGGTGTATGTTCTCAGTGCATATGTACAATCAATGAGAATTAATCAAAGGCCCAGTTCTGTCGAAAGACTGCTTTGTTTTCTGTTTCCCATTTCCCATTAGAAATTAATGATGCTTATCATAGGATATTACTAAAAAGGAAAGAAGTATATTGTTTGGTAACCCTGCCTAGATGAATATTTAATAGTGATAGGCGATTTGTACCATATTTACACTCTAACCGTCAAAGGTGGATACAGACCAGCATTTTTATTGTGACCGCAAAACTGAACATTTGCCGCATTTACAGTACACCCCAAATCGGCTTCAACTCGCCTTCAGAAACTGCAAAAGTCGCCACTAAAGGCCCATTTACACTTGATTCGCCTTTGCCGAATCGAACTCCACAATTTCCAAAAAAGGCGAGTTGAAGCCGGGTAGGCGCTAGGTGTAAACGCAAAAGGTGAATTAAAAAAGGCGAATCAGACCCGGGTCTGATCTGCCTTTTTAGATTCACCTTTTGTGTTTACAGCTTCAACTCCCCTTTTTGGAAATTGTGGAGTTCGATTCGGCAAAGGCGAATTGATTGTAAACGGGCTTTTATAAGTGAATTTTACTACATGTACTCGAGTACCACTGGGTAAAATGCTTGTAATTACTTGAGTAATTACAAGTCGTTGCAAAGTAGTTATAAAAAATTCTAAAAATAACGGGATAACCAAACTTGGGATGAGAGAAAAGTCGTAAGGGCCTTATCGGGATTCGAACTCGAGACCTCTGACTCACCAGGCAGATGCTCTACCAGCTAAGCTACAAGGCATAGTTGGTATACTCCCTCAGGTTTTTCCATATGGACCCAATTTTTCTCTCGGTGTTGCATGATAGCGCATGGTATGGTGCCTAATCACCATTGAAATGAAACGACCAAACTCGGGATGAGAGAAAAATTGTAAGGGCCTTATCGGGATTTGAACCCGAGACCCTTTGACTCACCAGGCAGATGCTCTACCAGCTGAGCTTTCAGGCACAGGATAAATGATTAAGTTGCATTTTGTTTACATGTGTGATTTTGCATGGAAGCTTACTATATCTTGTAATTACTTGGCTCTTGTAGGAAAGTTCACATCGTTTTGTCTAAAGTCATATTCTGCACGGCATCATGGAGACAACAATTGGAAAAACTTTGTCATCCTTTTTTTATATTTTAAACCCACCGAACTGTAGTTTGTCACAAACCCGCAAACAAAACTTTCTATCTTACAGGCCTTATCAAAATATGATGTTCAATCACTGGTTATATGCAATATGATCCCAATATTCCGATGTGGCGTGTGCCAGGCGCATGCCGGTCACGCGGTCACCACAGCCCAGCCCACCACTGTGCTGGCTCTGTGCTACAACAAACATTTCTGCTCAGGGTTTTATGGGACCATAAAAATGATCATAAAATTTGTTGGCAGAGGCCAAGTTTGGTTGTTTTGTGGTAGCTGAAGGTGGAATGGTGGACTGTATTGAAGCCTTTTGTACAAACAAATTACAAATTTAAAGGGCAACCCAGGTTGACAAGGCCAGGACAACAGTATTTGTGAGGTACCGTGGCCGAGTGATTAGGGCCATTGACTCGCAATCATGGGTGAAAACTTGGTGTTGCGGGTTCGAATCCGGCTGCGGTACCTGTGCCCTTGGGCAAGGCACTCAACCACACTTGCTCCATGTAAAGCCGTTGGTCCAGTGTGTTAGGTAATGGTAACGCACTCTAAAGATCCTAGAGCATTCTTTCGTGAAGAGCAAGGGGATTCCCCGGTGTCTCTGGCCATTTCTAATTCTAATTCTTCATGGGTTTCCTCACACTTATGAGTAACAGTGCAATGAGCACTATTGAGGAATCCTTGGTATGAATACCAGAAAGAAATAATAATAATAATAATAATAACAACAGTATTAATTTAAATTAACTACAACAGGGGAAGGTGTCCCAACCATTTTGGCTTTTGTAGCTTGCAAACAAACTCTATTTGTTTGTGTATTGCCATAGGAATGCGTCAAGGAGTTGTACACAAACTCTGTTCTATGTCCAGTTTTAGGACAAAGAATGGCACCACCCGTACTACAGGCCTAAGTCATCACTGCAATCACCATTCTTTAAGTTCACATCTACTTTTCAGTGGGTCATATGTTTTGATCTTTGTCTGACGAGAATGTATGAGTTATTGTTATAATTAATTCTGTCTGGTACTATAACTAAGAATCCCTCGAAAGTGTCCACGGCGTCTGAAGAAACCTGTGACGGAAGGCGATAAAGAAATGCTCAGTTTTAGAGAAGGGAGGAAAACTCCTATAACCAGGAGTGACTGACTATTGGCTTTATATCTTAAACTGAGTGGCCATGTTGTCAAATAAGCAGACTTTGCTCCACCAAAAATGACACAACTTTTGATTCACTTGACTGATTTTGATGCAATAAAGACTATTTTTCATGTAAGAAGATTGGGAGGTTGCTGGGTTTGAGAGACCCTGTTAACCCACTGAATCAAGCAGGGACTGAAAACCCACCCCACATACAGACCCAACTGGGATTCGAACCAGGGATCAAAGAGGTAGAAGGCAAGGAAAGTACTGCTATACCACCCTGATTCCCCACTTTATGTGTTTTGTTTCTTTGGTATACTTAGGGATTAAAAGTAGGTTTGGCCAATCTTAAACATACGTTTAAAACCAGCTAGAGGTCCTGGGCACTGATAATGCCTGAGCCGCCAGATGAGGGCATTATCAGTGCCCAGGACCCCTAGCTGGTTTTAAACGGGATGTTTAAGTTTGGCCAAACCTACTTTTAATCCCATTCATAAATACCTTTTTGTGTAAATCGGTAAAACTCATCAAAATTAGCTCGTCGTTTTGCATTTACTTTCCTACACCCACAGTGTCAACACCGCGTTTGTACAACTGCTACGAGCTGTGCGTAAATGTTTTTTGTACGATCACACGCGTTACGCGTAATGCAGGCGTGTTGCGCGCGCACGCACATGATCGGGCGCGTGAAGTTCATGTGTGCAAGTGCGTGTTCCTTATACGCGCTGACTAGGGCACAATCGTGGGCCAGCCGGCCGGGCATTATCACTGGTCATTATCGCTAGTTTAAAACTGCCCACGTGACGTGCTCTCAGCCAATAGGGATGCGTAAACGGTATTTATGAATTCTCCTTTAAGAAGTTGAGTAACCAGGCTTCCTCCAACCCACATTGATGTTATTGCTCCTTGTAACCAGTAGAACAACCAACAAGACTGTATGTGCAATGTATCTTGGGTGAGCTTAAGAAGTTGAGTAACCAGGCTTCCCCCGGCCCACATTCTTGTTCTCATTGGCCGCTCTTTAACCAATCAATCTGAATGACTGTTGGATAGATGTGTTTACCTCAAATAACTTGGAGTGTGTGGATCATATCATCTAATGAGATTTACTAAGCTGCAGGATCAAGAAGAAGAATTGATGTCTGCTCACAAATGCCACAACGTTCATTGCTCTTTCTGTCCGTTCTGGTTCTGTTGGTGTGCTCTAGCAACATCCATTCCCTTCCCTCTAGAAGTTTGAGGACACCAATTTCAAGTGTTGAAGTCTAAAGCCCAGTTGATACGGTACTTTTAAAACGTGAAAATAAATTTGATGTCATAGCAAAGTTTTTGCTCTGTAAATTTGCAGAAAGTTGAACTAGTTTCAACTTGCACGAATGTTTACCATGAAATGTTTGACATCAGATTTATATCGGATTCTCTTTTCTCTGCATGAGGTATAAAATTGGCTTAATGCTTCACTTCAAGCCCTAGTCCAAGTCCAGTCAACTTTCAAATCCTTGTTCAATTTTGGATTAAGCTTGGGCCAATCCTCTCTTAGTCGATTAGAATCGTGATTCCTAAGGGTGGATTCACACTGAGCCTTTTTGCAGGTAAATCTAATGCACATCGCTTTGAGAAAAAGCAATATGGAGGGAATTTTGAGTGGAACGATGCTTGAAGATCACAGAATCACAAGTCGATTCTGTGGTTTTCAGTTTGTCGTTTCACTCCAAATTCCCTACACATTCCTTATATATTATTTTTACAAAGCGACATGCATCACATTTACGAGCGAAAAGGCTCAATGTGAATCCACCCAAAGTAGAATTATAATAAATTCTAGAAATTAATTGCCCAAAAGCTTAATTTGGACCATCAAGATCCAGCCATAGTATAAGTCACAAGTCATTTTTTTCAAATTCTGATCTCGAGTCTCAAGTCAGCGTGTTTGAAGTTTATGTGAGCAAACAAATTAATATTTTACATGCCATTAATACAGAGCATCATATTGGCTCATGGACGCAGGTTTTTGTCATAGCGTGTCTAAAAGGCACAAAACATACAAAACTAATGGAAAAGGGTAAACAACACCCAATTAGAGTTCATAATTCCCTGACGCAAGTGACACCATCTTTAGGTGTGATGTTTGTTGTGGATCTTGACGACACTTGCATCCAGCAATCATTATATTAGATCTTGGTTTCTGTGGTGTGCACGCTCCCCCTCTCTCATCATTCGTTTTAGTCTGAACATCGGCATCTTTGCTCTGCCGTTGGTCTGCCGGTGACCCCGTGACCTTTCCGAGTTCCAGCACAGACAAATATCTCGTCCATCAGCACTGTCAACATTAGTTAACAAGCCTGTGTGTCTCAGTTGACCCTTATTAACCCAAACATTTTTTTCTCTATCTCTTTCTCTCCCTTTACTTCACTTCATGGAGTTAAAGGGCCCCTGAAATGGTGTTTTTATCAATGAAATCTGTGCTATGGAACTAGTTCATTAATTTACAATCATAAAAACCCTACTTGGAAGTTGTTTGGGGGTTAAAATCAAGGTTTTTAATTGTTATGCTAATGAAAATTTACATATGCATGAGCAAAGTGGTGATGTCACATTAGGAAAACACAGGAAAATCTCATTCAACTGTGCACAAACATTTCCACAATTTTCTCCAACTTGCTGAAACTTTTGTAACCCATGACGGTTTAGGTTTGTTTTACATGTTTCCTGTTGTAAACCATTAAAAAACTAAGGCTGGAAACTGCAGCATTTTTTCACAATTCCAGTTTGAAGTCTTATGTTTTTTCTTTGCTTTTCTGCTGTGTTCCTAAAGTGACATGCCCCAAACAGCGCCCTCTTTCTGTGAGTTTATGTGAAGAAATTTTCAAAGTTGAAAAATTCCACTTTTTATTCATCGTGCAGTGAAATGAACAGTAGTATTGTCTTTCTACACAAGTAATCCTTCATATGCAGCAAAAAATGTGCATTAAGTTATTGAGCATTTCAGGGGCACTTTAAGGTAAGTGAGGCACTAAGCGTTGCTGACAATTATTGGCATCATTCCCCTGGATAATTCATTGGAGTTTAAAGACAGATTACATAATTGGAAAACTTTTAAAAACAGGAACAACTTCTCATAACTAAAGAGTAATGTTGATAAACTGCCTTGTAGAAATTTCAGCCACATAGATGCAGTAATAGCGAAAACCTTAAAAATCATGCATTGTTTTTGTGTGTAATTAACCATTTAAAAAAAAGCACATTCTGTTGGCAATTTCTCGCACATAAGATACAATTTTAAACAGGGAAAACAATTATGTGGTGTTTGTTACCATTGCTATCAACACTTTTAGTCTGGTTTTGTTTTCTTGTCAACTCATGAAGTAAATTGTTGGGTAACTGCAAATGATGTAGGCCTACTGGGGCTTTAATACTCGGCCATTTATTTGTAAGCCACTCATTTATTTATTGGCCTTTATTTAACCAGGTCAGCCCCCACCAGTTCTTAGAATTGCTCTTTGATCCGTGTTGGACCCTGGAGCTAGCTATACAGAAGATGAGGAGGGATGCCGAGTTTTAGAAATGGGAGGAAGATTCTACACACAAGTGTATAGGGGCAATTCCACCATTACAGATGTTCCACTTGCATGCTTCTTGCAACTTTCAATTGACAAGTTTACCTTCAGTTAGGAAGATCAATTTATTTGCTTTAGGGTCCAGTTTGGTATTTACCTCCCCCCCCCCCCCCCCCCCCCCCAAAAAAAGACTGAATTATTATATAAAAGCTTACTTGTTATCAAGATAGTGATGGTAGTACAATGTAATCATCCTGTGAAATTATTTCGTCTGAAGTCCTCCATTGATTTGAGCCATTCATTCATGCACAAAAAACATTCTTGGATTTTCAGGTTTTCTGGAGTATTACTGCATCTGTGTGGCTAAAATTTCTACAAGGCAGTTTTCTTGACATAGGCTTTCAATTACCAGTGGAAATAACGCCGTTTTTAACAGTTTACCAATCATGTACTCTACATTTAATTGGTTAATTAGCTACTTAGCTACACAAGCATTACAGATGTCACCTGTAAATAGTGAGAACAGCATTTAGTTTGGTCTTCACCGTGCATACATTTTTTTCAGAGATGCTCCACCATCTGAGCTATAAGACGAAGCGGTATACTCCTTCAGGTTTCGCCTAAAAGGGTCGATTCTTTTGCATGTAAATTTGACGCGCGTCGCTTTGAGAAAAAGCAGCGTGGAGCTGGAGGGAATTTGGAGTGAAATGACGAACTGAAAACCACAGAAACACTTTCTGCCCAAGTTCATTTTGTGCTTTTCAGTGAGTCCTTTCACTCAAACGCGCGTCGCATTTATGCACAAAAAGGCTCGGTGTGAATCCAGCCTGAGAACACAATTTTTCTCTCGGTGTTTGATGGATGGGCAACTACACCAAGAGTGTTCTCTACTGCTGAATATTTTGTCCGTGCACGCTGAGCATCGCCCTCACGCAGTGAACACTGATTCGCCGCGCGAGGGCGCTGTTTAAAACAAATTCATGCAACTGCTCTGGCCGATAGAGATCGCACTTTGGGTCGCCGATGCGAAAAATATGCATGGTAAGTGAATGGTAATGACACCAGTGGCTAGCGAATCATGTTTGGTGACTTTATACCAAATTTTGGAATGACGTGGCTGTACTTTTTAGAGGGGAAAATGGATTATTTTTGTCCGGGCGGCAAAATTGGTATTGGAGAACGCTGACCAAGCAAAAGAAAAGCAAACATTTCCTCCACTTTTTGAATGAAAAAAGCAGTCAATCTGAGAGTGGGAATTTTCAGCAGAAGCTATATATGCATTCATGCATAATGAAGCTGTTATGTGAATATTTCAATGTCAACCTAATTACAAAAGAAATTTTCAAATTTTGATTAAATGGAAAATTTGCATTTCGTTAGTTGCTCGGTATACTTGATATGGTGCCTTATCAATTAGGTAATGTATAGTGCTACTAAAATAACATTCCTTCAAAATTCTGTGCCCCAGAAATGATTTGCGAAATCATAAAAATCTATCAGTGCCCCCAACCCTTTTCTGGTTGATATCAATCATTGATGTTTGCCAGTCTCAGGCTTGTCACATTCTATGGCCACGTGTCTATGAGATAGATGAATGTTGGTTTGTGGTTCAGACCATATCTCTGCATCTGTCCTCTCTCATGACACGTTTTCTGTCTCGCACGATGTTCTTGTCATCATAAGACAACAGGTTCAGTGTGGAGGGGAAAATAAGTTCAGGTAGAGTTCAGCAGTAATTGTTGTGCTGGAGTCGGATTTGGGGTGAGGGAGGGAGGTGATGGTGAGATGCAAGTGCTAGATTAGAGGATAGTTTCCCCAAGTAACTGTGACAAGAGGATGGAGAAGAATTTGGTTTACTTCAGAAGGGGGATTGCAAAAAAAAATAAAAGTTGGCTGTTTCAGGTTTGGCAGTTTGTCATATGAACAGATGAATGGATTAACTTGGTTAGTTATGAGGGCTGTATAGTCAAGTACACACTTTCTGAGTCAAAGTTTGAGTCCTTGGTGTCCAAGTCTTTGAGTCCGAGTCCAGCATGCATCTGAGTCCTAAGCATGCCAAGTCTGAGTCCTCATGAGTCCTTGTTTCACTCTTAAAGTGCATTACTGTCGAGTGAGGTCCGTGCTCCCCATTTCAAATAAGGAAATTTTCATAATTTCATAATTTTTCATAATTTTTCATAATTTTACAACATTTTAGAGGGTTATTTCCCCCCTGGAAAAATGTGTGCACCTCCAGGTGCCGGCCCTCAGATGTTTCACCCTAGTTACGCCGCTGCTTGACAGTTGGTAAAATCTTGTCCAAATGGATCACAACTTCTCGAGATAGACTGACTGGTAGGCTAGTCTAACATGTGAAATAGAGCTTCAAATGAATTGCATAGCACAACGCAGAGACAAATATTAAAGTGGTCACTTAATTTGCTATGGCTTTGATAGGGTTGTGTATTTGTAGAGTGGTCAGTTGAGTTTGTTGGTATTTGGTTAATGGATCGTGACTGGTCGTATGCTGTCCGTACGGCCTTGCCATACCACATGCACATGTTGCAGACTAAAGCACTTTTCACACGATAACAAAAAAACTCCCAAGGTTTGAGACGGAATTTACGAGCGTGGATTGTTTACTTTATATTACACGGTTGGGTGATTTGGCGTACTTTCACATGACACGGCGAAAACATTACTGGCATTCCTTGAGACGAGAATACTTTTTCCGTTGGTCGCTGTCTGACAATTGATTTTGCGCATAAATGCTGCTGATACAAGCAGCCAATAACATACCCGCGAAAAAGTGTACTGCGACAGCCAAGGAGACGAGATTGTCTAAAAAAACGAAAGTCATGGGGCTATGATGGAGTCGTCCACCATTCAATCAAAAATGGATGGCATGGTAAAAATCCAGGATCGGAACGGTGATCAGAGCCATGACTGGTGGACGTACTTGCTGAAAAAGGCTTATATATCCTGTTAGCAGAAAAATTGCACAGAAATGAGTTCAACCAGCGTTTTAAAATTAGCATGAGCTATTAATAATGATGTCATTTTGTTTAATACTACGAAATTGTCCTGTCCACCTCATTTTTATGTACATTATCCACACACAATAACAACATGCACAACATTGTCATTGGTTTTCATAACTTGAGACTAAGTTATAACATTGGAATCCAATCACATCCACATAATCTTGTCATGGCGTCATTTCTTTCTTGCCAAGATTTGTTTAACGACCTCCAATCTCCAATCTCCCATCCACCAGTAGTATATACTAAAACAAAGCCAGGTGCCCCCTAATGACTCAGGATGCCTTCACGTTTCCCTGTCTCCGCTCATCAGCGTGAGTTCACGAACCTCTCTCTTCCCTGCTTTTTGATTGAATCAAGCAACTGGATGTCAGTCAAGAAAATGAAACTTTCCATTCGCCCAAGTGCCACATGCGTGTTTGCTTGCCAGCCTTGGAGTCCTCGGCAATGTTTCAAATCGTTAGTGCACTGTGCAGCTCTTTTCTTCTTGTCTGTCTAACGGGGTTCAACAGTCCAGAAGATGACGACATTCTCTGCCGATTACAACTAACGTTATCTTTCTCTTTAATCTAAGTTCGTCAGACAAATCTTAATAAGAGTTACCCTTGTGTTACATCTCGACTGAGTTATATCGGAAGGGTCACAGCAGGGCATTAATAGATTGGCATTTGTCTACATACAACTCAATTAGATCCTTGAGACGATTATTAAGAAGTAAGCGGCCGCTTAATTACTGCAGAAAGACAAATCAAAAGAGTGAAACTCGTCAGTTGAAAGTTTTTCATGTGAACGTCATATGTCGTGTCTAATGAATGAATGGGTTGGTAATTAAGGTAGATGAGATTAAGGTGGAAATCTCTGCATGATTTTAAGCTGAAGGAACACTTTCGCAGTTGGTGGGGCCAGATTGGAAAGTTGAGAATAACATGTCGCTGATGTCATACTTGCTTGGTTTGAATTGTCGGAAATCATATTTGCAGTGAACAGTAGTAATGTCTTCCTAAACAATTAATCCCTCATCACATGCAGCAAAAACTGCATAAAGTTATTAAGCATTTCAGGACCCTTCACGCGCCTGGTTGTCCACAACCTATTGGTAGCTAATGTGTGATGACACTTTGACAAAGCAGCATTTTTTTTTTCTCGGAATCTACTCTTTAACCTTTGCGAAAAGTTCACTGTCTTTGCTTTTTAATTTATAAGCCTTAATTAACCCAACCAAGTTCTGACGCAGGCCAGGTTTTTTACAAACCTAGGGCCTGTGGATGGAATTAGAAAGGGACATTCTAATTTGTACACTGGTTGAGAAAAGATACTGGTTTAGAAAAATATTGTTTGGTCCTCATAAATATTTGAACCTGGGATCCTTAACAAACTTGAGTATCATCCTTAACAAACTTGGAGGTCATGCTGAAGTGGTCAAGTTATACTGTTGCTACGCCTCACACGCTATCCCTCAATGTCCACACACACTGCACAAACCAATGGGACTTTCAACGAAAAAGACAGATTCATTAGAGAAAACTCAGGTATTCATGTTTCAGGGTCATCAGTTATCTTAGAACACACTGAGTAAAGGGCCAGTAATACAGGGATGTCATATCATGAAATACATGCTTTCTTACCTTTGAACAGCGAATCGTCCGGCCTTGAAACCAAAAATTCACCCGGATCACTGCATACAACACTGTACAAACTGTATGTTGTTGTGTTGTTGTGAGGCAATGCACTTTGACCTATACGTGGGCGATGTCTGCTAGCTCTGTTGTAATTGGTCGGCGGGTTCGGCTTGATTGACAGGTCGGAACTATGCATTGTATTCAAGACCCTGGTTAGTTCTGAATGTTGTGAATTTGAATCATGGTCTGGTTCGTCCAGGATGTGTGTCCTTGAGCAAGGCACTTTGCCACACATACTCTCTAGGAGTAAACAAGTACCCAAGAGGGCAGTGAATGTTGATGTATTTGATTAACCATTGATGAGCACCTCATAGGCAGCTGAGGCTGTACACTCCCTAGGGATATAAGATGGTACATGCAGAGTGACAAAAGGAGCCCTATGATTAGGGGTAATAATAATGTAGTCCCCTTGATTGGGTTTTCCAGATACGTCTGCAATATAAGTCTGTATTATTACTTTATATTGCCAGCATGTTTCATGGTCAGAGAGAGTTTTGGTGTCAATTCATCACAATATTATGCATATTTGCTGGGGCATTAAACATTTTAAACATTACAAAATGCCTCAAAAACCTCTATTGACAAATTTTTAATTAGCACGGACAGCCTCGGATGCTGCGCCATTGTATTACGTCACAAGTCTATTCATTTGTAAATTTCAAAAGAAAGCATTAGGACCTTTGCTTTCGATGGCAAAGTACCCTTAAAAGCAACCCTACAAGCAGTCACAGACACGTCTCATGAAATTAGGAAAATAGAAGAATCAATTTGGCACATTAATTGAAAAAAAGTTCTTTTGTGGCACTCTCAATCAATTAGCTATACAACACTCTACCGCATCAGAATTCACAAAAATGATAGTCACAGGGTAAATCAGCATGGCAAGACACTTTACTTCACATTGTCTCTCTCCACCCAGGTCTATAAATGGGTACCAGCAAATACTGGTTGGGAAACCCAACTACATGTAACTGCTGGGGGTAAACCTGCAATGGACTGGCGTCCCATCCAGGGGGAGTAGCAATGCTCCTAGTCACTCCATGCCATGGAAACTAACAACCTGTTGGGGAAACCCAACTAACTGCTGGGGGTAAACCTGTGATGGACTGGCATCCCATCCAGGGGGAGTAGCAATGCTCCTAGTCACTCCATGCCATGGATACAAGGGATGAGTACTGGCTGTATAAGTCAGCTTGGCTTTTAAAACGACTTTAATTTATACAGTTGTAGTCAGAAGTTTACATACAACTAGCTGTGTTAAAACTGGTGTGCCTAAACTCGCGTTGTCACCATTTTTGTAACAGTCTTTACTAAAGTCGTGATTTTGTGGAATTCCTCACGTGCTTGCAGTACTTAAAACATAGCTTGCACACCTTGCAATGGTTCGGGTAGTCCTGTTTACCATTTTGGGTGATGATGGTAGTGGTGTACACGTATGTAAACTGCTGACTTCAACTGTACATGATGAGGACGTGTAGCTTTAACGTGCTGAACAACTCTTATTTCCCTTACGTAGCCCCTTGAATGATTAATCAAGATGTTCAAACATCAAATTCCATAATAAATCATTTAGATGAAATGCTTTAGACATAATATTTCGATCATAAAACAGTATGCAACACCTGTGCTGCTAAGTCTCTCATGAATATCATTTCTCAGAAAATCTGTGGCAGCTATGAAAACCAAAACACTTGAAATGTTTCCCACCCAAACAATCCTATCAAGAAATCGTGAAATGAAGTCATGTGCATCGACATTCCGCCACAGCTGTATACTAAACCATTGCAATGGCAATAACTCCTCACATAGCTTTAATAACAAACTCTCTGTGACATCTTGCCTTCTAATAATACATATATCAATTTTGGAATACCGGAATGGCACATGAAATGTAACCTTCGGGTAATGCCTGAGGAGGGCCACACACGCACAAAAAATTAAAATAAATTTAAAAATTTAATTTTGGGGAATCGGGTTGGCATTGTGGTACTTTCCTCGCATTCCACCTCTGTGGCCCTGGTTTGTCTATCATCCGGGTCAGTATGGGTTCTCAGTCCCTGCTTGATTTTGTGGGTTTTCCCCTATACAAAATTGTGTAGGAGTTTTCCTCCCACCTCTAAAACTGATCATTTCTTCATCTTCTCCTCACATGTTTCTTTATGCTTAAAAGCCACAGTGCTACAGACACTTTTGAGGAATCCCTGGTGTCAATACCAGAAAAATTTAATAATAATTTAATTAGTCCATTTCTTGTTGCCACGTGCACGCATTTGAGGTTATAATAGGTCAGACCGAGCAAAGGATTTACACCATGCGTTTAATCAACGGCATAACCATGTGGTTAGGGAAGGTCGCCAACGTGCTCATCCACAGCCGTGCACATAAGGACAAGTGGGTGTCATCACTTGGCCTGATGAGTAGCACGCACTGTGGAACAAGGCTAAACTGAAGAACACAATAACAGAATGGGCAGATGGCATTGCAGCCAAGATGCTCATTTTGCAGCATTTCGAGGTTTTTTATTATTGTTTTGTAGCAGAAGGAAAGCAATCAATTATTACTGTATCATGTTTTTTATCGGATGTAATAGATTTATTTGTGGGAAAAGCCCTTGAAATGAGAGCGTGAGAAAATGAAACGTTTTGGGGAGAAGTGTGGATGACCTCTCAATAAGAGCTGTTGAGTATTTTCTAAGTATTGAAGCAGACACACACAGTATACCTGTACCTGCAATGGACCTTTGTTTTTTAGTACTATATACTCATAAAGCCGATGGCCACCCATACTACAAGTGTGACATTAGTTGCCATGGTACCTGGGTCTAAACATTCACTGGTATAATCTAAAATGTCTATTGCTAAAGTGCAGGAAAGCAGTTCGCTGGTTTTAGTGTATACCCAGTAACATTGACAACACACAACACACAAACTGTCCTCGGTTGTACGGGCCTAACCTTGGACAGATTCTGCCAAAAGGCAATTGCCCGAGAAACCATTTCGACGGTTCGGGAATAGTTTTACTTGACGAACCGTGAAACACAGCCGCGTAGTCGCGGAGTAACGATGTGATGTCGTTCCGGGATGCTGTAAATTAAATAATAATAATAATAAAGGGTGATATTTTCACTTTAGTACTCTATTAAGCCAAGTGTGGAGTATCCCAAGAGTTTTCCTGTTGGCGCCACCAAGAGTTTGACGTGGAAAGTCTAATGCCACGTGTACAATGCCATGTGTCTAATGCCTGTGTACCGTGTACCATTGGGGAGGGGGTGGGGGAGAGTTGACACGCACATTGCTTGATGTGCGACAAAGCTCACAGCATGTTGTATATTCTTGAGAAATAAAAGACATACCATGAAAAGTTAATTTTTTTCCTTGGCAAAGACTGTTCACCGTATAATCTAATAATCTAGGCTTCCTAAATGGACTTCAACCTCTAAATTTGGTATTTCTTTTCAAATCAAATCTCGGTTCTTTGTAGTTATGATGAATGAATAGGATGAGGATGCAATATACTTAGTGGTGAACAACTGTTAATTGCAAATAAAAACCAATTTTTTGATATCATCTTCTGTCTCTGCAATTTGTACACGATTCCAATCGTGTACTTAAAACAAACTATGTAAAAAAAAAAATGTCCAAACAAAAGAGAAACAATGGGACGTCCGCCTGTGTGTGCATGTACAGTGTACAAGGCCACTTGAATTTCGCGGGCTTTTTCCCCCGCTACAGCTGTGGAGCGGATGCTACAGGATGTGGTTAAGATTAATTGTTTATCTAACCCTAACCGCAAACTGATCCCGAGCTCGGGATAGAACCCTCCGCCAACACGAGACCAACATTTCGGGGTCTGATCCAGGGCCAATTTGGTCCCTAGAGCGTTTACACTCAGTTTGTGATCGGTGTTCGACCCCGAGCTCGGGATCAAGTGTGAACAGGGTGTTAGCCACCATGGAGCAGCAAAATTTCACACCATTTATGTGAAACGTTGTCAATTGTCTCAGCTTGTGACCTTGTTCGGTCTGCCAGACACAATTACGTAATATACGAACATCTCATATAATTTCAGATGAGAGTAGGTGTGCGTTTCTTTTTTTGTTGTGTATACATGTAGACCACTAATCCAAATCCACTAATGGTATAATTGTAGGGCCTAGCTTATGTATCTGTGACCAAAAGCTTGTGTGTTCCTAAACAAAGGCTTAAAACCAATGTGAAAATAGCGTCTGAATTGTGACCACGCCCATGTAATCGCACTCATAGAAAAGCTGTTGCTAGTTGCTTCAATAGACCGTGTTTTGACATCTCTTAATCTTAACTATCTCCATTTACTTAAGAAATTGTTCTAATTCTGTAATTGCTTTGTGGTTTTCTCATGGTGGATTAAACGAGTGTTGGGTAGTTGTAGCCCATTAGTTTAAGTACATTTATTGCAAAAACTCAATCGTACTATGGGGGTTTTGAGGGTATGCATTCCGCTTGAATTATTTTGTATATGATTAGACAATAGACAGCCGAAGTGTGACGTGGGTTGCCATGGAAATTGGCTCTAAACATCATGGCTGTCGGAAAAAGTACCATTGCAAAAGCACAGGGACACGGTTCAGTGATTTTTAGTGTACAGCCATTGCCTTTGGCATGACAGACACACCTTGTCACAGAAATAGGTGAAATAGTCATTTGAAATTTGTTGGCAATAAAAAAATTTGCAAATGCCCTAATCATGTCCTACTGCATCTCCGAAGCAGTTGCCCATAATTTAGAAAGAAAGAATGGAGGTAAAATGTTCATGACACATCACATAGCAAAGGGGATCAACACATTACCATGATTTCAGCAGTTAGGCCTATTGTTCTTATGTCATGAAGTCATATTATCAATACAAATTTTGAAAAAAACTCTTGAGTTCTTGGTATAGGTGACCTTAATTGGTAAAGGCTCATGGTATAACATGATGAATTTGAATTATTTTAAATTTTGGATTTATTTCCAAAATTGTTTTTTTTAAGGGGAAGGAAAATGCAGGTAACTTTTCTGTCCAAAGTTTTCAAACTCAAGTACCTAAAAATTGTAAAAACACAATTTATAGTGCTTCCTTCTGTAGGAAATGTACATGTAGTCTCGTACCCAGACCTGCTGTGGATGCTCGCACATCAGGTCTGGGGAATCACAATGAGGGCTCATCACTGATCGGTGCGGGACCCCTGGGATCAAGCTTTTGGCCATTATCATAGCACCGCGGGTAAAGCTCAGAAGGCTGCACACAAATCGGTACCATAACACACCCCAAATGGTCTTTACAAGAAACATGACACGTACCTTCTTCGCCCACATTACATTACAGGTTCCTATTTAGTAGCTGGCACTTCTATACGATGTTGTCCTCGTCAAACACGAAGAATTCCCTCGCAATCTCGGTCAAATTCAATCACAACAGATACCGCATAGCATTTGAAACACTAACCAATAGCAGTGCACGTACTATCAACGACGGCTCACGAATGGGTAATGGCGTTTAACCTATCAGCGATGAGCTTTCACCGTGATTTCCCAGACCTGGGGCAAATTTCATAGAGCTGTTTAAAGGCCCTGTAGATGATCTGTTTTTGAGCGATTCTGCGAATAAAACCATTATAAATCAAAAGAAAGACATTAACAAACTCATCCGAAGAAATTTCAACTTTGTCAAATGTACCACGTTTAAAAAAACCATGAAAATCCATATGCATTTTCCTGGTCTTGGCGGGGTGTTTCAAATATTCGTTCTCGGTTGATCGGGTACTATGTGGCTTGCGTCATGCACTCTGTGGCGCACATACTGCGTGTGCGCGCGATCCATACAAATGCATCGCGTTGGAACACGCACACGGAGTACACAGCGCCCATGCATTTTGGACCGCGTAGATGCGAACCAAAAATAAGTAAATCGTTTGCAAACGATCTAAATAATTTCATCTTTACGGATTATTTTCTGGTAAATTATATCATTTTGAGCGAAAACCTTTCATTGGATAGTTGCTATTAATTCAATCTTTACTTTCAGAACTTTTCCCCTGTAAACTCGTTGATTACTTTTTGGGGTCATTGCAAATGATCCACTGGGCCTTTAAGCATGAAAAACTTTGCTTGATAAAATTAGGTTACCAGCAAAAACGTCATGAGATTGTCATGGTAATGAAACAGTCCTCTAACACTGGTCATACACTACTTCTATCACATGAGGATATCACTGGTAACGTTCCCTACTAAGCAAGAGTTTGTTGTGCTTGAGCAAATATTTGTGCTTAAACACCTCTATGAAATTGGCCCCTGATGTGCGAGCAGCCACAGCAGGTCGGGGTACAAGACTACAGGAAATGTTACATAGAAGGTTTATATACAAGATATGGAGTTTATAGACGACAACATAGCAGGCCTATAACGTAACAGGATTTCACTTGCCCCTTTACCAGGTTTTATGTCTAATAGAATTCATCTTCATATACATTGTTTTGAACACTTTTCCTGTGATTCAGTGTGTCCCATCACCAATTTTTAGTACATTAAGCAGAATTTTGATAAATCTTCAAAAGTTTCAAAATGTCACACTTGCATAGAAGATCACACTATTCTAATGAATTATTATCATCCTGCTTTTGGTAATATATATCAACAGGTTTTGTTCAATTCACTAGGCCATATACTGTTTATATGCTCATTATGCTGAGCATGATCATTCTCTGAAGCCCGGTACTTCATGACGTAAGGAAGACTCGTTTTCATGGAATGACCCAAATATTTTACAATTTAAATCATTATCTCTGACACATTCATGTGAAAAATGATGCAATCTCTGATGTCTTTGTAAGATAACACGCTTTAATTTCTTGATGTGATGATCCACCTGGGGTTTGTCAATCTGCTGTAACATAAAAAATTAATTGCTTGGATGTTTGCTGCAGTGCCAAGCTGGTAACGGCAAAACAGAGGGAAATAAGCCAAAATACTAATTGGCAAAATTTACCCTAATGAATCTACGGCTCCGCTAAAAATTTACCAAAGTCTCCAAGTGTTCTTTGCGGTTTGCATTACACATGCGTGGGCCGCGGATGTTTTGTTTGCGGGAATCATTAACCGTTGTGAGTTCCGAGAATAGAGGATGGATGGGAAACTACATCTGCATTTTTTTATAGGTTGGCCTCGGCATGCAGTCGGTGTCTTTAGGGCTCACATACCGCCATAAGTCATCCTACATTGCGAGTTAACACAGCTGGCTTCCTAAGACTCTCCCATGATGGTCGTTTTTCTTATTTAAACATTCATTCTTTATGAATCCCAAGTCTTTTCTTTTGATGTTTTGAAAAATGTTATCCTGCACGGTCATTTCAGGTCATCAATTGGATTGGCGAGCTCCATGGATGTCTTAAATCATCTGTTGAGTCTGTCGTTAATCAGCCATTACCGCAAGCTGATGAGGCCGCGTTGCCACAGCGGCTATACAGCAATCCAGCGATGCCTTCTCATCGTTGTTTCATTTCCGGTACGGTGTTGCTATCCAGAATTGCAAACCACCAACAGGCCATTTGTCTTTGTCAGAGAATTACTGATACTACAACAGTATCACTGAAATAGGCTTGTACAGAATGGGGTTAGGAGACCAGGTTGGCATAGCAATACTTTTCTTGCATCCACCTCTGTGGCCCTGGTTCGAATCCTGTCATGTTACTTTAGTATGTGGATTGAGTTTTCAGTCCCCGCTTGATTCTGTGGCTTTCCCTAAATATGCATGTACAATGCTTAAACACTAATGTTAAATCATGTCGTGATTGACCACTCTTTAAATTTAGGTTCAGCTGTAAAACTGCACTGGTAGAGAAAAACACAAGATTATACAAATTCCAGTATTTTGAGTTTCCTTGTTTTAACTTAATTGGCTTCATTTTCTGCGCCTAGTATATGTCGGGCTTCCATGACCACCTCTGAGCTTTATTAAAGCACATAATAACCTTGATTGCTCGTCAAGGATATACAGACATAAATTCAACGTCCACTAAAAGGTAAAATAGCTAAACAATTATGTGCAAGTTTCATTCCCCCTGTTTAGAGACATTGTAACCTGGACGTCACTCGTAATGCAATGAAGACGACGTCCATCCTGGCCTAGGATGCCACTATTTCTAAGCAATGAATAGATTTGAGAAAGTCTAAATATTCATGTCTAAATTTTTTGGGGAAAATAAAGGAAACTCTAAAACATGCCTTTAGTCTGTTCATCTAACCATTTGTCATGATTTGTGTAAAGGAAAATGTGTTTTCTAGATTAGAAAGATGAGCAGTGTTCTAGCTATATTAACGTGTATACTGTTACCAAATCATTGGTAACTCTATAGCCTTCATGCAGCCCGTTTACACTCGATTCGCCTTTGCCGAATCGAACTCCGCAATTTCCAAAAAGGGGAGTTGAAGCCGGGTAGGCACTAAGTGTAAACGCAAAAGGTGAATTGAAAAAGCGGATCAGACCCAGGTCTGATTCGCCCTTTTCAAGTCACCTTTGGGGTAGGGTTGAACCCCGCAATTGCGGGGTTGAGCCCTGCAATCGTCAAGGTCGCTTGTAGTGTAAACGCTACCCGAATACAGATTCGGCAATTTGAGTGTCCTTGGGGCGGTGCCCGCAGTGTAGTAGATTTAATTGACCAATCTGGCACTAGTGCAGCAACACCTAACAGCTCACGCATGCGCTGCAGTTACATTTAGTGGTGACTTTTGCGGTTTCTGAAGCGAGTTGAAGCGATTTGGGGTGTAGTGTAAACGCGGCAAATGTTCAGTTTTGTGGTCGCAATAAAAATGCTGGATCTGTATCCACCTTTGCCGGTTCGAGTGTAAACACGGTGATGTACTCCATGGCCTTTCAGATTTTACAGGTCAGCCATATCATTTGGTTACAGTCATTGAAAACAATTAGTTTTCAAGGTCAGTGGTAATTAACGCAAATAATCCAAACTCATATGCCATAGATACTGCTGTTTACGTGTGCAGATTTGCATAGTAATGTCTGCATGATATTTTCTGCTGTCTGTTAAAAGGTATCTGCCCTTGTTAAAAAGTCTCTGCCCATTTGTGTAAATTCATTTAAAAAACATAATAATTTGCAGCTTTCCAAAATGCATCATAGCCCCATGATCAGAACAACATGATGCAATCCACAGACCCTGATTTCTTAGTTGTTAAATTTGTATTTGGGTCTTTCAACAGTAAAGGGGGTAGGTGCATGGTAATCACGACCACTTGCGAGCAGAGGGCAGTGTTCAAATCAGGTGCTCGCTTAAGTGGTCGTGATTACCATGCACCTACCATCGCGAAACATGTAGGTTGGAGTACGTTACCAGACTAGTTTCTGAGACGTCGTCGTCTGCTCGCAAGTGGTCGTATTACTACGCATCCACTATGACGAAACATACAGACTGAGGAACGTTACCACACTAAATATTAATTCTTAATGTTTGTCTTCAAAAACTGCTTCAAAAACACCTTTCCACTCAAAAGAAACAATTAGATTTTTAATATGTTGTTTATTTGAATGTTGCGGCCTAGATTCATTTTAGAATGATTTTTATTGCAATTAGTTCTAGGTCAAATACGCTAGGAGCTATGCATACAATGCACGCAAACTAGAGATGCAGAGATTTCGTCCCACTTTTCACCCATAATACACCGCGGTAAACATTGCGTGACGTCATTATGTCATAGGTCTATTGATGCAGTGATACAAATCCGTGCATGAAGTAAAATTTTGGATCACTGCAAATGATGTAATGGGCCTTTAAACAAAGAGTAAGCATGACATGTGTTTGTGCTTAAATCCAGTAGACTACATGTATATGAAGATGTTGTTCATTCTCAATACTTCTTTTAAAGGAACGTGACCCATTTTCCCATGGATGTTGAGATTTTGATACCATATCATGTGTCATATTTTTCTCATTGCCATTCTGAAATTTTACGCTCTCAATCTATATTTCCAGAGATATCCACCAATGTTTTGTAAACTAATTTAAATGTTTACATAAAGCAATGCAGTGATTACATGTACACCAACCTTTTTTCTTCCACATCCAAACTGGGGAATGCCAATTTACGCTGTTTTTTCCCATGGATAGTATTTTGGGGAGGTACATGTATGTTATATGATTGTATTAGTGCAAAGGGTCTATTAAACGAAATACATTTTCTATAAAAAAAATCTGAACACGCTCCAAAACAGACATTCAAAATAAGGGCAATCCATCAACCTGTGTGAAAACATACATGCATCTTTGCATCATCTGACCTGTTGTAATTCACTGACCAGGTTGAAAGATTCAACCCAGTTTCCTCTTGCTCTTCTCGGAAACGAGTTATTGAATATTCATGAATTTGTATCACACGGTATATGCGGTGCTTCCTGTCCAATCTGTCAGTAGGGGCTCTAAGTCGTTGGTCGCAGGCCAGGATGCAACCAGATAGTGGCAAGATGTTATCCAGAACCGAGATGATTGAGGAAAACAGTGGAGTATGAGATGGGCCTGGAGACTGGTCATAAAAACTGACCGACATGGTTACTGTTAAAGGAGCGTATTCAGATTTTTCCAGAAAATGGATTTTGTTTTATAGGTTTTTTGTGTTAATATATCCCACCAAAAAACTGTTTTACTTATTAGAATTTGCCATTGACTGTAGTGCTTAGTTGTAATACAAAATGGCAGTTTTCTCAAAATGCCAAAAATTGATACATAGCGTTTTGCGATGAAAGTCTTCATATAAATAATGAATCTTGCCCACCAACATGACCACCAGTGCAAAAGGTCTATTAAACTATTTTCCATACAAATCCATTGCATTGAATATCTGTGTGACTTGGCGGTCACTTTCATCATCAGATCTAGAGAATACCAGCAAAAAGAACGATGTATGAAATCAAGATCTTGAGGTCATATTCCATGCCATTGGGGCTTGGTGTTGCAAGTAGTTCCACTAGACTGAGGCTGTGTCCGAATGTGAATCGGTGGAAAATGCTAGGTGGGTCTTTCTATAAATTAGGGGTCCAAAAGTGTGACATTTGGTGTCCCCCGTTACACCTTATATGTGTTATTTTTCGTACAAAAATCATTAAAATGGCTTTTAAACCATTTTGTATGAATTGTACTTTATGTACTCACTCTTTGAGATGGAAAGTATTTTAAAAATGTGTCCTGAATTTACAAAAACAAGATGTAAAATGTAACGGGGACACCAACATTGGACCCCTAATTTATAGAAAGACCCAGGTAGATAGATTGATCACTTTCCATAGACTCCTGTGTAATTTCAAGATGCAGCCAATGCAACATCTGGTATGGTGCATGATCACCATTGAAAAGAAACAACCAAACTTGGGATGAGAGACAAATTGTAAGGGCCTTATCTGGATTCGAACCTGAGACCTCACCAGGCAGACGCTCTACTAGCTGAGCTATAAGGCACAGTGGTATACTCCCTCGGGTTTTTTCTGTAGACCCAATTTTTCTCTCGGTGTTGCATGGGAATGCAACTGGGGAAAAGTAATGAATGTAATATCTGGTATGGTGCCTGATCACCATTGAAATGAAACAACCAAACTTGGGATGAAAGAAAAATTATAAGGGCCTTATCGGAATTCGAACCTGTGACCTCGGACTCGCCAGGCAGACGCTGTACCAGCTGATCTATAAGGCATAGTTGGTATACTCCCTCAGGTGGACCCAATTTTTCTCTCAGTGTTGCATGGTAGCACAACTGGGCAAAGTAACAAACGCAACATCTGGTATGGTATTGGGTACCATACCTGATGTTGCCTTCAGAATGCAAAAGAAAAATAAAAACTTAAGCAAGAAATAGCTTGTATTAAACAGTGCTCTTATCATCAGTGTTCAACGATGTTGGGCCTTGAAATGATGATTTTGGAGGGGATTATAAATGAATAATTGTTATGAAGCCGTTTAAGGCAGAAGAAGCCGACTGCGTTGTTTTGTGGTTGCCATATCAACCGTTCCTAACCTCAGTTGTACTTTCATCAAACCACTTACGTCATCATTGAATTGGCATGGTTTGTTCCGGTTAAAAAAATTACCTTGGCAACGGTGTATCCTTGATGGTGGAGTGCATTTTATCATTGTCTGAAGGATTGCGTGTCAAGTTATGTTTAATTGATGAACCTTGCTTGTGTCCTTCCATTATTTGAATCTGTTGCCATGACAGGGGGCAGGTTTTCATATTTCCAAATGATTGACAGTAGATCCACAAAATGCCTACTCGTGCATGATGCACGGTGACAATGTGACTGCCCCGTCATGGCCGCCCGTGCAAGGTGTATATACGGGATTTGCAATGCTCCAAAATTTTAATCAATATTTGGCCAGAAAAACCCTAGTCAATAATCAAATGGAGAATAAAATTTGTTTTAGCTGCCCAGTGCAATGATTCTGCCCAAGATGATATAATTTTGTAAGGAACCGATAATTGAAAAAGGGTAGACCAGCGGCAAAGTTATGTGGGGCGTGGGCGACACGTGCCCCACAAATTTCCAGAAATCTGTACCTTCGGTATCAAAACTATTTATTATCATGTACACCGTAGAGCACCTATTAAAAGATCCTGAGATAATACATTCAGCCAATTACCTTTGAAAAATCTATTATTATTTTGACAATTTATAATAAAATTTTAATTAAAACTAACACATTTTTAAAAATTGCATTTGGTGAACAAGTTAAATGTAATGCATGATTTAAAAAAAAATTCCCTCTGGGTTTATCCATAGTAATATAACTGGTACAATTTCAGTCTATTTTTCTGAATTTAATGCAGATGTATATTTTCAGGAAATGTACATGACCTTTGACTGCAACTTCTGGCAAAACACTTACAGAATGTAAACGTGGCACTCCGAATTATTGCGGTTAACACTGACGCATTCTTATCAGGGGATCAATCTTGATCCTGAGCTCGGGACTAGTGTAAACACAGCAGTAGTGATTCTTATTCCTATAAAAACAGTATTTTTCCCCGAGTTAGTCACAACTATAAGTTAAGAATTCTGTGTGATAAAGTACAGACAAGTTAGATGGTTCTAAATACTTGTTAACATTTACATTAGCTTGACGAGAAGATAAAATTAAAAAGGTGCTGGCAGTTTTGCATTCAGTTGTATTAAAAACACCAGAAAAAATATACTCCTCACACATACAGGCGTTTTGGGGCGAGTTCCTTTGAGTGGAAAAGATCTTGAGTTGCTGCGACCAATTACAAATTGTTAAAAGCAAGTTGTGAGTCATTACAACCTGTTGCGACAAACCAGACGTATGCCATATGAATCTCTATTCTTTGCTCTCTAAAAATACTCGCAGCTTGCCCCATTTTCTCTTTTCTCATGGCTTGTGCAACTACTCATACAGTATAGTGGCTTATTATGAACTGCTGCAAGTTTGAGAAAATGTTTAACATGAAGCCACCACGATTTGTTAACTCAAAGTAACTTGCCGTCAAACTCGTGCCTGTGTCAGAGCACCATTTTATAATAGGAAGATTAAAACATTACAAAAATAAAACATTTTAATTTGTATAATGGATGTCTTGGAGGTAGGGTGCTGATACATGTTCAGAATGTGTGTTCGTCCATATTGAATAAAAAAATAAATAGTACTGTCTCCTTAGAACAAGGTATCGGCATTTCTACTCATGACTAAAAATCAGGAATACTTATTTGTTATCATTATTACAGGCATTTTCAGCATATGTTGAATTAGATTATCATGAAATACAGAATACAAAAGAATACTGCTTGGAATTTTATAATACATTGTATGGTGAGAATTAACAAACCAGCCTTTCAGCTGACAAATTTGAACTTGGTTTTAGTCCGTAGTACAGTGAAACTTGTTATATAGTGGCCACCCAAAGGACTGACGATATGTGGCCAGAATAAACAGGTGGCCCTTATATAGAGGTTTACCAGGCACATGCATGGAAATTAAAACACCATAAAACATACCACACTGCATGTCTATGGTTGTAAAACAGCTAAAAATGAAGTACATCAAAGGGTTCCTCATTAAAAAGTTGCAATCTGTTTTGTAATAACTTCAAAAATTTGCCACAGTAGCTCGGTTCATTGAGGCAATTTACTGTGTGTGGCCAGATTATCAAGGTTCAACTGCCTTAGGATTGTACAGTACATAGAAATCCTACTGCCCTGGCCACTGGCCGCGTTAGACAGGGGCCCTAATATCAAGGTTTTGGGACCGAACAGATCTAGCCACTTTAGGCAGGTGGCCCTTTATAAAGGTGGCCTTAATAGCAGGTTTCGCTGTATTTGTATGGTACAAATAATTCATCCTTCACTCCTTAAAATCAGCTCTAACAGAAAGTATGACAACTGTGTGAGGGATTAGAAGTGGGCTTGTACTTGTAAAAAAAGTCCTGACGGAATAATAAAATGTTCCTTTTCAGGTGCCTGAGTTACTGTTTGTCCACTTGTTTACCAAGCTCTTTATTGTTTTATTCGTGTGTGCATTCTGCAGGAAGCATGAACATCTCTTGTGATAGGGTCCTACTCTTAACACGACTCAGCACCTGCCTCGCTCTCAATTCCAGCTCAAACAAGTGTTTGTCATCATCTTCCGGAATCAGCCGCCGAACCGTCTCCGCCAATCGGAACAAATACTCCAAGTTGTGTCCGCTCATGCCATGTGAACTCACGATCTGATTGGCTATGGTGTCCGTGCTGGCCGGTCCCATGTAAAGCTCGCATTCCGGAGTGGCGGTGAATACCCACACTTGGTGCTGCGTGTCATCTCTAGCAAAAAATGTCATCGTGTTGAACGTGTAACCACCGAGTTGGCACTCGCGTGTGTTTAGGTGTCGTAAAGCTTGAAGAATCTGGGTTTCTCCTTCGAGCAGAAAAGCTACGCCCCATGTCACACCCTGTGATGACAAAATGAAGGAGTCAAAAAAGAAAGTAAAAAATCAGGATTGTCACACTATTGTTATGGCATGTGGGTCACAGTTTAATCCTGATGTAAAGGGCACTGTTAATACAATATTCTGCCTCAATGCGTCGGGCATGAGCAGCGGTTTAGTTCATACCTTTTTTAGACCTTCCCGATCCTGCGACCTTTCTACATGACAATAAAAAAAGGCTGTCCAATATCCACACTGTCGATGCATATATTTTTATACATGTAGTTTAAGCGTTTTCACATTCAGATATATTAAATTGATGTCAATTTTTTAGCACAGGCAAGGTCTCACCAGAACCTTTCAAGACTTTTTCCGTAACAAAATTGGCCGTAAACACTATGTAAAAACCGATAATTGAAGTGTCCATTCAAATATTTGGTAAAAGTTTTAATTACGGAATTACAAATCTGACTTACTCTCAGCATCTTTTTTGATGGATACCGGCGCATTATAAATTTAAATTATTATTATTATTATTTATCATCATCTAATTAAGCCTATTGTGATTTGTTTTAAAAGGTCTTGGGAAAAGTATCGACTACATCATGAGTAGGCATGGATCTACAATGAAACTTGTCTATAGTGGCCACCCTCGAGACCGTAGAAAACTGGCCACTATAAAGAGGTGGCCTCTTTATAGAGGTTTCTTAAGCATTATACACATGGCATTTGGGACCAAAGGTGGGTGGCCACTATATGCAGGTGGCCTGTTTATCAAGGTGGCCTTAATAGCAGGTTTCACTGTACCAGTAAGGAATACAAATTCAGGCTTGCTCGAGGATAAATCTGTTGTTGCCCTTTGTTAGAAGTTAACATGATTCAGAAAAACACCCGTCTTTTCTATAATTGCCAGCAAAACGACAATCATCCCAGATGTGACTTGGAATTTTAAGTCTTTTTTTTTTTACACTGGTGAAAAAATATTCGTTTTTACAGTCTATAATTCTATTTATCTTGAAATGACAATATTTATGTATGCAACTGTATCATTGTGGAAAATGTCAAGAATTGCAAACTTTCCACATTTTTCCCACAAGTTCCAGTGTTCCACAAGTTCCATCTTTGAAGTTGAATGGACGAGTCTGAATTGCATGGCTGCATCTTGAAATCAGTGGTTGGCTATAGATATAGACCATTCCCAAAACCATATGGAAACCTTCCCTGTGTGTCCGCCATAGCTGGGACGCGGTCAGTGCATGAACTATACATTATGTGATGATGCTCATTGTCTCGTCACTTCGAACAAATTGCGCGTTTGTTGTGATGGTGAATTCACACTGTGCCTTTTCGTGCGCGTCGCTTTGAGAAAAAGCGATGTGGAGGGAATTTTGAGTGAAATGATGCACTGAAAATCACTGAATTATGAAAAGACTTTCCGTTCAACATATTCAAGCTAATCCTATGGTTTTCGGTGCGATGTTTCACCCCAAATTCCTTCCACAGAATTAGGTTGGACGGAAAATGTTTTCATAAATCAGTGATTTTTCAGTGCATCGTTTCACTCAAAATTCTTTCCACACCGCTTTTTCTCAAAGCGATGCGCATGGCAATCATGCGCAAAGCTTAGGCTCAGTGTGAATTTGTGTGTGCGAAGAGCGTGTAGCACGCATCATGGATGCGCGCTGTTCATTTTAACAACACAAAATGCACAGTCCATGCGCTGGAAAAAGCTGCGTCCCAGCTATGGCGGACGTGTACAGCGAAGGCGTCCTAGGAATGGTCTATACCGCTTGATCACTTTTCATAGACTCGTGTGTAATTCGAAGATGTAGCTAAATAATTTTGATGGAAACATTATCAAGGAAATAAATTGTCCATTTTCTTTGTATAGACTGATTTTGTATACATGAGCATTTATGCTCGCCCCTTTGGACATTAACCTGTTCACTATTAACCATTCATTCTGGAGGACAGTGAGGATCCACTGATTGTGCAAACTTCTGTTGTAATACTATTTTCTTACAACAAACTTGAAATAAAGATTTCAACAAGAAAATTTCTTTTCCAGTTTGTCATTAATCACTTTTTACAATGAAAGCCTTGATATACACATGCCAGATTGAACTCGATAAGTACAAATTCTGTTTATCAGATTTAAAATTAGCCATGTATCTTTAGTTTGCCAACATTTTAAATTTTTACAGTGAGAATGTTGTTTTTGTTAATTCATGGCATCTTCGACAGCCAAGGCCCTTTATGCCATAAACTATATGGTTTAAGCTTTTAACTATACTTTATTATCAACTTGAGATGACGAAGGAGGAGTTCCAGTTTTAGAAGTGGGGGGAACCCATGCGGGGACTGCAAACCCAATCCACATACACGCCCCGGATTCGAACCCGGGACGCCAAGAGGTGAAAGGCAAGGAAAGAACCATTACGCCAACCCGACCACCCGGACAGTTAGAATTTCAGTTTGAATGACTTTTATTTTTTTCAAAATGATTTCACAAAGTGATTTCACAAGTCAGTTTTATTAGGTAATAATGATCAAATAAAATTGGAAAATGGACTCAAACCTAAATGTATGCCTTTTATCTACTAGCCAATTATTCATTTTCTAAACTGCTAATATTAATGTCGTCCTTAATACGAGAATTGTTTTCTCGTCTGGGTTACATTGGTTGGAACGCAATGGTAACAAACCCCACATGAATTTATTTCCGTTGGAAATTGACAACCGAAGGTAGTTCTTTAAAAACCATTCACTTGTACACAAAATCTATATATAGATTTTCAAGGTTTTCTCAAGCATTGATGCATCTATAGATGTAGCTAAAATGTCTTCAGGCTAGTTTACCAACATTCTTCCTTGGATATGTTACTCTTATTCCACGAATCTGTAAAAAGTTTTATCTTGCAAATGATACATGGGACCTTGAACTGTGGCTGGTTTTACAGGTGGATTTGCTTAAATCTAAAACAATGTTAAAATCTCACCACAATCGACTGTTACTTTTGTGTTGCATGTACATGCATAATGAGTTTAAGCTATTGTAACTTTTTTAATGACGGATTTCAAATTCAGTAAAATTTGAGCTTGTCTTTCCTTACTAGAACTGATGTTATACATTTTGTTAACGAAATCAAATTAAGTATTTAATTTGTATCGCAGTAAAAATAATTTCCTGTTATGTGACGATATGTGACAGAGGGACTCTACTAAAATAGGGACATGTATATGTTATACATCAAGACATTATTTTCCCTTTTGTAATTTTTTTTGCCGCTGGCTACCGTTCTGCTGGCGGTTTAGGAGCGGCAGGGCACTGGTGGTTTGCCGCTGGCTACCACAAGTGGTCTGCTGGCGGTTTTAGAGCGGCAGGCCACTGGTGGTTGCCGCTGATCACTGCTAGTGGTCTGCTGGCGGTTTAGGAGCGGCAGACTAGTGGTGGTTTGTCACTGGCTATTGCTAGGGGTCTGCTGTGGCAGTTTAGGGGCGGCGCAGGTAACTGGTCGTTTGCCGTTGGCTACCGATACTGGTCTACTGCCATGGCAGTTTAGTAGCGGGAGACCACTGGTGGTTTGCCGCCGGCTACCACTATTGGTCCGCTGGCGGTTTTAGAGCGGCAGACCACTCGTAGTTTGCCGCTGGCTACCAGTAGTGGTCCGCTGGCGGTTTTAGAGCGGCATGCAACTGGTGGTTGCCGCTGGCTACAGCTAGTAATTCACTGGCGGTTTAGGAGCGGCGCAGGCCACTGGTGGTTGCCGCTGATCACCACTAGTGGTCCGCTGGCGGTTTTAGAGCGGCAGGCCACTGGTGGTTTGACGCTGGCTACTGCTAGTAGTACATTGACGGGTTTAGGTCGGCAGACCAGTGCTTGCTGTTGCTTGTGGTACGCTGACAGGTCGAGGTCGGTATACCAATGGTATGTTTGTCGCTGGTGGTCTGCTGGTGGCTTGGGAGTGGCAAAATGCTGTTCGCATGCCACTTGCGAGCCACTAGCGGTCGGACCAATAGCTCGTGCACTTGGGAGTAGCCACGAGGCAAGGAATACCGACGTGAAGTAGTAGAAGATAATTAAAACGCGTAAATACCATTCTAGCAGATTTCTGATGCTGCAATTAGTAGAAAATGACACATCGTTTCTTATTATGACTTGACTGGATCCAGAAATATCACTTTTTATGATTTTCAAGATGGCGTCAGCGACCATTTTGAAAAACGTGCTATAAAAAGGTTAGCCGTCACTTTTAAGAGGTGTTTTTTAAAAATCAAATCATCAAGAAAAAAGGTATGCTACCGTCTGTCACATATCTTACACCTGTTGGAAGTAAGTTGCGTTTTTGTATTTAAAAATGCATTGAGCTAATAATTATGAACATCATGTTTTTAAATAATTTACTGTAATGTTTATATGTACATTACGTAAGAATTTACTTTACTCTATGCACTTGATCCTCCGTTCTGTGTGAATAAACTTATCACATGAGTGGATATCGAAGCTTTGTTTCTTGTTTAAAAAAAGTGTTTATTCTTAATTTTTGTGTTTTGTTCTGTGGAGATCTGTATGTGACACGTTTAAACCGTGCGACATGGATTAGTAAATGTTCCAGGGTTTCATAAATACGAGATGATACGCTTAAAGCTCCCACGTTTATCGCTATTCCAATTTAACTAGCTATTTGCATAATGACCGGCGCCCCAAATCCTTTACTTTTAAATGGAGGTGCGGTTCAGAAAGTCACATAGGCCTACTACGCTAATGTTGTCAGGTGGTGCACGCCATTGCGTAGCAACCAACATTCGGGTTCCTTTATGCAATTCTCTCCTACGCTGAACACGGTATCGATTCTGTACTTAACACCTGCCGCGTGCACCACATAGCAACACAAATTTAGTCTGGTCAAGTGGATACTAAGTGTGCGTGTGAAAGGAAGTACGTCAGTACACCAGATGCTGTTCATGCGGAACACGCAAAAGGCCATTTACTGCAGACACAGATGTTGCATGATTTTCTTAAAGGCACAAGCTCGTCAGCAATGCGTGTGCGCCAAATTCGTGCCACGAAATATACAGCCCCATAGCAAAGGCATGGAGCTGCGTATTTCGTGGCACGAATTTGGCGCGCGCGCATTGCTGACGAGGATCTGCCTTTAATTTGCTCCATTCCGACGTCATTTTAAAATTGCTATTCCAATTAATCCAGTAATTGAAATTATTAAATAAAAAGAAGCTTTTCTGGATACCATGCGTTTCTGATACTGTGCGCCCCGATAGACCGTCAAAAAAATATCGAACTCGCCTTCGGCTCGTTCAGTATTTTCATGACTCGTGTGGTATATTTTCATAGGCCTATCTATACTATATTCTCAAAGCCATCCAATATTATACATGTATAAAGTTACACAATAAGCGGTATGACTTTTGCGGTGTACGATTGTACACCAAAATGTGTTCACCAAAATGTTATACCAAAATGTGTTCACCAGTATGTTTTGGGAACTGCCCTTCACGGTAAAACAAATTTGTATAATACAGTTGACGATATGATATAGAGCCATATCGTGATTTCAGGTACCGTACAACACAGTTTTCCCGTAGTATCGATCACTGTTTACAGTTCTTGTGGGCAGATCGATAAGCACATTACGTTTTTATACGCCTCTCCCCCAGGCCTTGGGCGGGCCACTACTGGTGCGCGTTTTCTTTACATTTTTAAACAAAAAATCTCTTCCAGTTCCCACGGTCTGCCGTGTGTTCGCAATCTGGGCGGGCAGCTTGTACGTTTTTTGTTTCCTGGCGATTATAACAATCTGGCGCGTTGACTGTCGCATAAAAGGGGAGTCGAGGTTATCGAACGCCGAAGTTGGTAGTGAGATCCGTTGCCGTCGTCAAGCTTTTTAGATTGAGGTTTTCGTGGTAATGTATGCAAATTCCATGCATATATTTTAAAAACAAAGGGGTTGCTCTTAACGACCATAGAGATTGTCCGGTGCTTGTCCTACCTAGCAACGACAACTAACGTGTACAAAATAAATTCCAACCACATAAATCGAATTTAAAGTAACGGGTGAATGAAATAGCTCATCACTTGGCAATGTCACAAGAAACTTTAATGAATTTCGATACATTACGAAAACGGCTTTTGCCTGAAATGTTTAACGAGCCCAAGTTTTGTTTTTCAGCAAAACGAAACGGACCTGCTTGACGTCATACTTCCACAGCATACGCTGTGAACTAGAAATAACTTAAGCTAGAAATGAGATTTGACCGAAAGTGGTCGGGATCTGAACATGGATTCCACAAACAGATGTTGCTTATGGATACCTGCATAACTCTGGCAATTTCTTGCAATCACATGACATATCTATGCATACCTGCCAACATTGCCAAGTAAAAAAAATCGTACTGTAGTAAAACTTGCAACGGTCGAGTTGGTACAAAGGTCAAGTTGACCTGTTACTGCACCGTTTTCATGTACACAACACATGCGGCGCGCGCGGAGAGTCAGGTCAAGTCGACCGTTACGATTGTTACGATTTCAACACTTTTAACACTTAAAAATCGTAACGAATGCGATAAAATCGTACTATACAGTGAAACCTGCTTTTAAGGCCACCTTGATAAACAGGCCGCCTGCTTATAGTGGCCACCTGTCTTTGGTCCCAAATGCCATTTGTATAATGCTTAAGAAACCTCTATAACGAGGCTACCTGTTTATAGTGGCCAGTTTGTTACGTTCCCTAGGATGGCCGCACTATATACAAGTTTCACTGTAGGCCTAATACATAACTGACAAAACCAATAATTTGGGCAAGCCAAATTGTTTTTCGAGGAGGCAACAAATACTTTTGAAATTTATCAATTGCAATGACCCAAAATTTGTCTTCTTAAAGGCAGTACACATGATTGGTATCTCGAAGAATCAGAAATGTTCACAGACTTACACATAACTCACACGATATAAACATGACGACGGCAGAAAACTTCCCCTGAAATGGTTGTCTGAAGTGCTATAGTCTTTGAGAATTAAATGAGCAAAACAATTATTTTTCGTAAATTTAATTCGCCCCAAAACCATTTCGCCCTGGACTACTTCGTCCTGAACCACTTCGCCCAAGTGCCATTTCGCCCCCAAGCCACTTCACCCCAAAACAACTTCGTGCACAGGCCGTGGTTCAGGGCGAAGTGGTTCAGGGCGAAATGAATGTAAACCTTTTTTTTAACTGTTTTTCTTAGACGAAGTACGGCGCTGGTTTTTGCTCAGGTTGGTTTTTATCATGAATATCTTCAAGCCCCCAAATTCATCTGCGCTGTACCTGTATAACAATTAAATAGGGCCTATGTCTAAAGGTTTTCTTTTCTACTTATGAAATAAAAATTTGGGTCACTGAAATATGCATCTAAAAATTAGTGAAAATTAGTGTTGGGCGTAGTGTCAACAACAAAATTAATGGAAACATTATATAATCATACACGGAAACTGCCTGGTTGCACACAACCGTTAGTACAAGCATGGAGAATTTCCTTCCTCCATGGTACAAGTTAGAAAGAAACATTTCACATTGTAATTGTTTTAATGATCAAATTAATTAGCATTTTGTACATGGTCTGTATGTCATAACAAGACAGATTTTCAGTGTCCGTATAGCCTATGTGTGAACCGACCGATACATGCGTGTACTACGTCAATCGACGCGTGTGGAAACAGCTAGGTCATGTGACCGCCGTGCGTGCGTCATCATGTCAACAAACCCACGTGCCTCCAATCGCACATGGTGGGCGTTTTTACATGTACGTCGAAGTTCATCCGTAGGCTTATAAACTGGGTGTGCGGTTCCAAGTACGGCGCAAAACAGTATGTATACAGTCAAAGGGCCGAATACATAAAAACTAGCAATTGTTTTTCCAGGCCTTTGTACTTGCATTCTTAAACATAAAAATAAGCAAGTGCTAACAAGCAAAAGCTTCCACTTTTAAGCAAAAGCAAAAGAGTGTTTCAAGATCCCTAAATAGGATCTTGAGCTCTTGCTATCACACAAGATTTACCGTTATCAACCGATATCTACAGTATAGGTCTAAAATGTACAGAAGCAGGATCATTGTTCGCTATGATATCTCACAAGAAACCTATCGCTAACCGTTTTGTTTCGACAAACAATGTGCATGTTGAACGGCTACATGGCGCAAAATGTATGCCCGAGTATGCATGGTAGGGTACCCCGGGTGAGGATAAAAAGCGAACCCATGCGTCTAGTCTAGCTATACAAAACCGTTAATTTATAATACGCGCGCCCCTTGATGAATAGCGCTATTGTTCAGAACCCCAAGCGAATGGTAATGAATGTTTTCAAGCAATTTCTGTTGCGTTGGCTTCCGTTTGATGGGCTTATGCTTTTGCTCGGTGCTTCTTTTTCTTCTTCTTATAAGCTTCTCTAGTTTTTATGTATTCGGTCCAGGTCCTCCTGGCTAAAATTAACGCCAGTTGTTAAGAGTATTCTTTTTGAGGACCGTAAGGAATTTTGGCGCACGTATACATTAAACCTTTAGTTCAACAAGGTGAAAATGATCAACATTTTGGAGCTGAATAGTTCGACTTAACGTGGAAGTCGGCCATTTTTGATCCCCCTATTAAAAGGACAATCGTTTTCTTTCTAAAAAGTATAACATCTTTTGAAATGGGGCAAAAGGTCAACTGATCTATATATGCAAATATTGTGTGGTAATACAGAGACACTCCAGCATGTACTGGAGCCAAACATATAGCTCTTTGGAGAAAATGTCAATTCAGTTGAGGATGAGGGGTTTCAAAAAGAGGGCTTATCACTTCTGATAATGATATAGTAGTTTTAAAAGTTTGTTGAATGCCACCAATGATAACAATTATCGGCCCATTATAAGCGTAGTGAGATGGCGTTGGTTTGTATAGTTACGTCATTTGGAATGCACGGTACAACCCGGCTTGAAAAAAAAAAGTTCACTTATGCACTGAGGTATGGTTCCCGAGGTAGTGAACCGGTGCCACGTCAACCACTCTGGATAATATATTTAATTACATGTATGAATAATTGGCATATACAATGCAACGTTTTTACCATAATTTTAATGAATGTTTTATGTAATTGTTGCGTTGATTTGTGTGTAAATTTGTCCTTTTTATTATTGTTCCTGCGTCATCTGGTATCCTAGATGGTGTCCTGGATTGTATGTGAACATTCTTTTGTACATTTTAATAATGGTCTAATAAAGAATGATAGAATATAACAAGGAACATTATTTTTAGGTCCCAGTTCTTTGTTGTTTTCATTTCAAATAATACAATGTTCCTTTTATAACAAGATAGTCTGCAAAATCCTAAGAATATTGGCAGCCTAAGGCAGGGGTTTTGTATGACTTTTGTTAACGCTTCTGACTCCAACACTAAACTTTTTTACACTTATATTCGTGTAAAAGAAAGACGAAACTAAACTCCTCAAAAGGAGTTCGGAAACTCAAGTTTGACTGACAATTTCTCTCTTGTTACCAAGTTATTTTCCTTGAATTTTGTATCATTAGAAAGCTCCGTAATGATGTGTCATTTGTTACGATTAAGCAATAGACCGTATCGAATAGCCGCCATTTTGTTACTTAAACCGTTCAACAATGGAAGCACAATATGTGCAACCATGTATTTTCTCAAGGAACAAAGAAACTGCCCCACGAAATGGCGGCTATTCGATACGGTCTATTGGGAGATGTGCAGGGCGAGTTGAAAATTGCGGTGGGTATAAAGTGAAATGTCACAAAATGCATTGCTATTGTCAACAAGTTTATTGACACATGCCCATTCCCCTAACAAAAGGGGAATGCACTGTATGACAATAGCAGTGAATTTTGTGACATTTCACTTTACACCAACCCCACCTCTCCCCCACCCCCCTATTCAGCTGTGCTGCACATCCCCCAATTGCTTAATCATAACAAATGACACATCGTTGTAAAGAACAATAACATGATTGGGCAACACAAGTTCCCTTAACTCCAGCGCCCAAATAACCGGCCCCAACAATGCAACCTAGAATGTAGGTTCGATTCCTGGCCGTGACGGGTTGTGGCACCTGTGCCCTTGAGCAAGGCACTCAACCACACTTGCTCCCATTCCTGTAATTGGCGGTCCCTCCGCTGTTGGATGTGGTATATAAATAATAAATAAATAAATAAACCTACATCATAAAAGGAATCCTTCACTTGCTCCTCCAGCAATGTGGTTTATGCCATCACATGTCAGAAGTGCCCCACATTGGACAAACGCAACGAATCAACAGCCACAAGTTCGACATCCGGAACAAAGACACACAAAAGCCGGTATCTGAACACTTTAATCCGGCAACCTGAGCCACTTAGGCTCAATAAATAACCTCGAAGTTGCCATACTCACACAGAGAAACTACATAACCAGGATAGAAAGGGAAACCACAGAACAAAGGATCATTCAGAGACTGGACTGCATCGGTCACACTATATTCATGACTCGGCTATATAGACTGCAGAAGTAAATACGTCACCTTTTGTTGGTTGCCTAGGCAATTGGATCTAAACTCAACCGTGTCCCAATGCTTTTCCAATGGTACTTTTCCCGACGGCCATGATAGTTTAGATCAGATTGCCATGGCAACGCACGTCACACTTTGGCTGTCTATACGCCTAACTCAATCTTATTCTATGTTGATTATGTTTTTCTTCATTGCATCTGATGAAGTATATAGTAGTTGCTACGAAAGCTTATGCATCTTTGCTCTATAGGTTAGTCTTATAAGTGCTACAATATACCTTATTAAGTTGTTTGTCACATATCATAAGTAAGCCAGACAAAACTCACTCATAATAACATGATTCAAAATACTCAAAATTACAAGGGTATGAATAATTTTGGGCACAACTGACAACTGTACATGAATTTGGATACATTACGAAAACGGCCTAATGGCCCCTGATCATGTACGAACGACGTACTGACCATCCGCCATATTGGTCATCGTACTCACCTCTGCTATTGGAACTAGAGTTGCAACTCGACCGGGCTGTAACACAAACAAAATCAACCGAAAACTTGTTATTTCACCTATGGCAAAAAATACTCATTCGTTTAACTTGTACAAACAACAAAATGGCAAATTATCGTCACAAAATTCAGCCATGCATGAATTAACATACCTTTCCGGGCACGCCTCTGTGCGTGGTACTGCCTTGCCAGAATCGCCGAACATAACCATTGATATGGCCGATTTTCATCGCCGAATACTCGAAATTTGGCTTCCATATCAGAGAACCGTACCCGAAGACCCATAAATACTTCGTATTTGGACAGTACTGTGGCGGAAAAGTGTCATTTGGTGCCATATTTCACGACAAACTTGAACAATTTCCTCCTTACTCATGCAAGAATTTCGTGAGATCTGTTTTTAGTTCATGTCGTTTAGTCATCCGGCCGTGCGTGCCTTTTCCACCCGCGGGTACGCGTGTGACGTAGCGCGTACGTCATGACTTCCTCCTCCAATGAACGCAGCCAATTAGGGACAGCGCCTCCAGCGTCTCGTGAATATTTATGTTTTATGTAAATTTGTGGCCATGGAAAACAATGACGCAACATCAACACGCGTGAATGGATTCCTTATCATTGAAAATGAAAAACCGCGAATTGGTAACTGTATGTACACTTTTGAACCTATATCCAGCACGATATGTGGCAGAGGGACTACCCCCTAACGCCCCTATACCTCAACACACTCTTCCCTTTTGTTAACGCACCAATCCCCCGCCCCCTAAAAACTGAAAGGAATTCCTTGGAAATTCCTTGGATGTTTGAGACACAATGGGGGAACAATGGTACGGGTAGGGGCCGGCATACCCTCTGCTACATATCGTGCTGCATATGATCAGTCCACCATTTCATTTCGTGGTCTGTTTCGTATTGTTGTGACATTTTTTGTTCTCTCAGCTGCTACAGTTTTAACTTTAAGTTAATTCCCAAATCAGCAAACCACTTTTCAACTTTGGAGGGGATTGGAAATAATAATACAGCAAGTAAGCACAATGTACGTATACCGTTGAAACGTGTTTACCATAGGCAGGCCGGTGACACCCTAAACAACAGTGGCAAACCTCCCCTCCCCTCATTAACGAGCCCGCACAGGCTCCTTTGGAAATAAAACAAAATGGCTGGGTTGACTTTATGCATGTAAATTATTATTGTCTCTTCCGTTTTGTGTGTCCTATAATAAATTGGAATACTAACAATTATAATTTCTACCGGCTATGGCCCTTCACGCATGATGTCCCGGCTTTGACATTATAATTTTTTTATTTCAACTCAGATGACAGTAGCCTTGGGGCGGTTAATTTTGGCGGGAAATTCGAATATTTTTTATTCACGCCACTCTGAGAGTGCGTTGCCTTTAGAGCGCCAATTATACATTGGTATAAAAAATAGTAATTTTCAGATTCACATTATACTTCTGTCAGTTGTCTGTAAACGTCCCCGGTAGAAGTAGACAAAAATAAAATATTAGGTCGCTGAAAGTATAGTTTAGGATACGAGAATGTGGACTAGTTTTTAAAGATCCGAAATTCGGTTTTTTTTTTCCGCCTTTCACTTCTGGCGAGAAAGGAGATGCAGTTCGGGGCGTACATATGGATTGCGTTAGCAGTCCCTAAGGTTCCCCCAGGAGATTTCCCTGGGGGTTCCCCTTCCCGAAAACTGCATCTCCTTTTTCGTCATCTCAAGTAAAGCTACTGTAACCGTAGGTCTATAGGGTAAGTCGTTTTTCATTACGGCCGGTACTCATCCCCGGTTTCCGTGGCATGGAGTGACTATAGAGCATTGCAACACGTACCCCGTCCTGGATGAGATATATATACCAGTCCATCGCAGGTCTATCCCCAGCTAGTCGGGTTCCCCAACCGTATTGCTGGTATCCATTTATACACCTGGGTGGAGAGAGACAGGGACAAGACACAACGCGGTGCAATGGCCAGGTTTCGAACCATGGACCTCTCGACCGAAAGTCAGACATGCACGCTATCCACTAGACCACCACTGCACTATACCGTATAGCAGAGGGAATAGAATGAACGGTAATGCACCTATCGATTGTTTCCCCCACCCCTCCCCCGGGCTTCCCCACCTAAGAGGTGGGGATTGTCACTTTTCGCGTGACAAAATCCCCACCCCTGGGGCAAAATTTACGTGACAAAAATCCCCACTCTCGGGTGTAAAACATGCGCGCCTTGCTATTTATGCATACAAATTTGTTTTACACGAAAAACGTGACCAAACCCCCACCTAATGGGCCGGGAAGTGGGGGGGGGGGCAATTGATAGGTGCACCATAACGACAAAGATCTCATATTCACGCGTACGGAAAGCGTGGTTTAAATTGAAGGTCAACGTACCACACGGTTAAATTTCTTTTTATGAAATTCACTTCTACCTTTTGTCTAAAAATAAATCAACGCAAAAATGGAACCTGGTCACAATACACCTTTAATTTGAAAGTGTTTATACATAATTAGCATGTGTTTTGTATTTTTTTTCATATAACATAATTAGCATGTATTTTTTTTCTTTTCATATAACAAAACTGAATCGATTGGCAGCAGGTGTTTCTGTGTTGTGCGTTTGACCATATAAATCCAAATCCAGTGTGGATTCTTGTGCAACATGCTGTACTGGCTAGGAATTCTACAGGTTTTAGAGGGATTTGTTCATATAGTAACAGTGTGTTTACCCTGCGCTACACCAAGCGCAAATTTATGCATCGTTGCACCAATGTAGTGTTGGGATTGAACAGTGCATTTGGGATTAGGCGTAATAACCTAATTGTTGGGTGAGCAGAAATCCCTGTCCGTTCGGTCTTTTACCTTGAACAATGACAGGATGATTGATTTTCTGAGTCCCTGGAATAAATGACATTTGTTTTGTATACAGGCATGCCTATGGGGCCTGGCATACTGTTTGCTTTGTACATATGGGAGCCTGCCAGACATTATGGGCTTGCCTTGGAAAATCTGGGTCAAGCTTTCACCGGGACTTTCAGATTACTATCTTGTTTAGAAAGACAATATACAGTTCAGTTTGAATAAAATGTGGCATTTTCCAACTTTGGACATTTCGTTACAGAAACTCACTATAAATAAGCGCATATGTAACAAACAAAGTAAGTTAGACTGGAATCAGTTCGTTCTTTCGTGTGGTCAGGTTGCTAAGATTAGCTGACTTTAGTCGATGTAGCCATGCACCTTATAATTATAGGAGGTTCTTCAGCACGGCAATGAAGTGCAAGAGAACAGGAAGAAATTATCAAAATAGAGGTGGGAGAAAAACCCTCCACACACCAGGGATGCGTTCGGGCGTGTACTCGTGTCAACACGAGTATACTCCTGCGCCATTAACGACACTTGGGTCAATGAGAGTATTGTGCTCTCGCTGCTCCCAGACAAAATGAGCAGTGTGCTCTTACTCCTGACGAGTGCCATCTGATTTGTACGAAGATGGCAGAATACGGGTAGGATTTTTGGTGAATTTGCTCAACGTGTCAACTGGATAACTGAAACAACAACTCACTAAGGTTTGTTTTACACGGTATCAAAGGTTCTCACAACTTACGGTCTGTATTTTTGTTCAGTTTCTTGTGAGCAGTGAAACGGCGTTTTTTTTGTGTAGTCATGGCAAGAGACGGCCATCTTGACTGATGGCCATTCGCGGACTTGCCGTTCGCGTAACGTGACCCGAGTGCAATGCGCATGCACGCATTATAGGCCAGTAAATCTGGCATTTTCTAAGGAACTAATTGCAACAGAATTTTTTTTACCACAATGCATTTCCTTGAGGTCCCCCAAACACCATACTAAAAGTCCCAAAATATCCAAGCATGGGAAAGGTGCCTAATTTGCATAAATCCAAAATGGCCGCCAAAACTTCAAAAAAATCTAGATTTTGATATATCTTCACTTCTAAATAGCTTATTACAATGATTTAACTTTCTAGGAATGGGTTTTTGGACACAACAAGTCTAATAGGATAGGTAAGACATTGTTTACATATATGGATCATTAGCATATTTTCAAAATGGCCGCCAAAAATGTAAATTATGTCTATTTAACACACGTAAGACGTCATTTCGTATTATAAAATAGCTTGGAACAAATTGCACCATTGTTTTTTGCACCACAATATATTTATTAGAGGTCCCTTGAATACTATACTAAAAGTAACAAAATATCCAAGTATGGGAAAGATGCCTAGTATGCATAAATCAAAGATGGCCGCCTGCCAAAATTCAGAAAATGTAGTTTTTGACGTATCTTCACTTCTAAATGGAGGACCCTAATGGAAATAAGCTTTTCTGGATTATCATTGGATGTGAGCTAAACAAATATTTCTTATTATATAGTAACCAGAAACACTATAATACCACTCACCAGACCAGAGTGAACAATTAAGATTCCTTAGAAGAACTGAAATATTTCAAGTGAGTACCATTATCATTATTTATGATTTGTGGGTTTGTTTTGAGAACTTTTGCTACTAATATGACTTAATGAACAATCCTGATCAATTTGTTTCGAGTGGAAATATTTCCTTCTTTTGTTTCTGTCAGTTTTCAGTCACTAGTCAGAAAAATCTGGACGTTCCGAGTTGATGCAGCTCACTCCCGTACATTCCGCGCAGACGTCGCTGCAGGGTAAACCATGGCGTCGGCAGGTGCATCTGGCTGTACTGCATTGACTCTTGCAGCCACAGTATATCATTTCCAGTAGTTCAGGTGGTGCTGGTGGCTTGTCTGTCTGCTGTGGGAGGTATTTTCCATCTACAAGCTGCCATCCCCATTCTTCTGGCTTCATCATCTCCGTGCCCATTACTTTCCACTGCATTACTTTCATAGTAAACACGAAGGCTATGGTACAAAGCTGCTGCAGGCGTTGGTGGCAATGTTTGGGCCTCCATTCGAGATGCGAATTGATCTTGTCACAAAACCTCTTGTAGCGTAAGGTATTAAGTCCTTCACTCTTACTACTATAGAGTAAGACCATTGCCTCTTCGCCTGCCTTGATGATGTCCTCTCTTGATGCGTTGGTTTGGCCAAAGACCTCTGCTTGTTGGCGGAACTTGACGGAACTCTTGATCTTTTTATGCTACGTTTACACCATGTCCCCGGCAGTCCCGGCGCCCCGGCCCTAGTTGGGCCGGTGTGCTGCGTTCTACCACGGTGCGTTACGTCCCGGTACGGAAAGCGTGGCGCGCCGTGCCGGTTCCGGGCCGCGAGGCGGACGGCGCGCCCCGAAACCGGGACGGCGCGCTACGTTTTAAGCGCCGTTCCACTACGGATGGGTCCACGTCCCAGGCCGGCCTGCTAAGTTCTGATGCGGTGCCTCACGTCCGTCCCGTTCGTGTCACGTTTGTTGTCCCGGCCCAATACGTTCCCGACGGTGTGCGAGGGTCTGCTGCGGCGCCCTGCGACTGAACGTGGCAGCTGTCACGTTTCACGCCCCGGTAGTCTTCCGGTGAGCCCCGGTGGGTATAAATAGTGCGCTCCACACCTTCATTTGCACTTCGTCCTGGAGCGCTGCCGCAGCAACATCGTCATCATCGTGAGGCACCGGCCGCGATCAGAGGTTCTCGGCACCCCACGGTGCCACACCCCGGTGAGTCAAGGCACACTGCGGTCCGTCACGCCCTGTGACGGAAGCCCCGTTCCACTGCGGCCCAGGACGATTCTCATTAGTGCCGGGACTGCCGGGCCAACATTTTTGACAGAGCTGCTCACTGGCCGGTCACCGGCCGGTGGCAAGGGTGAGCTACGATCATTCACGTTTTGCCACCCCGCTCCCCTACGCTCCCCGACGTCCATCCCGGTGCCTCCACGGTGCTCCTCTACCGGGGCGCCGGGACTGCCGGGGACATGGTGTAAACGTAGCATTAACACCTTTCCCCAAACCGTATGGCCCAGATATTACATCACATCCAAGGATTGCGTGGACAAAGAGTATGTTGTTGTTACATACATCAGGACCTAGAGACTCCTTTGTGTGCTTTATGCACCACACTTTCACTTTGGTTTGCTGTGATGGTTTCTTGGTCTTTCTTGGTTCAGATCTGAGAAACAGCTCATGTGCATTCGTTTCAGCATGATACAGTAGCAGGACTAACAAGTCTGTGTCATCCCCAATCACAATGGTATCCTTATTCCTGGCAGATGCAACAGCTGTCTGGACAATAAGGACATCAGCATCATCCTTTGCATGGTCAATGCTGCAACCAACCCGTTCTAATTTGTCACTAAGGTAGTATATGAAGCGCTGTTTGTTGATCTTGTTGCTCAGAAATTCATCCTTATTGGACTGGATGATCATTCCACCAGTGAAGTGCACTGTAACACCTGTACAATATCCTGTCCTCCGTATGTGGGTGGCATCTTTAGTTGTTGTTACTACCTTAGTGACAAATTAGAACGGGTTGGTTGCAGCATTGACCATGCAAAGGATGATGTTGATGTCCTTATTGTCCAGACAGCTGTTGCATCTGCCAGGAATAAGGATACCATTGTGATTGGGGATGACACAGACTTGTTAGTCCTGCTACTGTATCATGCTGAAACGAATGCACATGAGCTGTTTCTCAGATCTGAACCAAGAAAGACCAAGAAACCATCACAGCAAACCAAAGTAAAAGTGTGGTGCATAAAGCACACAAAGGAGTCTCTAGGTCCTGATGTATGTAACAACAACATACTCTTTGTCCACGCAATCCTTGGATGTGATGTAACATCTCGGCCATACGGTTTGGGGAAAGGTGTAGGTGTTAAAAAGATCAAGAGTTCCGTAAAGTTCCGCCAACAAGCAGAGGTCTTCGGCCAAACCAACGCATCAAGAGAGGACATCATCAAGGCAGGCGAAGAGGCAATGGTCTTACTCTATGGGAGTAGTAAGAGTGAAGGACTTAATACCTTACGCTACAAGAGGTTTTGTGACAAGATCAAAGGCGCATCTCGAATGGAGCCCCAAACATTGCCACCAACGTCTGCAGCAGCTTTGTACCATAGCCTTCGTGTTTACTACCAAGTAATGCAGTGGAAAGTAATGGGCACGGAGATGATGAAGCCAGAAGAATGGGGATGGCAGCTTGTAGATGGAAAATACCTGCCACAGCAGACAGACAAGCCACCAGCACCACCTGAACTACTGGAAATGATATACTGTGGCTGCAAGAGTCAATGCAGTACAGCCAGATGCGCCTGCCGACGCCATGGTTTACCCTGCACCGACGTCTGCGCGGAATGTACGGGAGTGAGCTGCATCAACTCGGAACGTCCAGATTTTTCTGACGACTAGTGACTGAAAACTGACAGAAACAAAAGAAGGAAATATTTCCACTCGAAACAAATTTATCAGGATTGTTCATTAAGTCATATTAGTAGCAAAAGTTCTCAAAACAAACCCACAAATCATAAATAATGATAATGGTACTCACTTGAAATATTTCAGTTCTTCTAAGGAATCTTAATTGTTCACTCTGGTCTGGTGAGTGGTATTATAGTGTTTCTGGTTACTATATAATAAGAAATATTTGTTTAGCTCACATCCAATGATAATCCAGAAAAGCTTATTTCCATTAGGGTCCTCCATTTAGAAGTGAAGATACGTCAAAAACTACATTTTCTGAATTTTGGCAGGCGGCCATCTTTGATTTATGCATACTAGGCATCTTTCCCACACTTGGATATTTTGTTACTTTTAGTATAGTATTCAAGGGACCTCTAATAAATATATTGTGGTGCAAAAAACAATGGTGCAATTTGTTCCAAGCTATTTTATAATACGAAATGACGTCTTACGTGTTTAAAATAGACATAATTTACATTTTTGGCGGCCATTTTGAAAATATGCTAATGATCCATATATGTAAACAATGTCTTACCTATCCTATTAGACTTGTTGTGTCCAAAAACCCATTCCTAGAAAGTTAAATCATTGTAATAAGCTATTTAGAAGTGAAGATATATCAAAATCTAGATTTTTTTGAAGTTTTGGCGGCCATTTTGGATTTATGCAAATTAGGCACCTTTCCCATGCTTGGATATTTTGGGACTTTTAGTATGGTGTTTGGGGGACCTCAAGGAAATGCATTGTGGTAAAAAAAATTCTGTTGCAATTAGTTCCTTAGTTACCCCCAAAAAGTGCCAGATTTACTGGCCTATTAATCCGGAGTAGCGAGAACTGCACGCCCGAACGCAGCCCAGGAATCGAACGCGGGATGTCAAAGGTGAACGGTGAGGAAAGAACACCAACCCGACCGCTCGTTCTTGGTACGTATGGGAGCATCTGAGAGAGAGAGAGGAGCTCCCATAGGCCTATAGCATCATTCCCTCAATGGCTAGACCGCTGGCGCCGATCCTAAACACAGTCGAACAGCGGCAGTCATCCCTAGAATATGATCTTATGGCGACCTTCTCTTGTCCCATATTTTTCATTGTAATAAAGCCACTAATTAAAAATGTTAAACCCTTGTACAAATTGAGTTTTCATGCAGCTTAAAAACCGCAGGTTATCTACAGTGTACGATCATCGAAGGTCAACTGCAAGCGAACGTCGACCGGCGCGCCGTTTACAATGACGAAAGAGAGTTGTGTCTGCCGCGTGTTTGTTTCTCATTCATTAAAGCGAGATGATAAGCGAACCCAACAAGACATTGGCGATGAGTCAAGGACCTACGGTTCATATAACGGCTATTTTTCGGTCACGTTCACGAACAGGCTGTAAGTTTCGCACTCGTTCAAAGACCATCATTATTTGCTCAGTTTATTTTGCCTGTAGTGGCTCGTCCATGCAACACCGAGAGAAAAGTTGGGTTCTCAGACGAAAACCTTAGAAATTATGCAACATTCGCTTGGGAAAGGCTTGTGAAGGAAATACGTCACAAGATGACATTGCGGTCACGTGTCGCATAAAATGAGAGCTCAAAGCGATTTTCCTTTCCCAGCGCCTTGTATAAGGGCGGTGGGTAGAGCGATTATATGCCATAGTGCATAATAGCTCAGCTGGTTAAGCATCTGCCCGAAGAGTTCTGGTTCGAATCCCGATGAGCACCATATTATACTGTAGTTTACATTTAAAAAATCATGCAATGAGAGAAAAAAAAAGAAAATCGATGGGTCGTCAATGTGATTCGAACCCGAGACCTCTGACACGCCGGGCAGATGCTCTACCAACTGAGAGTATGAGGCACAGAGATATACTCCATCAGATTTTCTTACGAACCCAAATTTTCCCTCGATGTGGCATGGATAAAATAGGTTATTTATGGTAATCGAATGACAAGATCTGTTGTCTCACGATTTAGTCTGCGGTGTGGACCGCGACGAATGGACTGCCATCTTCTATTTCTTTGGGTTATATGGTATGGACTAGACATGTTGTTGTTGTTGTTGTTGTTAATGTTATGGCATCTTCGGCAACTAAGCCCTTTATGCCATTAACTATACGGGTTTAGCTTTAACTATACTTTATTATTAACTAGAGATGACGAAGAAGGAGTTGCAGTTTTATAAGTGGGAGGAAAACCCTCAGAGAAATCCCCACGGGAAAACCCACGCGAAAACCCACGCGGTCAAGTAGAGACTGCAAACCCAATCCACATACACGCCCCGGATTCGAACCCGGGACGCCAGAGGTGAAAGGCGAGGAAAGAACCACTATACGCCAACCCGACCGCCCCTGGACAAGCCAATATACTGTATATACTGTATATACGAGACATTGTAATTGCTGTACATTGCAGGTACGGGTAGGCAAACAAGTATTTTTAGTTAGTACAACATGGTATAACTGCAGTCTTTGAACGAAGCAGGTACATGATGTTATAGTACAATAAACAGTACTGTTGTTGCTGTGCACGCCAAAGCCAAGCTACCAACAGTCTGATTGCTTTATGCCATTCACTCCTACGGTGAACACGGGATTGATTCTGTGCGTCACACTGCAGTGTTGCATGTAACACATGGCAACAAAAATTTAGTCTGGTCAAGTGGATACTGAGTGTGCATGTGAAGTATGTCATTACATCAGACGCTATTCATGTGAAACACGCAAAATGCTAATTCAAACGGCTTTAAATTTTCTTCAAATTTTGAACTCCAAAACTGCATTGTAGTATTCATCGTATTATGCAGATCGATGCACGTGATCGGCAGAGCTGTGCTAATTTGCATATTATCGACTTGACTCGGTGAACACGTTGGAATGCTATAAATAAATCTGGCAAGCTCATCGTGCGAATGAACGTAGTCATAATAAGGCATCTCTGCGTGACTTATCGGCACTAAACTCAATGGATTTTTTCCCTGCAAGTTTCTGTCCGGTTTTCCTGTATTGATTTTCCCGAGGTTTAATGCATTGGGTGATAAGATCAGAGACAGATTTGCGTTACTGAAACGACTGTGCTTAGAGTCAAATATCTGCTCGAAGCAAGGGGAAGGGGGCGTGGTGCTGGGGGAGGGAATGGCGGGAATGGCCGTATCAATTTTTAACAGACATTTTCCTCTGGTGCAAACAACTAGAGGCAATAGAGTACTCAAGTGAAAACGTCACCCTTTGTGTGTTGCCAAGGTTACTTACTGGGTCTACACACCAAAACCAGTGAACCGTTCCACTGCGCCTGCGCCCTAGCAATGGACGTTTCAGATCACCAGCGAATGTTTAGACCCAGTTACCCTAGAAATTGCCGTCATACTTTGCCGTAGTCTATTGCCGTTTGGAGCAGAACTCCATTGGGAAAACAAGCGTTCGGGGAAAATGTCCGTTACAGCAAAATCGTTTGAAATATGAACGTTCGGAACAAATTGGTCGGCGAAATGAACCTTCGAAATATCGTCAGGTTCCCATTGGATGTAGTGACAATCGTACTGTATCAGGAATGCAACCCACTCGGATGGGTACCAGCGTTCCAAATCTCGTTATCAAGACGAGGATTGTAATAAGGCACCTATCGGTTTGCACTCTTTAGGGATGACTTAGGGGACACTACGGAACTGTCCTTGCGCGTGAATGTATTGGGTGGCTTGCGACGCATGTACAACCGCAAGATACGCCGGGAAGGGACGACACATCCACCCATGCACATCGTAACCACCCCAAACCGGTCATTTTGCAAACCTGGATAAGCTACTCCTGTTGGGTTTAGGTCTATTGGGGTCATGTGTTTGGCAAAGTGAGTGGCGCGTGGCATGCGCGTGGAAAATGTTGGGGAATATCTGATCTGGCGAGGTGCCAAAAACCAGATAGTGCATAGGCAGGGCGGGTTCGGGTTACGCGGTACGCATACGGTAGACATTAGAAATCCGTTGTTTGAGAGACCTTGTTGGAACTGCAGTACATGTAATGTACTGTATGGTTAACGAGTATAGATAATACAGTTAGATATATAAAACTAGAGTGTGCGCAGCATAGAGCTTGTTTTGGCAACTTTAACCAGAAACATGTTCTGCTGACGTAACGCTGATTCAACCACGCCATTGGTTGAACGCCTTTGGTTGCTGACGACCGAAGCTGACCATTGGTCGAGTCAGTATCGTCATGCAGAAACGTGTCTGTGGTTATGGTCGCGAAAACAGTGGGCCAGCAGCAAACAAAATTACTGAATGTCACAGAAGCAGCTACATGTACAACATTTTGCTTGTAACCGTACAAGAAAAAAATGTAGGTCCTTGTTCTTCATTAATTTCACTCATGATAATATAAGGTTCCTGTTATTGTCCCTAAAACCTAATATTAACGAGTCTCGACTGTACACAATCGAGCAAGCAAATCATTGCACCATTCTCGTTTTGTGCTTTAAAAAAAAATCAATCAAAGCTCAATTGATATTTCACATAGTCAAACCACAACACAACATTTTGGCGAGAGGTTAATTTCCCCCAGGCTCAATCGCACCACCGATCAATCAAACATGAATGTTGTGAAAACTGAAAGGAAAAAAAGCCAACACGGCGCAATCATTTTCACCAAACGCCGTAAAAAAAAAGAAAGAAGAAAAGTCGTGATTAATCTCCTTTCGCAGCTCTCTCGTCGAAAAATCTGGGTCAGCCACTGGGGATCGAAAAGATGAAAATCTTTCGCCTCGAGGATTCTTCCGTCACCGCCGCCACGGGTGCAGAGAAAGGACCACACGTCGCTTACACATGAACATTTTTTAAAGGGCTTTAAATGGTATTTTTTTATCCGGTGAAATGTCATGCAATTGGCTACTTCAACTGTAAATTCTAAAAACTCTAGAGCGTGTGACATTTGTTTTACAGTCCTTTTATACAGAGGGTTGCGCCATGAGCGATAAAAACAAATCTGGTCTGGCGCCATTTTGTTTGCAACATTACACATATTGCATAGGCCTATAGGGCGGAATGGCGTTTTCAGTCTTCAATTACGAATCTCAAGCCTAAAACCACTTATTTTGCAAATATTATATAAACTAAAAACTATTTTTAACCATTCCAAAGCAGAAAGCTCAGAGCAGTTGACAATTTGTGTGTTTGTAGCTGAGAACCACTTTTTCAACGATTTAAAAGTATTATTAACGATTTAAAAGTAATTTGATCAAAAATTTAAATGTTGAATCTATATATTTTACATTGTTTGGAAACAAAATGGCGTCATTCAAATCGCCAGTTGTCGTAACTCTCTATATAAAGGACTCTAATTATTTTGTTTACATCTAAAGCGCCCTCTATTCAAATCATGCCTGCCGTTGTGCGCACGCATCATGCTTTGCATAAATTGTGCTCAGGGAATGATGTCAAAGGTCACACAATTCAAAGCCAATCTGACTGTCGACCTCATGCCTAATCCAATGCGTGCGCACAGTGATAGCCACTCCACCAATGTTTTCATGCCTGCCGTGACGTCTCGCCGTACGCGATATTTTTTTCCGTACCACATATTCGCTATGGGGCTTCATCGAGGTGTCCGATTGGTGCATTGTAAATGAATATTCATATTTTCTATATAGCGCGTTCGTTAAGGGTTTGTCGAGTCGTTTGGTAGTCTAGTGGTTAAGACGTAGTACTATCAATCGAGAGATTGCAGGTTCAAATCTCCTTTGAGTCGTATTAATTTTTTTCACTATTAATTGAGGAAAGAGTGTGGTATGGTGTGGGGTTTAATATGTTGAGGTAGTTATCGACAAAACACATCAGTATGCAACATATGCATAGGGGTTAAACCAATCAGAAGCAATGTTCGCTAAACAGCGGTACGGAAAAAAATATTGCGGCCGGCACACTGTAAACCGGCGAACTGTTTTCCTGTACTTTAGCAACGTTCCAGATTACCAGCGAATGCCTTTGCTATGGAGATGCGTATTTCGTTGCACGAACTTGGCGCGCGCGCATTGCTGACTAGCCTGTGCCTTGTTTTACATAATACTCTTTGAACAGGCAGCCCTGACAGGGGGCAGTCACATTAGGGACCATTAGAAATGGTACGCGTACGGGAAACGTATACGGCTGGGAAAAACTGGATGGTTGTACCAACAGTTTGCGCGGTTATTGTGTCTGCACAGCATAGGTAATGTGACTTTTTACATCAATATAACCATGTACACATCCGCACATTTCTTGAACAGCCACGCAAAATTGTGATATAACAACCCATATTTTGCAAGCCGCACACGTTTCCCGTACGCGTACCATTTCTAATGGTCCCTATTGTCACCGTGCGTCATGCACGAGCAGGCTCTTTGTGGATCTATTGTCACATCATTTAAAATATGAAAACCTGTCATGGCCGCCGGTACAAAGGGCCTGTTCTAAGTCATGAAAACAAAATTGTATTCAGTTTACTTTTAAATGCATCAAAATACATCTATATTAATGTCTTCCTAAACAAATACAGTGACTGTCAAACCTGCTCCTAAGGCCACCTTAATAAAGAGGCCACCTGTTTATAGTTTGCAGCAAAGATCGTGCATGAGGTTATCTAACATTTCAGAAGCCCTTTAACCTCAAAAGCCGGCAATTTTGAAGACGGTTCTTTCTTGGCATACGGCTCTCGTCTTGCAAGCGCACGGACAGAACACGCATCATAATGCTTGGCCTATAATAATGTACCCATCGGCGTTTCAAACCCGTGGTCGTTTGCCGTTCGCGCCTATAGAATCAAACTCCTCAAACGGCACGTGGACCGAGTTGGCTCGATTTGATCGATAAATCCAGGGTCCGACCACTAATGCGACACAATTGAAAATGTTGTCCACAACCCTGGAAAAGGCAATGGCGTGAACACCGCCAGGAATGTTTGTGTTTTCAAGGGAACAGTGCCTATTAATAAGACTAATAACGTTTGCTCCAAATTTTTATAATGCAAATTATTTTCTTTAATTTATTGTATTTTGCTGCGATAGAGTACTATAAAGTAAAACAAATATAGGTTTTCCCGGTAGAATTCCTCAAAAATTTATTAGAATTCGTGTTTGAAAGTGCATGTTCGTGTAATTTTGATCAGGTCGCTATTTTTCTGGTTCTTATTCATTTTTACGCTATTCGATTTCGTTTAAAGACATTCAAATTTGTGCGCTAAGCTATCCATTTTAGAGCGTGTGTCATTGAAATTCAAACCATCGAATCGTCACTCAATTTGGCACACGCTGAGTTCACGCGTTTTGGCGTTCTATTTTAACTTTCCTTTTCGTTCATGTGCAACCAATTTAGCACTTTGCACATTCAAAATAATCACATGTAAATCAAATCAAATAAGTAAAAGAAAACCACTAAAAGGAGTTAAATTACAACAAGGAAACCTTTGCTTTGAGTGCATGGCAAGCTCCCTCTTTGATCACTTTTGTTTAACCAAGTTTTAATTTTCGTTTATACGACGTCTTGTTTTCGTCATTAAAATTGTTCAAAAACTGATCAAATAGACGAAGTACCTTTCCATTTAATTGGCACGGCTGAGATAGTGGAGTATAAAAGCAAAGGGCCTCATCACCACGACCTCATGACAAACTAATTGTTTTATTTTTATATTCAAGTAAACGGTGTTAAACGAACCTAAACGTATATAATTATGGTAAAGCTTCTTTTAATTTCAATGTCACAATGCCGAACATGTTTGCTTATTGACGAATTCATTTGACCATAAGGCTCTTGGTGGGAATTTAAATGATTTTCGGTGGTATTTCCAATTTGTACAAGCGTAGTTTTAAATTTGATTGCAGAATTTTACCGATTGCGTGCTTGAAAACCAAATTGAATGCTCTTTTTAAATAAATTGAACGGTGATCCAAAACTGCATTCAAATTCGTGCTAAAACGAATGCATCGGAATCAAATTTGGGTGATATTTTGTCAAACTTGAGCGGGAAAACCTATATTTCAATTTGAAGTCATCCATCGTATTAGGAGTGCCAGATCAAGTTGATAAGATTTAAATCTCTGGCGTTTCCATGGAAACAGATAATTTTGAACAAGAAAGAAGAAAGCCCCGAAACATATTATATGTGCCCCCTGACTATTGGGGGGTGGGGGGGGGGGGGGGGGGGGGGGGGATTTTGTCGGGAGAGATCAAACGCCCAACAGCCACGATGCCGTGATTTCCATTCAGGTGGCGCGGTATACCCGACTCACTGATCTGACCGACAATTTTCATTCCCGTTTTGTTGCTAATATCCACAATCATGCAAGGAGAAGTTATCTATATCCTCCGGGCACGCAACCACGTGCACAGAATGGAGGAGCTATTTCATTCCATCCTCTCCTTCAAAATGCCTCTATTTGCAACAGCAGGTTTTATGATTCACTCTCCCCCTCTATAGATAATTTCGATGGTGATATATAGAGTACTAAAGTGAAAACGTCATTCTTTGTGTGTTGCCGAGGTTACTGGGTCTACACTAAAACCAGTGAACTGTTTCAGTCCCTGCGTCACTTCAATAAGTCTATTACAATGTGTTTTCTCGCTCGAATTCATTAAAAATGCATTCAATTTCGTTTGTGGAAATACGTATTCAAGTTATTTTGATCAGGATCGACGCAATTTTTCTGAGTTATTATTTATATCCACGTTATTCAATTTCGTTTAAAGACATTCACATTTGTTCGCTAAGACATCCAGATTAGAGTTCATGCGTCATTCAAATACAAATCGTCAAATCTTCATTCAATTTAGCACAAGCTCGGGCGAATTTGAATGATTTGTCGCTGGTATTTCAAAATTGAATGCGCGTATATAGTTTTACATTTGACTGCGTATAATTTTCCTGATTGCGTGCTGGAAAAACCAATTTGAATGCTCTCTTTAAATAATTGAAGGATGATCCCAAACTGCATTCAAATTTGCGCTAAAACGAATGCATCTGAAACGAACTTGGGCGGTACTTAAAACTGAACGAGAAAACCTATATTAAACACCACACCAAAAACAAGGGCAGCCATGTTTCTTACTGATTCAATTGACCAGACTGGTTGAATGAACAGTTTTAGCATCCTGAGATCTCAGGGAATTTCCACTATGCGAAGCGACGTGACAATACCCTGAGGAAATACACGCAAATCTGTGGAGCGAGCCGGCTGTTGTCTTGAGCCAACTCACGCCCGAGTCATTTTGATGTAATTTAATTAATTCGGTCATGTTATGCCGAAAAGAAACAATTTCTATACTTTCCAGAAATTGTATTGGGTTCTGTTCCTTATGACTGTCCCATTCCTACCAAACTTTCAAACGACGAACCTTATTTACTCCGCAGTTGTTCACATTAATAACAGGGATGCATGCTGACGAATGTAATGGAACGGATTCCCCAGTATGCTTTAAATAGCAGCCAATCGCCGACGCGGACAACAGCCAGCATTACCGAGTATTGTATCACATGCATGCACGGTGTTTACAATCTGCGCGCGTTACATTTGAATGCCTGCAATCGTGCTGCATAATGCACTGCAAGCGTCCTGATTGGTCCAGCAGAGGCGACAAGATTTCTGTCGCTAGTCCCACAGCGAAATGGGGCCTGTTTCAACAGGGCCACTGTACGCAGGAGTTAGGGAGTGCGTTAAAGGGGCACTGTTGCAAGAGGATGAGTTTTAGTTGCAGAGGACCAAACATTGGTTGAATACAAAAATCGTCAGAAACATTTTCAGGTCACGGTAGCGAAAACGCCCAAGTATTGCATCTCTTTTATAGCGTTTTTTACCTAATGATGCAACGCCGAGAGAAAGGTTTACCTTTGAGGGAAAAGGTTAGTGTTTGTCAAAATATGCCTCATATCTCAGCTTGTAGAACATCTGTAGCTCTTGTAGAGTATATTTTCATTCGAATCATGATGAGGACCATTATGATTTTGCTTTCATCTGTCAGCATGACTTTGTGTTCGGTTTAATACCAATGCCGAATACGGTTATATATATACTCAGTCTGCTTTATACGAAATGGAATTAGGAATAGACTACTAAAGTGTGACGTCAGTTGCCATGGTAATTGGGTCTAAACATTCGCTGGTAATCTGAAACTTCCATTACTAAAGCACAGGAAAATAGTTCATTGGTTTTAGTGTAGACCCCAAAACTATGGCAACACACAAAGGGTGACGTTTTCACATATGCGAGAATTGAAGCAACGCGTCGGGCATCTTAGAGCAAGTTCGATCAAGCGACTATATCGACTACAACCATCGATATATATACACTGGATGAAGTATGCAATATAGCAGTTGGCTATACGAGAATTGTATTTGGTTGGGTACAATGGCGGACGACGTCGTTGCTTCATCCAGTGTATATATACGATGACTAGAACTATATCGACTAGAACAACGGGTATTTCCGTAGTCGACTTTAGTCGCTCGATCGAACTTGCTCTTACACTAGGAAGACAATGCTTTTCCTAGACTGCTCCCCGAACCATACGATCACCTGCATTCCACACATGTACTCTAGTGAAGATAATAGTACGAACCTCGACAATAGGCTGTATATATCGAATAGCTGCCGTCTTGTAGGACACCTTTTGTTGTTTAAATTGGTCAACGGTGTAAGCACAAAATGTGTAACATCAGCATAATCATATGCAGCACGCTATGTGGCAGAGAGACTGCACCTACCATTGTTCCCCCATTGTGTCTCAAACATCCAAGGAATTTCCAAGGAATTCTTTTCAGTTTTTAGTGGGAGTTGGTGCGTTAACAAAAGGGAAGAGTGTGTTGAGGGGCGTTAGGGGGGAGTCCCTTTGCCACATATCGTGCTGGGTATATAAGCATAATGTCTGAGGTCACGGAACAAAGAAACTGCCTAAATAATGCATGGCGGCTATTCGATACGGCCTAGAAGACCACCGTTATTCTGCTTGTAACGAGAACATATTATTATTAAAAGCCAATCCTTTCTTGGTTGTTTTCATTCCTAATAATACAAGGTTCCCGTTATAACAAGGTGATCCCAATGACCTCGTATATTAATGGCGTTTGACTGTACACAAAAACTAAACATTAATACTCAATCACACAATTCGGGTTTTTTTTTTGATGATTTTTTATTTATTTATATATTTTATAGACTTTAAAACAGGCGTATAAATTATAAGCAGTTTCACGCTCCAGAATTGGGAAGCAATAAACTTCCCACAAAGAGACACCAACTTTCAGCACTTTTGCACTTGACTTTGCACTTCATACGTAAAATAGTACGATTTAAAAAAAAATGTCTTTTCTGTGTTAAAATGTCTTTTTTGTGTCAGTGAAAATTGATCAAGAAACACATTGCACTCACAATATTTTGTCTTTCCGAAAACGTATATATACTACAGGGGTGAACTTTGCCCTCAATAATCATAATTGTAGATTTTTCTTTTTCACAGAAAAGGCATGTTGCTTTAGACTTTACAAATGTTAAAAAGGAGAAAAGTCGAAACGTGAACGTCAAACATGGTGATGAAAAAAATATAAAAACAGCGAAAATGGACATTGTTCATGTACAAAAAGATTATACTTGTAAAGGTTTGAATACAAGGTCTGGAGAGGCACAGTTATCTTTACATTATTTCAAAACCATTCCGTCAGAATTGGAAACTATGTCAACATCTGCCGACACGAGTGACACAAAAATATTATGCAACACTCTGCGCTAAAATGGCGCCAAGTCGGCTTCAATTACGCATTTATGTCATGTTGGCATATGCTGTTCTCAGGTCGAGACAGTTTCAAATTCTGACGAACGTAATAACTAATGATAGATTGAATACCATAACTGGTTAACTTCAAAGGCCTTATGATCTCAATTTTGGCAGTGGCATACCGTTACACAAAGGCAATTTTAAGATTGTGGGAGATGAAACTCCCTCGATAACAAAGAAGCGTGTATACTTAATATATAACCCCTAAAGATCTATCGTTGGTCCAATGTACAGTCATTTTTCACAAACCACAATTATGCATAACTATGTAAGGGAAAATGTGCATACAACTCCGGTTCAAATTACTTCAAATTATTTTTCCCCATGTTAAATTGGAATAAAAATTGTTTTCACTTGTGTTGGTGCTAACTTCGAAAAATGGAAGACAATTTGTAACTATAGGGCAAAACTTTTATTTACCCTCAAACGAACAGCAAAAGGGTCGCTCTTTAAGAGACGAGTTTTAGTAACGGACAATAATATTTTTGGTTTGTACCGACTTGTGACATAACCTTTTCGTAAACCAATACAAGTAAAATTTGTCCAATGCAATGTTTTGCTCAGATTGTACAACATTCAGAAGAAATGAGATTTCTTCTTTCTATGGTTTGTTTATCAGTTGAATTTGGAAATTTTTAGTTCCCAGTTCTAATTGATAGACCCAGGAGAACCGCCAAAAGTTTGAAGGAGTGAGTGTGAGCCAGCAACCGCGAGGTCTTTTTTCCCCAACGTGGGTTGTACCGTACGAGGCAGGTCAACAATGGCTTTCATCGGCTGTTGCATGCGTAAAAAGACCCAGCCTTGCACCTGCTCCTCCGCACAAAGCCCCATTTAAGGGGCTGAATGGGGCAGGATATGGGCCATTCGGGGGGCTTACCCAAGTGGAACTAAGCCCAAATTTCAAACCCTTGCTTGCTGCTTTGTTCTACTTTCAACACTCCGAGCAAAACATGTTCATTGTTACAGATACATTAATATTAATGAGTGGACCATATTAAAAATCTGACGGTTTCTGGCCACGTTTATTATTAACGGACTTTCTTGCGGCTTTCGAACTATAATAATAAAATATCTTCTTTGTTTGCAAATAGATTTTTTTCTTCTATTTATTCAAGTTAACATAATTTGGTAAAAGTCCACAGTGTTTGTTGCTCCAAACAAGACCCCGAAAACCGCAAGAAAAACATTTTGGTAGGACAAGCCGCACCCCCGCCCCCACCCAGCCCTCGGGCGTGTCTGGAATTGCAGACGTTGAAACCACATCACAATTGTCATTTATTGTGAACTGGATTTTATAAATTAAACCGGTAATTCTTTTGGGTTCACAACCTCTGGTTTTAGAGCACCATTTTCTGCGCAATTTTCTGGTATTATTCACCCCACCCCCAAACTTACAAAATATGATTATTGTTTGGTTCCTTCTTGTAAAAAAAGAAATCAAGTCAGTGTAAGTACATACCGCAATTTTCAGTTGGTTAATATTGTGCATTTTGTGTTTCTTCGAACAGGGAAAGATGTAGCAAACCGCGGATATCACGTGACAAATGACGTAGTGAGTGCATGTGATTTTTAATTGTTTTCTGTATAAAAAAATCAATGTACCGTATGTTTTGGTTCCTTTATAATTCCAAAATCACACAATACCATTATATCACGTATCCAGGTTATGTATATACAAATGTGCATTTTTTCCCTAAAAAATATACACAGCACATACAAAATTGGACAAAGCCAGCGAAACCACCTTCACACAGCAATGTGTGAAATATATTAAACGCATGTTATGCTCCGGCACAGTAAAATACATTTTGGTCCGCATGCATAGTGATTAAATCTGGTAGCTAAAAAATGGTCCTAATCGGTATGAAACTCCTAGCTAGCCTTAAAGTCATTAAAAGTGATTCTCATCATTTTTTTTCCTTTTCTCTGTTAGTTTAATAATTAAATTATGGAAATCAAAAAGGAAACTCTTAACTCACAAAAATATATAAAATATTTCAAGAAAATTTATATCTCAATAATTTAACAACACAATCAGTTTTAAGTTCCTATTTTTGATCAGTTTAAGTGTTCATTTGCAATAAATAGGAATATTAACAACTTTTCAATAGAAAAAGGAAACTACATTGGTAAAAAGGGATCTTATGAACCTCTTCATTTACTGATATGCCGTCGTATATCCCTGTACAAAGCATGGCCGTTATGCAACAGCACTCCTATACAAGACAACAACCGCGTGCTACGCAAAAGCAGATTACTTTTTACAACAAATACAGTTTACTTTTTCTATTTTGTTATGAAAACTTTTTTTGAATTTTTCTTTTGTTGTTGTTTTTGAAGCTTTGGAATATTGCTGCGAAGTAACTATGATCATTTTCATTGTCCAAGGCACAGTGGTACTATAGCTGCAGTACGTACACGTACGGGAGCGGCCAGTACCGCCCTAAACCGGCGGTAACTGCATAGAAGTGTGGTAGGGACAGGCGAAGATATCAACAACTTACAGCGAATATTGGCAGTGGTGTAGAGCAGAACTTTAAAACAAATATGGCAGTGATGACGTCACATGGCGACCACTACATAAAATACTCATACCTGTTGACAGCAACAAGAAAACAGGAAAACACAAAATTAGATTGCAGGTCAAGATATACATTATGATTTTAGAAAATACCAATGCTTTAATCTTAAAGGTAGTCTACTTGTTTGGTAATTACCCTCCAACAAAAATCTGAATTAATATTTTTAAGCTTACTTGTTATCAAGATGGTAATGGTAGTAATCATCCTGTGAAAATATTTCGTATGAATTGTCCCCATTCATGAGAAAAATGGAAAAAAAAATTTGAATCTCCAAAGATTGCCTGTAAGCGATTTTTGGAGACATTCATGGATTGTTCAGGTTTTCTGAAGTATTACTGCATCTATGTGGCTGAAATTTATACCAGGTATTTTTCTCGACCTATGCTTTCCATTACCAGTGGAAATCATGCCGTTTTTAACAGTTTCCCAAACGAGTATACTACCGTTAAGTATTGCCAGTTTGTAAAGCAGGCAAATCTTTCATCGAGTATATAGGTGAATGTCAAAATGGCTGCGCGTGTTCACAGCCACCAACGCAATGCGAAAAGGTCTCCAATTCTCATAGACATCACTGAGATCATATTTCACAACACTGTTTGACAGTCTTCCGTATAGATCAACGTTCAGTTGATGCTAAAGTGACAGCGACTCTTTTTGTATAGAGAATATCTTTCTCAATATTCTGATATAGCGGTATATGATCTTTACAAGAACACAAGATTTGTAAGGTGAAGGGCTAGAATAGTTTTCAGAGATCGACGTTTTATGAGCTAGGGGGTGGACAGGGGACAACAAACACCACTATATTTTGGTTTCAACGTACCTCTGTCGCATGCAGTCTGACGGGCGTCGACCGACCTTCGTTAAGATGTACTGAATAATTTCTATGTACACTTTTTGGGTTGCTATCTTCAATAACTGCTCTGTTGGGGCAAAAACACAAAGAAGATTTAACTTTCGGTTCATATACAGATATATCAGAAACATTTACTGTATGGTTGGATGGCATAGCACGAATAGACATAAGATGACGTCATAATGACGTCACGGTTTGCTTATATGTACGTTTGTCTATTAGCCGTCAGGTTCTCTGAGACTCCCATAGATGTATAGACATGTAAACAAAGCGTGATGTCATATCTTGGGTCTATTCACTGGGTCGTGACATGTGAAAATTAAAGTACACAAATTCCACTCTTATTTTTGTGTACAAGAGTACTAAAGTGAAAATGTCATCCTTTGTGTGCTGCCAAGAATACTGGTTCTACACTTAAAACAGTGAAGCATTTTCCTGCGTATTGGCAACGGTATTTGCAGATTACCAGCGCGTGTTTAGACCCAGTAACCTTGATAACTAACATCACACCTTAGTGGTCTATAAACGAACAAGAGGCGACACAGCAAAGTTTTGGCCTTCAAGTTGTGGGCGAGCACTTCTCAACTTAAAATCTTGGCAAGACAAAGATTCCTTTTAACTCCAATTGCTAAATTTAGACGCCATCGGCAAGTAGCCGAGGCTTTTAAAAACCTAAACAAACATGGGTAATTGTTGTTTTACTTGGCAGAATTTATCATTTGAGTGACACTTCGTATCGCTGGCCCTGTGGAAACTGACATTAATGACTACTAGCCCGTATCATACCACTCAATCAATGTTAGAGGACGAGATGCCGCCACCAGCCACCCTCCCCCTTTCCAAAAAAATATCATATTTCCCGAACAGTTATCCCACATTAAAAAGGTCAACAGACCTCAAATATCGGTAAATGACAGACGATACCAAGACTGAACCACAAGTATGCTCAAGCACTCGTCCCCTCAAAATGCAATTATCCGATACGACGAGTGCTGACGTCATCGGGAGAGCGGTGACAACGCCGACCGGCACGAGTTCAATGTTGGTGCACGGGGGCACCACGTGCCGCTCGGTTTTGACAGATGGAAAAGATATTCATTTCGGTTCTGCTCTAGGGTCGCTCACATCACATATCCATTAAAAAACGAATATGACCTCAACACTGGAGTAATTTCCTCCGATACCGGAGCTACGCAAAGGTAAGTATGCGAATGAGCGAGTGAGATTCAATACTTACGAAATTTGCACGATAGAACACTTCACGTTGTGTCTGGGCGTGCTCTCCGCTGACTGACACGTGGAGTGCAACGATTCAGTTCTTTTCAACTGAGAAGCTTTCTCATCGTAATAATAATAATTATCTTCCGTGTCCACTTTAGGAAGCGAGTGTCTCTGCACGTAACTCATGCACTCCTGCGTGCTCAGTTTCTCCACGGGTAAACTCTCGTGGTATGTCTCCTTTGCGGAGTAGTCTTTGCACTTTGATTTGCTAAAATTGTCACTTTCTGTATTGCAAACTTTGCTGCTGATACTAAGCAACGGGAGGACTTTCTCCTCCTGTGAAAAGTTGTCTCTGTACATGTGTCTGTTGTTGGGCGTTGAGTCCGTGCCCTTGTCGGTGTCACGGACCGCACGCCCCTGGTGGTGGTGATGGTCCACGTGCTGTCTTCTGTACACCACAATAATGAGAATAATAATAAGGATGATGATGAGCACTCCGAAGGACACGTAGATGGCGATCTGTGTGACGTCAGATAGGCCTTCCGATGGGCGATGGTAGGGTGTCTTGGTTCCCTCCACATCCTTATCACCTCCACCCTTTGATGGCAGGTCGTCAGCAGTGGTGCCCGGGGGAGGAGACGGCCTAGCCGTTGTGAAGCTGGCTGGCGTCGTCACATCAGCTCCTTCAGGTATTCCACAGGTCTTGCCGATCCAGCCGGGGGCGCAGCCACAGACAAAATCCAGGGGGTTTATAGGATCCGGGGAGCATGTTCCTCCGTTCAGGCAATGGCTGCTGCGGCAGATGGTTGCCACCGTGCAATTCCGGCCGGTAAATCCATCCGGGCAGAGACACTCGTAGCCATCGGTTTCGTGATCCACGCAGGTTACACCGTGAGCACAAGGCGCATTCAGCAGACACTCGCTGAGCTGGGTCTCGCACTGAGCTCCCGTAAAGGTCCTGGGACACACGCATCGAAGGGTGTCGAAGTCGGCCACGCACGTTCCTCCGTTCCGGCACATGCCGTCGCACACGTTGGTGTTGCAGGTATCGCCGGCGTATCCATTGGGGCAGACGCATGAAAATCCACTCAGGGTGTTGACGCAAGTACCATCTGAGTCACACAACAAAATCATAATAAAAACCACTGAAAATTTCTTGCAAATTTAAAGTTTAGAAGGCAACAGAAGGCAATGCACCTGCTTTACCAAATAATGCACCTGCATGCTCCAAATAATATTTGGACCTTTTCAGGGACAATTGCAGAAATGACCTTATTTTGCATGCTTTGTTGTCTATCGAATGGTCTTCGGACTGTAGGCCTACTTCCAGCAAACTTAGACAAGGATGTTTCGAAGCTCGATTCATTTAAGGTCACCCTTTGAGTTAATCCCCAACAATACAATTTCAGGACCAACTTACCGTTGACGCAAGGGTTGCTGATGCAATAGTTCCTGTTTTCGCATCTATTGCCGAAGTAGCCCTCTGGACACAGGCACTGCTGACCGTCCTGTGTTGTGATGCACGTGCCGCCATTACTGCAACACGTCATGGGCAAGATGAACTCGCAGTCCCGGCCGCTGAACCCCGCAGGGCAGACGCATGCGTACCCCTGCTCGGTGCTCTGCAATTTGACAAAATATTCACAAACGCTTAAGCAACAATTCTTCTATACAATACCAACATGGAAGCTTCGATAGTTTTGTATTTTCCTTGACACTTCTGCCATTATTTTTTAGGAACTAAAATGAAACAACCAAGCATGGGATGACAGAAAAATCAGATGGAGATTTGAGCCCGAGACCTCTGACTCTCCGGGCAGATGCTCTACCAGCTGAGCTTTGAGGCACAGTGGTATATTGCTCCGGGTTTTCCCGGCAAAGCTAATGTAACAAGACCATGCATATAATTCCATTAGATCCAAGGCCCATTAAAAAGAAAAAAGTAGAGGTACCACTGTCGCCGTAAGACGTAAGATCGGCCGTGTGGCTCGTAAAAATTAACAGACCAATGAGCTCTTTGAAGGCAACCAAGGCATGCTTACCTGACAAGTTCCACCGTTCCTACACGAACACTGCACCGCTGTGCTGCAGTCAATTCCAGTAAAACCGGGCGCACAGAAACACGTGAAACCCTCGGGTCCGCCATTAACGCACGTGGCACCATTCCTGCAAGGCTGGTGGTTATAGCAGTAGTAGAGATCTGTAGTAAAGAATAAGAATAACATGCGAATTAGCATCAACTTCATCACAGAGTTTTGACCACCAGCAACAGTGTTTGAACATTACGTAATTGCAGAAGTATATAGACCATATAAACACGGAAGGACGGTTCAATCGTGTACCCTGAATCTGTTGCATAGAATGCAAACTGCTGATTGGAAAGGTGCCAGACTATTTATACGTTCAAATCCTCGTCCTGACAACGAGATCTGGAACGCGTACGTAGCTGGCCCCTTTTCAATCAGCAGTTTGCATTCTGTAGAACTGATTCAGGGGACACGACTGAACTGTCCTTCCCGAGAAAATAGGTTTATAGACTAACTTGTGAGAAATGAAATTATGATGTAATTTACCTTGGTCGCAGAGAAGATCTCCCCAGCCGGGATTGCAGATGCATTCCCAGGGTGTTTTGTCGCAGTATCCGTTGACGCAACCATCGTAGGGTATGCACTGATCGCAGAGCGCTCCTTCCCAACTGTACTGACATCTGCATAGTCGTAACAAAAACAACCACATATTAACTCTCGCTTTGAGCCCAGGGATTAACTTGACTAGCTCGGATAGAGAGCTAAAGTGTGACGTCACCTGCTACAGTAAATGGCTCTAAACGTTGGGCCTTCGGTTAAAGCATCCATTGCAAAAACACAGGAAAAGGGCTAATTTGTTATGTCGCTTAAATCCACTGCCCAGACTCTCTATATTATATATTATATATTATTATTAAATCTAAATTAAATTGCATCAAAGCACAAACTATTTTGGAAATTGCCAAATATGTGAATTGCCAAATAAAGTAATAAATACTTACGAGCACGTGCCCGGAGCTGAAGAGCATGTTCCATGTTGACACCCCTCTGTACAAATAGCTGAGGAAAAAAAACACAAAAGAAAACATATTAATTAAGCAAATTATGAATGCAAGCAAGCGCTCTTTTTGTTGTCATGCCCGACCTCGTGCGCTGTTAAGGTATAGGCAGACGTGCGCATTTTATCGTCGCTGAAGCCATACACTGATGATAATAATAATGATATTACTATGCAAATCATCATGAGCGCTATAGTGTACAAGCTTTTTCCCAGGGTATGTGGTATGCGAGAGAAACGTGATGGAAGCTTGCGTTTGGCACGGCCTGGCGACTGTGTCGTGCTGTCGTGTTTGGTTGACATCACGTCACACGCATGTATGTCCGTCTCTCCACAAAAACACAGCATTATTATTGTTGCATACTGGCTATTGTAATCACTACATTGAGCTATTTCAGCTATTTTAAACAGCGTGAGTTACACTTACGATTTTCCCCCAAAATATGGCAATGTTCTAGGCTTGCTATTTTGTTGTCTTTTATTTTATTTCGGGGTATTTGTTTGTTTTCCTCCATTGAATTTAACGCAAATTTTGAAGCAGCAGCAACATATGCTACCAACTTAGGCCACGTTTTCGCCGTCAGAATGAAAACTACATCGATCCCGGCCTTATTGCATTTGTCACCACATTTACCCCAAATAATTGTCATAATATGAAATTTTATGAAGTTGCTTGCGCCGTAATGCACGAAAAGTGTTAAACCGAAGTCTCTATACCTTTTTTCTTGGTATACAAATGTACATGTATCCCCAACGCGTAGAGTCGAATACGAAAGTATACACCGAACACCAATAATATTCCTTGTTATAACGGAAATCTGGCATTATCAGCCATGAAAAAAAAATTCAATTCTAAAATTCTTTGTATTAACATCGTTGTTATTATCTATGTTTGGGAGAAGTTGGTTGGCATAGACTACTAAAGTGTGACGACAGTTGCCATGGTAATTGGGTCTAAACATTCGCTGGTAATCTGTGAAACGTCCATTGCTAAAGCGCAGGAAAACAGTTCACTGGTTTTAGTGTAGACCCAAAAACCATGGCAACACACAAAGGGTCACGTTTTCACTTTAGTGCTCTATTGGTAATGACATTAGTCATTCGTTTTAACCACCACCACTACTACATCATTTGTGCAAATATCACTCAGATGCACAAATGAAATACTGGACGTGCAATTAGATTGGAATAATTAGCCAAACGATACTCCAGTCATAATGGCGAGTCTCGGCCATCAGCCTCACGCAGTAACCATGGTACCGGCTAATCGCGTTCCCCGGATGCACTTATACGCGGCGCCATGTTTTGTGTTGCAAATTAATTTCAGCTTGTTTTATGGCTATTTGCCTGGTGGTATAATGTGTATAGTATGTGCAGCTGTCATATTAATAATATGAGATGATGATGGCGCGAAACGGGGACGGAGTCGTCTGGAGTTATCAACGGTCGTTCATTCTATGAAATGATGGGAGGAATGTTGAACTGCGGACGGTCAAGCTTATGCATGCTCACCGGACCCAACAAACAGGAAAAGTCATAGACGATGGTGATTTTGACGAAGGAGATATTAATTTAAGATGTTGATATGGTAGAGAGGTTAGAGCGGACGAATTAGATTATAGACGAACCTCGATAACACGAGCACGGTTAATACAACATTCTGCTTATAACGAGGGAAATTTTAGGTTTCATTTTTTTCGTTCTTTATTGTTTTTATTCCAGAAGGTTGCTATAGCACCGACAGCCTCGTTTTAGATGCTGAGCAAATGTATTACGTCACAAGTCTTTTCAAAATTACAAATTTTATCACAAAAGAAAGCACAGAGACCATCGGTTTCGATGACAATTTGATATTCTTATCCTCTATATTAACAAGGTAATATGCAAAGTCCCAAGGACCTATTAATGAAGGTCGACTGTATTTTACACAGGCTTCTGGCGCTGATGACCTGACCCCGTCGCCGGCTTATAGCCAGAGAACATGCAGTTGCTGCAAAAAATGTGGCTCTCGCCAGGACGTGCATTCAACGAATAGCAAGCTCTTGACATAATTGGCAAATGGCGAAGCTAGCGTGGGAAAATTGATTGGGTGCATCAGCTAGGGTCTTCGCAAGACGCAGTGTATAAGTGACAAATATGGCAGTCTAAATTGTAGGAGCGATCGAGTGATAAAAATTCTGAAGGAAAATACAGTTGAACCTCTAGCACTGTTATACAACATTCTGCTTATAACAAGGACAATTTTAGATCACAAGCCTTTGTTTTTATTCCTGATAATACAAAGTTCCTGTTATAACAAGGACATTTGCAAAGTCCCAATAAGGACCTCTTATTAACGAGGTTTGACTGCATAGAAGGTTCTAAGATTCGGTAACTGCAAAATAACATCTTAATTTAGTACAGCCGCAAACTGTTGTTTTCCTAAAATAAGAGCTATTGTTTTCATCGATAATAAAAAATAAAAATAAAAAGTCAAAAAATAAAAATAAATTAACCCATAAAATTTAAGCATTTTGATCGTCCAACAAGATGCCTGTTACTTTTGGAATTGTTTCACGGCTACATATTATTTTTTATTTTTTTCAATGATACAAAAATCAGCCAAATGTGCATAAAATTGACGTGACCCACGAGGGACAAAAACAAAATCACCTGAATGGCATTTCCCAAAGCAGTAATCTTTCTTCAAGACGTCTACTCCCTATGACCAACACACTGCCCGCGGCTACGGCAAAGATTACACGGATAACTATACCCCAAAGTACAAGCTTCACAGAATCCCACGACGCAGGCAGCGTTTGCTTGCACGCATCATTTTTTTACACCGCGAATAAACCCTTTTGAACCAGCGGTCATGTTTTTGGATGGTTTTCTAAATTTTTCTAATTTAACAATGGAATCACAAAGTGCCTATAATCATGCATGCTGCATGCCAAGGCTGATTTTAGCAAGATGGCCGACCTCGCAAAGGGCCTATAAAAATGGTGTCTTTAGAAGTATACATTTTAAAGGACCCCTGAAATGCTAAATAAAATGTATGCTTGGTTTTTGCTGCATTATGAGCGGTTATTTGTTTTGGAAGACATTAAGTTCAATTCAATGTAAAATGACAAAAAGCAAGATTTTTTTTTTAACTTTGAAGATTTCTTCACAGAAACTCACAGAAAGAGGGCGCTGTTTAGAAATCTTTCGGTATAAATCTTTGCACGTTTACTGTTCGTATACTACATGTATACGAACAAGTAAAGTACGGGCATCAAGTTCGTTAACCTTTCAGTGCAGAAGGAAGCTTACGAATTATAATCTGTGTATACTTAACCATTTTTGGATGAAAGACGATCAATTTAAACAAATACATGTTTTGATCGTTTTCTGCTCAATGAAATTACTCGGTGCTAATCAGAAATGATTGATAAAAATTTTTCAACTGCACCCTGCACGCGTTTGACAGAACCATTTAATATGTATAGGCCTACATATGGTTTGATTAACGAGCGTGCAGAATATAAGGGCGAAGTCTATGCTGGTATAAACAGAGAACCATTTATGGAAACATTTTCCGGCGTACATCCGGTATCGTGTGGACATATAAAGCGTCAGTAAATTTCGGGAAAGGTTTTTAATTTCTTCAAAAATCATGACTACATTTTATAGCAATTTTCTTTGCATGGATTTGTCTAAAACCTCCCCAAAGTTAAAAACAATTGAAAAGCTTTTAATGGTCTCAGTTTGTAATTATTTATGATGCGTGTGATTAAATTGTCCAGGTCTGTCTATTTTCCAGGTATTCAAAAGCCTGGTTTTCATGCTCACCTGTTGTGCAGAAATCTCCCTCCCATCCGTCCAAGCACACTTTTTGCCCGTTCTGGTCGCATCGCCAGTGTCCCAGGCTATCATTTTTAGGCCGGCAATTGTTGGAGCACGTCGGACCGTAGTAATGCTCTTCGCAAACGACCCGGTAGGAAAAATCCAACTGTTGGCGTTGGTCCTCTTCCACGTGTGTCCGGTTCGTCCACTCCGAGCTGACGTTTAGGAATTGCTGGAAGGCCACTCTGGTCAATATCTGCCGCTCACTCCCTGTTACCAAGATAAGGGATAATAAAAAGTGCACATAATTTGAGAAAAAAACGGACTGGGTTACTTTCTTTCAAACCTATAAACTGCACAGCAAATAGAATAGACGTTAAGAGACCCGAGTGTGTAACGTGCCAGAATGGAAAAATCAGAGGCAGTTCACGAACGAATTAATTGGGGAATGCACTGTACAATTTAGCTGAGTAAAAATCATGCGTTAAATTTAAACACCAATCCAAATATTGACGTGGACTGTCTGGGTTGATTGCAATGTATAATTAATGATTTACAAAATACTTGGAAAAATACTGTGGAGCATGGTGTGTTAATAGCGAAACGAAATTTGTTTTTATGCTTCCCGACTGGCCAACAACAGTTCGACGGAGTATTTTTACCCGCGCTGTGTGTGGGGCCCAAGGTCGACACGACATTGATGGGCTTTGTGTGCGCGTGTGCAGAATACGCGTGCGTTCGCGTGCCTCCACGCCACCTGCCGCATGACCCTAAACTCAACTGTTCCCTTGAGAACAAATATTTACATATCGTGTATTGATTCTACTATCTGCTGCTCTCCCCCGGTCGATAGAGATGCCTCATAAATTATTTCCCAGCGTACACATTTTTTTTACGGGTTTAACCCTTCTCATTCCAAAAAACCAAGCCGCATTCCTTGAGTAAGGGGTAGTGCAGAATCGGATAATTTCTATCAGGGAGTCTTATTGGAGTTTCGTTTAACGAAGAACGAATAACACGAACCGTATATGGCGTTGCATAGAAATTCATTTAAAATGAGAGCAGATGTGTTATGTCCCACGGTCAGATCGTAATCTACTCGATTGTATTTTAGTTCTCTTCATGACAATTTCTCTGCCAGGGAAGTAAAACCTGATCCGGTTCTATTCTGTTATACCGCCACTAGATACCGTCTGCAACATGTATCGCCAAAAACAAGGGCAATGCGGAAACAAAGTAAGCACAGCGTGTGTAATGGTTACACTTGTTGCAAGGATAAGGGTATATAGGGCAAAGTTTATTGGGTGTTCGGTGAAGCAGAAGCGTGCATGTGATTATCGTCTTGTTTGGGCTTGAATGGGGTGAAATGGGTGTAATAAAGCATTGGGCCTTGGTCCGGTCATGTCTTGGAGACATGCCCAGACAAGTCTCAGATTCGTGGCGAGGGGGTCATGAAGGGGCCTTTACCACCCCTAAATTTTAACACATTTTCCTGTCTATCGTCACGCCTTAATAGAGAAACAAGGAACGGAGTGGTATTGGTTACCGCCATAGGAAGTTAAGATGCAAAAGTTGTTTTCTTGGCCGTGGTGATATAATATGGTGTGGCGTTATCGGGCTTTGAAGCCTGTCACACGAAAAATCCCGGAAAGCATACAGGAAATGAACTATACATGTAGTTGTTTATTGAGAAAGTAATACTAAGAATCGGGTAATACCGGAAAAGATAATTATACAATGTATTACATTCTGTCAACATTAAAATACAAATACATGGTGTCGTTTATATTTAGGGAATGGTGAAGTTGATTTACCGTGAGTGGTGGGTTGTTTAACACCAATTGTGACAGGTCTGTTTAAGCTTTTTGTTTGGTATTTCTCGCGGCTGCACCCCGAAGTATTCGATGAAAACACTTCTGCATTATTCTTGCAACCCCAAAAGAATTCGATGTTTTTTAGTTTGATTGAGAACTGCACGATGGTGACGACGACAGATGTCACCATTGTTCAAACGATGCAAGGGATTTCGGGACCGTCAAAAAAGAAGAAAGAAGAGATTCTTTAAAAATGCTGATCGTGAAAAGAAACAAAAAAGAAAGACCGAGGTTTTGGCAGGGACTTTAGAATAATAAATAAGCTAGTGCGGCTGTCAGAACTGTTTTGCGATCCAATGCAGTATGTTGATAGAGTGCACTGCTATACCGCTGTTTGCTCCCGTCACCGTACAAATTGGCATTGCAACCAAAAAGAAGCGAGACCCGATCAGCGAGATAATTTGAAGGAATCCGCTCCCTGCATCTTTCGCGTGCAATATTTATAGAAGGGCACTTCCCATAAAGGGGAATGGCTAGGGTTTCCTATATAAGCACTTGCTGCGGGCGAGACAAGTGCAGACGAAATTTATCAAGGATAGCAAACATGGAATTTCGAATCACCGAAAACCATTGTACAAAAAAATCTGCGCCGTGTTTAAATAAATTTCCGTATTATAAAAGATGGGAGGCACGGAATAACAAACACGCCATGGAAATTCTGCACTTGTGGGATCGATTACTCGCATTCAGGCACGCGCACTCTAGTGCCCCATTGACTCGGCGCTTCGGGCCACCACTGTCATTAAATTACATCTTTTCGTAAAAAGGGATGCAAAATGCTCGAAGGGGAGGGAAAACGGCCACTAAATAAATAAAATTCATCAAGCTGATACAGTATGCGACCGGAATATGTGCGACCAACTGGCTGACACAGGCCCGAGCTAGGCTGCGTCGTGAATAATTCGAATGAATACGATAGCCTATCAACATCTGGTCACGTGACAAAACGGTCACTAAGGCGTAAGAGTACGTTGCCCCAAAGAGGGGTGTGTCCGAAATTAAATGCGTAAAGTCCAAATTCTTACCTTGCGTAGGTCCAAGACTCGTAACGTCGTGAAACGCTTGGATCATTAACGTGAACGTGCCCTAAAAACAACAAAACAAAACAGGAGTGTTATTTTGGACGATAAATAGGGGTACCACGAAGCCAGTAATAAATTCGCAAAGCCCGCGCAAACCCCAAGCATAATACGTTCTTTTCATGAGGATTTAGTGAAAAGAGCGTAAATTTATAGGGGCCGAAAGTTCAAATTCAGCCATGCATGACGCGAATAACCGAAGAGAGCCTGAGCGGCAGGTGCACACGTGCTGGACCAATTAGCAATCGCTGAGCGTGTACAGCTGTAGCACACTGCTTTACACTGACCTGATGAGAAGCATATTGGCGCCATCACGATTAATAACATGAATAGTAAACAATCCACTGTCCACACGTCCATTTGTATTCCACTGATAACAAACGTTCACTCATGCTATAGCCATATTAAACATGTTAAAAACATAAAGCAATGCGAGAGACACTTACAATATGCACAAAAAGGTATACTTACGGGCCAAACGAAGTTCAACCGGATTCTTATGGGGTTGTCGAAATTATTTTCCTCTGATGGTCCACTGGGAATATCAAAACTGTTATCTCCAAGAACGGGTGTCGTTAACTCGCCGAAAGTGCAACGATGTGTATTTTCCAGGTCCGATGGTATATCCCGCATGTATTCCAAAAGGCAAATCCTGAAAAAGGTTTCACAACGCGATGTGCACTGGCCGGGCGATCCTGTTCCACAACAATTTCCTTGATTATCCAACGCCAAAGCGTTCCGAAACGACGATAATTCCAATTCGAACCTCTCAGTGCCTGTTACCTGAAGAGAACAAAAAAAGAGAAAGAGGAAAAAATGTTATTTATGCAGATCTGTTAATAATAAATCAGGGGACCATTCTCATACACACACGTAGTATGCACCGTGTGCGTATACTATAGGTATTGACATCTCACATGGAAATAACCACGAGGCGACGACCACAACAAACCCCAGGTCTGTTGTTATATTTATGCGCGGCGCATCTGCCATCAAATTTTTCCTGTCTTGCACACAAAACGGGAAAACGATTACAGAAGAAAAGTTGTACTTACCTTAGTGAAGATCGTGGTCAGATAAACTGTAAAAACTGTGATATATCTCCAAGAGAGCCGTAACCGACCCATGGTTATGTGTGACTGCCGCACTCGCGTACGGTCTGGTAGTGATATGCCGTGGCTTACGGAGGCAACGGAAGCAAGCGTGTGCATCCGATCGGCTTTGTACGTGGGGCAGTTTGGCTCCGCCCACACTGAGCGTGACTGACAGCTTTTGGCGCACGCACGGCCGAATGAGGGAGTGCTGCACACTGAATGGACCATGTGATATCCGTTTTGGGTGGTGGTTAATCCGCGGTTCCAATCTACGCGAGTTGGTGTGGTGTGGTCACACGTACGCCAAGCACGAGGCAGTCTCATGTGCTGAAGTGAGTGCGAGTAAGTCTGAATTATACCAATTCCTGCAAAACTCCTTCTGATTTTTATCCAATGGTTATTCCTTCCAAAACAGGTCGACAGCTCACAAGTTATCAGACACCCGGATCTTCATGTCTTTGACACCAATTTCATGTTAGGTTCGTTTCTTCCCGAAAACTAACTTCCTTGTTGCTCCCGTAGTGCTACAGACGTATGTGATGTGAACTGGGTATTAGACTAAACAAAGTGATGTGAAAGCTTGTACATTTATGTCACCAGTCTCTTCGCGACATTAGCATACGATTATGGAGCCTCGCGCGTGGCACGCGACTTAAATCGCGGTTTCTTGGTAAAAGATGACTTTGCCTGGTCATGAACAAAGCTGGTTGATATTCTGTTCGGATTAAACACTGATAGTGATACGTTTATCCTGTACCTGCTAGATGTTTAGCATGGCCACAACCCAAATATCGATTGTGGTCCACGTTTCAAAACCAGCAGAAATAATTATTATTGTCAACTTGCATTTTGTTTGTTAGTTTTTTGTTGGGCACATCGTGCACCTATTTCTGTTTAATTTTGTAAAATATATTTTATAGATCCTTGGGGATATGATGTTAGACAAGTTTCGGTAAAAATTCCTTTGGACTTACTACCTTTAGCAGCGCGTACGTTAAAATTCACTGGAAATCGATTGCTATAGAACTGGGCAATCCGCACGCACGCGTCAGCGGGTCTCTGGTAGTTCATCCGATTTTACGATGTCTTTTGTAGCTGCCAACGAGAAAAACTTTACCAACAATTCACCTTTGTTCCCGGCGCGTGCGGCTGAAATAAGGTGGCTTTAGTCCTTGCCAGCTTTTGGCAGAGAGCCCAGTGTATAGCTCCCGGACCCAGCCTTGCACCTGTTCCTTTCTTTCCCTCTATTGTGGATCTTTCCTTATCTTTGTACACACGATTGCTAGTACAGTTTTTTTTATGAATGACCTCCAGTCAACAACTACGGCAAGCGACCAATAGGACGCCTGCATTAAGCGTGCCTGTCCCCGGAAGCGGTAACCCGATGGCTCTTATGTTCTTGTTATGCTAATGACCGCTCAACACGGATTATTGGGTGCACGCGCACAAAATGAATAATCATGACAAGTCTGGCCTTGCGTATTGGCATGGTGTGCAACAACACGCGCACAGGGGGCTTTGGAAGGCCAGGGTACGGTGTGATGGGACAAAATACTTTGTTTTATAAGGTAAAATTTTCAAGAAACAAACATACTGTGATAAGACTGAAAACAATATAACAACGTTTGTCTACTGCTCTACCCTTTTTACTCGAAGTAATTTCAGGTGAATTTTGTCATCGTAATATTCCTCCATGTATATAAACTGGAACACGAGGCAGATTTGGGTAACGTGGTGTGCACCATGCTGCAGAACCCGTGGGGAAATTCGTGTGCCGTTGCAAATTCTCGACGAATTACGACAAATGACGATATTATGACAATAATCCGGTGTCGTCCATCCTTTCACGATCCACCAATGAATAATTCGGGTGATGGAGGCCAAGGGCAGAACTGTTACAAAATGTATAGTTTGGGCATTGGCATAGCAAATGGAAATCCTCCATTCAACTCTAGACCGCAATGAATATACTCTGCTATTATGGTATATTTATTTCTAGGGAGCCCGACCCTTGTGACCCTCGCGACTGCACAACGGGAAACCAAGGATGGCCTTCATGTGTGTGACCTTTGACATCATAATTACTACCCCTAGTAGTATAGTGTGCATGTGTATACATGTGCACCGACATGAAAAAGTACCAGTCGGATTATTATGGAGTGAACGATTAACTGAAATTACGGTGCATGATGTGCTGTCAATTTTTTACAGAAAAGTAATTTGTGTAGGCCTACATGTATAAAGTTTAACAATCGTTCAAAATTGTTTTCCACAATTAAATACCATTTCCAAAGATATGTGACTCCTTTCATTGTTCCCCCATTCATCTCAAATATCCAAGGAATTTTAAAGGAATTCCTTTAATTCAGTTTTAGAGGGGTTGATGCGTTAACAAAAGGTAACATTGTGTTGAAGTATGCACAATGTAGTAAATAGAAGAAGTAGGGGAGTTTGGTTGTCACATATCTTGCTGGTGTATAGCCTGAAAGACAACAATGCTTTTTTAGCATCTGTGAAGAGAAACGTTTGTGTTTTGATCGCAAAAAGTTAGCTACCTCTAAAGACATACCGGTACATGATTGGAAAACAGGAACTACAACTTTACTTAGGCCTATAACTAAACAGTAATGTTGATAAACTGCCTTGTAGAAATTTCAGCTACCTAGATGCAGTAATACTTCAGAAAACCTTCAAAATCCACGCACGGTTGTTGTGTTGAATGAATTGTAATAAAAAATAAATCTGCAGACAATTAAAAAACACATTGATTCAGTTGGCAAGTTTGCCCACAAAGGTACGATTTTGCACGGGGAAAAATCATGTGGTGTTTGTTACCATTCGCAACTTGCACGGTCGCGTTCAAAACGAGGCTTTCCTGGCTTACGTCATATTATACAATGGACAAAAGTCAACGTCCACAGCAACCGACATGGTAACGACGCGAGGGAGTCATTGTTCATGCCAATATGGCAAATATGGTGAATTGCTATTAATACTTTTAGTCGGGTCAACTCGTGAAGTAAATTTTGTAATAACTGCCAGTGATGTACTGGGGCTTTAAGTGCCGTCCATATGCAATGTATATTTAGTATTTGATATATATAAACTGAAGAAATTATGTGCTCATATTCCAAATATTATTTTATACGGCGAAGTTGTACTTGTAGTCTTTCAGAAATAAGATAAAATCCTTTATTTGTGAGTATACATCGGCCGCCTTCTGCCTGTAAATATACTCAAGTGCAACACGTGCACCCGTGGTATGCGTGGTAATTGTCCCTTGCGACCACCCTGCATTACGGCGCCACGTGTTCTGCGCGCGATACAAATTAATTCCGTCTGGTTCCGCGGCACATGCCTTTTTTTTACACACGCAGATTTTTGTTAACGATTGAGAATTTGTTGGAAGATGCACAAATGCTCAGCATCGGCATACGAATACAAATCGCGTATCGTTCTTAAAGTCTTGGCCCGAAGCCAAAACGTACTCTACACGCTGACGTAAAACTTTTCTCATGAATCCTTTTATCTTCTGATCCAAACATTGTACCTAATCACCATAGAAATGATACTGGTTGAGGTACAATTATTGTATGGTCTATATAAAAATTAAAACCCCAAACGTCTCACACACCTATAGCAGATATAGGCCAACTCAAAATCCAAACAAACTTCGGTAATTCATAAATTTGAAAGAGAAAACTTATTACTATGACTGAACTTCAAAACAAACTTAGCAAGATATTTTCCCTCCATTTTGTATGCATGTTAAAACTTGTATATGACATGATAACAACTAAATTCCTCAAAAAAAGTTCGGAAAGTCAAGTTTGACTGACGATTTCTCTCTTGGTAAAGCCCTGTTATTCCTCTTTACAGTGATGTGTCATTTGTATATGATTAATCAATTGGGGGATGTGCAGTATAGCGGAATACAGGGGTGGGTGGAAATTGGAATGTCATAAAATCCACTGCTATTGTCATGCAGTGCATTCCCTTTTGCTTGGAGGATGCGAAAGTGTCAATGCACTTTTTGACAATAGCAATGCATTTTGTGACATTTCACTTTACACCCGCCCCCGTATTCAGCTTGCAAATGACACATCATCGTAACGAGGAATAACGGGGCTTTCCAATGATAAAAAAAATCAAGGAAAATTATTGTGCAACAAGAGAGAAATCGTCAGTCAAACTTGACTTTCCGAACTTTTTTTGAGGAGTTTAGTTGAGGGACAAATTATTATTGTATGGTCTTTATAAGAATTAAAACCCCAAACGTCTGACACACCTATAGCAGAATAGCAGATATCTTATACTCAAAATCCAAACAAACTTCGGTAATTCATGAATTTGAAAGCGAAAACTTATTGCTATATGACTGAACATCAAAACAAACTTAGCAAGATATTTTCCCTCCATTTTGTATGCATTTTTGTTAAAACCTTTATGACTGATGACAACTATTAAAATGTCAATTTCACCTATTGGTAACCCAAAATTGAGCACAAGTGCTCTATTTGTGAACTGCCCCATTTGACCTTTCTGCTGAAAATATAGGGAAAAAATCTTGATAAATTCCTTTTGACTTTCAGCATAATATGTATACCGTGGACACGTATGCGCCATGTATGCTTTTCCCCATTGGTGGGGGAAAAAAACCCACTTTTTTTTTTTAAAATAGAAATAGGGCCTGGCCTATATAATTATGTTTGTGGTTTTTTTTACAAAAACAGAAAGGAAAATATTCTCCTTTCTCATTTGTGAAGATCATCGTTGAACAAAATTCAGAAGGAAAGTGCATGGTAAAAGTTATGATTCTTGAGCCCATCCAGCTTCAATAATTGTATAAAAAAAAAAAATACCCAAGAGAAGTCTGTATTTGAGGCGGTACGGTGTTTAAACGACTGTAACTTTTTAACCAATTGTCGTATTTATATGTAGGCCTATATGGTTTTTACTAATACTGAGCATGAAGCCCACGCTAAAATTGAATAGGCCTATATGTAAAAATCCCCAAATTGACCGAAGCCTAATTCAGACGGATTTTGTTTGATCGCAACACAAAAATTAATATGTAAGGCCAAATTCGTGCCACGAAATATGCAGCTCATATACTAGTAGCATGGAGCTGCGTATTTCGTGGCACGAATTTGGCCTCACGCGCGCATTGACAAGCCTGTGCCTTTAACCATAGGCTATAGCCTAGGTAAAGTTATAGGCCTAAACACGCTGGAAATAAACTACCAAGAAACAAGAGCAAACAAGTAACAACGAAAGTCCAAAGTATAGGATGCGACCTTATCGACTCTTTGTTTGTGCGCTTCATCAAGTGGATAAACTATCTATGGCGCGTGGGTTGTCGCGTGCCGAGAACAATGTACAAGTAATGTAAACCATCTTTATCATGCCAAATGGCTTGTGCCTGCGCGCGCGAGTGTATATACATGACATATGGAGAACGTGCTGTAACGTGTTTTTCATTGTCGTTGGACGGCATATATATAAATACGATGGGCGTTGCTCGATGCCGTCCAATCCAGTCCAGTGACGTCAGCGCACGTGTAATATCTGCGAGGGACTACAAAGCCCAGTTGTTTATGTGCCTGTATAAAATTAAGAAAATTTTAATTGCTCAGTTTAAAATTTATAAAGGCCACAAAAGTGAAAGACGTTGGATCATGCAAATTTGTATTAATTGTTTCATTATTTTTATGTCAGTCTTCCACTAGAATGATATTGTCGGGTGAACAACATACTCAAAATATAACGCAGACATGCCTCAAATGCTGTGAAAAGTGTTGAAAATTGGCATTATATTGAACTTTCTTTTAAAGATATTAACTTCTGAAAGCGAAAACAATTACATTTTTATTCAAATTCATTAATATTTCAGAGACAGAATACGCAACATTTGATTTAAATACATTTTTAATTATCGTTTTCTTAAAATTAAATCACCTCGGGCAGAATCATTGCTTGGACAGTTGGAACCACTTATAAATATCTTCCTTTCGAGTAATTATTATTGTTTTATTCTGGTTGATTAAAATGTTGGGACATTACAAACCTTTATATATAGGCTTTAACAATAATTTAATACTGGTCTCACAATCGATGGCCAATTTCATAAAGTTGTTTAGCAGCAAAAATTGCTTAATGCAAAATTTAATTCCTTAAAAAAAATTTGGTTAGCACTGTCAAAATTGTATGTCAGCTTAATATGTTCTTTGCGAGCATCCAGAACACCAGTCAATTGCAATACACATCACATGCTAACTCATGCACTGCAAAGCAAATAAATTTGTGCATGAAGCAATTGGCCACTGGTTACCAACGAGGGTTTGTTTTAGTTACTTATATCCATAAAGGTGCGAGCATCCATTAACCCATCGCACTTAAACTCAACATTATAAAGAAAACAGTGAAACTATTCTTTTGTTTTGATACGAGATTCCCTTTAAAGTGCATTGTTTCTAGGGTTACAGCAATAATACCCCGCTGTTAAGACCACTCACTCAGTGTGAACGCGTCTTGAATTTCCACATACGTTGACTGTGAAGTTGTTAACAAGTTAATTACAGTTCGCACAGTGTGGACAGGCTTGTTATATTTCCTCGCTTGTAATCGTTTGCATTAAGGCGTGGTGGATAAAGTGACAGCTTTTCAATTAGTAAAATGGTTCGCGTGTCAAGATGTCGAATATCCCCATGCATGTAATACTGCTATATTAAACCGAAATCTAGATTTAAAAGCCCATCATTTGCAGTTATACTAAAAAGTTTACTTCACGAGTTGACAAGAAAAACCCGACTAAAAGTGGTAACAAACACCACATGATTTTTCCCATGTATCTTTGTGGGAGAAATTGCCAACTGAAGGTGCTTTAAAAATTGTCTGCAGACTATTGTTTTTACTATTAATTCAACACAAAAACTATGCAAGGATTTTCCAGGTTTTCTGAAGTATTACTGCAGTTTATCAACATTATTCTTCAGTTATGTAATGCTGTTCCTGATTTTAAACGTTTCCCAATCGTGTAGATTAAAGGCCCATGTAGTCTTTAAAAGCCAAGGTGGACTTTTTGCAAGATAAAATCTTATGGATTCCTGGAATAAAAACATATAAAGAAGAATGTTGGAAAACTAGTCTGCAGAAATTTCAGCTGCGTAGATACACCAATGCTTCAGAAAACGTTAAAATCCATGCATGTGTTTTGTGTTAAGTGAATGGTAAAGATTGTTTGTGATGGTATACTTTTTCTTACAAAAAGTACCATCTTAGACGGAAATAAACTCGTGTTTCGTATATACGTTGCCGTACATTTTGGGTCATTCCTATGATAGGTCTACAATGGGCCTTTAAGTTCGTAATTTTTTGCTATAAAAAACGAAAATACATTGCTTTTGGTAAGCTCTGGTTGGTTTTTCAAGCACTGCAGCGTACAAAGACAGCTCTTGACCTGAAATTATACGTTTTTCCAAGAAATTAAAACATTGACGACCATGCTTTTATCATTTCGTTTAACCGTGTTTTCGACGTACACTTCTTCCGTGTTTAGAAGACTTTCGTTTGCAAAAAAAGTATAGGGTACGTGATGACGAACCTCTTGGTGGAACTGCATATTTTGCCGGATGATACTTATTTGGGTTGGGTGGAATATGGGTTGAAGTTCACCATCCTCTATAATAGTATGGTATTTGCAATTAAGATGAACTTTTTTTTATGGATTCCTGGAACACGAGCAGAACATAAATTCCTAAAAAAAGTTCGGAAACTCTTAAAGTTTGACTGACAATTTCTCTCTTGCTACCAAGTTATAGGCTATTCCTTGAATTCGGTATCATTGGAAAGCCCTGTTATTCTTCTTTACAATGATGTGCCATTTGTTATAATTAAGCAATTGGGAGCTGAATATGGGGGTGGGTGTAAAGTGAAATGTCACAAAATTCACTGATATTGTCATACAGTGCAATCCCCGTTTTGCTTGGGGGATTAGGAATGTGTCAATACACTTTTTGACAATAGCAATGCATTTTGTGACATTTCACTTTACACCAACCCCCGTATCCAGCTGTGCTGCACTCAATCATAACAATACCAAAGTCAAGGAAAATGACTTGGTAAAAAGAGACAAATTGTCACTCAAACTTGAGTTTCCGAACTTCTTTGAGGAGTTTATCTAAACAAGAACGTTGGTGACATTTAGGTCCATAGATGCAAGCAAGCTTCAGAAAACGTTTAAAATCTATGCATGGGTTTTTGTGTGGTAAAAAAAGTGTATGTACGCAAACAATCCAAACATTAAACAAATTTAGTTGTTAATTTCTCACAGAAAGTACCATATTGGAAATAAAGAAAGTCATGTGGTGTTTGTTAGCAGCGCTATCAACCCTTTGAGTAAATTCTGTTTTACCTGTCAACTCATGAAGTAAAAATTTGGGTCAGTACAAAATAGTTTTCCGATATGCCATACGTACATATATGTGTACGCGCCCCACTCGAGTCGTGTGCGGTAAGCGTGCTGGCCATGTGCCAACAGAGGTCACACAGCGGGATACGTACAGTGCGTGGAGAGTTGTTTTTGTTTTAAAGGCAATCGTATCATTTGCAAAAATGAAACTTTTTCTGGATTCCTGGCGTATTAACATATCGAAAGAAGAATGTTGGTAAACCTGTCTGCCGAAATTGCAGCTACATAGATCATCAATGCTTCGTGGTTTTTGTGTTAAGTAAAGGTAAAACAAAACCACCGTGCACCTTCAGTTGTTATTTCTTACAGAAAGTAGGCTACAATCTTGGACAGAAATTAATTCTTGTGGTGTTTGTTATTTGCTATATCAAGACTTTGAGTACTTTTTTCAACTAAAAAAGTAAAATTTTGGGTCATTACGAATGATACAGTGGCTTTTAAATGGACATTGGCTTATCGTGTCGTTATATAGGCGCAGTCCTGTATGAGTTGACAAGAAAACATGATTAGCAATTGTAACAAACGCCAAATGAATTGATTTCTGTCCGAGATGGTACTTTCTAAAAGAAATTGATAACTGAAGGTAGTTTATAAAAATGTCTTTGCACACGCATTTTCACCACTCACTTAACACAAAAATCATGCATGGATTTTATATGTTTTCTGAGGCATTGATGCATCTTTTTAGCTGAAATTTCTGCAGGATACCAATATATAATATATTCTTTTTTAGAATTGTTATACGGTCAATCCAGGAATTCGTAAAAAAAAAAGCTCCATCTTGCAAATGACGCAATCGCCTTTAACCTCACAGAAGAAAGATTTTTGGTGCAAAAAAAAAAAAAAATAAGTTTACACCTTTGACAACCTAGCGGAGTGCGAACACTGCCTGGCGTCTGTATATTATTTTGCCACTGACGAAAAAAGGGACACTCGAAAAGTCTGCTTGACAAGTGTCTGCCACAACTGGGAGCTAATTTGAAGGAATTCGGAGGACCACGGTAGGGCCCCTTGCCCTCCGCCGCACCCCGCCTGCCGTGCGGGCGCTGTGTCGCGTGTGGCCAGCCGCTCCTTATTTGGTCACGGCCGGTGCTAAACACTGCGCGACCGCTCGGGACAATAGCGGTCTGTCTGTTTTCTACACGGTTTATAGGCCGCGTGTCTGTGGGTCGCACTTGTCCTTATTTGGCACTGTTTTGCCATTTCTACTTTAATTTGACAGGACCGTCTTTAGTTTGCCGGGTTTAAAATTTATGTGAGGATCAGAGTTTTCTACTTGCCACTTGTGTTATAGTGCATCCAGAGACGGGGCGAGTTGTTACCTCTTTGCTGCAAAACAATACCACAGGTCGCCCCAGACTTGTACACTATACCGACACAAACTGAACTATCATGAGGAACTTGAACTTGCACGTGTACTTTACGTCCAATATCCCAAAGGCATGTACCCGTAGCTACGTACAGAATTGAAAGTTATATTACCAAACCAACAATTTACAGGAGTCAGTTTTCGCGCACACACGCAGAAACACGTTTCTGACGTAACTGCAGATTCAACCAATGGCCAACTTTGGTCGTCGGCAACAGAAGCCGTTTATTGGTTGGACTGGTAAAGTGTCAGAAACATGTTTCTGGTTATGGTCGCGAAAACAGGCCCCAGCGAAATGAAGGAAATGAGAAGGCAAATGCATACGTGGACTTTAATACCCATATTAGTTTAAACAGGATTTGAACCAGAGACACAGAGAAGGCGAGTGAAGTATCGGCCTATTTTGACATGGGGAGGAGTAGAAATTAGCCTTAAACGATCTATGATACCTGCATTGAAATGACACCTTCAGCAATTATTGCTTGGCCGTTCAAAACTTACAAAATGATTAAAATAATTCTATTTTGGATCGCGTTGAGTCGCTGGCACCTGTCTGTTCGTGCCGAGTTCATTAGAAAGCTCAATTCCATCCGCTAGCAGCGCGATTAATAGACACCATATTTGCATTTGCTCGCAATACGAGAAATTTACGCATGCTTAGCTTTAAAAGGAGTGAGTGCTTTGCCCCTTGCCGTATCGATAAATTGAACCAATGGGGAGGGAAGGGAGACACAGAGGGAGAGAACAAACTACTGGATGTAGGCAGCGTTGAGTTGGGGAGTGACCTCTTGATAAGTTCTTTGTCTCAGCCAGTGTGCGCGCCTGTTGCACACAATGCATTCAGAACTGGGCGACATGCCCAAGTTTAACTTTGTCAACACGCTATTTGCAGATGTTCCTGCGCGGCCCAAGGGAGACGCGTGGCCCCCGTTCCGATCGAAGAACTGGCGCGTGCCTGTCCGAGACACCCCATTGTTGGCCCGCCTAAACCCCCTTGCTTATCCCCTATCAGCTTTGTTCCTCGCCTTTTTACTTGGGCGAGGCTGCCACGCGAGCGATTCGCGTGCCGCTTTTGTTTCTCCAACTCCCGTTCGTAATTAGGGCTTTGTGGGGTGGCAACCTCCCTCGCGTGGTATACCTCTTAAAGCAGTTGATTACACACAAACCAGCTTTTGCACTTGCATTGGCTTTTTTTTTTCACGCCACAAAAACTATATAGCCGGTTTATAAGCCACGCGTGCCTTGCCCAAATCAACTCCATCCCTTTGTCAAAGCTCGACTTGGCGGTGGAGTTTATCGGCTCAACTCGTGTAATAAATGGAGTTTGGCTCCTCGCTATTGGCGTTGTGGTGGGCTACAATACGACTTTTAGGCAAAATTTATTTTCTCGCGTCTTGCGGCGGAAAAGAAAAAGTTGGTTTCCGCTTGGTATACTTGTAGTCGCTAGGCCGATAATCGCACGCGCGCGCGAACACTTGCTGAAATATTGTCCCTGCCAGCTACATTTAAAATCACTCCGGGCCACAAGATTTGTGTAACGTTAAAGTTGCACACTGGCCCAATAAAGACACACAGACAAAGGGTAAAAACGAGTCGTCGAAGACGAAATCTTACAAACAGAATGGGCTATTAAAGTCAAAATTTCTTTTTGTTATGTTATAGTATAGACCTACTGCCTATATGTTTTTCAGGTCCGATTCTTGTTTTACTCCGTCGCGTACAACGGATGTTAACTTACAGTTCACTATCAGAATACATCATTTGCAGATAGGGCTAGCTACCCAAAATGTTACTTCAGAAAAGTCCGACTAAACGTGTTGATAGCAACAGTATAAAAAAACACCCCATGATAAAATGGTATCTTAAATGGTACCTTAAAATTAATGACCGTGGTGTGAAATAGGGTTTCTATTAAAACTAATAATAGTATAGGGTGCGTTTTACACATTTCGGTCAATTGCAGAAAATTTGATTGTTCCGTTTTGGTGTAATTGCAAGTTTTATATTTTTATGCTAATGAAATGTCCATATTCATGAGCAAATCCGTGATGTCATCTCAGGACAACAGAGGAAATCTCCATTGACTTGTGTACAAAGGTTTATGTCATTTTCAGTATCTTCTTGGTGTTGTATGATCTGTAACAGTTTACTGAGTTTGTTTAGTATGTCATTTGCAACAATCCCAACTAGTTTGTTTGGGTCAGAAATGGATCAGTGGGCTACTGTTACTGTTTGAAATGTAATGTTCTTTCTTTGTTTTCAACTATGGGTTCCCTCCATGACTAGCAATAAACAGCGCCCTCGTCTGTCAAGAAAATTTTTAAGTAGAGAAAAGGTCACTTCTTTCTGAAATGAAAACAAATTTCAGTTTGCCCCTTTGTTTGCAACATTTTGATCTTCTGATTCGTGAATAAAAACAAATGGTTGATAATTTTCACTTCACTAAACCTTTAAATTTGTAGGAGAAATTGCCAACTGAAGGTGCCTTTCTAAACCAAACAAAGTCGTTTGCAAAAAACCATGCACGGATTTTTAAGGTTTTCTGAAGTATCACTACATATAGGCCTATGTGGCTGAAATTTCTACGGCAGTTTATCAACATTATTCTTTAGTAATGCTGCTGTTCCTGTTTTTAAGTTTTAATCCTTTAACTTTTTTTAATGACTCCTGCGTGGTATTACAAAGAATGTTGCGGAAAGATTAACTGACTGATATACCACGTTCGTACATTTTTGTGACCGATATAATTACAGTTAACGACGAAGACAGAATGTTTTGCATGTCTTTGTTACGTAATACTCTCCCGAATGAGCGGGCTGACGGTTAATTTAATTTATCTGACAGTGTACGCCCGCCAAAATATTTCAATGTCTGGCGCAATAAATGTCACATTTTTATTTGTAATTCTTTGCACTTTAATGTTGGCATTCTCGTCTTTTTTAGGCATTCTCGTTATTTCCATGCATATACATGGATATTTCCCTGACTTGTCGCGGCCTTTTTTGTAAATCGTACCTGCAACTAATTTTTTTTCTGCGTGCAATTATTTTGAGGTATTTCTATGTTTATACTTTGTTCCGATCGAAAGAAAAATTAACATTTCCTTGTATTTAGTCGTGAGTATGTTAATTCTTGTAAACGTAAAAATAATAATGAACAAATCCCAGAATAATATTGTAAGTTTACAGAAATGAAAATGAGAAATAGGCCTATCGCAAAGCTGACATAGTGACGAATGTGCAGTGTTAAAGTCTCTGCACATTCGTCACTATGTCAGCTTTGCGATTGACAAAGTTCAAATTAGCACTTTGCTCAGTACTTAGCGTATATGTGACTTTCCCCCAAAAATGGACCATGGCCTGTGTGACAATTTTCACTCTTTAGGCCTATAGGCAAGGGGCAGCATAAGAAAAAATAAATATGATATCAGGTATACAGGGGGCGGTTGTGCCATTTTATACTTATTTCAAGTCTGATATTGCGTATCACCAATTAGGCCTATGTACACTCGACCCAAAAGGTTCTGTCACCAGTAAGACATTTATAGATATTTATTATTAAATTGGATTTAATGTAGGAAAATAATATATCAAATTTTAGCTGAACATATCCGTCAAAGGAATAGAGCTCAAGAGAGATCATGATGGCAAGCTTCACTGAACAGGAATGCAACAAAGGAGTGTGGGGTCAGAATGAAAAACACCAAAGAACAATGCAACTTGTGATTTGGGCAATTTGTGTTTAGACAATTAGGAAATTTTTAAGTGAGTTTGGATTTATCAATGTTTTTTCAAAAACATCCAAATCAAAATGGTTAAATTGTCCAATCTGAATCGTGCCATTGCATTAGGTCTGGTGGAAGCAAAATACTGAACTGTAACTCCCCTTGCTTGAGTGCAATAAAGTTGACATCGTTGTTTTTTTGTGTTTTTCATTCTGACCCCACACTCCTTTGTTGCATTCCTGTTCCGTGAAGCTTGCCATCATGGACTCCGTTGAGCTCTATTCCTTTGAGTGATATGTTCAGCTAAAATTTGATATATTATTTTCCTACATTAAATCCAATTTCATAATAAATATCTACAAATGTCTTACTGGTGACAGAACTTTTTTGGTCGAGTGTATAAGGTATACTTCTCATAAATTGTGAAGTATGCGCGATCTCAGACTTGAGATAAGTCTAAAATGGTATACAATCTGTCCCCCGTACCTGATATCAAGATTTTTCTTACGCTGCCCCCTGTTTAGGGTGGTTTTATTTTGATCGGAAATTCGTAAATAAAACGAACTTAAATTGAACAGAAGTGAAAAGCTTGTGCCGAAACGATGTGAGAGTTTTAAGGAATTTTATGATTTTTAAAAATATTGGGCATTTATTATTGTTGTTTTTTTATGGGGAGCCGATTTATGGGCCACAATATTTTTGAGCTTATTTTATTCATCAATGAAGTTGTAATTATATTACTGTTTATTCTTCTTCTGTGTTTCCAACAACTTCAACGGTATACGTATATAACAAAATGGCCTTTAATTCAACTGGAGGCTTTGGTTCAATATACCAGCAACATCTGATATAGCCTACCCAGCACGATATGTGGCAAAGGGACTCTCCCCTAACGCCCCTATACCTCAACACACTCTTCCCTTTTGTTAACGCACCAACCCACCCCCCTAAAAACTGAAAGGAATTCCTTGGAAATTCCTTGGATGTTTGAAACACAATGGGGGAACAATGGTAGGGGGAGATGCCCTCTGCCACATATCATGCTGCATATGACATCTTAACCCAGACTTTCCATTGTTTCGTATTTATTGAACCTGGATCAGCCGCTAATTTTAAGAACTCGTGGCAAAAAAAAATCAACCCAGGCTGTGTGACATCGACTAAAGTCGCCAGTACGCGTCACATTTTTTCTTACATCTGGACTTTTTCCATGTAAAGTAACGTCATAAATATTAGTAGTTGCAGCAGTTAACGCAAGACCATTTTACACGGTGATGAAAGCAATTTACACAACAGATGAATGCTTAATTACATTGACCGGCGATGGAATTTTGAATGACAATTACTTGACCAAACATGGATGGTGTTTTGTAAAGTGTTTTATCCTGGTTACGTAATAGGCTTCCCCGTAAGTCCAACATAATGGGCCATCTGGCGCGTGCTCCAAACGCGGTGACAGGGACGGATCGATGTGGTATTCATTCGCATAACCCTGACACTGCTCGGATCTTTATTTTTTCTACACGGTGAAATTCCACGAAACTCAAGAAGATAACAAGTTGAGTGGTTCGTCTGTTTTCATACATATAACTTGTACTGTTTTCATACATATAACAATTAAACGTGACTTTTTGTCTTCATTGTATATGGTAATCTCAACATAATATATACCAAATCGTTGGAAAACAGTAGCAAAAATCGTACACTGGGTGGCCGGCTTTGAACTTGATCCAATCATGATCAAACGATTACACAAAGAAAGCAAATCGCAATGTTCCGTTGTTACCGATTCTTAGAAAAATACAAATTTGTACCTGTAAATCTTTACTATAGTTTTAAGTTTTCAAATAACACGACGTGTACTGATTCACTGAAATATTTTTAGACTCCTGGTTATTGTTTATCCCCTAAACTTGGACCCATGCACGACTGAACAAAATAGCGAATCGCCTTCCACTTCAATAACCTAATACCCGCTAAACGTCGAAACGGTGTCTATTTTTCCCCTTCATACTGTAACCAACACTCCAAAGAAAATTTGAAAAAATACTACACTTAAATTTAAAATAATGTTAACTAAATCAACACAACCCTTTGTTATTACCTATAAACCATGTGAAATGCATGCTTAGGTTTGATGATATAAGCCCGCCAAATTAAGAGAGAAAAGTGTCCTAATTTTACTTTTAGAAACGTTTCCATAGGCATGGGGTCTTATGCAGACCATGTATGGCTTTTTTGTCATGTAAACGGTTTAAAGCTAAAACAATTTGAATCACTTGTGGCATAGAGCAAGGAACTTGTGGCATGCACACAAAACGTTAACTGAAAGGTTGTTTCTTTCCGACAAATATTGAGCGCACACGACACATGTGCTACATTTTAGAGAAACCGATTGGAACAGACAACACAGTGAAAGTACAACCAAAACAGTGTTATGTATTTCACGGTGCAAATTACATCTGGATCTCATTATAGCGATTGGGTAACGAGCTGGCTGTTTGCCCCAAAATGGGGGAAACATGGGTTACCCCCACAGCTTGGAACAATAGACTAATCCAATTGAAGCGTCAGGCTCCCCTCATGAATATTAAAACTCGCCTGTGGTCGCGTGCCACATTTTCTACCGGACAATTGGATGCTACTTTCCAATTTATAACTGAACAACGCCTTTTGTGTAACCATGCAGGGTGGGGACACGCGCTTTTAACCACGAAAGAAAGGGTCAAGGATAACCGGCCCATCCTTCATAATACAAGCCTCGTCACGCCCTTGTAATGGGAGATGTTTCTTTATGCATTTACCGTATATACAGGGGCACTGCACTGAATAAAATGTACATAATCGATAAGTGATAATAGACCCAAGACCCAGTTTATGTGTGCGTTTTCTATGGGAGCATCATATGGAACCATGTCAACATTGAGTGACGTCACATGTCAACAAAGCGTCGTTATTATGTTTTTTTTTTAAGACGTATAAACAGTATTTAAGGCACTTTTCAGCCTTCCTTTCCTGTGTGTTCTCGGGAGCCCACATTTTTCGCAATTAATTCTACTTGGAAATCGCGATTCCATTCGGATTCGGATTCTATTTTCACTACAAACGCTGACATGCACTAAAATCAGAAAGAAGATATCTCGCAAACATGATGCATGTTAGGCCTAATGTCTGCACCATTAACATTCATAATTGCTTAATCGCATTAAGAATGTCTTCTGAATTGATACACGTCAAATGAATACATGTTTCTATTCATCGTTATAGAAATACATGATTGTTTTAAAACCCATTTATCATTTACACTGACCCAGAAGTTTACTTCATGAGTTGACAAGAAAAACCTGACTAAAAGTGTTAATTAAAGGCACAGGCTCGTCAGCAATGCGCGCCCGCCAAATTCGTGCTCGAAACACGCAGCTCCATGCCTTTGCTATGGAGCTGCGTATTGCGTGGCACACATTTGGCGGGCGCGCATTGCTGACGAGCCTGTGCCTTTAATGGTTACAAACACCGCATGATTTTTTTTCTGGTGTAAAATGGTATATAGACTACTGCCGAAGTGAATACGTCATATTTTGTTAGTTGCTTAGGCAATGGCTCTACACTAAAAATCACTAAACTGTGTCCCTGTACTTATGCAATGGTACTTTTGGTACTTTTCCCGACGGCCATGATGTTTAGAGCCAATTACCATGTCAACACGTCACACTTCGGCTGTCTATACTTCTGTGCAGGAGAAATTGCCAACTGAAGATGCTTTTAAAAATCGTTTGCAAACGATTTTTTTACCATTCATAGATCACAAAAACCATGCATGGATTTCTAAGGTTCTCTAAGTACATGTATTACTGCATCTATGTGGCTGAAATTTCTATACAACTGAAGGCAGTATATCGACATTATTATTTAGTAACGTAAATAATGCTGTTGTTCCTGGAATTCGTAAAAAGTTTCATCCGCAAATCATATATGTGGTTTTACAATACTGCCGGATGATCCAGTAATAGGTTCTACAACCCCACGTTTATAAATTTTTTAATTTCTTTCTTTCAAAACCTTACCAAAAGTATTGAAAACCATATGATCATTATTATTCTTTAGAAATAATAACGACTAAATAACAACGCTCTTAAACTATAAAGAAAAACAAAATACCAAGGTTTGAAAGGAGTATTTACGGATCCTGTTCTTGTATTTTATTAATTTAACGGTATGAAACAACAATGAACAACGCAATAAAATTTACATTAACAATTACACATCCAGAGCCTCATCAAAGTCGTACTTAATGATATAGAGTATGGAGGCCGTACGGAGACCTATTGAAACCAAGGTCTCGACTCTGTGGGTGTTACCGTATTGGCGTATGAAGGGTCATTATTGGCGCCCTTGAGTGACCAAAATAATAGAGTTTTGAACACTTGTTCTGAGTTGGATATTATCAACAGCAAGGCTATCACAATAACACTTTTATTTAAAACATGTTTCAGACCTTTATTCATTTAAAGCCAGTATATAAATGTGTAATGTCTCAGAAATGTAATCAACCATGCATCGTGGAAGATAGAAGTGGTTCCAACTGTCCAATGCAATGAATCCGCCCGACATGACATGTCTTTTTATAAGAAAACGATACACTCCTCAAAATAAAATAGGCCTAAGGGTCAAAAGTATTTTTGTGAAAAATGTTGACCAAGTCAGGACATAGAAACAATTTTAGTAAGGGTAATGGGCTAAAGGTTGCTCTGCAACATTTTAAGCACTTTTCACATGGTTTGCATGTCTATTGGCTTAGAAACTGACAGATCATGTGACAAGACACAAAAATGCTGATAACAGGTTCATGATGTCGCAATCAAGTTTGGCACATCTGCTTTATTTTTCTTCAAGACTTAATGAGATTCCCCACACATAATCAATAGGATTCTGCACTTGATAGAGAAAAGTTAAACAGTGGGTTAACCAGCATGGAAGCTATAGGGATGAGGGGACCTCTTGATCCCCTCCCTATTTTGAAGGCTTTCCATCAGTTGATATTCTCTCCCTGTCATAAACTTTGGCAAATCAACATTATTTCTGTATGTTTTGAGACTTAAAGTTAATGTCAGTATGAGGTTGCATGACCCATGACTCGCACACATTCCGTACAACGCCTCCTCATGGACTGTATAATGTGTGCTGTATTGTGGCTTGGTCGAGGTTATTCCACTCATCATGCAGAACTGCTGTCAGGTTGACAATGTTCCCTGTTATCAACATTTTTGTGTCTTGTCACATGATCTGTCAGTTTCTAAGCCAATGGACATGCAAACCATGTGAAAAGTGCTTAAAATGTTGCAGAGCAACCTTTAGCCCATTACCTATACTATTGTTTCTATGTCCTGACTTGGTCAACATTTTTCACAAAAATACTTTTGACCCTTATTTTATTTTGAGGAGTGTAAATACGCGTGCACACACATTTTTCTTTACAATGACGCCCTCATGTAAACAAATCTAGGTCCCTGACTATACCATTGCTCCACTTTCCGTATAAATATAGATCGTATCGAATAGCTGCCATCTTGTAGGGCAGTTTCTTTGTTCCGTGAGGACATGCATGGTTGCACATTTTGTGCCTATACATTGTTGACCAATTTAAATGGCAAACGTTGCCCTACAAGATGGCAGCTATTCCATACGGTCTATAACCAGGAGCCAATTTCATTAAGCTGTTTAGCAGAATAATTTGCTTAGTCCAAAATTTGTTTGCTTTATAAAAATGGGTAAGCAGTCAAAATTGTATGTCAACTTGTATTCTTAGCAAGAATAGCAGAACACCAATCAATTTTAATACACATTACGTAAGATTTTAACTATTAACCCATTTAATAAAGCAAACAAACATTTGATTGAGCAAATTTTTCTGCTAAACAGCTTTATGAAGTTGGCCCCAGGGAACGAGCCTGGGTACTTCAGAAATCTGCTGGCAGTTTTGCTTATGTCTGCAAAATGCTGATACTGAGCATCAAAAGAAACATATCAAGATATTTTTCTTTTCTTTTATCAAGATATTTCCTTTTCTTTTTGTGTGTTTAAAACGTTTATGACCGATGACATCTATTCCCAAATGTCAATTTCACCAATTTATTGGTATACCCGAAATTGAGCACGACATGCTGAGTGCCTCTCTGCAACTACATAATTTGATCTTTCTGCTGAAACTAGAAAAAATATCTTTCAGTATATGTATAAATTATCAATATATAGATTTCGCAAATGCACAAAATGGCGGTCTTCTGAAAAAGGGGTGGGGCACCTCGGGCGGAGTTTTAATGAGTTTATGGCTGGCTGGGGCAGTTCCGGTCATATAAGATTCCTTTTCTTTTTTTGTAGTCATTTTCTTTATTAGGCTAAACCCGCTTACGGCATACGCCATTCACTATTTCCATCTCGGCCCTAATCCTTTGATAATGATGTGACAGGGTGAATAATGGGCATATAATCTTTTGTTTCTTTCAATTTCCAGTAAGCCTTACGTTTCATTCATTGCCATTATTATACTGTATTATATGGGGTCGATACATTTTGATCTTGCAATGTGATGAGTTCATTTCATGCGCGTTTATTTTCCCCATTGAGGGCCCAATGATCATTTGCAAGATAAAACTTTGTTTATAGATTTGTGGAATAAGGGCATTACATTTCTAAAGAAGAATGTTGATAAACTGCCTAGTAATACTTCAGAAGAGCTTAAAAATCCATGCTTGGTTTTTGTGTTGAGTGAATGGTAAAAAATCGTGTATAAAAGATGGTTTGATGTTTGTTACCAATTAAAATAATGTGCTTTTAAGTCGTTTTTTTCTTGTCAACTAATGAAGTAACATTTTGGGTCACTGCAAATGATGTATTGGGGCTTTAAAGAGAATTGCATTTCGTTTCGGGGAGAGTAATAATATATACAAAACACACGTACAGGGCGAGTCAGGAGGGAAAAAAAGCCTCTTTTTGTTTCCCAAATTTATATCTCCAAGATATTTTTTCTTTGACAACGCAGCCATGTTGATATGGTTACTAAGCATGTCTGATGATTGAACCATTAATTTGTGGTATTGCATAACAAATATGGGTTCTGATAAATACAGGCGACGTTGACAACCATTACCAGACTCCATCCTATACTACGCAAGAAACGGACGGTAAAAAAAAGCTGTGTTTGAATGTCGAGCTGGAAGACAACATTGAAGCAAAACAGTGTTGGTTGCTATTTCAGAACCCAGGAAATAATTGTCTTTATTTGCTATGCAATAAATCATAAATCAATGATTCATTCACCAGACTGCATTGTCAAAGAAAAAAAAATCTAGGCAAGTTTTGGGGATATTAATTTTTCAGACATGCGGATACTGGAAAGACGTCCATCTTAAACCGGATTCGTCTTTACCAAAACAAGTCCATCACCTCTGCCCCGATTTAGTATGTGGGAGTGTCCCTCCAACACCCATTCTAACATTCACGTCAAGACTCACAGGTGGTTGTTTAGCGAATTTAGCGTTATCTGTTTCTGACAGACGCCATACCCTTTCACCGCTGCTTGTGTCTTAAATAAACCCGGTACTTTGTGATTTCCTTGACATTGAGCTATCAGGCATCGGTAGTTGAACCATGGTTGAACTGCCATATTATCAGAGTTATACAGGAAGTTGTTGACATAATTCGAGAAATCCAACACACTTCGACCCGGTCTTCGCGCACCGAGGGAGAAAGGTTCCGGGTTTAATACACTTAGGCCTATACTCTACATTTAGTACAAGGAAGTTGGAGTCGGCCGAGCTATTTTGACAACATATAGTTTCCAAGACGCATACATCAGCTTGACTTGTTATGTTACTCCAGCAGAATCAATTGTTTATTGTCGAAAGCAATGTACGCAAACCAATTTCCCGAAGAATTTTCAAAAATAAGATATATGGTGAATGTCGCGTCGAGGGTTTCCCAGGTTTCGCTAATTCGGTATTTTCTCAGTGTTTATATATAGCCTAGCCTTTTGCGTGTTTCGTATGAATAGCGTTTGGTATATTACTATTAGTGTACTTCCTTTCACATCACATCTACTTGACCAGACTATTTTTTGTTGCTATGTGGTGCACGCGGCAGGTGTACACGTGAAGTACAGAATCAATACCATGTTCGTCGTAGAAGAGAATGGCATAAAGCAACCAGACTGTTGATTGGTAGGCAACTGGCGTGCACCACGTAGCAACAGTAGCATAGTATGTGACTTTCTCAACTGCACCTCCAATTGAAACTGAAGAATTCGGGGCGTCAGCCATTATGCAAAATGTTACACGCAAACATTAAAGGCTAATTGCCGAATGTAGCGTAATATCAGTGCTTATATAGTATCACTGATATTTTCTTGTATAATTTTATTAATATGAAGAATATCCAACACAAATAAATAATGTTTATTGATCCCCTAGGCCTATATGGAAGAAAACAGCTAGCAAAACCTAAGCGTTTTGCATAATTTCCAGTTCACTCCTCTGATGCAAAGCCCATAATTTGTAAACAAACATTCCATGTACCTTGACACAGAGAGGTGCGATTTTTAAGGTGTGGCGGAGTTACAAGTACCCCAAAATAAATCTTGCACGAAGGTTCAAAGTTCAGCTTGCAGCCGCACGCTCGGTCGCGTGCCTCCACCACGTGTACAACGCCTTCCCCGCGTGTTCCAGGCACCCACAGGTCAAATCAATCGACCACCCTTACGACTGACACAAACACATTTTGTGACACGTGTACGTGGACTAGTTGGAAGCAAAGGTAGGTACCCTAGCCCTATGCTTAAAACGCCAGTCCATATTCCGTATGCGCACATGGTCTCTATTTTGCGATCATGACCACAAAATGTTGAAATGATTTAAAACCAAGGATCAGCTGTTCAGCTTTGCTCGTTACCAACAGAAACTAATCTGTTTATGGTCGCCAACACACATCAGAAAACCTTAAAAATCCAGGTATGGTTTTCGTGTTGAATGAATACATGGTTTTTGTGTTGAATGAATGGATTGATTTTTAAAAAAGTACCTTCAGTTGGCAATTTCTCCCACAAAGATACCATTTTACACAGGGAACAATCATGTGGTGTTTGTTACTATTGCTAGCGACACTTTTAGTCGGATTTTTCTTGTCAACTCGTGAAGTAAAATGTTGGGTAACTGCAAATATTGTATCTGAGCTTTAATTTCCTATAATAGACGACTAAAGTGTGACATAAGTTGCCAGGGTAATTGGGTCTAATCTACAACGTCCATTGCTAAAGTGCAGGGAAACGGTTCACTGCTTTTAGTGTAGACCCAGTAACCTTGGTAACACGCAAACGGGGTGACGTTCTCACTTATGGGTCTTTCTATAAATTAGGGGTCCAATGTTGGTGTCCCCCGTTACATTTTACATCTTGTTTTTGTAAATCCAGTACACATTCATTAAATACTTTCCATCTCAAAGAGTGAGAACATAAAGTACAATTCATAAAAAATGATTTAAAAGCCATTTTAATGATTTGTGTACGAAAAATAACACATATTAGGTGTCACGGGGGACACCAAATGTCACACTTTTGGACCCCTAATTTATAGAAAGACCCTTTAGTAATCTATTGCCGAAGAATATTATAAATGCAATCAAAACCAGAATTGAACCCGAAATCTGTTTGAGTGAGAATCCCACTTTTGCCACTAAAACTACCAAACAAACAACCCCGAGAGGGCGCTGTGCAGAGAGTATGAATATTGAGAGAGTATGAATAATGCACCAATGAGAAGCCTTCACTTATCTTCGGGGAAAAAAAAAATCTTCCACCCGTGCTGGAGTGTTGTTAGTCTCGTACCCCGACCTGCTGTGCTCGCACATCAGGTTTTTGTAAGCATAGGGCTTTGTAAGCATGTTCCGTAATCGGTGTCATGGCAACCATTGACCCACGCTCAACCCCTCTTTTTAGGTATAAGGCGATTTTAATGAGCGGCGCAGAGACTTACACAAGAATGGGGCCTCGTGTCATCCGTTCAAAGCTGTTTTTCAACATAATTCTACATCACTCAGCATTCCTTCACAGACGGCCCCGGGAACAAAGACGTCTTGGCACGGCGTGGTCTCCCCGTGGTACCTCGCCTTCGTTCAGTCGTACAGTCAACAATGGCCAGGTTTAAGCCACGTAAACATACAGCACGACCAAGGTTTTTGTTCCGCTTTTCAATTTTGAGAACTTTTTATCTTCACTTATACTTAAATACTACCTATACGAATGTGGGCAAATGTTGTCCACATTTGTATCGAATTTATTCACCCTGGCAGTCCCTGGGTCATAATCCCTAAAAATAATCACTTATAACAGCTTATAATCATTTTTTTGTTCGACATCTGAGATCTTGTTTTCCCCTACACTGTTTTTATGGAATTGAAAGAAACTCTGGAAAACTCTCATGCTCCTTCTAACCTTCATTTTTTTTCAAGAGGCCTCGAGCAATTCTAATTTGTTTAAAAATTGATTCCAATTTCACTTAGGAGTTGCGATTTAATTCGGATTCGACTCCATTTTCAAAATAAAAGCTGGCACTAAAATTAACAAAAATATCTTACAAACCTGATAGTGGGCCTATACAGAACACTGTCTATTATTCTTTGAACTTTGTAATTTCTACTATATGGGAATAATGTTCTCCACTTGAAGACGGAATCGCGATTCCTATTCCCAAACTGAAATCAATTCTAACTGACTCCAGCGAGGACAGCTAATTTTTATCGAAAATTATTCTTTCTGGAAATCAAATTCAAGTAGGGAGTGTAGGGAAAACATGATAACGAGAAAATTACCCAGTAAAACGTATATGTCATATCTTTACACAGACACCAACCTTATTACAAAGTAGAGTCGTTTTCTACATTTATGTAATATAGGAAAACATAACTACGAATTTTTGACTCTGCTGACCTGCCGCTAATGCAACCTTACTCCAACCACGGAGGAAGTCCATGCTCCAACTCATGCAAATACATCCATTGTGGGATGTGTATTTTATCTGTTACATCCTCCATGGTTACATAAACTTCAAACTTTTTTGTCAACGTGACCTTTGACCAGCTTAATTCACAATCAATCATTGTTGCACAAACGTCCATTCAACCCGCGATAAATCCATTGATTTCGAATTGAGGCTTAGCACGTGCGTTGGGCTCTGTAAAAGAAAATAATAGACACACCCATTATACCGGCGACGTTCGCGCCAAAACTGGGTCCATTGATAAACTGTGCTACTAGTTATAGTCCACTAATCTTTGAGACTTTGAAGTGTTCATTATTAATAGTGAATACGCACGTGTACATTGTGTATCGCCATTCAACTTTAAAGGTGTGATTTGAATCACACCGTCGCGTCGTTGCAATCTGTATTAAAATTCGCTTGTGCCCTGTTTTAGCATCATGATCAAAAATAAAACGACAATTTTCGTAGCTTGCGTAAGAAACAAGTATAGCCTAAACAATTTTGCTAATGTCGTCTGGGGAAGAATTACAACTAAGAACTTTGGAAATAATTTATACTCGATCATAATCAAACATGGGACCGCGCGGGACGATAGAAAAATCATATGGTCCTCATCAAGATTCAAAATTGACATGCAGCTGGGCACTCCCAGAAAAAAAAATGGGTTCACAGGGAAAACCCGAGTATTCCCCTGTGCCTCATATAGCTCAGCTCGTAGAGCATCTGCCCTGTGTGTCAGAGGTCGCGGGTTTGAAACCCATTGGGGACCATTATGGTTTTTCTCTCAGCTCATCCCATGTTTGGTTATTTCATTTTAATGGTGATTTAGGTGCCAAATACTGTGTTCGGTACTCGATCATGTATACGACACTTACTTTTTCAGAGAAAATTATTTTGTAGTTTTCCCATCAAATTTTGCATTTTCTATGGTTGATAAGTCGTTTTAAAGGCCCTTTCATAAAACCTTTAAAATCCATTCATGGTTTTTGTGTTAAATGCATAGTAAAAAAAATGTAGTGAAAAAGACAATGCAGATGGTACTATACAGAGGGCATTAGGGACAGAATAGGACTAATTTTTTAAGTCGTTTTGAGGACTAAATTCTTACAACACAGAAAAGGCTTTGAAGCAAAAAGTGCACCTTTTTCACTGAACCTTGCCGGTAAAAGAAAGTCGGTTACGGCTCGATTGGTTCAGCAACCAAAACTTTGTTTATTACAAACGGTGTGCTGACGCGCATCCCTGGACAAAAAAAAAAAATCTGAAGGGCGCGTGATTTGCCACGCGTGTAAAAAAAAACTCGGCAGGTGAGTGGAGGCGTGGTCTGGGGGTAGCTATTGTTTGGTTCGACAGGTGCTTGCACACCTGGGCGCGCGGTCGTGATTCCAGACACGCGCCACGTTTCACGCCCCGAGAGATAACTTTTGTGTGAGCTACTTGTTGGCACGGTGTCGCGGGAAACTGGCTCGAACATCAAAAGAACTGCCGTTTTTTATATCCCCTGCTGGCCGAAGTCCAGGGTCCTGTTTACTCAAGGTAAAAAATAACTTTTGTTGATAGGAGTACTGGCGGGAAAATCTGTGTACTGCGAAACCGATTACAGGTATACGTAGTGGAGCCTTGCAGAGTAAAGGCCTACACCTGAAGAACGGGATATTTCATTTTGTAATATTAGTTTCCAGAAAAGGCGTGATGTCTTAAAGATAGTATACATGATTGGTAAACTGTTACAAATAGTTTTATCCCCCTGTGTGATTGAAGATATGCATGATTAAAAACAACATGAGCAAAAATCAGCTCCGTACTTCGTCTAACTTTTGAGAAAACAGTAAAAAAAGGGTTTGCAGTAATTTCGCCCCAAAACCACTTCGCCCTAAACCATTTCGCCCTGAACCACGGCCTGTGCACGAAGTGGTTTTGGGGCGAAGTGGCATTTGGGCGATGTAGTGTTTGAACGAAGTAATTTGGGGCGAAGTGACACTTAGGCGAAGTGGTATGGGGCGAAATGGCACTTGGGCGAAATAGTTTTGGGGCGAATTGAGTTTTCGTCTCATGAGACGAAAAATAATTGTTTTACTCATTTTTCAAAGACTGTAGCACTTCAGACAAAACCATTTCAGGGGAAGCTTTCTACGGTCATCATGTTTATATTGTGTAAGTTAGGCGTAAATCTGTGAACATTTTTGATTTTCGAGATTACCAATGATGTATACTGCCTTTAAAGGCTAGTTATCAGTTGCAGATGAAACTTTTTGACGAATTCCAGGAACAACAGCATTACGTAACTAAAGAATAGTGTTGATAAACTGCCTTGTAGACATTTCAGCAACATAGATGCAGTTAAGCTTCAGAAAACCTGAAAAATCCATGCATGGTTTCATTTCTCCCAAGAAGGTACCATTTTACACAGGAAAAATCATAAGGTGCATGCTTATTATTACCATTGCAATAAACACCTCGTATTTTTTAGTCGTATTTTTCGTGTCAACTCTTGAGGTAAACTGTTGGGTATATAACTGCAAATGATGTAGGCCTATTGGGGCTTATGAATGGAAAACGGAGCCATAATACTGTGACGGTAGTCAGGGACCTAGTTTCGTTCATATGTGCACACGTATTTATACAAAATTATGAATTCATCTTTAATTACAAGTATTGTTTTCCTATATGCCTATATACAATATATTTATATGGTATGGTGCCTGATCACCATTAAAATGAAATAACCAAACTTGACAGGTAAAAGTGTGCAAAAATGTTGTTGTATACAGTAGTAAAATGTTTCGCTACGGCAGCGGAAATTTATATCCTGGACTCCGTCCACTATGTAGTATGCGGTAAGGAGTCCAACCAGGGGCCAATTTCATAAAGCTATAGTTAGCATGCAGAAAAATGTTCTTAATCCAAAAGTTTGTTTGCTTTATGAAAATGGGGTAATCGTCAAAATTGTATGTCAACTTGTGTTTTCAGCAAGAATAGCAGAACACCAATCAATTAGTATAGTACATATCTCACAAGATTTTGTCTGAAACCCATTTTTATAAGAGCGAGGACATTTTTGATTAAGCACATTTTTCTGCTAAACAGCTTTATGGAATTGGCCCCTGGGCTAGAGAGAGGGCTGCTTAATCAAAAATCGGGTGCTAACATTTTTTTAAAATAACATTGGCCCCTGATAAGGTTAAGTGTGGCTTTTCCTCTCATCCATGCATATGTTTAGTTATTTTCAATTACCGCGCTGAAACTTTGGTTTAGTCATAAACGTCTAATCGGAGGATCCACAAAACCCTAAAGTCCCAAAGATTTTATATATATTTTTTTCTTTATTATTATTATGCAATAAATTGATAAGATTTATATCCTTGGGCAAGTTCGGGCGGGCGACTATAGACTTAACCATAGTCGATATGCAGCTTGTAGCAAGTTCGCGCAGCCGACTATAGTTAGCCTAACTATAGCCTTGTCCAAGTCTATGGCATGAGCGACCTCTCGCGATAAACTATACACCAATCCGAGCTGGAAAGTCATGGTCCGTGTACGTCCGCCATAGTTGGGGGCCATCCAGTGCCATGAACTGTGGGTTTTGTGTTGATGATATGCTGTTACATTATGTTGTCACTTCGAACAAGTTCGCGCGTTTATTTGCTTGTGAAGCCTGTGTACGCGTACGCGTTTTGCGCTGTTCGATTTAACAACAAGACAAAGCGCCCAGTCCATGGCAGTGGATGGCCCCCAGTAATGGCGGACTTGCAGGGAAGGAGTCCTTAGCAACCGGATTCGTGTATATCTTGGCTATATATAGCTCTATGTCTATGGCCCTTTTATAAATCTCGACTCCGTCTCCAGGCTCCGGCTTCATGCGGCTTTGGCTCCAACCGCCTCCGGCTTCACTTTAGCGAAGCCAAACCAAAAACCGTTTGGAACACTAGTCGGGCCTAGTAGGCCTATACATTCTTTTTCATCGGCTTTTTTTAAAGCGCTAGCAGACGAGTTTTGTCGGCGGCAAAGTTTAGCAAACCTGCAAAAGTTCACAAAGTTTTTGTTGCTGTCACGTGATTTTCCAGTTCATGACTTCACGAAGCCGGCCGAAGTCACCTCTTTAGTTGACTTCGTTTGGTAGCCTTATTTTGGCCAAAACGAAGCCTCAAAATGAAGCCTGAAGCCGAGCCGAAGTTTGGTATGCGGCTTAAAGATGGCGGAATGGAGACGGAGCCGGAGACGGAGACGAAGCCGAGATTTGGAAAAAGGCCTTGGTCTGAAATCCAGACTTACACGCGCGAGCCTCGCGCCGCATACCAAACTTCGGCTCGGCTTCAGGCTTCATTTTGAGGCTTCGTTTTGGCCCAAATGAGGCTCCAAAACGAAGTCAACTAAAGAGGTGACTTCGGCCGGCTTCGTGACGTCATGAACTGGAAAATCACGTGACAGCAACAACAACTTAGTGAACTTTTGCAGGTTTGCTAAAAGTTGCCGCCGACAAAACTCGTCTGCTAGCGCTTTCAAAAAGCCGGTGAAAAGGAGTGGTAGGCCTACTAGGCCCGACTAGTATTCCAAACGGTTTTTGGTTTGGCTTCGCTAAAGTGAAGCCGGAGGCGGTTGGAGCCGGAGCCGCATGAAGCCGGAGCATGGAGCCTGAAGACGGAGTCGAGATTTGGAAAAGGCCCCAAGATATTCCGGTAACCAGCTATAGTCGCTGGCTACAGTTTATCGCGAGAGGTCGCTCATGCCATAGACTTGGACAAGGCTATAGTTAACTAGACTAACCTACCCCCGGGACTTCAGACTATATAGCTAGTCAAACCACGCAGCGTTCAGGTGACATAGAGCAAGTTCGGGTGGGCGACCATAGTTAACTAGACTAACGTACCATAGTCGATCTAGGGCTGCTTTCGAGCGCTTGTCCCTGGTGCTCCCAGGCGTTGCGTCACACACATGCGTACATGCGATAGCGCGCAAAAGTGTTATTGGGATCCCTGGTGCACCACGGTCATTATAAATTACATCCCCGCTAATAAAATCTTGGTTTTCCACAAAATAAATCACAGATATCTGATGAAAATAAATCATGAAAATATTTACAACATTTGGTTTCGATGTGGAAGCTTGAACATTCAAAATTATCAACCCAAATTTCCAGAATCATTCTACGACGCTCCAGCCATTTTCGCCGAGTCATGCGTGAGTACGCGCAACTGCGCATGTCTCCCAGTTGTCCCGACGACTCGGAGGTACTGTACGTCGGGAGCAGTTGGTGCCACCATCTGGTGCACCAACACGCTTTCGGGCGAGCACCATGGAGCACCAGGGATCCCTGGTGCCGCGCTCGAAAGCAGCCTAGAGCAAGTTCGGGTGGGCGACTAGACTTAACCATAGTCGATATGGGCAGTGCGGGCGACTATAGTTAACTAGACTAACCTACCTCCGAGGCTTGGTTCCTCTAGTCAGACTAGCTAGTCAAACGGCGCAGCGTTCGAGTGACATCTAGAATATGGTTAGTCTAGTTAACTATATTAGCCCGCCCGAACTTGCTCTATGTCACCCGAACGCTGCGTTGTTTGACTAGCTAGTCTGACTAGAGGAACCAAGCCCCGCAGGTAGGTTAGTCTAGTTATAGTCGCCCGCCCGAACTTGTTCCTAGATATGTCACTCGAACGCTGTGTGGTTTGACTAGCTAGTCTGACTAGAGGAATCAAGCCCCGGGGTAGGTTAGTCGCCCGCCCGAACTTGCTCCTTTATAATCATCGTTCATCGTAAAAAAATGTCGTCACTAGAGGGCCTCCTGCAACAAGTCTTCACTTGCGCCGCGCCGCGCACGACACCCAAACGTACCACCAAACACTTTAAAAATCCAAGTTCCCATAATAACTTGTATTGTACTATTTACAGTCTTCTCTGGTTACTCCTCATTTAACTTATTTTGTTTAGGCCTACTTGTAAATATGTTTTTCTTATTAATTAACGTACTTCTTGTTATGTAATTTATACTGGCTCTCGGTCTGTCCCTAGGCTAGGCAGGCTAGGCCTGGGGGACGTCGCAGAGATAAATAAACCATTCAACCATGGAGGTAGGGATTCAACCATTCAACCAACCACTAAAGCTCAATCAGGCAGGGAAGGTGCCAGACTAGGCGGCCAGGGGGCGTTACTGCATTCGTCGCGATTTGGCCAGGTAGGCATATCATATCAAGACAAGTTTTCGTGGTAAAAACTAGCTAAGATAATCTCAGCTCTTTTTTTATCATTTTTCATTGGGATGTGGTCTTTTCACGTGTAGAGCTGAGAGAAGTTATGAACATGAACCCGCCATCGCAAAAACAGGACAAAACAAATGTGTCATTTTCTCACCGTGACACACTAATTCCCCCTAAAACTCACCCAAACCTTGCCAGGCATAACCACTACGCAGGTCCTTGAGGGAAATAACCAGCCACGATGATTATTTTGCCAACAATTCCAGCAAAACAAACCGGTATGCTCACAGCCTAACCGTTTTTGTCTTGTTCAAAAACAACCAAGTGTCTAGTCTGTGTACAAAGGAATACCAATGCGTATTGGTTACCAGACTTGACCTTTACGTCCAGACGTTAAGGTCAAGTCTGGTAACCAATGCGCATTGGTATTCCTTTGTACACAGACTAGGCAGATAGACTTTTTAAACACAACATGACAACGGTTAGGCTGTGAGCATACCGGTTTGTTTTGCTGGAATTGTTGGCAAAATAATCATCGTGGCTGGTTATTTCCCTCAAGGACCTGCGTAGTGGTTATGCCTGGCAAGGTTTGGGTGAGTTTTAGGGGGAATTAGTGTGTCACGGTGAGAAAATGACACATTTGTTTTGTCCTGTTTTTGCGATGGCGGGTTCATGTTCATAACTTCTCTCAGCTCTACACGTGAAAAGACCACATCCCAATGAAAAATGATAAAAAAAGAGCTGAGATTATCTTAGCTAGTAAAAACACTGTACAAACTAAACTAAAATGGGGAAAGAATTCACAAGTGACAGTCTGACGTTACATAAGCCCTCCTGCACTAAACTAATGGGACAACTCAGAAAAATTCTACGTTTTTCCTTGTAAAATCTTCATATTTTTTCCCTCCAAATTTTGGTTTGGTATTTTTTTCGTTCAGAATCAGTTATGTGACGTCCGACTTGTAAATTCTTTCCGAATTCCATTTGTATAAGAGTTGAGAAGTTGATCATAATTTTGTTTCTTTAAAATGACTCAACAAGCATCGGTATAAAGTGCAGATTTGATGGAAAAACCCAAATTGACGAGTGAGAAAAAATATGTAAGATTTTCTGAGGAAATGCAATTCATAATGTTTTGTACACGAGGTCTGAAGCCATGCTCAACAACTCAACAGTTCTTTCCATTCTGTTTACTGGTCGCCACTAATTTTTCTTAATAATAATGATGACTCAATAAAGACCAAAAAGTGTCTATAATAGACCTTATGCGTAGCGGCCATGATAGAGGGCAGTCACATTGTCACAGTGCGTCATGCACGAGTAGGCACATTGTGGATCTATTGTCACATCATTTAAATATGAAAACCTGTCCTCTATCATGGCCGCTACGCATATAACTTATAAGGTCTATTGGACATTCCACAAACATTCCACAGTTTCCTTCAAAATACCTAAACGTTTTCCGGCCTGTTCAAGACCCAATAACTAAAAATAAGGGAGTTTCGTATTCTGTGGCCATCTTGAAAAAAGCACCAACATTTGACTTACAAAAGCCAGTTGAGGGGAACAAAATTGCTAGTCAATAGCATTTTAAGTGTGCTCATTGGCCGGCCGAGCTATTTTGTTCCCCTCGACTGGCTTTTGGAAGTCAAATGGTGGCGCTTATTTCAAGATGGCCGTAGAATGTGAAACTCCCTTATAGACTCTGCATGGCATCTGAGTGGCGACCAGTGACGGATTCATGATACCAGGTTTAAAGCCAAGGTCAGCTACCCAATTCTGACGCTAGCAGGCTCTCTCTAACAATCTGACAGGCACAAGTTGTGCCTGTCAGATTCATCAGAGCTAGATCCTGCGAGCGTCAGAGGCAGTCGGACTACATGTAGCTGGAGTCTACATTCTTTCCACATGTATTTAGGAACTTTTCCTGTATTTGTTTAGCCTGAGGATGAACATTAATTTGTTGATTTTATTCCTGACTAAAGCCCGGTTCATACTTCATGCGAAAGCGAACGCGAATCTCACGTCAATCTGACGTCAAACATTTCGCGGCGAACATTCGTGCAAGTGGAAACTAGTTCAACTTTCTGCGAATTCGCTGTGCGAAACATTCGCTGTGACGTAAAATTTGCATTCGCGTTCGCTTTCGCATGAAATATGAATCCGGCTTAATACTTGTATTTAAAATTTGGTAACAGGTGTTTGAAAGGAAGTTTCAGCGTGGATTTGCATTGGCTTAAAGCAGCCTCTGATCAGAATCACCGACTGTAGGAGAAATCATGGGAGTGAAAGGCTTACAGTCCTTTGCTGATAATGTTGGCGCTCTTATTAGCGTCGACATCGCACGCCTCGCAGCTGACTTCCGACAACAAAACGAGACCAAGTCGGTCCTTGTCATTGACGGCATGGGCTGCTTGCGTACATTCTACGATCCCCACGTCCCCTGGGTCTATGGCGGTCAATGGAAGCAGTTCGTGGATAAAATCCGTAGCTTTGTTGACGCCTTCCGGCAAGTAGGAATAGACCTAGTCTTCATATTCGACGGCACGGTGGAGGATTGTAAAATTGCCGAGTGGGTTAAGAGAAGAAATGAGGACCTCAAGAAAGCGCGTAAGATCTTTCAGAGCATAAGAGAAACCAGCCGACACCCGCCAGACAGTTTGTACCATTTGCAAGCGGGTGTCAGTTCGTACGCAGCTCAGTGCCTTAAAGAATACGGAGTAACGGTCTACAGCTCGCTAATTGAGGCCGACAGGGCCATTTTCCACTATTACATAAAACACAGGTGCTTTGGCGTACTGGGCCAGGATTCCGACTACCTAGTGTTTGACATTCATAACTACTTTTCTCTAAACTCTTTGCGTATTGATGGTAAATTAAAGGTGAAAATGTACGACAAAATGAGACTTTGTACGAAGCTCCAATTACAACCGTATCATTTGCCCCTGTTAGCATGCCTAATGGGCAATGACATAATTCCTCATGACAAACTCAAAAGATTTCACCAAAGAATCACCGGTTCGTTTTCCAACCGGATGATCGATCTTTTGCCGGCCGTAGCCCGATACTTGTCAGGGTTGTGTATTACCAGCTTGACGCCGCAGATAGTTGCTAATTTGGAGCAACAGGTTTTTGGCAGCGACTCCAGTATGTCGGGGTTGATGGATAAAACTGTTATTCAGTACATCACGAGGACGGAGTCGGAATCACAAATTCCACTTGAAGAAGAACGGATTTCTCCAGAAATGCATGAAGACCGTCCGAAACCAAATTTACAGAAGTCTGCAAATACTTCCAAACTTGCAGCTCCTGAGACGGAGAAGCAGTCCCATGCGCAAGGTGGCATGGAACAATCTGGTCAGACCAGCATGTTGGAAGTAATAAAAAGAGCTCATACAAATGCAGAGATCAGTTCCGGGCTTTGGAATGTGATCACTAGTCACCTATACCAGCGAGGCCCTGGGATTGAGGACTTCACAGACCCAAACATGCCCTCAATCGGTACTGTGCTCCAACCCATTAGGAAGCGCATCTATGGACTAATCCTTGGCGTTGGTCAAATGACATCGGTCACATGCTCATCGAACCTTGATTCGGCTCCCGAAACTGTAGGGGGCGCCAGTCACTCAACATCGAGGCCTACAGTCGGTGTCAACGCTATGAAGGAACGAGTTGTGTGCACTGGCCAGAACATGACAGTTGAGCCGGATATCATAAAAGCTGAGGCACTCAATATGCCAGGTACTGAAGCAATTTTTAAAGACAGATTACATGATTGGAAAACTTTTAAAAACAGGAACAACAGCATTACATAACTAAAGCATAATGTTGATAAACTGCCTTGTTGAAATTTCAGCCGCATGGATGCAGTAATACTTCAGAAAACCTTAAAAATCCATGCATGGTTTTTGTGCATGAATGCATGGTAAAATATTGTCTGCAGACAATTTAAAAAAAAAACACTTTCAGATTGCAATTTCAGGTACCATTTTTCTACGAAAGAAAAAAATAATTATGTGGTTTCGGGTGTTTGTTACCATTGCTATCAACACTTTTAGTAGGGTTATTCTTGTCAACTCGTGAAGTAAATTTTTAAGTAACTGCAAATGATGTAATTGGGCTTTCAATTCATTTGAGTGAAAATGTTTGAAATGTGGTTTTCACCAGGAGGCACACCAAGTCTGGAATCCTTATGGCTTCAACCAGACATACAACCATTGAAGTTACAGGCATTCCTTACCTGCATGCACTGCCAAATCGACGCGGCCCAACTCGGTCAACTCCCAGCACATTTGCTGTTGCCTTGCGTTCTCTTGCACTATTTGCACCACTATGCCACGCCCCAGTTTTTTGGATCGAGAGACGTTGATGCTTTTCTTGCCCAAGCCGCAAGTATTCAGAGGCTCAATGGGAGGATTCTTGCAAGAACTGAGGTACAGTGTACGTGCGTAGAAAGAACCCTGCCGTTGATGGGTATACATGTAAATGTGTATTTGCTGTTTCTGATAAATGAATTGTTGTGAATTACAACAAATTAACCAAGTATCTTCTGAAATTCCTGTAATTCTTATGGTGTTAAGTACCATTTTTTTGTACACATTTTGTGTCAACACATTTTGCCAAGTTATGTCAACCCAAGAAGTAACATTTTGGATCATTGCAAATGATATAGGCCTACCGGGGTACCGTAATGGGCATTTATCTTGAACACTTGGATGCTCCTAAAATCCTCCATAATCAAGATGATTTTTGGTACATGCTTTGAAGTTTTCATCCTTTTAATTACATGTACTATTAATTGATACGTTTATTATTTTGTTCTGCCAGGTTCCACAAGTCGACCCCAGAGCTGTCCATTTAGCAACCCTTTTCATGAGGGGCGTCTCTCTGGCCTGTTTTGCCAATTCTGCCTGTGGTTTGCCTCTGAAAACGTCCGACTTGATGCCCTGGAGGTTCTTTGATGGCAAGTTATTCCATGTGAAGTACCGCCTGGCTCAGCAGAATGATGTATCGATTGAAAAACTCTGCAGTGGAAATGTGAGTCCACCTTTCTTTTTCCGGTTTTTGTAATTTTAAGATTTGGCCCATTTGTAAATGTTTACTCTTTTCTCCTCATATTTTTCAATTCGGAGATTTACCTGACCTGATGTTCTTGAAGATTTTGTGAAATAAAAATTAACAAGCAGCTGGTTTTATACACAGATCAAAGGATCAAACTGCTGCAGACAAAGGGGCAAACTCAAATTTGTTTATATTTCACAAAGAAATTACCTTTTTTTGCCCTTCAAATTCTCAAATTCTAAAACCCCTCAACCAGTACTTATAGCCCTGCATCATCACGAGTCCGGCATTACTCCTGAAGACGAACAGAGCACGCTGTTCGAAACGTTGAGTTCACACTCACTGGTTCACACTTTCAGAACCACACATATACAAATGAGATTCACATGGTGCTACCGTAAACCCATACACACGCTTCAAATTCTTCTTATTTCAATTTCAATTTCAATTTATTTCAATGTTGAATTCACATAATACAAAGATGATTTACTACAATAAACTGTAGAAAACATCTTAATATCAATTATGAGTACATTATAAAGAATACAACATTAGGTACCGGGTGAAGCGTTAGCTTCTGGGACAGACAAACATGAAAGACAAGACAAAAACAAGACAAAAACAGACCTCATGAACAGATGTCAAGGCAAGGCAGAGCACCATAACCAATGTGAGAATATTCTACATTAATGGACATTATGAATAAGTATGTAGAAGTTCCCTTTTAAGATTTTAAGGCTTGGGTAAGATTATTCCAATATACAACACCACGCTGTACAAGGCTGTTTTTATGTAAGGAAGTCCTACTAAAGTGTCAGTGTTCTCCACTACCGGTTTTGTCCGGGCGCGCCGCCCGGACAAAATCATCAGAGGTACCGTTAGCGCCCGGACAAAATTATGCCGCCCGGACAAAACATTGTGCCGCCCGGACAAAAAAAATATAATTTCTCCTCCAAAACACTATGAAAGTACAACCGAGTCATTCCAAAATGCGGTGTATATTCACCTAACGTGATTCGGTAGTCACTGGTGTCATTATCGGTCATTTACCACGCAAATCTATCGGATCGGCGACCCAAATTCGCATCGATAACGGCCATGACAGTATGCATTGGTTGAAAAGCGCCCTCAAGAGCCGTTTTTTTTGTACTCTTGAGGGCGTTGCATGCCAACCACTGTGTAGCGACGTCCGTCCGTCCGGGTGCGTTCGTGGTTGTGTGTTTGGGTGAGTACGTGCTGTAGTGCTGCTGCTGTCGCCATCGCACCCCTCCCCCCGCTGAGCGACATCCACATCGGCGCGCCCGGACAAAATTTGGACCAGTGGAGATCACTGAGTGTATGTAAAGATTATCCCGAGAGGCTCCATGAGTATTGTAGGAATGTACTTTGGATGCTAAGATAAAACAAGGATTGAAATAAGGGGCAAGTTATTGTTCTTATAATTGTACATAAACTTCCCCAAGTTAAAGTCATACGGTATATAACTCACTAAATCTGAGTATTTTTAAATTTGCAAACATCTGTGCTGTATGATCTAACCTGCTTTAGAAATAGTGCGAACAGCGCTCTTTTGAATCTTAAGTAGTTTATCACCAGAAGCTGAACCACCCCAATTTAATAGATGGGGTCATGGAGGGAACCCACAGTTCAAAAACAAGGAAAAACATTACATTTCAAAGATTAACAGTGGCCCACTGATCCATTTTTTACTATTAAAAAAAAAATTGTGGGGTTTGTTTCAAATGACGTACCAAACAAACCGAGTAAGCTTATACAGTTCATGATATCAAAAAGCCGCTGAAAATGATGCCAACTTTTGTACTATGCAGAATTCCTCTGGTAATTTATATTTATTGAAGATTTCCGGTAGATGAGAGTTAAAGCGGTACGGCATTCATATGCAGCACGCGGCAGAGGGTATCCCCCTTCTATTGTTCCCCCATTGTGTCTCAAACATCCAAGGAATTTCAAAGGAATTCCTTTCAGTCCTTTTGTTCCAAATTGTGCTGGGTATAACGGTATGGGTATCGAAACATTGTTCACTGAGGTCAAAGAAAACAAAGCACGACGTTCGATTTTCAGTTATTTCTTTTGACCCACCCACCCACAATTTCGAAAAAAGATCAAAATCTTTTAACATTGACTGTTTTGAATGGCCCCTAAGGATCACTAAACTGAACTAGAGATCACTCTATAAAATCCATCCTGTTTTGCAAGCACAATAAAAGATTTGGCCATGCTACATTTGGCCATATATACCAGTAACCCGCAAGCTTTTAAATACTACACATGTGTACTTCAGATTTTTGATACGAGACAGCGAGTATCAGTAAAAATGCAATAAACTACTTTCTCACTGGTATATGATAGTAGTTTATAACTTTCTTACAACCTCCCTTCAAATATCACCCGATGTGGCCAGGTATAAAACTCTCATTCGGTCATTTAACATGATTTGTCGCTTCGTAGTTATCGTCTCCCATCACGCCATTTGCATTCTGCTCGCACCACTCCAGAATCAGTCGGGAAGAAGAAAGCCTCGTAAATTTTGAGATACGCTCGGGAATACTGACATTTTATGTTCGTTCTGTCGGGAGGTTGTCTTAATTAATCACCTTGCATACCTCATAAGGAGGATTTACGGCATGGTGTGATTGTGCCACAAATTAGAGACTGACATCTGGAGGGTTTTCCCTGGGGGGAGGGGGTTGGGGGTTGGGGGGGGGGGGGGGGGGGGAGGGGGGGTTGTCACTGTATGCCACTGTATGCCGGATAAACCCATGTGCATTCTCACTCCAAAAAAAATAGGCCCCCTATTGCGGAAACACATAAAATATCCCCACTCCCTATTGCGAGTGCACAAAATTTGAACGCACTTGCAAAAATGGTACGGGGTAACAAATCAAAGAATATTGTCACGGCATTTCCGATTCCCAAAATCTGGTTGGTGTTGCACAAATGTGAATCGTCCCCGTCCAACTCGGGGTTAAACTCACCGCGGGGCGAGATAAACTCAGTTTGACTAAAACAAGTGTGAAACGATGCAGGGTTGAATGTGGGGTTAAAAGTTTGCATTTCAACCCGGGGCGGTCTAGGTGTTTGCCCCAGGTTGATTTCAACCCGGGTTGAGAGGTTGTAGTGCGAAAAGGTGTTTGTTCAGTCGCATCAAAATCTTTTGAGGATCTGTACATGTATTTATCCTTGAAGTAATTGTGTAATTATTGGTATTCAAATGTTATCTTTTATTGCTAGACAAGTTTAGAAATATTTGTCACAGAGAAAGGAAGCATTTTTGACTGAGATAAAGAGGTTCACTTGTCAGGTTATTGTAGTAAACAAAAAAATAGGAAAACATTTAAATATAAAGATTGACCTTGAGGTCCCTGGGAATGCGGACCCTGGGATTTTCCCAGGGATGCACACTTTTTAGGCCATCCCAGTTACGAGCGTACATGTATACTGGAAATTTGTACACAGGGTTTTTAGAAAGGCATGTTGTCACACTATTTGTAACCCTTTTTGGGCTTGAGTTATCTCTTCAGAAAAACTTCAACTTATTTCTTTTAATATTTTGAGACCAGACAAAGGTATTTTCCTTGAAAATATGGTCTGAACCCAATATGCAAGGACTCGTCTTCAACCACTGTCCTCAAGAATACCAAAAAAGAATTAAAAACAGTAAAAAAAAAACAGTGAAAGAATACAACTTGCCTGCATCCCTCCCAGCACTTGTTGTTCCACTGAAGTGCATTGACTGCGGATTATCTGAATAATATTCAGCCGTCGCCCTGTGTAGCACCTGCGAAATCATATACTGTATAAATAGAATAGCTGAATGGTAACAGGCTCCCCTCTGTAAAGCAAAACACGGAGAAACAAAAGAGAGAGAGAGAGAAAAAAAAAGCAATTTAAAGTTGTGAGCGGGACCTACACTTCCCTCGGGGGCATTCCGCAATTTGTACACATACGCCTTGTTTCAGCACACACTACGACAACGAATAGTTTGTTTCCGATGTGCGAGGTTGAGGGCCTGTTGTGATAGCATTATTTCTTGTGATTGAACATACATATTTTGGTGTTATTCCATGCAAATGGCCGTGTGGAAACAGCTGAAGTTGGGTAGATTGTTAGGACTGAAGGGTGGTTGGGGGAGGTTGGGGGAGGGTGAGGGGGTGCACTGCAGGTGCTGGTGGTTTATCAAAGTCTTCATAATGAGGGGAGGTTGAAGCATAGCATTGATACGAACTATAGGTCCAAACATAATTCTAGTCAATTTAATCAATTCAGATTCACGTATCACAAAAGGAACCATGATGTGGTCTGACCATTTGTGTCTCGACTGCAACACGTTAAATATTATACAAAATATAAACGTAAATTGAAGAAAAAAAATTGTATTTCTTTATATAAAGCAGTGTTGTAGGACTCGAGTCCGACTCGAGTCACAATTTTCGTGACTTGGGCCCGACTCGAGTCACATTGGAAAAGGACTTGGACTCGGAATCGACCATGATGACTCGGTCTCGAACATGGTGACTCGTGACTTACGAGTCACATATTTCAACAAAAAATGCAAGAATCTTGGGTGAAAAACGCGAGAATATGTACACTGCCCCACCAGGCCGGCAAGGAGCGCACGAGCATGTCGTCATTTCACATATTGTGTGTACAAAACTATAGCAGATTCAGTTTTATTTTGGCGAACAAATGACTCGTGACTCGGACTCGAGGCAAATGACTTGAGACTTGGACTCGGACTCGATATTGGTGACTCGACTACAACACTGATACAAAGTTGACAAAATTTTATAACCAAATTTTGGCCGTGAAGGTTCGTTCGTTTTAGATTATCTCACACATGTATAATTTAAATGCTTGCTTCACCAAGACCCTTCTTATTCCAGTGTACACTACTCACAATAAGTTATGGATGTTGTCAGTTTTTTTTCAAAGTTTTTTCAAATGACTGTTTTCATCCATTCCTGTGACAAGGTGCGTCTTTCATGCAGATACAATTGTATAATCATATACAAAATTTTTCAAGCGGAATGCATACCATCAATAAAATATTTGCGTACATGTACACCCCACATATCCCTAACTTATTGTGAGTAGTGTACATGTATTATAATGGGCTACAACATCAGAATGTGATACAAAATGCAGAAAAGGGGCAAGTAAATTACTGTAAAGTGTGCATTTCATTGACCCCGTTCAATCGCTTCGTTCGACGAAGATTAGTTAATCATCGTTAGTTAATGAAGCGTGTGTCATATGTATCACTTAATGAAGATCGAACTAAGAGCGATCACTGACGAAGATCGAATGAAGTTGTGGGAGGTCGTACATGTGTGTCGTGCTTCAAGCATCTAGAAGCGCTGTGTGGTTTTCCAGTGGCGCGTCAAAAACAACACTTGCTATATAGGCGCACAACGTGCTTGTGCAACAGGCCTGCCAAATTGGTTCGTCGAACGAAGGGAGCCGTTCACAATACAGATTTGCTTTGTCGAATGAAGCGATCCCTTCTATCGAATGAAGCGAATCTAATCATTGTCGAATGAAGAGGCGTGCGTTCACATCAGGAAATCTCTTCGTCGAATCATCGTCGAACGAAGCGATTTCTCTAGTGAGAACAGGGTCTTTGTTATGACACAAAGTCAAATTATTGATATGAATCCTCCAAAACTTTGGTTCACTACATGGGTAACCTTAATGGCTAAAAGGTCATCGTTTAAACAAGATCGATTTCTCTGTGTATAATGAAATCATATTCGTTTTTGAATCATTAAAAAGTGATGGAAAACATAAACCTACACCATGCAACTGCACCAGTAACCTTTTCTGTTCAATGTTAAGTGCACAATTTTTGCCGTTCTTTGTAATTAAACAAAAACAACGCTTGTGACGGTCACCCCACTATATTGTACCCCCACGTTTTTGTACTTCAAATATTTCACAAAGTGCAATCCTTTGTGAAGTCATATTGGAGCGTTATTGAATTCCGATTTGATGAAAATGCGTGAATGACAATGGACATAGCCCGGTCCCGATATTGAAGGGGGTGGGAGAAACTCATGGTGTGCCCTCACTTAAATTTGGACCATTGCCAAATCTCTCGCTCAGTCGCAATTGCAGATGGCAGAATCCCATGACCATCTATAAGCAGTTTGTGGAGGAAAAAGCAAAAAAAAAAAAACCACCCCTGTTTGTTTGGATTTGTTGATGCATGCGTGTTAAATGAACAAGCTCTCAACATTAGTGCCAGGAGCGGCCATAAATCGCAAGATTAAACTAATGTGGAATGGGAGAAAAATGGAGTTTTGTTCAGCAGCTGCGAAAGATATTATATTTCTCATAGAGTTCAGGTTTGTTCTCTCTTGTCCCTCCCTACCAACAGTTTTCCCCCTATAAGCCGCGAGGCTCGACAATGAAATGTTCATAAATCACGTTGAAGTCTCTTTTGTTCTCTTTAGCCAGCGAATGGCAATTCTCCCAGCTCGAGGTTTTTTTTTATTGCATTTTATTGTCCAACTCCAGCTTTCCAGTTTAATGTTGTTGCCCCTTGTCCACAATTTAATTTCTTTTCTGAAAGCACTTGAATTTGATGTTTTACTGAAGAAATCTTGTGCTTTTCAAATGATTTTTTATGGATTTGTTTTCTTCCAGTCGGCAGTAATTGAGGACTATCACCGGATGAAAGCATGTATCTTCATGTAAGAACTCCAGATTTAAACAACAGGAAGAGATTTCATTCAAATTGTAATGAAAACTAATCGATGGCGCGAATTACAGGCAAGTAATTTTAACACATTGCGTTGATGTCGTTACATGGATTTTGTTTCTATTCGACTTAGAGAATTTTTTAAAGGCAGTATACATGATTGGTATCTCGAAAATCAGAAATGTTCACAGATTTGCGCCTAACTTACACAATATAAACATGATGACCGTAGAAAACTTCCCCTGACATGGTTTTGTCTAAAGTGCTATAGTCTTTGAGAAGTAAAACAATGAGTAAAACAATTAGTTTTCGTCTCATGAGACAAAAATTCAATTCGCCCCAAAACCATTTCGCCCAAAAAGTGCCCTTTCGCCCCAAAACCACTTCGTGCACAGTAGTGGTTCGATGCGCACTTGCAACTACTGGCAACTGGAAAAATCCCAGTTGCCGTGAGTTGCTCAAGTTCTACTTTCTGGCAACTAGCTGTACCCAGTTGCGGTCAGTTGCGTCGATGTACGCGTACTTGCAACTAGTTGCTGTCAGTTGCACGCGTGCATATCGACAGCAACTGCAAGCAACAGTTGCTTCCAGTTGCAAGGTCAATGTACTCGCCGTGTCGATGTGCGCGCTCTGGAAATGTAGACATGGCTGGATGCTCCTAGTTGCCGCTAGTTGCACAACTAATCTGTCGATGTGCGCGCTACGCACACATCGACAGCAACTGATCAGTTGAGTTGCTTCTAGTTGCAAGGTCGATGTACGCTAGGCTTTACAGATTTTGTGAAACACATGCTTTATCTACTTAGCTGAAATTTCTACAGGCTTGTTTACCATGTAGCGGTATTGGCGCTCCACCCCTTCTTTTTTCAAAAATCTCATTAATAATAGTAAAACTCAAAAACTCAAATTTAATGATACGGCAGGGTTTTCGTCAAAATAACTGTAAAAACAGAGACATATGGACACTGGTTGAGCTTGAGTTGGCGGTCAATGTTCTTTACTCAACAAAGTCTCAGGTCTGAATGACCCTAGAACAAAGACCACCACACAAGCCACCAGTGTCCATTTGTCTCTGTTTTTACAGTTATTTTGACGAAAACCCTACTGCGACTGTTTCCTGACAGTTACGAGTGCAACAACCAACATACTTTTTAGAAATGTAGTGCCGTTGTTCCAAAAAAATTAATCATCTGCAGATGATACAAAGGGTCTTTAAAACCCCCAAATCCCCGAACTGCCTTTTAGATTGCATCCAAGTTCTTTTAATGAGTTAAACAACTCCTTAATTGCTTATATTCCTTAAAACTCTTAGTTTTAGGCCTATTACATAAAATTCCAGAAAACTACACGACACGTTTTGACAGAATGGTTTGGTTAAGAGGATTCACTCTAATCCTCCGTGTTTCATTTCTGAATGCTGAACCAATTACTTGCAGAATTTAATAGCGTTCGCGTGACTCCGCGAAAGCCCATAAATGGCTTTTCTGCACGCACGCAGCATATTTAAGGCCTCCATTAAAAATTAAAACTATATATCGTTAATGAGAAGTTTCGAGTGAGCCCACGACATTGGGGGAACGGTGGTGCAGCATATGCCAGCTGTGTGCATGGTACGTGTACATGTACCTCACATTAACGATGTCAGGGTGATTAAGCAGCATTGTGTTAACACACGCCAAAAGTTGTTCTAACGAGGTTAACCCGGCGCACCCCACACCTGCCAACACAGGACCATCTTCAGTCGAATCCCTGAGCTAGATAGTGCCTGGGGTTATCCACAAATGCCCCACCTCGCAAGCAACAAATAAGCACGTGCAGTCATCCCTTTGATCCTTTTCATTAACAGTGGTCTCTGTGTGCCCAGGAGAGTACGCCATTTGTTTGTTCAGCTCTCAAGGCGGTACTGCTTAAACGAGGCGGTACGGTAGTAGCTTTCTTGGAAGCTGAAATTAGGAGTAATTTGCTGTGATTCTTGCGTGATGTTGGTGGATAACAAGCCAATTAATTTGCAGTGTGTTAAAGACTCAGATGTGTCCCTTCTAATGCGCTAATAGCCCTAAACACTTAATGTGACCTTGGCTTTTGTTCAGCGATTAGGTCCAATTTTCCTCACCATGTATTTGTCCCCACTCCTTTCATGATGTTTTAGGGGCCAATTACATGGCGTTGTTCAGCACAAATTTGCTTATCACAGAATTGTTTTGCTTTGTAAAATGGGTTACCAGGCATAATTGTATGTCAAACTGTGTTATTAGAAACGGTAGCAAAATATTAGTAAACACATCACATACGATTTTGGCTAGCAACCCATTTTTGCAACATAAAGCAAATAAATTCTGTGCTAAGCAAATTTCTGTGCCAAACAGTACATACAGTGTCCTGAAATTAATTTCGGGGGTTTCTGTTTAACAGCATTTTAAAGGTACACACTGGCCTACTGTTTACATGATTTAGTGATGTAGCAGCATTGACAATACTTTTTTGATGGTCGTTGTGAAAAAAGATCATCAAAATATCCCGTAATTTACAAAAGAAGTGCAAAATTAACAAAAACGGTTAAAAGACGGGTTATACGCTTTACCAGCCGTTGCAACTACGCGCGAGCCTCACGACTTTGTCACAAACGATTCGCCCTTCTCCTGCTCAGGATATCTCCAATTTCCTGCTCACGATTTCACTGGACAGCCTGGACGACCGAATAGGAATTTCCGTTTTCTTTTGAGGAGTTGGCATCATGTTTTTTCTTCACGAACGTACACCGGAGCAACACGCCCGTGTGTGTGTGCACTCAGGCTATTTGCCCCGCGCAGCACGGCAAATAGCCTACACTCCACGGTAGCCTGCCTTAGCACGCGCTCGCTCCCGTTCTCCGGACTCTCGAAACAAACAATTATGTTCGAATTTTCATACTTATGTTTAACTTTGTTTCATACCTGTATAAATAGTCTCTCTTTTGTCAATTACTTATAAATATTGGGGGGAAATCAGAGTTGAATTTGGTGCAGTTCTGCAGTAACAAACTTTTATACGGCTGGAAATACAACTAACTCACAAAACCACGTGACTTTTCGGAACCAGAATTTGGTTCCGAAAAGTCACGTGACCTTGAATTTTTCAAAAGTGCTCAAAAACGGCAAAATTTGACGGCGTCTTTTCAGGATATATCTAATTTACTCTCAAAAGCGCTTCAGAATAATGTATGGGTCTATTTCGAGCCCAAAATAGCCCAACAAAGCCGGTGTGTTCCTTTAATAACAGAGCAGTCGACATCGGTGTATATTTGTTCACTGCACAAACATATCAGATTTGATTTGAAAAGTTTATTTAGGAAGCCTATATTATTTAAAGGTAAATACATGATTGGTATCTCGAGGAATCAGAAATGTTCACAGATTTACACACAACTTACACAATATAAACATGATGACGGTAGAAAACTTCCCCTGAAATGGTATTGTCTGAAGTGATATAGTCTTTGAGAGACGTAAATTTATATCGCACCAAAACCACCTCACCTTGGACCACTTCACCCAAAGGCCATTTCGCCCCAAAACAACTTCGTGCACAGCAGGCCGTGATTCAGGGCGAAGTGGTTTTGGGGCGAAGTGTTGCTCAGGTTGGTTTTAATCATACATACCTTCAATCACACAGGGGAAAGAAACTATTTGTAATGGTTTACCAATCATGTATACTTTTAACACTGTTAACATCGTTTGCGAAGAAAACAGTTCAATCTATGCTCTTTTCTTTAAAATAAAAAACATAATAATATGCTTTTTCACATGTCTAGCAGTGATCATGTCGACCTTTTTCCCCTGACGCACGCGCGCGCACATCGAATGTAGCTTTTCCGCACGAAGGGCTTTTGCAAGCATAAGAAGTCATTTCGAGTGGGTTTTTGACATTCAGGAAGCCAGCTGCCTTTCACATTTACAGTTAAAATACGTAAGATGTGAAATTCAAAATGAAACCCTCCCGAACAGCCGAACTGAGTGAAATGTTTGGTTCGGTTCGGTAGTGCCAAGTTCGGTAAAATCCTGTTCGGTTCGTATGTTCGGTTACAGCATTACGCACATCCGAAAATGTTCCAAACACGAACACGTGTTGCTCACTATTTGTTCGAAAATACGGCGCAGCCGATGCGCGTCACAAAAATTTACGCTTAAGATCCTGATGCATGTGGCAATTTGTAGGAAAAGACGTCGTTTGAGAGAGATCAATTCACATATGTGCAAGATTTAATTAGATTTTTGAATCAGTGTTTTGCTGTTCTAAAATTAACTTTGGATGGCAAAAATCTTAATTATTTTTTATGATAGTGTTAAGTTGTTTGATTGAACACCAAGAAAAAACACATGTGGTACAGGATGTTAAAAGATTTTAAAATTTTTTGCTGACCACATTCTCAGTTTATACCTGTGGGCCCCTTCTTTTTCTAAAACCGATCCAACTTCATTTCTTTCAACACCCGGCATCATCAGCTAATTCTTCTATTCACACTGTTTTAATCACAGCCTAGCCAATTCAGCTTGCGGGCTTAATCGGTCCCCAACGGCACGAGCATTTTGAGTAAATTACCCAGCATTACTGACAGAAGACTCTGATGCTGTTTGTCACCAGTTGGTAACAAGTGGTGGCTTAATCTTTACCTTGGTTATCACAACCAGGAAAAACAATTTAAAATTATAAACTGTTTGAACATTAGCAATTTACATTGCCATGAAAAAAAGATAGGCTTATTATGGGGCTGTAAACCAATTTCAATTAAAAAAAACAATATGAAAAATGGCTAATTACTTAAGGTACATTAAAGGCATATTATATCATTTGCAGATGAAACTTCTTTTTTTAAACCAAATTCCAGGAACAACAGCATTACATAACTAAAGAATAATGTTGATAAACTGACTTGTTAGAAATTTCAGCCACATAGATGCAGTAATGCTTAAAAACAGAGCCTTAAAAATCCATGCATGGTTTTTGTGTTGAATAATTGGTTAAAATTGTTAGCAATTTTTTTTTTAAACACACCTTCAGGACATGTAGGCAAAAAGGAGGTTTAAATGCATGTACAGTTGAAGTCAGAAGTTTATACATGTACACCACTACCATCATCACCCAAAATGGTAAACAGCTAGGACTCGTGTGGAAATCAGGAAATCATGTGGTGTTTGTTACCGTTGCTATCAGACACTTTTAGTCGGGTTTTTCTTGTCTACGCATGAAGTAACATTGTGGGTTGTAACGAGTCTCCCTCTGCTCGAGTCCCAAATCAAGTCAAGTCAAACTGCCTTCGAGTCCCGAGTCCCAAGTCAAGTCAAGTAGTATTTGTTCAAGTTAATTTCAAAATGAGTGTAAACCCTGAATCTTGCATACGTGTAGGGTATTTTTGTTGTTCTGGCCAACAATGCTCCATAAGAGAAAGCTTTAGTTTTGAAAAACAATTCGGTCCTCAAAATAACAAAAAATACATCAAAATTCAATTTCATTTTTTGCAGACCCAAGTAAAAAAAAGTACAAGTGTGAGTCAAGTCAAGTCAGTGAAAACCGGGACTCGAGTCGACTCGAGTCCGAGTAATTACAACCATGTGGGTTACTACAAATAATGTAATTGGCTTGAAGACTGCTTTAACTTAAAATTTGAGCTTATTTCCTTGTTTGACTTGAGAAAAAAATCAGTAAGCCTGTATTTGTTTCGGTTTTTTGTATTCAAAAATCTTTGAAATATACTTGATTTCAATTATTTTTGCTATTACACAAAGCAGAAAAGACTTGCAACACAATGAAATTTTGCCATCAGTATGATGCTAATCCACAGCCAACAGTGCAGTGTACTTGTACACTTGACATTATAGTATTATTTTGCACCGCACTCCCCAGTTCTCCTCCCAATCTCCCTTGTAAAAGAAATTGCACAGTACATGTACCATATTCAATTAAAAAGACATTCATTGTGTCAGTTCCAATCAGACCCGTACTGACTTTATATTGATGAGTTCACTTTATTATTTGGCGCCATACCAAATATATAATTGTGTTCCCATTCACTGTAATGTCTCGTACAGCATTGATTGTACGTGTACTTTTGAAATGGCTGGATTTTAGGGGTGCATTTTAAGACTTGATGTATCTTTATATTTTGGAATTTGTAAGACTGCAGCTTTATTCAAAGGAATAACTTTTGTGTAAAACTTCAACAGGAAATTTGTTTGCAAATAATATAATGCATTATGGGTCATGTTCACAAATATGATGATCTCAAAAGCTGACCTCATTACACTGAATGAGGGCGCTATGCTGTTCTTGCAGTCCTTTTAGGGGGTGGGTAAGAAAGAGCTACAATGGTAGTACAATGTACATGGGTTTTACAACAGCAATTTTTATAGGTCTGAGGTCAATTAAAGCTTACTTAGAGGTAGTATACAATACATGATTGGTAAACCGTTACAAATAGTTTTATCCCCCTGTGTGATTGAAGGTATGCATGATTAAAACCAACCTGAGCAAAAATCAGCTCCGTACTACTAACTTTTGAGAAAACAGTAAAAAAATGGTTTACAGTCACCTCGCCCCAAAACCACTTCGCCCTGAACAACCACGGCCTGTGCACAAAGTTTTTTTGGGGCGAAGTAGCATTTGGGCGATGTAGTGTTTGGATGGTGGTTTTGGGGCGAAATGGCCTTTGGGTAAAGTGCTTCAGGACGAAGTGGTCCAGGATTTCGCGGGCTTCCCCCTGCTACGACTGTGGAGCGGATGCGGTAACGATTAATTGCTTATAACTGCAGAATGATCCCGAGCTCGGGATCGAACACTCCACCAACGCAAGACCAAAATCTCGGGGTCTGATCCGGGCCAATTTGGTCCCAAAAGCGTTTACACTCGGTCTGTGATCCGAGGCTGATCCCGAGCTCGGTGTTCGACCCCGAGCCCGGGATCAAGTATAACAGGGTGAAAGACTGTCACTCAAATTAAGAAATGATGATTGCTTCCATGTTCTGATTGCTTCATTTGCTCTTTCACAGGAAGAGGGACCATACCTTATTTGTTAACTTTATCCACCCAAAATTTTTCAGTGAATTGGATGCCACCCAACTTTAATAATTCTAGTCTATTTTCCCCACACAGGAGAAAGACATGGCTTAATTTGAAACAACCAGTGTCGATCAGCAAGGAACGCAAGAAAAATAATAGTATGTACAAAATGTAACCCAGCAATATATATACTGCAGCTTTTACAAGTGTACAAATTCTGTAGGCTAGTTCAACTCTGTACCTAGTTCACTTACCAATCTGTAAACTATATTTTAATATGAAACTTTTTAAGTACCATATATATGCTTCAAGCTTCTAAAAGGAAAATGTACTACAATTTCACTTTGGTGTGGGAAATGCTGCAAATTACAGTAGTTAAAGGCCCTATGTATGATTTGCAAGATAATTGTTTTGATATATTCCTGGAATGAGAGTGTAACATATCTAAGGAAGAATGTTGGTAAACTAGCCTGACATTTTTTTATCTACAGAAAATGCTTCAGAAAATCTTGAAAATCTATGGATTTTGTGTAAAAGTGAATGATATAAAAAACTACTTTCAGTTGTCAATTTCCAACATGGAATACCATTTTGGACGGACATAAATTCATGTGGTGTTTGTTACCATTGCTATCAACACTTTGAGTAAGGTTTTTCTTGTGAACTCATGAAAAACAAAATTGGGTCATTGCAAATGATACAATGGGCCATTAAGTCCTGGGGCCAAATAAAGCTGTTTAGCAGAACAATTTGCTTTTAATCAAACATTTGTGTGCCTTATATACATGGGTTAATAGTCAAATATTATTGTATGTCAACTTTTGTTCTTGGCAAGAATAGCAGATATTCTTGTGAATTCTAGTTATTGCACATGTACAGAGCAACAAAAAAGAAAAACATTTCTCCATTTTTTTTTTAAATTAAAAAAGCACTTGTCAGTCTGAGAGTGGTAAAGTTAACCACACATAAGCTTATGTAGACATGTATAATAAGGCTGTTATGTGAATATTTTGATGTCAACATAATTTTAAATTTTTATTAAACTGAAAATGTGCATATTGTTTTTATTGTTCGGTGTACTCGACAGTGTTAATGATCATTGCACGTATCTCATTACAATCGGTGAGAGATTGCCCAATGAAAACACATAGCAAGGCACTATACCATATCCACTGCAACAATTTGAATGTATGAGTAAATTTTCACTATGTAATTGTGAAAACGTACACCGATGCTACATGGACACTGCTGTATTTTGTACCCCAACATGATGGAATGACCCACATGCAATTCATATCAATTGAAGGCTGGTTTATCAGTTAAAAATCGTCATTCATCTTATGAAACCGCCTGCATGTGGTTAAGACATCTCCAACACAGATGAAATGGAGCTTATCCCATTGCAATCCATCATACACTAGAGACGCGATAATACTGACCGGTCAAGCACAGAACCATGACCGGTTCCCACGCTCCACATCCATTGTACGTCGCACCTCTAACCGAGATACCAGTCGGTCCCTTCTGTGATTGCGAGACCAGCATGCCAGTCATGTGGCCTTGCGAGCGCCAAGACGTGTTCTTCTTTCAGGTCCCCTGGGTCTTGTAAAAACCAAAGTTATCTGTGGCATCCCAAGACTTTGCAGCAAATTACTCGCTGGCATTCGGATTGAACAGGAGTCATTGACCATTGCGGAATATCTCACTGGTGAATTTTGTGTATGGTGCTTGTTCAATTCATACGTCCAATAAAGTATTTTTTTGGTATTGATTAACAGTAAATCCTGAAAAACTATTTTGGCAATTCCAAAAATTCAGATTTACATTTCATAGACTTAATACTTGTACATTGTATCGCTTAACATATTCAAATTGTTTGATTTTAAACATGTTATTCTTAGTGTGATAGGTTAAAAAAACACCTTGGTTTTATATGCTCATATGTCTGAAACTGAGGGTTTTACAAGCTCTGAAATGTAAATCTGAATTAGGGGAATTGCCCATTTATTATTTCAGAAAAAAATTACAAAGTTGCATTTAGAGGAATGGATTCAAAAAGTACATTTTAGTAAGTTCAGTTTTGATATAATTTTTTTGGGTAAAAACTTGCTTTAACGGACACCACTTAAGACTTTTTATGTTCCTCTACAGTGAGCATCACTCATGGCTCCCCCTAAAACCTGAAAGGTTGAGAGTCATTCGGTCTCATATGGTAGGTCCTGTTGTTTTTAGACTTATTTAAAGTCTGACTTTGTGTATAATGTACCAGTTATGCATAGGTACTTCCCATAATTGTGAAGTTTTTGCGATCTCACACTTGAAATAAGTCTAAAAATGACAGGACCTACCGCCCCAGTGGATGTCTGCAAATTCTTACTTTTACCCCCTGTATATTATCATGAAGTATGCGACAATATGTACATTGCATGTTTACCTTTCTGTCTGCTGTATTTCGAAAAGTTAATTGTTTTCTGATTAAATAGAAAACTAGTATATTAGCACGTATTTTATTAGTTTCAATTGTAAAAGTAAATCCTCTGAATTAAGGTGGGTTTATGTTAGAGATTCAGCAATATTCGCAAAACGTAGATTTGTTTTTGAAGTATGAATCGGCCTTCATGCATTGCCAAGTTTTACTATGTAGAAGCTAAACATTTTTTTTTATTACACGGATATAAAAGGAAGCATTTTTGGGCGATACTTTTATCCTGGTATATATTAGATCTTATAGACCATGACACGGGCAATATAATTGTCACCATGCATGAGTAGGTACATTTTGGATCTAATGTCACATCATTTAAATAAAAAATCCTGCCATGGCTGCCGGTGCAAAGGCTCTCACTATGAGCAAAAACATGTACATGTTCATTGTGATCCCATTTTTAGTAACAATGGTGTGTGCCCAATTTCCATTGTTAGATGTTCACAGTGTCTATTCCCCAATTATCTTGGGGTTGCTGCTTGTGTACATAATAACAAAAAAAAGGCAAAAGTATATAAAATGCAGGTAAATGTGTGCTACAAATAAGTGTCTTAGAAAGTAACTTGACATAATTGTTTATCCACTGGCCAATAGAAAGCACAGTTGAATCTCGTTAATAAAAACAAAGAACAACAAATTTGGACATGAAATTGTCCTTGTTATAAGTAGAATGTTGTATTAACAGTGCTCTTATTATTAAGGTTTTATGACAGCCAAAGCTTTGAAAACATACAAATGGGCTTGGAGTGTGGGCTGAACAAGTCGAATGAACCTCTTTATTCTACAACGAGAACTTCTCATGGTATGAGAACTTGCAATAGTCTTTCCACGGTAAAGGGGGAATTTTGGCAACACAGACCATATTTTCCGGAAAATACCTTTGTCTGTTCTCAAAATAAAAGAAATGTTTCAGTTGTTCTGAAGAGATAACTTGGGCCCAAATAGTGTGACAACATGCCTTTCTAAAAACCCTGTGTACAAATTTCCAATATACGCTCGTAACCGGGACAGCCTAAAATGTAACAAGTGTCCGTCCCGGTTACGAGCGTATATTGGAAATTTGCACACAGGGTTTTTAGAAAGGCATGTTGTCGCACTATTTGTAACCTATTTTGGGCCTAAGTTATCTCTTCAGAACAACTGAAACATTTCTTTTATTTTGAGACCAGACAAAGATATTTCCTCGAAAATATGGTTTGTGTTGCCAAAATGACCTAATAGTACTGTTGGAAATTGCAGTACATGTGTTTAATATCCAAAATGGACTGCATGTACTAGATTTATGTGTTGAGGAGAAGCAATGCTAACAGTGTCTACCCGGTTTTAGAAACTTCTAGAAAAAAAGTATAGTTTGAAAAACCCTTATTATTCATTTTTCTGTATCTGTACACAAGTACACTAACATGACATATTGAACACAAGGCATCTGCTCTTAAACCTTTCATACATGATACATATTTTCAACCTCCTGGCTAGCTTACAAAGTTGGTTTCACCGTCATTTGTGACCCTCTCTGCAAAAAAGGCCCTTAAGTCGCGCAGGCTACGTCAAGATTTTGCGACCAGGAATTTCCATTGTGTTTTTGTATTTTAATGCCGCAGATTTCTTCTTATGGTCGGGAAAACTCGACATAGCCTTCGCGACTTAAGAGCCTTTCTTGCAGAACGGGTCACATTTATTTACCTTTAAATTTACTTTTAATCTGAGAACACCTCACAGTAAGCCCCATTAGTTTTAAAGGCAGCATACATGATTGGTATCTTGAAAATCATAAATGTTCACAGATTTACGCCTAACTTACACAATATAAACATGATGACCGTAGAAAACTTCCCCTGAAATGGTTTTGTCTGAAGTGCTATAGTCTTTGAGAAATGAGTAAAAGTCTCCCGAGACGAAAATTAAATTCGGCCCAAGTGCCAATTCGCCCAAACACGACATCGCCCAAGCCGTGGTTCAGGGCGAAGTGACTGCAAACCCATTTTTGCTCAGGTTGGTTTTAATCATGCATATCTTCAATCACACAGGGGGATAAAACTGTTTGTAACAGTTTACCAATCATGTATACTATCTTTAAATTATAGTTTGCTCTTATTGCAGGGAAGTGCACAACACACTGGACCTATATGGCTTTACAAATGTAGCTAAGTGTGGATTTTCTAAGTGTGTCATGTAGCTAAGTGTGTCATATTTACATGCATAATGCCTGAAAAAGGCTGTGTGAGTCCAGCCATAGTGCAAGTACCACGGCTGAAAACCACAACCACTAGGTGTTTCCACCTGAAGTTCGTGAGACAGCAGACCAGACCGCTTAGCCATGGTACTCCACCATCCCCCACCCAGCCCCCTATTACCACTAGGCTTGGGCGATTTTCATACCAAAATCGAGTAGAATCGGTTCCAGATTTTTTAGGATTCCATTCCCAATTCCAGAAATTACCTGGCAATTCCAAAGCGAAAACAGTCGACTTCTGCAAGGGTATTGCAGCCTCTGATAATTTTGACGTAGGAGATGAAATTATAAATTATTATATTGAAGGTACATATGATTGACAATTGGAGATGAAATTAGAAACACAAGAAAATTGCAGTGCCCTGACTGGGATTCGAACCCAGGTCCTTGGCATACATGGCCAACTGAACTATCTGGGCATCCTGTCGGAGCATCACAACAATAATGACCTCTACAGTGAATGGGTTGGTATGGATTTGCTCGCCCCCCTTAGGAGGTAAGACCTCTCTTCTCAATACACCATCAGTGTAGCGAAATTGGTTGGCATGGATTTGCCCCACTGCATTGTTGGAAAAAGAGTGGCAAGCATGAGATTGTTGCGATGCTCTGGCAGGATGCCCAGATTGCTCAGTTGGTAGAGCAGTTGGCCATGTATGCCAAGGACCTGGGTTCGAATCCCAGTCGGGGCACTGCAATTTTCTCGTGTTTCTAATTTCATCTCTAATTGTCAATCCTATCATATATATACCTTCAATTTTTTGTGTGTGTGGCATAGGCCGTCATCATTTTATGGACGTTTAGTGCTGCTCAGTGCCAATAATTGGGTTTTCGTCTGCACAATATGTAGTATCATCAATGTGCATTTAAAGGAGTGTGTTCAGATTTTTCCAGAAAATGGATTCCGTTCTTACCTAACAATCATAAAATACCTCCATTAGAAGAAAACAGGAAATTTGCTATCTCCAATTTGGATACATTTGGAAGCAAAACAAGTTTGGTGTGATCACTGCACTGCTTTATGAAACAAGATAAATAAGTTTACAAAACATCGCTGATTTTCTGACGATATCTTTGAAAATATACGGATTAAGAACACAAAATTTCAGAATGGTAATGAGAAAAATATGACAAATGATATGGTATCAAAATCTCACCACCCATGAGACAAATTGGTGTTTCAAAAAAGTGACCCGGACATACTCCTTTAAATTTCCCAGGAAAAATTAAATCGATTCTGAATAGAACCGCGATACTTTTATGGTATTGAAGTTGGCTCTGAAAATGCTAGAGTCACACAAGCCTATTAACCACCCCTAAACAAACCCCACCCTGCCCCCTAACCACCCCCCACTCAAACCCTCTTCTACCTCCCCCTCAGCCTCTGTGTCCAGCTGCCAGCCAGTCCTTTGCCTTGACCCTCGCTTGAAGTCTGCGCTGCTTTATCTTGCTCCGCCTGCATGAAAGACAACAGAAATTTGATATTTTTACAAGCAACCGAAGGCATGTTTGCATTTTGTTCAAAAAAAGAATTTTTTGACGAGGTGTGATTCAGTGCGTGTTGCGGATCCAGCCTCATTAAAATACAATGGGGGATTGCAACCCCCTGAAATCTATCCTATTCCTGTATTTTAATGAGGTTGGATCTGCCACTGTGATGTGATAGGCCCTTCTCTTCAAGTCAGGAACACATGTTTTTTTTTGTCAGAACTTGCAACATTAACAGCTAAACTATGATGAGACCAAAGTCAAAACCTATTAAAATGGTGCAAGTGACAGCCAGATTTGAATCTAGATAATGTTAAAATAAAAAAATCCGCTATCTTTCTTTCTTTCTTTCTTCTGAAGCATCTGTCGGATGTAATACCAATTCCATTTCATTCCCTGAAGCATACTGGTATCTTTTTGCAAACGATTGGTCATTTTGAATAATGGCCTGTAAAATTTCCAGCAGTGTTTAAGGACGAAACATTTGTCCGTCTGAAATTCTGACAGAAGAGGCACCACAAATAAGACATCCGGCAGCTGTTGCACCAAGCAAGTGAACGAACAAGTCTAATAACAAATCAAAAATATTCGAGCTTGACAAGCACTCCAACAGCTTAAAATAAACGCTAAAGGAGCCAACAAGTTTAACAAATGCAGTCACGCGTAAGATATTCATTTTGGAGCAGGGCTGCGGAAGGAAGGGGGGGGGGGGGGGGGGGGGGGGAGGTGCGGTAGGGGAGGAGGGGTACCTGAAGACCGAGGCAAAATTTATATACAATATTAATGCAGGAACTGTATACAGACTGGCTATTACCAGAAAGATAACCCACAAACAGAAGAAATTATGATCAGCTGTTTGACCGGATTGATTTATGCTGAAGTTTTGCGCTGGAATTATTGGGTCATAAGTGCCTACGGTTGACGTCAGCAACTGAAATGAGGCCGACATTGATGCTTTAAAGTCTGACTTCCAGAAATATTGTGCGCGCAGGGTTGTAAAGTTTAGCTGGGTCATTTTAAAACTAGGCCAACTGGTATGAGATATTAACTTTGCTGGGGTTGACGTGAGGACCCTAATGCCTAAGTCACATTTGCCGCGGCGGCCGTGGGGTCTAAAATTTCTACAGCCAATAGCAATTATAATGCAGCCACAGCATTCCCACGGTCACATACTGTAGCAGTCACATATGTTAGGGTAGCCGCACGTCGTATTTTGAATTTGTGGAGACAGAAAACCTGCGGCTGCCATACGGCCTTTGAAGTGATGACGCACGGTCGCCTTAGGGCGTCCCTGCGGCGGCCGTAGGTTTTTGACAAATACCAAGGGAAATTTAATTCTTGAAAATGGAGATCCTGTGTCATAGAGTTTCAAAATATAAAACAATGTCAGAAGCAGAAGAAGTATTCATAAAAATATGCACTGTGGACGTTCTGAGCGGTACCCGGATACCATCTGGAATTTCCAGGTACCACCCAGTATTTCCGTTGTATTTTCGTATTTTCATAAGCCTGGATCTGCTACTGATTTCTAGTTAGGCTCACAGTCCATGCGACATCAACACATTTTTGCAGAGCGGGTCACATTTAAAGGCAGTATCTCGAGAATCAGAAATGTTCACAGATTTACGCCTAACTTACACAATATAAACATGATGACCGCAGAAAACTTCCCCATAAATGGTTTTGTCTGAAGTGCTATAGTCTTTGAGAAATGAGTAAAACAGTTATTTTTCATCTCATGAGACAAAAATTCAATTCGCCCCAAAACCATTTCGCCCCAAATCACTTCGTCCAAACACTACATCGCCCAAATGCCACTTCACCCCAAAACCACTTCGTCAGGGCGAAATGGTTCAGGGCGAAGTGGTTTTGGGGCGAAATGACTGCAAAACCTTTTTTGACTGTTTTCTCAAAAGTTAGACGAAGTACGGAACTGGTTTTTGCTCAGGTTGGTTTTAATTATGCATATCTTCATTCACACAGGGGGATAAAACTATTTGTAACAGTTTTTTAATCATGTATACTATCTTTAATGCCTAGGTCACATTTGCTCTACGGCTAGGATACCTATGTGGGCGCCGTCTGTTAGCTCTGTTGTGATTGGTCGGCGGGTTCGGCTTGATTGACAGGTCGGAACTATGCATTCATGAGCCGACAAGAAAAACCTGACTAAAAGTGTTAATAGCAATGGTAACAAACACCACATGATTTTGTTCCCCGTGTGAAATGGTACCTTTGTGTGAGAAATTGTCAACTGAAGGTGATTTTCTTATTAAAAAAAATAATTCTTAGACAATTTTGTTACCATTTATTTTACACAAAAACCATGCACAGATTTTTATGGTGTTCTGAAGTATTACTGCATCTATGTGGCTGAATTTTTTACAATGCAGTTTATCAACATTATTCTTTAGTTATGCAATGCTGTTTTTCATGTTGTAAAAATTGTTCCAATCATGTTATCTGTCTTTAACAATAAGTTGGGACTGTTGGTGTAGTTAGGGTGTAACAGTAACATTCTACATTTTGTTTTTTAATTTTTTGAAAAATTCAAATTGATTAACAAAACAGTTTTAATCAATCGTTGTTACAATAGTGGTTGGTGATATGTCATCCATTGGTATACTACATGTATATTATCAGTTGTAACACAGCTGTTCAAAGCATAATAAGGGTTGGTTCTTCAATCATTCATAGTTTGGCTTCCAGGTTTTGGAATGGGTGCGAAAACTCTGGTCAAATCATTTCATCTGATTCAGATGTTTTCACCATATGCCAACATCTGGTACTGTGTGATACAACAGGAAAACACAGGGGTGGGTTCCAGCTGATGTAAAATAAACTGTGATGACGTCAGACCTGTCTCTTAAAGTAGAAACTTGATGAGATAATGATCTGTAAATTACTCTGGTCTTGAGATAATGATTTAAATATGGAGCAATAGAGCAATGACATTAAGTTCTTGGTATAGGAAAATCTTTATATCATGTTCTGGGGCCAATTTCATACTACATTCATAAATACCTTAGACAGTTTACGCATCCCTATTGGCTGAGAGCACGTCACGTGGCCAGTTTTAAAGGGACGATAAAGACCAGTGATAATGACCGGCCGGCTGGCTTGATTTTTGATTAAGCAGCGCTCTCTCCATTTAATAAAACTGTTTAAGCTCTAGCAAACCAAATCGCATGCTAACCTACTGATTTTTTACTAACGCGACGCCATTTTTTTTTCTTCATCATACTTAGCAAATTTCAACACACACATTCCAACAAAAACACAACTTTCAGCAACAGGCAAGGGTCTTCTGTGGTAGTGATAATCATCAAAAAATGGAAACATTACCGATGACTGTATTTTAAAAATGTGACGTTGACACAAGTAAAGCAGACGACGAATGCGTTCTAACAAAAAACAGACGACAGCATTGCGCGGGAACTTACAACAACAAGCTTTGTCAAATAGGCCCTTGCTTAAGCAAAATTTCGTGCTATGCTTCATCCAAGATGTCTGATTAAGCATAATATGTTTTATGAAATTGGCCCCTGTCAAATGCCATGACATGGCCTTACAGTTGACTGAACCTAGTTGTAAAATGATCTCTTCAAGGCTGCCCCTTTGAAGGATGCACTGTATTACAAAATGTCCGAACAATCTCTGAGTAATTTGGACAGCATGGTACCTTGAGTGGCACAGATGATCCTCGTAAGAATAAGAAATCTCAAGAATTCGCCGTCATTTCAGACTTCAGCGTCACAAGCATCTATCACCCGGCCACACAAGTTGGGTTATGGCCAACGTAAAATATTGTTTCCGAATGTTGGTTCTGACAATTAATGTCCGGTGTTAGAATGTCGATGCGGGTTAGCTCCGGGGCGAAGCCAGTGAGACTGTGGACCTGGGTTTAAAGGCCCACTGTATCATTTGCAATGACCCAAAATGTTAATCAACGAGTTGACAGGGAAAACTTTCCTCAAAGTAAAGATTGGTAACAACTATCCAATGAAATGTTTTCGCCAGAGATGACATAAATTTACCCGAAAATAATCCACGAAGAATAAATTTATTTAGATCGTTTGCAAATGATTTACTTATAAGGTTTGTTTTGTTCGTTTGTTTTATTTTATTTATCAAACTCTCGCGACCAAAAAGGTCGAATCGCGGTTTGATGTACAATTAAAAAATGTTAAACAATTTATGAATAACACAATAATCATGCAAATAAAAATTTCATATTCAAAAATAAAAAATCAACTGTTAAAAACAGCAAAAAAAAAAATTATATTACAAAAATTTACAGAATAAATTTGACTAGGCACACTGTGCCATCGCATTTTCAAGAAATAGTTGAAAATGCATGTAAACAATTGCCTCACGCATGAGAACAACCTCCGTATAAAACTGTAAAGTCAATTTCAACATGTGATAAACTGGGTGTGTGTGATAACATCAGTAGAAGGTAAACAAACAGGGCTCAATTTCATGCAACCCGTTAGCACAAAAATTTGTTTAGCACAGAATTTCTTTGCTTTATTTTACAAAACTGGGTTGCCAGCCAAAATCATATGTGAGGTGTATTTACTGATATTTTGCTCCTGTTCCTAAAAATACAATTTGACATACAATTTTGGCTGGTAACCCATTTTACAAAGCAAAGACATTCTGTGCTAAACAAATTTTTGTGCTAACAGGTTCCATGAAATTGGGCCCAGGTTCACTTTAGTTTTCATTGGTTGTTGACTAAGGAAAGGCATTTGTGTCTCGATTTCCGTGCCTCACGCGTGAGAGACGGAATTGGATCACGCTCTAAAGCATTACCTGTAGCCTTGCTTGGTTGGTCTTGAACGTGCCTAATGGATCATCAAACTGCTTGTAATAGTCCAGTACTGGTCGGACGTCTTCCACTCCACTCACTGCTATTGCTGTCGAGATAAACCACAAGAATCATGGCCTCAAAGTATCGAGATTAAAGACAGATTACACGATTGGAAAAACGCTTAAAAACTTTACAGAGTAATGTTGATAAACTGCCCTATAGATATTGATAAACTGCCACATAGATGCAGTAATACTACAGAAAACCTGAAAATCCATGCATGCGTTTTGTGTATGAATGAATGGTAAAAATTTAAAGAACCACCTTCAGTTGGAAATTTCTCCTACAAAGGTACCATTTTATACGGGAAAACAAATCATGTGTTGTTTGTTACCATTGCTATCAACACTTTTAGTAGTTTTTTTACTGTCAACTTGTGAAAATGATGTATTGGGGCATTAAGTTCTAATGAGATACCTGTACTGGTTGACTGGTTGTAGTAAAATGATGCACTGAATATCACTATTTTTCAGTGTGTCATTTTACTCTAAATTCCATCTACGCCGCTTTTTCTCAAAGCGACGTGCGTAAAAAGCTCAGTGTGAACCCAGCCTTAAATAAAACCTTAGACTTGTCTCCAGTCTCTTGTCTTTCTTACTTCTGAGGAAATCAGCCAAGTCCATCAGCACCCTATCATCATCACTCCCTTCCCACTTCTTAAGGCCAAAGGCATTCTGCGGCTGCAGTGAGTAGGACTTTGTGTTCCAGTCGACGAAGATGGTTTTACTCATGTCTCTGTTCAGGCACGACAGGTCCTAAAAAAATCACCACAAAAATTTAATGTTTGTAATTTGGCTGCAGCACCAAGGCTTTGTTCAAACAATTTACAAACAATCATGTCTGTATCATAGTTTTATATCAAGAAAACTGTTTGACGACGTAACAGGAGACACCTGGGGCGGTATTCACAAAACGACATGAAATTTAAGCGCCCGCTTAAATTCTAGACTTAAGTCAAATCATAAAGCTAAGTGGTATTTACAGTGTGTTTACTTTTACTAAGTTTTAGTGCCCCACTTATTTTTTAGACTTAAACTTAAGTGTGGTCTGACCTGTCTTAAGTGCATTTAACCCTGGGTCAACCGTCTGCAATTGCAGTGTTTTTCTGCCCAGTGTGTTATCTAAAAACGACTATATGATTGATTAAAGAACACCTAAACAATTTAGACATTGGGAGATTACAACAGATTTCAATTTCTGTTCTTACTAACCTTAGAAAGCCTTCGTTTTCCGTCTTTGTTCGCCACTGACCATTGACTACCGCATAGCACATAAACACAACGTATGTCGACTTCTTGTAGTATGTGCACGCGTATGTGTGCACGACATGCGCGTAATGTGCGCGTACGATGCACGCGCGTAATAATCAAATGTTTTTTAAACGTCCGCGCTTGGTCTGCGCTGCTTTGATAGCAGAGACATTATGACGTGACAGAGTTAAGCGTGCACTGATTGATTAAGTACACCACTAAGGTAAGCGGGGCGCTTAATTCTTTTGTGAATACGAAGTTAAGTGCTCCACTTATCTTAGCGGGGTGCTTAGATTTAAGACAGACTTAAGTGCCCCGCTTAGATTGAGTTTTGTGAATACCGCCCCAGAGCCTTTTTCCAATTCAGACGATTATATTTCAAGTCTTTTTGACCAGTTCGTTTCAACAAAATGTAGCTGCTGGTTTTACCAATCCTTTCAAGAACCTGTATTTTATAAACTTAATTTACTTTATGAGCGAAATTTCAATGCATCTTCAAAATGTTTCAAAATGTCACACTCGTATAAAAAAGAATCACACTAGTTTATTGAATCATTCTCGCCATGTTTTGGTAATATCAACAGGTTCGATACATTAGGCCATATATTGTTTATATGCCGAGGGTAATCGTTCTCTTAAATCACAACGCAAGAGAGACATTAGAGAAATTTCGCAAATGCACAGACATATACATCAAAGGTTTCTGTGGTCGTGTGATGTCATACACTATTCGCTACACGTTTGCATGGCACGGATATCGAGCTCGCTATGCAGGAGCACTTAAAACACGTAATGTTTGTCCTAATTTTTTGTTGCGTTTACAGGGTCAGGTTGAAAAAGGTAAGATATCGACGTCCACAAACGTTTTTGTTCGTTCAAAAGTTCGGACTGAAATTAAAATTAGTCTCAGAGTTTTGTGGTGCCGGGTGGTTTTCTAACTGTTGGAAATAGACTCCATAAAATAGCTAATATTCTGTAGTTTTAGAGTTGCGAAACGACAGATATGCCACTAACGGTGTACAGATACATGTAGCTAAACGTATGCGTACGCGTATCTGTCGGCTTTCAAAACCACTCTACTGTGTCCTGTTTTCATGGACTGATCCATGTACAATTGGCATTGCCTTTTTGGTCATGAAATTTAAGGCTTGAATCATTCAATTGAAAATAGGCCATGTCCGAATTTGTTGGCCGTGTCATGAAATTACACACAATTCTATGGAAAGTGACCTAGCGTCTTCCATAGACTCCTGTGTATTTTCAAGCCACAGCCAATGGTTTCCAAAATGGCTGTAGTTGTATTCAAGCTTATGTCACTGGTACCCTCGTCCTACCCACCTTGACATGGTGCCCATTCATATACTTAGTTGCATCACGGAACAATCTGTACATAATGTAGCCATTAGGGTCCAGATTGTCGATCAAAGGGTAGCCAGTCTAAGTAAAGGAAAAAAACAAAATGTCCACTTGGATCCACATGAAATGTTTGCTTTTTGTTTGTTTGCTCAGTTGTGCACAAATGCAACACCGAAAGAAAAATAGGGTTCATAGGGAAAACCTGAGGGAGTATACCACTGTGCCTTATGACATTTTGATGCATTTGTAAAAATGTGCACTCCAGACAACGTCCAACATCATCCGACAAGTTGGGCCATGTTAAAATCACGTAGCTATTGCCCAACTTAGTTGGAGCTTGTTGGATGAAACGGACCAATAGTAGAGTAAAACACCTGTCACGTGAAGGCAGCAACCAACCCCAGTCAAGATATTTTGGATCATGTGGACGAGTGCATATATACAGGGCGTCCCAGAAAAAACGGAACAGTTAGAAAAATCGTGATTGTGGGGAAAACAAATACCATAGCCATAAACATTTGGTTTTGCCAGATGCACCAGAGCATAAGCTATAACTTCATACCAATTGCAAGTTAATCCAATTCCAGATGGCTGCACAACCTTTGTTTAGGTGCGGTGAAATGACAATTGCCGCATGTTTTCTGATTGTGAATTTCATTGCATAATCCTTTGCAGAATGGGCTTTTTGACTGATTACATAAGCACAGGCATACAAAATTTGCCATGGGCTCTCTGCTGCAGTCATTTCACAACATGGTGCAGTTAACTCATCAGCAAAGGTCATTTGTGGTGACTGAATATGCACGACTTGGAAGCCTTGCAGCAGTCAGAAATGCTTTTGCCCTTCGTTACCCTGGTCGCCGTGTCCCTTCAAAAAGTACCATTCTCAGGAATTAAAAAAAGTACCATTGAAACATGCGGCAATTGTCTTTTTACCTCACCTCAGTCAAACAAGTATTGTGCAGCCATCCGGAACTGTACCAACATGAAATTGGTATGAAAATGAAGCTTATGCTCTGGCACATCTAATTTTACATGGTTGTGATATTTGGTTTTCCCACAATCACGATTTTCCTAACTGTTCCGTTTTTTTCTGGGACACCCTGTACAATCGCCAACAAGTACCAACTTTATGTCGGTTCTTGTTGGCCAACAAATGTTGGACTGTCTAGACGGGCCTTTAAAAGGCTCGGCAGTGAGTTTTTCCCACTTACGAATCCCTGTTCTGATGTGTAGATGACGACTTCAAAGAGTGGAGGTCCGACTTGTTGTAGAAAGTAGTCTACGCCGGGACGCTTTTTGAATCGCCAGCCATTGGAATACTGTGAAGAGAAACAAGGAATTTTATTTTGGGCATTTTGAAATTTTTTAATCCATCATCTGACCAGAAAAACCTTACTTAAATGGAAGAAAGAAGTGGTTCCGAATGTCCAATGCAATTATTCTACCAAAGATATTTTTATGAGAAAATGTATAAGGCGCACCCCTAACTGTTGATGGCTGCCGTAGTGGAGGAAAAAAAAAGCGCGTCTTATACATGTACGTGAGAATTTACAAAAAATCTTGTGTAAAAGGCGCTCCCGTATATAAGGCGCACCCACAACTTTTTATTTTTTGCCGTGGTGAAAAAGTGTGCCATATACACGGGTTTTTATGACATGTATATGGTACAAGCCCTTACTGTCCATTCTGGATGCACAAGCACATTGGTCATCTCCAGCACTAGGGTGTAGGGCGGCTGGTAGTAGGGTTCTGTTAGGGGGTCTGGAAGAAGCTTCTCGGCCGATGGCTCAACAATCATCTAGTGGAATAATACAACAGGTATTTTGTTCATATTTGTACATTAATGAAGCTTGTTAAGATTTTTCCAGAAGATGGATCTCGTTCTATAGACCTAACAATCATATAAAATACCTCCCCATAATACCATTCATGGGAAGAAAATCGGAAATTTGTAATCTCCAATTGGATGTGGAAGCAAAAAGGTTGCTGTAATTACTGAACTGCTTTATGGAACCAGATAGAATAGTTTATATCTGTGATTTTTTGACAATATCCTTGAAAATATACGGATTAAGAACATGAAATTTCAGAATGGTATAAAGAGAAAAATATGGCAAATGATATAGTGTCAAAATCCCAACACCCATGGAAAAAATGGGGGGCGGGGTTCAAAAATGTGATCTGGACACACTCCTTTAATATTGAAGGTCGAGTGCATCCCCCGACATTAACCGAGGCTCATGTCCTTTGGAAAAAATTGATTAACATTTAAAGTTGTATATGATGTGTATTACAATCAACCGGTATTCTGCTACTTTTGCTAAGAACACAAGTTGTCAATTTTGACTGCTAACCCATTTTACAAAGCAAATAAATATTTTGTTAAGCAATTTTTTTTGCTAACCAGCTTTATGAAATTGGCCCCTGCTGAGTTGGCTTTGATGCTCCTTCAAGGTATACACTTTCTGAGGCAGTTTTTGGCAAGCATGTCTTACAGCCTGTCCGCATTGGACGTTTTTTTGGAAAACTTACTGAGACGATGGGTACTTTTCCCGTTTTAAGTCCAATGCGGCCAGCCTAGGACGTTTTCCTCTCAGTAACTTTTCCTGAGTCCACTGGTTACTTTTCCTGGCCAACTGCTGCCCAGGAAAATTGGCCAAGGAACTTTTCCTGAGACGATAAGTCTCATAAGCGAGTCGGTAAAAGTGCACTGGAAGCGTACGTCTGGGCTGTGAAGGTCAAACTCGAAGAGGCACTGCGCATGCTCTACCACGGTCTCGGTAAAATTTTACTGTGTCAAAAAGTCAAAATGCGGACAGCAGTAAAATTTAGCCAGTTTTCATTTTACCATCGTCTCGGTAAAACCTCCCGAAAAACAAGTCCAATGCTGACACGCCTTGTGTACATTATAACCAGTACACATTTGGAACAAATTGTCTACAGTGCCCTTTGAAATTCGGACAAAAATTGAAAAACAGCCCTGTCACACCAACACGAGACAAGAGCGCTTGATACAAATAAAGCTGGGAGGGTAACTTGACTCCAAATGTCTCTGCCTCATGTCTCTGAGGTCTATGGTTCAAATCCCGATGAGGACCACATGATTTTTTCCCATTTCATTTTTGGGTTATTAAATTTCTTTGGTAATTATGCAACACCGAGAGAATTAAGGTTGGGTTTTGTGCCTCATACAGCAGATCAGCTGGTACACCATCTGCCCGGCATGTCAAAGGTCTTGGGTTCAAATCCTGATAATTACCATAACTTTTTTTCTGATGTCTGCCCTAAAAGATGAAACGATAGCTCACACCGTGACATCTGAATCAAACTTACTGTTCTGTACTCCTTGATTTCCTTATAAGCCCGTTGTGCATAAGCCGACAAGATAAACTGATCAGAAAATTCATCATGAATCTGAAACAGAACAAATGCCAATGTAGTGAAATGGTAGAAAGAGCTAAAAATACGTCACCTAACCTCAACTCAAACTCATTTTAATCAGGCACACTTTAAACTAGTCAGTGAGCTTTCCTTTCATACAGTGGATTGTTGTCATTTTGCCTCGAAATTCGAATCACACCCAAAAATGTCCTCCTAGTTGTGTCCTGCAGTGGTTTGAGATGTCCATGATTGGAAAATAATTGGAAAGAAATACTTACAACACCGTTTTTGAAGTCAAAATGTTCTTCCACATTCAAACTCAACAGTAGTTTTTGTCGTTGCAGTTTAAATAATTCTGGAAATGTGAGAGGGCGCTCTCCGCAGTGTAAATAAGGTACAGTTCCAAGTGCGCAACTGTACCTTATTTAGACTAAGGAGAGCGCCCTCTCACACGTCCATAATTATTTAAACTGCAACGACAAAAACTACTGTTGAGTTTGAATGTGGAAGAACATTTTGGCTTCAAAAACGGTGTTGTAAGTATTTCTTTCCAATTATTTTCCAATCATGGACATCTCAAACCACTGCAGGACACAACTAGGAGGAAATTTTTGGGTGTGATTTGAATTTCGAGGCAAAATGACAACAATCCACTGTAGGGGTTCCTTCTGTCCCTATGGGAAATCCCGTAGGGACAGAATCATTCTGTCTAACTTTAAACCAAACACTCAATGAGCCTTGTACGTGTATAGCTAATGTTTGAAGATTATATAAGGTTTGTAATGACTCGGACTCGAGATTTGGGACTCGAGTCGACTCAAGTCCAGGTTTTCAATGACTTCACTTGACTTGAGACTCGAACCTCCAATGACTTGACTTGAGACGTTTTGACTTGATTCTGCCAAAAATAAAATATATCTTTTATGCATTTTCTTTTGTAATTTTGGGGACCGAATTGTATTTTTGCACTTGAGAAACCTTGGCCAGAGCAACATGAATGTGAGTTTCAGCATTTGGACTCATTCTGAAATTAGCTTGACCAAATTTCCTGTTGTGACTACTTGACTTGACCCAACCTTACTAATAAGCTTCACTTGACTTGACAATCGAAGGTAGTTTGACTTGACTTGAGACTCGAAGGCAGTTTGACTTGACTTGGGACTCGAAGGCAGCTTGACTTCACTTCACTTTGGACTCGAGCAGAGGGAGACTTGTTACAACTTTGGATACTCTTAATGTCCGACAAGTAGAAAATGCAATAAAATTAAGTGTTCTATTAGTACTCTACTGAATATAAATTTGGTTTATCTTCACAACAATGGTAGTTTTATATAACTTACGTCATCAAAATTATATGTTAAAAGTTTTCTTCTGCTAAATCATAAACTTAGCGATAACTTACTGGTTTTCCATGCTCGTCTAGTTTTGGTTGACCTGGAAAAATAAGATTTAAATATATTAAAAAGTCGATCAATAAACATAATGTTTGGTATTTTTTTTACATTGAACAAAGATTTTAAGGCAATTACCTCCTGGAATCAACAGATAATCTAATTCTAAGATATACTCCTCACTTACACCTTTGTCGCAAATGTTGGTTTTGTAAAGAAAAATAACATTTTCTAAATCAAATCGCACAAGATGAACCATTCACGTGCGCATGCAGCGCTCTCTATTGCCGAGCTTACGCACGGAGCACTCACGCCATAATTTTGTCCATTACTCTCTGCAGTAATTTTATCATTAAGGGGGACAGATTTTGTACCTGAAAACCAGGACTTCCATGAAAACTGGGGATGTCCCCGTTTTTGGACATGGCCTCTACTGATAAAGTTTGGAGTTGGAACAATTAATGATTTTCTTAAAAACACTTCGAAATTATTCAGACTTTCTCATAATATGTTTTGTACACAAGGTCTACACTTAAGTCCGGCATTAAAGGCACAGGCTCGTCAGCGCATTGCGCGGGCCAAATTCATGCCACGAAATACGCAGCTCCGTGTAGCAAAGGCATGGAGCTGCGTATTTCGTGGCACGAATTAGGCGCGCGCGCATTGCTGACGAACCTGTGCCTTTAAACTTCTCAAGTCTATCCGCAGTTCCGTCAAATTTCTAATTTTTACTAGAAAATGTAATTGTGTGAGACTCACCAAGTTCATAAAAAGTTACCAACGATGCCCCGCCCAGCATAACCCCTGTGATGGCCATGGCCCATTTTTGATACCGAGCGAATTTCGCCCTCCGTTCTTTCTTCTGCTGTTCTTCATCGCCACGCGTTTCCTTCGCCTTCTCTTCTGCCTGCTTCAACAGAAAACTCAACGGTAGCGTACTCGCTGCTGACTCATCTGCTGAACGTCCTTCCCCGGTCCCGGCCGCGGACGGCCATGACGGAGATTTGTCAGACGATTCGTCAGGCGATTCATGGTCAGCAAAGGACACAGTGGATGTCGATAACCGCCCCATTCGACATTTTCTGTGATGCTTTGTGTTTATCAGCAGATTGGACTTCCATTTGGGGCTTATTAATTCGCGAATGCAAGTATTTGAAGCAAAAATTCTGATTGAACTTCTAAAAGCACATGGAAAGCTGAGTGCTGCCATCTTGGAAATGTTTATCTATGATAGGTAAGGTCTAAAAACCCACACACGACTTATTATAACAATCTTCATATAATGAAATTTTATTCTACTTGGAAAATTATTCATTTTTACTTTAAATAAAGCTCTTTTGATATCCAAAACCTTATATCTGTGAATGAAGATGTATTGAATTGTCCCCTCTCCCAACCCTCTCTTTATACCCGCATTATAATGAAAGCTTCCAAGCGCTGGCGGCGTCGAGATTGTTGTTTGGTTGTTGGATGTGTTTTTTTCGGACTGCAAAAACTAACGTCGTATTTTTACTTCTTATTTACAACTTGCGTGTCATGTCATACATAATATAACGGTTATATACCAGTGTGAAGTTAAATAACTACTTTTCCCGTATTAGGACGACCGTTTTGGGAAGAGTGCTCTGGGGAACCACTAAAACGGCAAATTTGTCGGCAAGAAACTCTGCCGTTGACACCCATTTTTTCGACTTAAAGTTCTCATAAAAATGTTTTTCAACCTAGACGAAAATGGTTACAAACCTAATAAAAATGGTGAGAAACCTAATAAAGATGGTTTTTGACCTAATAAAGATGGTTTTTGAAGCACTTGGCGTTAGGACGACCGGCTATCGGTCGCCCTAATGCGGTCGGTCGTCCTAATACGCCTTTTTTACCCATAACCGGTCGCCCTAATACGGGAAAGGCAGTTTGTTGGTTACTTATTCGACGTTCAATATTCAATAAGGAGCTGTTACTTATTCAACATTCAATTCTTCATGGGTTTCCTCACGCTTACGAGTGACAGTGCAATGAGCACTATTGAGGAATCCTTGGTATGAATACCAGAAAGAAATAATAATAATAATAAAGTCGGACCCTCCGGATCTTCCGGATCTTTGTTAAAAATTGATATTTAACGAACAGAATGTACCTAGTTTGACTTCTAAATACGCTTACATACCTTTTACCACCATGTATTGCACCAATTTGTAATCATACACCACATCGACTATCCACAAAGTGAAATTTTCGAAGAAATAGGCGTAGGAAGTGCAGGACACTAAGAAAAAATAATTTTTTTTTTTTCCACGCCGGATCTTTAAAAATAAGGCCTGTACATGGCGGTAAAAGGTATGGAAGCGTATTAAGAAGTCAAACTAGGCACTTTCTGTTCATTAAATAGCCATTTTTGAAAAAGATCCGGAAGATCCGGAAGATCTGGAAGGATCCGGAGGGTCCGTTTTTCACCCACACCCAACATTCAATGAGGAGCAGCTGTATCGATATAAATACCTATTCGACATTATTCGACATACAAATGCACACAACATTTTATTTCAAAGGGTCAAATGCCCCACCCGGCCGTACCCTGGGGCATGAAAAATGTGACCAAATCCCCACCTAGGGGATGGGGCAGCATGGGGGGTATGGGGGGAAAATGGGGGGAAAATGGGGGGTTGGGTGGGGGGTGGAACCAATTGATCTGTTGATAGGTGCATATTAGTAACAGCTCCTTATTGAATGTCGAATAAATATCTGTTGTTCAAGACTTAGTGACAGAAATATGCATTGAATTTGAAGGTCCAGGGTCGCCGAGGCTGAGCCCAACAGCCGAACAGGTCCGTCCAGACCTGTTTAAAATTGACTTTTCTAGAAATGTCTTAGAAAAGATCTTAAATGAAAATTATAAACTTGCCGAATTGAGCAACCTTTTAGTTTTAGTTGGATTTTGGTCACGCTTTCCCTACCTGGGGGTCGGGAATTTGACACCGAAATTACATTTTTCGTGCATAGTCTTAGACGAGGGGAAAAAAAACATGCATGGTGCGGTGATGTGAATACATGTAGGTCAAACTAGATTCTTTGCACCTTTATAAGTTATTATTATTATATTTTATTATTATTATTATTATTATTATTATTATTTATTTATGGTACTGAAACCAAGGATTCCTCAATAATGCCTATTGCACTGTCGCTCGCGCGGCAAGCGTGAGGAAACCCATGATGAATTAGATATGGCCAGAGACACCCTCCCCTTCTCTTCACGAAGAAATGCTCTGGGATCTTTAAAGTGCGTTACCTTACCTCACATACCGGGGCGGGGGAAGTGGGTAGGGGGTGGGGGCAGGATGTGAGGAAGGGAATACCGGTACATGTAGGCCTACATTAAAGTACATGGACACTGAAATTTGTTATATAATTTATACATGTACCTTTAAACCATGTAAAAATTGTTTGATGATAACTCAAACTCAAGAGGGAAACATTTCATGATTTTACTTGGTATGAATTCCGTTCACTGGTCCCCACTGAGACACTGTGTGTTAAGTCCATGGGACAGGGCAGAAAACGTTTAGGTGTCGTTATAAAGAGAAAGTGGCGACCAGTAAACGGAATTCTTTCCTTTTACTTTAATAGTTGAAACTTGAAAATTTTAATTAAAAATTACTTTGGATCTCCCGCTGAACCACCTCGCGAGAAGGATCCCAGTGATCACAGATCTCGATGAGGATCTGTGTGAAGAGTTTGCCTTAGACCTTTGCAGATCTGGATCTGCAAGTTTTCTTCTTTAAACAAGTTGGAAGGTTGAAGGTTCTCCTACCTGGGCATCCTTTCTCATTTTTATTACATATAGGGCCACCTGGGATAACAATTCTCAGAACTGTGGTACAAATGTAAATAAGCTCTTATGTTCCTAAGATATTTACCATATTCTTTCTCCTCAGTGTGCAATGGAAACTTGTCTGTCACCAAACAAACATCGTCTTGTCTGTGATGTGGCATCTCGGACTGACCCAGCGGTGTCCCTTCGTGATACCAAGATGATACCCTTTGATGAAGAGACTGGCTTGATGTCCTTAGTTAAACTTGTCAACGACAACAATGGTAACTGTTAAATTTGATTAATCTTAATGCCTGAAGGAGCGTGACCAGATCACATTTGTGACCCGCTCTGCAAAAGGTCGCGCTGGCTAGTATTCTTTTTGCGACCATAAAAAGAAATCCGCGGCAAATCCACGCTCAATAAAATACCAAAACACAATGGAAATTCCTGGCGGTGCCCAGATACCGCCCGGAATGTCTGTGTTCCCCCTGGAATGTCTGTGTTCCCCCTGGAATGTCTGCGTTACGCCTGGAATTTCTTTTGTGTTTAGGTATTTTAATGAGCGTAGAAATGCCACAGATTTCTTCTTATGGTCGCAAAAAGAATACTAGCCAGCGCGACTTAATACCCTTTTTTGCAGAGCGGGTCACATTTTTCCAATAGGTGTTGATATTTTGATACCATATAATTTGTCCTATTTGTCTTATTACCATTCTGAAATTTTGCGCTCTCAATCTGTACATTTCTAAGGATATTGTCAAAAACTAATTTATTGGGTTGCATAAAGCAGTGCAGTGATTACACTGACCTTTTTGATTCCACATCCAAATGGGAGATTGCAAATTTCCTGTTTTCTTCCCATGGATAGTATTTTGGGGAGGTATTTTATATGATTGTTATGTTGAAATGAAATCCATTTTCTGGAAAAATCCGAATAACTCCTTTATTGGGGACTTTGCATGTCTCCTTGTTATAGGGCAATTCCGGACATACAAATTTACTGTAATGCTTCACGTATTCAAGTTGTTTGATTTTAAACACATGTTCTTCAAGCATCATTGATGGAAGTGTAATTCCTGGAAATCCCATTGTGATCCCATTCTCAACAAGCATATAAGGTAAACCCCCCCCCCCCCCCCCAAAACCGAGGGTTTTGGGGACCCTACACACTTAATGAGAATGGCATTGCAATCATTTTTTCAGGAATTACACTTCCATCAAGGATACTTAAAGAACATGTGTTTAAAATCAAACAACTTGAATACGTGAAGTCTCTGAAGTGTAAATTTGAATTTCCAGAATTGCCCTATAACAGAAGCCTTAAATTTCCCAATTGTGTCGTCATTTATTCCTGGTTTTCTATTAAAAAAATCTCAACCATCAACAGCAGAAATAAATTTAAAAAAAGATAATTTAAGGTTGAGAAAATATTATGTTTTACTTGGAAAAATATATATTTTTTGACATTTTTCTGTGCTAATAGAAACATCAACAGAGTCTCAGTATAAAGAGTATGTCATTAGACTGGCTCCTTACTGTTACGCCTTGCATGAATGGGTCATGTGTCTCGTGGATGAAGACATCAAGGCCAGATACGAGGAGCATCTAGAATGGACAGGTAATGTTAAGGTATGTGGTGGAATAGCTTGGATAATATATCCTAGTTTTAATAGACTACTAAAGTGTGACGTCGGTTACCAGGGTAACTAGGTCTAAACATTCGTTGGTAAATCTGAAACGTCCATTACTAAAGTGCAGGGAAACAGTTAAACTGGTTTTTGTGTAGACCCAGTAACCCTGGAAACACCAAGGATGACTTTTTCACTTTAGTGCTCTATTGACTTTTTTCTGTACAGTTCTGGCTGTATTGAAGCTGTATTAAAAAATTGCTGTATAATTGCCAAAGAATTTCTTTGCAAACTATAGAAGTGCATCAACTAAACTAGGGATGAGAGAAAAATCCTGTGGGCCTGTTGCATACACAAAACTGTTTTGTAGTATTCTTTTTTTGCCTATTTTTTTTGCCTATTTTTTGCAGAATATCTGCTGAAAAATGCCACCTTTTATTGATTTTACATCCAAACGAACAATAGTATGTCTTGCTGAACAAGTAATCCGTCATTATGAAGCAAAGCTTAGGCACAAAGTTGTTTAGGATGTCACAGGCCCTTTAAAGGTGTTATGCCGTGGAGAGAGAAATTATAATTATTTTTGCATGTTTCTATTCTTTGATATATTAATTATCAATTTCTTATCTCGTTTTACATTTTATATTAATAAAAAAAGTGAAAATGTAGGCTTAATTCTAACCCATGATTTTTCTCTTTTCTGGAAACTGTCGAAATCCCGCCGCTGCGGGCAGCAAACAGATTTGGCCAAATTCATGATGTCATTTTACGGAGACGTTTTTAGCCAAGAAAGGCTCGCACACGTTATCACTCCGCGCGCCAATACAATAGTCTGGTGTCGCACACATTGTGTAAGAAGAAACCTGTGTTTGGTCTTGATCCCGCCGCTATGGTCGGTATGCTCGCCCGCGTGCGTGCGTGATCAAGTGCTTTGTGAAGTACACGCCGAACGAACGGCCCGCCAGCCGGTATGGTTTCAGCGAGTGCGCGCTGAACATTCTCGTAAACTTGTTACATTGCATTATTGACACAGTCACATCACAAGACGCCCCCCAAAACAGTGCTGGATCAATGTTCTAGTGTTGGGATTAAATTTAACATACACAAGTATCAAATGAAGAGGAAAGAACAGGTCTAAGTTTTTCCATCAAACGGATATTTTAGGGTTTGGTTTTCGTCTCAACAACGTACGTTCATGGTAAGTTTTACGATGAATATAAATTCCACATTTACATGGTCTAAAAATTTAGGCAATCGGCTCAAACAAACATGGTACATTTACCATGAAAACGTCCAAGGACAAAATAATTATTGACGAAAAAGGGTTGAGAAAAAGTTGAGAAAGAAAGAGAAAGCCGAGACAGTACCGTTCCAGTTTCCTGTTGTCGATTTCGGCCGTCGATTCGAACACCGGACTCGCGTTGTTCTCGGATTTTTTCCTTGGTTAACATGGTTATTTCTGGCTCAAACTGATACGGTTCAACCGTAGGAATTTCACTGGATGATTCTTCATCGCTGTCGTCATGAAATGAATGCGATGAGCAACAACAAACATCGCTATCTCCATCGGAAAAAACGTCAACACTGGAGTCAATTGTCAACATGTTGTTCCAAAACGCCACGTTGTGGAATAACAAGAAACAGCCGTCGGCCGGACGCGTCCGTAAAATGACGTCACGAATCCGTTGATTTTCCAATGTCAAACTTTTAGGCCCGACGGCTGTTGTTCAGATTTTGCTTCGAGTTTGGGCTGAAAAGTGGGCCAAAAACTGCTGTTGTAAAAAAAAAAATTCGCACAGTCTAATTTTTTTTAAAACAATTTTCCTGGCATAATTAGATGTATTTAATGGTTTAATGTGTAATTTTGGTAAATTCCCCCCTCCACGGCATAACATCTTTAATATAGAAATGCATCTATACTATTTGTTCAATTGGAGTAATTTCTTCAGAAGTTATATTAAGGGAATAAAAATTTGGGTGGCTGGCCTTAAACTGTGCGTTTGAGACCAGCTAGGGACCTGGATGCTGATAGTGGCTATTAGCTGCATAGGGATGTTTTATAAAAGTGGTCATCAGAAATATAAGCGCATGTGAAATCGCACCATGCTTCGTGTTTCTGCTCGTTGTGTCAGAGGTCTTGGGTTCAAATCCCAATGTTCATGATTTTTGTATTCATATTTGTGAATGTTTCTAGTTGTTGTTTTCGTTAGTCCTATTTGCTGTCTTTATTTCTTCACTTCCAGGTTTTTCTGGATTGTTTCACTCTTGCCAGATCTGATCATGGTGTTAGTACCAGCCTCAGTATATTACTGTCAACAGCTGCTTTAGAAAGAGCATTGGGTGATGTAAGTATGCTTGTCTGAATCCTATACTTACTGTATGTATCAGATGGATTGCCAGCCTCATGCATACATGCGCATATTATGCACACTCACCTTCCCCTTAGGTGGGGATTGGGTCACGCTTTTCATGCCCCAGGGACAAATTTCATGGCGCTGCTTAAACGCAGCTGAAAACGTGTGCTTACTGTAGCAGAAAAATTGTGCCGTAACATTACTGCTATTTCACGGCCGCGGCATGTTTAAGCATGCACTGGTTGGAAACAGGCATTGTTGCATCACTAGTGTTTAACAAATTTTGCCTCTGAAGCTAGCAAACGTTTAGCAGTGCTTAAGGTTACGGTCTCCATGAAATAGCTGGAGCACAAAATTGGCTGCAAAACAGCTCCATGAAATTGGCCCAATGTGGGGAATTTGACACATAGAAATCAAATTTTCAGCGCGCCTGAAATGTGCAAATTTAGTCCCCCTGTGTGGGGATTTTGTCACTGCAAAAGTGACAATCATTAGCCAGGAGGGGGTGGGAGGTGGCGTGGGCGGGTTGTGGCAAAGGGAAAAGCTGACTCCATCATCTTCAGTAAAAGCCACTGAGGCAGGGTGCACCACGTTGCCTGACTGTAGGGTCTTTCTATAAATTAGGGGTCCAATGTTGGTGTCCCCCGTTACATTTTACATCTTGTTTTTGTAAATTCAGGACACATTCTTTAAATAATTTCCATCTCAAAGAGTGAGTACATAAAGTACAATTCATACAAAATAGTTAAGAGCCATTTTAATGATTTTTGTACGAAAAATAACACATATCAGGTGTAACAGGGGACACTAAATGTCACACTTTTGGACCCCTAATTTATAGAAAGACCCTGTAGGTAGTTTAGGAGACGCACGGCTCCGGAGGTCAGCTCGTCCCATGCAGGTTAACCACATTAAAAACCCAACAAAATGGGTTTTCTGAGAGTTGGGTTAGCTGCAGGATTTGCCCAGAAACTGAAAATGTCATCTTTCATTGCTGTGAGAATCACTTTGTTCAAAAGAGGTCCATCTAGACCTGAAACAGTCTCAAAAGCGATTCCAAAGTGATTAGCCAATCAGTACCTTGATAACCAGTTGATGTCAGAATTATTTTTGGCAAAAATTACAAATTAAAAAAAAAGGAAAATGTAATTGGCCAAACATAAAGACTAGGTCAAACACCACAAATACTGACTCTTGAGAGTCATTTTCACATTCATTGTATGAATCTTCTCACCAAAAGATCATACTTTGCAACACTCCGAGGCGGCCGCCACAGGTGAGATTTGCTACACTGGCAGGCTGTCAAGTTCAAAACACTGTGTACAAATGAATGGTAAAAAATGTACATGTTTACATAGTCAACCGTGGAAGGCAGTGGCAAAGCTGACGTTTTATCTCGTCAACCGCCCCTATGAAAATAAATTGCCAGAAAGTGTTTACATGTCCTCCGTCATCAAGTGGTTAACTGCAAGTTTACTGTATTCAACAAACTTCTGTTCTGATCAAGAATCGATATTTTAAGAAAATTATATTTATTTTTTTGAGAGAGTTCCTCTGAAATCATTTTCTGCAATTTGCACTGGAGTCATTTTGCTTTTTTTCCCCACTAGGTTTTTCTCCTGAGGAGTACTGAGCCTTGTCCAGCTATGTTAAAGAATCTTTTGGCCACTCAGGAGCTGTTGGACGTTTTGGGAGACAATGTTGTAAGTCAACTCTGTGATGAACTCTATTGAACTTTTTGTCCACATTGGCAACAAGTGTTGATTCAAGTTCTACGTCTTTAAGAGTGCAAGTCCCATTTCGACTCTCAGGTTTTAAAGTCTCATCAATTCACTTCACCAAAAATCGGATGTAAAATGTTCTGATCAATGCTGTAGGACTCGAGTCAGGTCTCTGAGAACCACTGACAATATAACTTGAAAGTGATCAAGTTGATTCCATGCATAGCTGATTTGTCTCTCTTGCCGTTGGTCTTCAGATCACTCTGCTGCGTATTTTGATAGGGCCACCAACTAGCCTCAACCTCCGCAACATACTGTGGCACGGCTTTACTGCGCCTGATGAAATACCACAAAGGTTTGAATGTTTGATTATCTCCCCAACATTAAGGTACAGGTTTACAGTGGCATCATTGGGTGAAATGATATGTTTCAGCCCTAGTTTTCAGTTGTGCTATGATTTTTTCCCAGATTTTTCAAACCCGACCCAGACGTACCCTCTCTCCATTTTCTTTTATAGAAGTCTCGTTATAGCAATCCCGCCATCACAATCATACAGTGGTGTCGAGATCTCTGATTTAAAGTAGATTTGCACTTTTTGTTGAGCATGCCAGATTTTATTTTCTGCTTTATTTTTTCTACCAACAGGCCCAATTTTTTCCCCCTAGTATGGAAAGTCAAAATCGACAAAATATTTACATTTTTGAAAATGTCTTAAAAATGATCCAGAAGAAAAATTAAGCCTGTCCCTTTTGACAGTTTTCAAAGGAAATTAATAAAAAAAATAAAAATGTTCAACAGGCCCGGGGTCGACGCCTCCGACAGGTGCTCAAAATCAACACCAAAAATTGACTTCTCTGAAAATGTCTCCACAAAAATTAAGCCTGTCTCGAACTTATTTTGACAGTTCAAAAATAAAAATTATGAGAAAAATGTCATTTTGTTGACAGGTCTGAGGTCGATGATGCCAGCAGGTCTGCGGTGCTCAAAATCAATAAAAGATTTACGTTTTTGAAAATATCTCCGAGATGATCCAGAAGAAAAATTAAGCCACACCTGGACCTGTTTTGACAGTTTCAAAAAAAGAAATTCTGAGAAAAATGTAATTTATTTCGACAGGTTCTCTCTATGCGCTCCTCCATTTTCCTCCCATAAATCCCCACTCGCACTCCTGTCATCTCACAATATTATGCTCTCTTCAACAGGTACAGCACATTCCTTCTAATAGTAACAGCCAGTTTAGGACATCTACTGAAGGATCATGGGATATCACCACAGAGCATACGTCACAGAAAACCTCTGGAATTGCCACAACTTGAAACTGATGCATTCCTTCAGAGATTTCCTGGTAGGTTGTACATACACAGCATTTACATTTCTGTAATAAACCATATGAATAGGCTTGTGTGATTCCACCTTAGAGTCGATTAGAATCGATTCCACTTTGGGAATTGAAATCACGATTCCAGATTTTTGAGGAATCGATCCACAGTAGGAATAAATTCCCTTTTGTTTAGATTAAGTTTCTAGTGGTAGCTTGCTGATTCCAGAAAGTACCTAGCAATTTGAAAGCCAAAACACTCTATTTCTGCAAAGTATTGTGTGGCACAGGCCAGCCATATTTTATGGACATTTGGTGCCGTTCTGTGCCAATAATTGGGTTGTCGTCTGCACAATTAATGTAGTACCAGTAACACCCTGTTTACACTTGATCCCGAGCTCGGGGTCGAACACCGAGCTCGGAATCAACCCTGGATCACAAACTGAGTGTAAACGTTCTCGGGACCAAATTGGCTCCGGATCAGACCACGAGATTTTGGTCTCTCGTTGGCGGAGGGTTCGATCCCGAGCAATTAGTCTTTACCGCAACCTGCCACATCCGCTCCAAAGCCATAGCAGAGGGAAAGCCCACGAAATTCAAGTGGCCATGTACACTGTACATGCACAACCCATGCACACATTGATCAGTACATGCACACACACAGCATGACCTTTGACTGCAACTTCTGGCACTGCGGTCGAGATCAACTACAGAATGTAAACCCGGAACTCGGGATCATTGCGGTTAACACTGACGCATTCTTACCGAGCTCGAGACCAGTGCAAAAACGGTGTAATGTACATCTACTAAAACACACTCAGTATATTTGCAGATGTACATAATGATGATGTAGATATTTTGCTGGAGCTGTGCTTGACCACTGCTTTCCTTCACAAGCCGATGTTGCCTTACTGCAAAGCAGCCTTGGATTACTTCAGAGAGGAAAAGTAAGCTTAGGCTGGATTCACATTGAGCCTTCCCATGCGTAAATTTGACGCACATCACTTTGAGAAAAAGTGGCGTGGAGGGAATCTGTGGCCTGTAACGACCATTTGCATGCACGCACCGTGCGTACAGAACCCAACGCCGATAAACACAATTATATTCACGTGAAATGTCTATTTTAGGCTCTCGTGTATGACGTCATGTCAACCTGAAGCGAATGGCGCTACCTTCAGATTCTGGTGAATTTCTCAGAAATGAATGATTCTTCTCCGTATTTTAGTTTAGGAATTTATGAAGGTACTTAAGAACTTTATTTCCTTGTAATGCCAAGTGCATCAGATTGTTTATTGGGCCAAGAGAGAACGGAAAGTACAGTGTGCCACGTTAGGGGCCGTGCCATGTTAGGGGACATCAACAATTTTGTGATTTCTAGTGCACCATTTAACTCTAAATTCCCTCCACACGGCTTTTTCTCAAAGTGATGTGCGTAAAATTTATTTTTGCACAAAACAAATCGCAACACATAAGGTATATAGCCGGCATTCGCTCATTACGCGCACGTGACTTGCCTAGCAACGGAGATGTCCTTGCGTGTGAAGTGAATAGAATTGCGTGGCGCGTGCTTATCCAAAGTTGATGACACCGACAGCTTTCCCTGGTATTTAACGTTAGTTCGTGCATAAAATCTCAGCATATTTTCGTCAAATTTGATGTACATGGTTCTTAAACCTTCCGTTCCAGTGAATGACGACGCCAAGGATATGGACATAAAAGGTAAAATAGCTAAAAAGATTTTGTGCAAGTTTCAGTCGCCCTATTTTAAGACATCGTAACCTGGACGTCACTCGTAATGCAATGAAGGCGACATCCAACCTGGGCTAGACAATGCCCAACACACAAGACATTTCATAAAATTAGGTGAGATAACTGACAGGTATTGCTATAAACGGCCTGTAAAGGGCATGAACTTGAAATTTCATTTTTTTTTGAAACACCTGGTTGGCGATGGGAAGGATGTTTCCTAACATGGGTTATTCTCACACAAAAGAGATTTTAATTCGTACACATATTGAGCCATGGCAGTTTCAATGAAAGTTCACACACAATTGAATGTTGATTTCTTTTACTTTAAACACAGATATGGTTTGACTGTCGTGCTTTTTCTGCCTCTTCTGGAAAATGGACTAAGAAAGCTTTTTGCCACGGCCAACAACTGCCCTGAGAGAGTTTTAACTGCTGAGGTAAGTAATTGTGGGATGTTGAAAGCCCCAGATGTCCTCTCATGAAGTTAAATACATACATAACTGAGCATGCAGAGCACCCTGGCCATGGTCCCAGGATCAGTAGACCACAGATAGGGAGCATGATAAAATCACAATCATATTATTAGCCTTTTGCATATGGCTGGCGGTGCCCCAAATTCTTCACTTTAGAACTATGCTGTTGTTGATACATGGTGCAAGTCGGTGTATAGCAACTAACAGTCTGTTCACTTTATGCCATTCTCTCCTACTGTGAATCCGGTATTGATTCTGTACTTCACACCTTCCGTGTGCGCCACATAGCAACACAAATTTAGCCTGGTCAAGTGAATACTAAGTGTGCATGTGAAAGGAAACTTGTCAGTACATCATCAGGCACTTTTTATGCGAAATACGCAAAAGGCTAATTCAGGGGTGCATTTTCACACCTGTGTAATTTTCAAATCGGAAAGACTGATGATATGCGACCCGCTCTGGAAAAAGGTAGTATAAGTCGTGTAGGCTAGGTCGAGTTTTCTCGACCATAAGTAAAAATCTGTGGCGGTCCTACGCTCATTTAAATACCAAAACACAATGGAAATTCCAGGCAAAGCACGGACATTCCAGGCGGTATCTGGGCACTGCCAGGAATTTCCATTGTGTTTTTGTATTTTAATGAGCGCGGATCCGGCACAGATTTCTAATTATGGTCAGGAAAACTTGACCTAGCCTGCGCGACTTATTCTACCTTTTTCCAGAGCGGATAACATATTAAGAGTGAAATATTTAAAACGTTTTTGTTTTTCCTCTTCACAGTCGGACTATTTTACAACTTTTGATGAGGTGAGTACATTATATGACCAACCGGAGTTTATCCAACTATGCCTTAACGTAAAAAGTTATCATTCATCTGTGGAGTTACCACCTGTTTAGTGTTATGCACCATAAGTCCTCACAAGCCTTCACAAGTCCCTTGGTCTTAATTCAGATCACAAGCTATTAAAATGAACTCCAACAAAGGCATTCTTTTGTGCGTTTTCATCTTTTACTTCTTGTTACTGGACTTATGACAGACTTGTCATGGACTTGTGATTTTATCGGCTCTGGTCTTGTGATAGACTTTTGATGGACTCGACTACAACCCTGGGAGATTGTCACTTTTCAGATAACAAAATCCTCTGGGGTAAAATTGTGGAGTTGTTGTGTGAATTAGGTTTAGGTGATTTCAACTGTTTTTGAATCGATTTCGATTCCACTTAGAAATCGCAGTTTCATTTAGATTTTATTTTATTTTCAAAACAAAAATTGGCACTAAAATTAGACAAATATCTCATTAAAGAAAGGGACAACGTAACACTTGTTTGAAGTTATCGAAGAATTTAATCAAAAATATTACCGATGTATTGCCTTGTGCATTTTCAATGTCAGTAACAGAATTAATTTTGATGATAAACTATGCAACTAATGCAACTAATGCAACTATGTGCTGCGCCATATTTGAAATTTTGAAAGGGACTATTACGTCAAACATGCAACGATTGCATGGATGATGTCAAGATTGATGCCTTGTTTCCGAACTCCCATACGCTGTGAAGTATGTAAACATCTGTTGTGTCCTGACTCACGCCCTCTTAAGTCTGAGTGCCGAACTGCAAAAGATGGCGACTTACATGAAATGTATAGAGTTAGGCAACCCTTTGCCTGTTGTCCCTTCCTTTAACATTGAGAATTACTGGATACTTCCTGGAATTGATATTCCTTTAAAAGACATAATCACGATTCTGATTTCTCACTTGGATTCGATTGTAATCAACTCCAGAGATGGTTCGTCCAGCCTGTATGAATTGTTTCTTGCCATTCCTGGGTTAAAAAAGTGCTTGCACCAGGGTTGAAAAATCAACTGGTTCAGCTCCAGGTTGATTTCTAGTGTGGCAAGCCTTGTTGTCCTTGGTATAAATCGTCGGTGTTACCACGAACTGACACGCAGTGGCACTTCAGTGCTCGTCAGCTCAGGCAGAAAATGACGTCAGCACGTAATTCTGTTTTCACGAACTGACACCCGATATTTTTATTTTCACGAACTGACACCTATCCTAAATTAACTAATTAGAGATTGTTGCGGTAAATATTTTACTATTATTCTACAAGTATTCAGATGATATCATTCGTATCAAGCATTTTCAGGGCTTTTTCTCAGATAAATTTAACGTTTTCTTGGGTGTCAGTTCGTGGAAACAAAAATTCATGGATGTGGGTGCAGTGTATATACGGAGTGTGCGCGCACAACTTGTGTCCCCCACTACTCTGCGGTTTTCATGAACTGTAACTGAGGTGCATTGGGTGTCACTTCGTTGTGACAGCGACGAAATGTTCAATGTATTTTGTTGACATTACAGATGCTGTCACCAAACATTTCAGATGAGATAGCCAATGCATTGATTCCAGCCATTGGAGAATCATACATGGTAAGGTTGAGTACATTTTCCACCCAAAAGAAAACATGTGCAAGGTGGAATATCTAGGTTTTTCAAAATGCAAATTTATTTTATTGCTATTAATTTAAGATAAATTACAGGATTTGAAAACTGTTAAAAATGGCATTACTTTGCCCAGTTGTGCTCCCATGCAGCACATAGAGAAAAGTTGGGTTCTTAGGGAAAACCTCCCGAAGTACTCCAACGTACTTCCTAGCTCAGCTGGTAGAGGATCTGCCTGATGTGTCAGAGGTCTTGGCTTCAAATCTCGAAGAGGACCATATGATTTTTCTGTTATCCCATGTTTGATATCTTTTGTGAGGTACTATGGCCGAGTGGTGGTTTAGGTCGCTGACTAGCAACGGGGTGAAAACTTGATGTTGTGGGTTTAATACCCGGCCATGGTACCTGGCCGTGGTGCCTGGCCGTGGTGCCTGGCCGTGGTGCCTGGCCGTGGTACCTGGCCGTGGTAACTGGCCGTGGCACCTGGCCGTGGTACCTGTACCCTTGAACAAGGCACTCAACCACAATTGCTCCATCCTTCTGAAGGGGCGAAAAGCTGTTGGTCCAGTGTGTTGTGTAACGCACTTAAAAGATCCAAGAGCATTCTTTCATGAAGATTAGGAGATTACCCGGTGTCTCTGGCCGTCGGCTGCCAATGGTACCCCCCCACGGATGTATCTCGATGTTTAGGTGGAAGATACTTTTAAGCTTCATGCAATTCAGCCTACGGGCTGCGATTTGAAGTTCATTAAACTCAAACCCATGTAAATTAGGCACCATACCAATATTTGCCTTTGTTATATCCTGCAGGAAATGCTTCTTGATCTTCTGGTTCACCCAGAGGGCCCAAGGCTTCGCGATCACATCAGCCACGGGGAACTAGACTTTGAAACTATGACTAGGGCTACGGCTGTTTACGTCATGACTGTCTGTGCGGCTTTCTGTCTGATGGATTGTCAGAATGGCTCACTGCTTGAGGTGGGTCTTTCTGCATTACAGTTATATGAATTTAACATGGGGAAATAGACTTTGCAACTATGGCTAGGGCTACTTAGTAACCACCAAAGCGTGGTAATATATTTTATGAATAAGTGATTATATTTAGGGATTATGACCCAGGGACCACCGAGGTGAATTAATTCGATACAAATGTGGACAAATGTCCGTGTGAGTTTGGGAAATCTGGGTGCAGTGAAAAACAACTTGGCTCCACTATCAGTTGACGCCCTATCAATTGAGCTATGAAGCCAACTGGTGGTCTCGAATCATGGTAGTGCAGTTGTTCCTCACTGATTGGGATTGGCTATCACTTGATCTTAGCAAGCCCTACAGAGAAATAACCACACCTACCGGAGATCAATTAAGATACGCCCCAAACCCCTGCCTGGCTTGCCCCAATTATTAAGTATGAATTCATTCACCCTGGCGGTCCCTAGGTCATAATCCCTAAAAATAATCACTTATCTTAATTGATCTCTGGGTGAATTCAGTTGTGAAAAACATTTTCCTTGAAAATATTTTTTTTTACACAGGGCATCTCAGTGGCGACCGGTGAATGGAATTCACACCAACTCTAACACTGTTCAGTCTGTAAAAAATGCAAAAAGTTTCTCCTTTTTTTGATTAAAAAAACCGGTCAATCTACGGAATTTTCAGCATACAGAAGCTTTGTGCAGTCATGTGAAAATTTTGATGTCAACTTTAATAATCACAAAAGAGATTTTCAAATTTTGATTAAACTGAAAGTTTTTTCTGGTGCTCGGTATACATTGAAGATTGAGTACAGTATAGTCGAGTCCCAAGTTCTCTGCTTCTTAAGTACGTAGTAGAAGTTAGTACCACAAAAAGTACTTGAATTATGCTGAAGAACGAGTACCAATAAGAACAAGTACTTCAGCATTGCCATATTGTATGTCCTATTATGTCCAGGTGCCTTTTCTGAGACGAATAAAAACTACAGCAGTCAACTACACATCATTGTTTCATCCAGTATCACTCTTGAAGAGTGAACTGGCAACCTTTCTAGAGGCATTGTCTCTCTGGTTGGGATTGAGCAGGCCAGATGAGGAGAATTCCAGTTACCAGACTTGGTCAGTTACGGAACCTGGGAGAAGTGAAGCATCTGAGGCAGCTCGGTGTTTACTCAAGGTGCATTGTGGGATACTCGGAGATTCACACGACTCCCTGCTAAGGTACGAAAACAAATTCTCATTTTCAGTGGAGAGAGCTAAGTCGAGAGCTCGATATAAAGGACAGTTGAGACGTATGCTCTATCGCAAGAATGAGCTAAATGCGTGGCTCCGAAGCCGCGAAACCCCATAAGCGCACAGTACGCTTTTGCGGGTCAACACCAATGATGATGATTTATTTACTCATGTAACAACCCCAATACAACATTTGCAGTTAACCCAAAATTTTACTTCACGTGTTGACGAGAAAAATCTGACTAAAAGTGTTGATAGCAGTGGTAACAAACACCACATTATTTTTGTTCCATGTAAAATGGTACCTTTGTGGAAGAAATTGCCAACTGGAGGTGCTTTTTAAAAAAAAGTTGTCTGCAGACGATGTTTTTACCATTCATTCAACACAAAAACATGCACGGATTTCCAAGGTTTTCTGAAGTAATCCTGTATCTATGTGGTTGAAATTTCTACAAGGCAGTTTATCAACATTATTCTTTAGTTATGTAAAGTTGTTGTTCCTGTTTTGAAAAGTTTTCCAATCATGTAATCTGTCTTTAAGTATGTAAGAGATATCTGTGCAAATATGCATTTTCTTCTGTTTTAGAATGGTGATGCCATTCGTCCCCTTGGACCCACTCCAGAAAAGTGTTAGAGATTCAACAGCAAGAACATTGTTCAGGTACCTGAAGCCAGGGTTGTAATGACTCGGACTCGATACTCGGACTCGAGTTGACTCGAGTCCCGATTTTCACTTACTTGACTTGACTTGAGACACGAACATCAAATGACTTGACTTGACTTGAGACTCGAACCTCAAATGACTTGACTTGACTTGAGACTCGAACCTCAAATGACTTGACTTGACTTGACTTTTGAGGACTGAATTGTTTTTCAAAACTAAATATTTCTTTTAACATGGAGCATTGTTAGCCAGAACAACAAAAATACCCTACACGTATGCAATATTCAGGGTTTACACTCATTTTGAAATTAACTTGAATAAATACTACCCGACTTGACCAACATGCCTGACTTGACTTGACTTGACTTGACTTGACTTGACTTGACTTGGGACTCGAGTGCAGTTTGACTTGACTTGGGACTCGAGCAGAGGGAGACTCGCTGCAACCCTGCCTGAAGCCTTTACAAATTAGTTTTCCACCCTTACTATCGCCACTTCGCACCATCGCCACTTTTTAAAACAATTTTTAATTCTTTATGTTAGTATTTATTTTGAAACACATCTGCCATTATTTGAACTTTGTCCAGGGCTGCGTTCCACTTACGCGAAAGTTAACAAACGTCGATGCTAACATTTTGCTAAATGTGGAATGGGTTGTTTGCCAAAATACCTTGTCAATATGGCAGGAAATGAGAGACGTTACCATTGATTGTGTATCGCCAGCGATAAGGGGAAAAAAAAAACACGAAAAGTGTATGTTATTTTTAAATGACTCGCGAACAACCCAAAAGTTTGTTGGACAACGTTGGTGGCGCACAATTCGTTCCACTCGAAATGGTTGGCCAGCGTTGCCAATGTTTGCAAACGTTCGCGTAAGTGGAACGCAACCCTGGTTTACTGACATACAGGAGTACAGTGGAACACCGTGGGGTATGCTTTCTCATTTCCCTTTCTCGTTTTTCCTGTATTTTAATAAAAGTGAAAATGCTTTCAAGTTCATTAAGAAAAAATATTAGAAAGGAGCATCGTTGTTGCATTTTTTTGGGTATAATCTGTACTATAGGGTGCTTTCACAGGGGTCAAAAGGTCACAGATTGGGGAGAACAAAAGAGCCACGTGGGAAAACGCACGTGGCTCTGTTGTTCTTTACCGATCTGGAGGACAAGCAATAGTGACCTGTGACCTTTTGACCCCCTTGTGATGAAAGCGCCTTATATCAGAAATTTTGCTAGATAGACCTGGCCAGAACCGAGTAAATTTTCTTCTTTTTTGTTTATAGACCACGTCGTGAGCTGGAGATAACATCCCTGCTTCGTCGAATCACTGCCCAGTGTTTGGCAGCCTGCAGTAACGTCACAAACATGGCGGAATTACGATATCGGCAACACATGGCCAAGGAACTTAGGTCACGACAGCGGGCCAACTACACCAGATTGCTAAACAGGTAGGGAAAACCTTGATTCAAAAAATGTGACAGTCCACCACAAATGGGCCGTAAAGTTGGCAAACTTTATTTTGCACTACAGAGCAAACTACGTTATTTAAGGTCGAAACATTATTTTTATAAAGGGAAATTTGCACTGCGTTTACACTCAAACCATGAAGGTCACCGCTAATTGTGACCGCAGCACATGTGTGGGCTGTTTTGTGTTGCGTAACTAGCGCTGGATTCGTCAGATAAATTTACCACACGTCGCGCACTGCACAGGATCCACCCCAAGGACGCTCAAATTGTCAAATCTGTATTCGGGTAGCGATTCCTAACAATTGTGGTGTTCAAAAAAGGCGAATCAGACCTGGGTCTGATTCGCCTTTTTAAATTCGTTACACTTAGCGCCTACCCAGCTTCAACTTGCCTTTTTTGTTCAACATGTAAGTGAAACAACCCCCATTTTGCACCTCAATTTTAAAACAATGGTACTCAGTGATGTGAAAGTAACCAAGGTATCATTGGAAAGCCCATACCCTCTGCTTTACGATGCTACCATGCTTTTTACCGGCAAACATAAAGTCTGGTCAAAACAACCTTTTAAATTTGGATGGTCAAAAATGTTTATTCAGTCTAAAATTAGTGGCCTCGCATTCTGACCTTAACAGGCTCCTCATGGTCTAAATAGGAATCTGAGGTCACTAATTATACAATATTTGTGTTTGGATTGCAGTTTTTGCCCATTGGAAAAATGTTTGTGTGCTAATCAAAATTGGAGAAAATGCACACTTGGAATGTTGAAGTCCTTGTGTTTTTCTGGGGGTTGTGTTTTGTTGTATTGTTGTTTTTCCTTCGAAATAATGTGGAGGAAATTATTATTATAGGTTTTCTCGTTCGGTTTTAACAAAGTACCTCCCAAGTTTGTTTCAAATCTATTCGTTTTAGCGCAAATTTGAATGCAGTTTGCATTGGAATCTTCCTTCAGTTATATAAAGAGAACATTCAAGTTGGTTTTTCGAGCACGCAATCTGGAAAATTCCGCACTCAAATTTTGAAACTACGTGCATTCTATTTTGGAATAATACCAGCAAAAGTCCCCGAGCCTGTGCTAAATTGAATAAAGATTTAGTGCTTTGTATTTGAATGACGCAAATTCTAATCTGGATGTCTTTATAGTGAACAAATGTGAATGTCTTTAAACGAAATTGAATAACGTTCAAATGAATAATTGCTTCCTGATCAAAATCACTTTAATACGTACTTCCACAAACGAAATCGAATGCATTTCTAATGAATTTAAGCGAGAAAACCTGTATTATTTTTGTGTGTGCTGCTTTCGGGTTACATTTTTCTTGGTTGCACCTGTCTCTTTGGACATGTAAATAAAGCAATCGATATCTTAACAGCTATAGGATATCTTGACACTCGGCAGGTGTTACGTAGGAAAGGGTTAATAGCTTTCCTGTATGTGCATAGGTGGGTAAAATACTGTTGGTAAATTTTTGTTGATTTGGTGACCCAAACACCCAAGTAGGATGTGGCGCCTTATTTTTAAACCAGCAGTGTAGCCAGAGTTCTCTGCAGTGGGGGAACGACTAGGGGTGGGGCTTAGGGTTTGGGGTTGGGGGGCGGTGTGTGGATGTTAAACCGTGGGAGGGCGCTGAATTTATGCCTGTTAGTGGCTGGTGACCTCCTCACCCCCTGTTGCACCAGGCTGCACTCGGTTTCGGCTCGTTCGGTATTTTCATGACTCGTGCGGTATATTCTCATATCACCCTCAAAGACATCCAATATTATTATTGTTATATAAAATGAAGCTGACACACTTGTAACATTTTTCAGACAGTATAATTTAAAATTCGAAATTGTTGAAAGTTCCACAAGCAACAGTAAACATTTCACCCTGGCACCATGGAGCTCCTTTTGTAGCTCCATGCTGGCACATAATGGAAACTGTTTTCAAATACTTTCGTAATCCCACGTAGGCCTAAAACTTACAGAGAATCGCATTCAGTTCAATTTTGCTTAAGTCTTCAAAGTCCTCTGACAATTCCTTTTCCCTCAAGTACAGCTTCAAAATGTTCACTGCTTTCGTGGTGCTTCTCCGTGTCGCTCCGCTTTCTCTATTTTGGAGGATGTCATCGTATTCATCGTCTTCTATCGTATCAATCTGGGCTCGCCATTTTCTTTTCATTTCGTGGAATTGAAGTGCGCGCGCGAGCTCGGTTGGTTCCGGTTGTGCATACATGCAGAATCGATGCTGTTGTACAGTATTTTTTGTTACTGTACAGTGTGTGACATTTTCCACCCACAGAGGGCGCTATAACGTACAGTAACAGAAATGCACGGTATCGCTCACAGCTTCATTTTATATAATAATCTATAATACTGTGTACGGGCGCAGGAGCCGACGCATATGTGGGGCAGTCATAGTGCGTTTCGTCGGGAGTTGAAAATGCAGTAATTCATGCAATTGTATTTTTACCATTTTTTTTCTCCGTTTGCCAAATTTCCAGTGGGGGCAGCAACGATTTTTCATGGGGGGCGCGTGCTGCCCTACCCTTGGCTTCACAGCTGTTTGAAACCTGATCTTCCTGCCATTTAATATGAAAATTCAAAGGAGCATTATGTAAAGCAATGAAGGGGAAATATATAGTGCAGTGAAATACATGTGTATTTGGGGGAGACACGATGGTTTAGTGGATAGCCATCAGACGGGTGAGATTTAGCACATGGTGCAATTTAGCACAACCAAATCTCGCCCCCTTGGATAGAAGAGTACATCGCAAGTGTTGCAAAGTGTTTAGCTATGTGCCTTGCCAAAGGATAGAAGTGGTTCCAAATGTCCAGTGCAATGATTCGGCCGAGATGATATCTTTTTATGAGAAAACAATACTTGAAAATGCATAGATATTGCGTGTGTGCGCGCCCTCATGTGAGCAAAAATGTACATGTCTCCTGTAATCTGGAAAAACCTAGTAAGTCACATTTTGGTGAAAATTGAGTTAGACCCATATTTGGACTTACTAGGTTTTCCCCTTCAGTTAAAAATGTTACACTCGATTTTCACCAATATTTGACTTAATAGGTTTTTCCAGATTAAAGGAGATGTGTAGGCCTCTAATGACTACCGTGGTAGTATTGCTCTATTTTCTGTGTAGTATAGCCAGGCAACCAGTCTAAATATATGTAGGACAGTGCTTTCACACAATTTCTTCAAAGCATGGACACAGTTTTTCATTGTTTTCTCAGAAAGTAGATGAGGTACTGAGCTGACTTATACACAGGCTGGTTTGTGTCGTGCACATCCTCAGTTTATGGAGATAAAACCCGTTTGTAACCATCCAATCCTTTTAATCTATTTTTAAAGCATGTACAAAGGGGGAGGGGCAAAGAGTTCCTCCTCTCCTCCCCTTACCAGTGTTGTAGTCGAGTCACCAATATCAAGTCTGAGTCCTAGTCATGCACGGGTCACTTTCTTTGAGTCCAAGTCCGAGTCACGAGTCACTTGTTCGCCAAAATAAAACTGAATCTGCTACAGTTTCGTGTACACAATATGTGAAATGATGACGTGCTCGTGTCAGTCGTGTGCCCCTTGTTGGCCTTGTGACCAGTGTACATATTCACGCGTCATACTGTGTTTTCCCCCAAGAATCCTGTATTAAGCGTGTGAATATATATGACTCGTGAGTCACGAGTCACCATGTTTGAGTCCGAGTCATCATGGTCGAGTCCAAGTCTGAGTCATTATCCAATGTGACCCTGAGTCGAGTCCGAGTCACGAAAATTGTGACTCGAGTCGGACTCTAGTCCGAGTCCTGGACTCGAGTACTACATTGTACAACACTGCCCCTTACTGGAAAGTACACCACTTCCCGAATTACCCGACATACATGTACTTATAAACCCTTTGGGAGTTTCCTATTGACAAAGTCAAATCCTCCCACTCCCCAGTTCTTCTGATTGCCCTTTTCATGCTTCAAGAAAGCTATTGAGTTTGCTTCGAATGAAACTCCATGCACTGCTTTAATCATCCCACAGTCCTGCCTGTGGTTGCTAGTTCATTTGATTAGCAATTTGATTGTCACGTGGGACCTTGGCTCTCTTGCTCACTTGCTTTGAATTGACAGCTTCAGCTAAATATGAAGAGTGAACAAGTCTTGGGGTGCAGTCGTGCAACATTGATGCATGGACTGGTCACTCTGGCCTTCATTTTATCTAAATTGCTAGTTTTATCTGAGTATAATTCTTTGAACATGCATGTCGGAATTTGGAAAGTGTAATATTAGCATTTACTACCCCCAAATTCCATGCCAAATTATTTACTGTAGCTGAGGCAGAGAGAACAATTTACTTCTCTCTGCAACTAATAGATCACACTTTTGACACCCCCATTTTTCCCCTGGGTGTTAAGATTTTGATACCATATCATTTGTTACATTTTTTCTCAGTGCCATTCTCAAATTTCGTGTTGTAGATATGTATCGAAAAAAAAAAACACAACCGATGTTTTGTAAACTAATTTATCCGGTTCCATAAAGCAGTGCAGTAATTACACGAACCTTTTTGCTTCCACATACAAATTGAAGATTGCAAATTTCCTGTTTTCTTCCCACGGATAGTATTTTGGGGAGATATTTTATATGATTGGTAGGTTAAAATGAAATCCATTTCATTTCAAGGAATCATTTTACTAGCTCTTTAAATTTTAAAACTTTGCCGAAACAAAAGATCGCTGGCAGGGAGGGACGGTGTAATACCAAGCAGGGTGAATATGTGCGCAATACAAGTCCTATTATTATTATTATTATCAATCAAGACTGCAGTAATCAATCACATAATTTCTACCAAATTTCCTCCACCCTGTGTAATCACTGCAGCATTCCGCGGATGTCTTCAGGACTGCGACTCGTAGCTCTAGTCGTGTTCGTTCAGCTCAGAGGTCTTGGAAGCATCACAGATGTGACGCCGAAGGACGTGGAGCTTAATATCAAGTACGTTTTGTAACGTCAATGTAATTAATCTTGGCATAAATATAGTTAGCAACAAAATAACGTGAAAAAATGTCTCCACTTTCTGACTGGAAAAAAATTGAATATGAGAATGGGAATTTTCAGCACAGAGTACAGAACATAAAGACCAATCCGGAAACTAAAGTCTCCTTCCCCGTATGTCCGCCATAGCTGGGGGGCTTACTGTGCATTTTGTGTTACTGTTAGAATGAAAAGCGCGCATCCATTGACATTACATGCACCGAATTGGTCTACTGACGGATCCAAAATTGTTTTTGGGTGGTGGGGGTTTGGGGATTTCTGAGAATCAAACTTTTTTTTTACAAACTTCCGTCCCAATGTTAAAAACGTGATATTTAGCCTTTCTATGTTCTATTTCTCTCATTCAATAAAAGATTCAATTTGTCGTGAAATTATTTGTAGTATTGCACTTTTAAACATTCATTAATTGTACAATGATTTGTGGTTTTAATGGCTCTCAATCGACACATATTTTCGAAGATATCGTCAAAAACCACTAATATATTGCAAACTAATTTATCCGGTTGCATAAAACAATGCAGTGATATTACACCAACACTTTTGCTTCCACTTGCAAATTTCCAGTTTTCTTCCCATGGATAGTATTTTGTATGATTATTGGGTTAGAACGAAATCCATTTTCTGGAATTTTTTTGTAACAAGCTCTATAAACTTTTAGCATTTTAAAGCCTGATTCCCGATTTAATTTGCCCTCGACTTCCAATGTTTCCCCAGATTCTTAAAAGCCATTCTTCGTTTTGCTGAGAATCTGAACAGCCTGTCAAGTCCTGAGAAGAACAAATGGGATGAGTGTTGCTGTCTAACGGACTCACTGGAGCAACAAATCAAGACGTACTGCACAAAACTGGAGAAAACACATGGGACCAATACATGAGGTATGTTTTCAAATTGTTTTAGCCAGTATATTTTTGTCATGAATACCGTTCACTGGTCGCCTCTCAGATGCAGAGTCTATGGAACATGGCAGAGAAAGTTTAAGTATTTTTAAGGAACTTATTGAATGTTTGTCACTCCTAATCCCACTTTCCTTTAAAATAATATGAACATTTTTTTGTGTTTATTAAGTCATATTAAGTAAAATTAGTGGAATTCTTTTTTGTAATTTTGCAATTTGCTGCGTTTTTTTGTAAAACCTTTTTTAAAAATAGTTTTTTAATTTTATAGTTGGGCACTCTGACTTTTAAGCTTTATAGTGTTTCTTATTGTAGGGCACTCTGACTTCGCGGACAAAAAAAGTCACGGTTATCGAATATGAAATACAGAGTCAAATCTGGCCACACACACAGTATGAGTACATTGTCTTATAAATGAGCCAAGGTACTGTGGGAAATTTTGAGGAGCTTAAAAAAAGAAAATAAAAAAACTGGACAAATTCCAACTTTTTAATGAGGAACCCCTTGATGTACTTGTATTTTTACTATAGACGTGCAAAAGTCGTGCATTAGATGTTTTAAGATGTTTGAATATCTATACATGTGCCTGCTAAACCTCTATATAAGGGCCACCTGTTTATTTTGGCCACTTTTTGTCTGCTCCTGCAGGAACCGGTTAAACAAAAACTTGACACCTTTTTTTATGAGGCATAAGGTATTGGTTGACTGTCTAGGTGAAAATGCATTTAGCAACATTGCAAGTGGGGACCAGTCGCCCACGAATGTGACGTGATTAAGGAAAACTGACAATATGTTAAAATGTGCATCTCTACTGGCTGGCTACGAATAAATAATGTGTGTACATATAGTGAACCATGTGATATCATGACGTCTATACCATATTTTATGAGAGCACTGCTCTTCCCAGGTGTGTCATTCACCTGAAATGCATTAAATGCACAACTTGGGCTGCTTTTGAGCGCAGCACCAGGTCCATGGTGCTCGCCCGAAAGCGTGTTGGTGCACCAGATGGTGGCACCAATTGCTCCCGACCTCCGAGTCGTCGGGACAACTGGGAGACATGCGCAGATGCGCGTACTCATGCATGAATCGGCAAAAATGACTGGCGCGTCGTAGAATGATTCTGGAAATTTGGGTTGATATTTTGAATGTTCAAGCTTCCACATCGAATGCAAATGTTGTAAATATTTTCATGATTTATTTTCATCAGATACCTGTGATTAATTTTGTGGAAAACGAAGCTTTTATTAGCGGGGATGTAATTTTTAATGACCGTGGTGCACCAGGGATCCCGATAACACTTTCGAGCGCGATTGTGTGTACGCATGTGTGTGACGTAACGTTCCCAACGCCAAGGTGCACCAGGGGCGAGCGCTCGAAAGCAGCCCGGGTAGCATGCACTGATCTGAGATCTATACTTTTATGAGTAAAATTTTTAAAATCACAATCACAAACAGGGATTTATTTCATAATTGGGCAGTGTGTAGTACATGTAGATTGAAATTCCAGAACAATATACAAGTGGATAGTCGATATTATAGGTAGAGCATGATCCAATTCCGTCCCTCAGGAGTCACGCGTGAGGGAGGGAAATCAATAAAAAAATGCCTTTCCTTAGTCAACAACAAATGAAAACTAAAGTGAACCTGTTTGTTTACCTTTTATACTCACGTTAATACACACACCCAGTTTATCACATGTTGAAATAAACTTTACAGTTTTATGCGGAGGTTGTTTTTATGCGTGAGGGACAGACAATCAATAAAATTGACAAAAAAGGCAATTTTTTTACATGCATTTTCAACTATTTCTTGAAAATGTGATGGCACAGTGTGCCCAGTCAAATTTTTTCAGTTATTTTTTGTAATGTGATTGTAAAATATGGACATTTCTTTACAGATCGAGGTATTATTTTGATTAATTTAAGACATTTTGAAATCTTCATCCAGTGTTTACCAGTTTTGGATCACGCTCGGTAATATACTTGTTTAGTAAACTTTTAAAAACGGCATGATTTCCACTGGTAATTAAAAGCATACATGTACCTTCAGCCACATAGATGCAGTTAATACTTCAGAAAACCTGCAAAAATCCAAGTACGGTTTTTGTGCATAAATGAATGGCTCCAAATAGTTTTGTAATTTTTCTCATGAATTGGGGGCAATTCAGACGAAATAATTTCACAGGATGATTACTACCATTACCATCTTGATAACAAGTAAGCTTAAAGATAATAATTCAGAAATTTTTTTGGACGGTAATTACCAAACAAGTAGACCACCTTTAACTCCTCAAGGTATTGGAAGTTGACAAACCATGTTGTTTGTTTCGCCATACCTCATACATATTCTTTAAAAGTTCAGAAAAACGATGATTAAAATTTGCGTGTGCAGCCAATTTTTTATTCAGCGTGGTGCTGTTGCGTATACTAGGGGCGTTCGAGATGCTTACACCGGGTAACACCAACTTACACCGGAGCGTTCTTTTAGCCATCACGTGCTACACGAGTCTGCCCCGGTGGCAGCCACCACTGCCCGAGCTCGCGGGCGGGTCTGTGGTGTAAAGCAAGGTGTAATGACGTCACCTAGTAACCGCGAGTAGTAAAACATGACGGACAGTTTGGAATCGTGACGTGAGTACGAAGAAAAATAGATTTATGACACAAAATAGGAGGGAATAGGGCTGTAAATACATTTTGCTGAATCAGTAGATGTCTGTGGGCATTGACGAAGTTTATTGCGGTACTTTACGACAACTATTTTTGCGTGGCGCCGGCTTCATTTTTCATCGTGAGTCAAACGATAACAACCTTTGACCTGTGTTCCCAGAATTCAAAGCGAGACCCTGTGTCGTTCGTTTTGCATCTTCTGGGGACTTCCCCTGGTGTAAGCCCCGTGTTACCCGGTGTAAGCATCTCGAACGCCCCTTCTGTGCGCTGTTCACACTATACCCAGCTTCTTCGTAAAACGCGTGCGTAGTATAGATAATCCCGGGTCGCCGAGTAAGAGTTACTTCGTGAAGCGCATGTTAGTAAATTGTATCCTGGGTAGCTGGAGGACTGTATGCGTATTTGCGATGCGAGTGGATCCGATCGTTCGTGTGCTGGTAAACAGCAAAAATAACCACTGACACGTGATGCCGAATTGGCCAATGAGAACGGGAGTTTCGTGTATGAATAAATATATGAGGTATGTTGATAAAATATATGTACAACTGAAAGCCTACACTACAGGGACAATTTAAAAATAAAGATTTTACTGGAATTGACACTAGTTTGAAACGGTCTAAAGCGATTCTCCAATGATTTATGCTTTGTAAACACACGGTTTATTTTTGAATGTTGAGACATAAATCGATCCATAAGCAAAATGTATGACAGCATTAAAACCCAGCAGTGTGATATAAATAACACATTCTAAATTGACTACGTCATATTTTTAGTCCGTTTATGCATCCTGATTTAGTCAAAGTCGATTTGTCTTGAATTCTCTTGGGTAGTATGAATGCCAGAAAATAAACCAGTCCAGTAACATTTGCAGCCGTCTTTGCAAATGTTGCATTCAATAAATTGAGATATTGGCTGTTAAAGTAAATGTGTCATATGAATCAACTAGGCACTTAAGAAATGTAAATTATACTCCTGACTGAAAGATTCAGTATGCTGAGAAATGTAGCATATTCTATTGATCAGTAATGTGTATAGCCACCTCTTGTGGCAAGGCTGACTGCACCAGCCTACTTAAGAGCCGCTGAGGCAGGGTGCACTGCTCTGCCTGAAAGTGCCTCCCTGCGCTCCTGCATTTATGTGTTTGTTTAGGAGATTTGCAGATGTGAGGCAGATGATAACCCAGAGATTTTCTGAGAGCCTTTAGCTACAGGATTCTCCCATAAACAGAAAAATGTCATATTTCGATACTGTGGGGATCATTGTTCAAACAGGTTCTCTTGGACCTGGTAGAAATCACTGAAGCAGTTCATCAAAAGTGATTGGTCCATCAGTGCCTTGTTATCCACAAGTTTGCCGTAGAGCTTGATCCAATTCTGTCCCTCACGCGCGAGGGACGGAAATCAAGAGACAAATGCCTTTCTAGCTTAGTCAACAACAAATGAAAACTAAAGTGAACCTGTTTGTTTACCTTCTACTGATGTTAATACACACACCCAGTTTATCACATGTTGAAATTGATTTACAGTTTTATGCGGAGGTTGTTTTTATGTGAGAGGGACAGACAATCAATAAAATTGACCAAAAAATGCCAGTTTTTAAATGCATTTTCAACTATTTCTTGAAAATGTGATGGCACAGTGTGCCCAGTCAAATTTATTCTGGTAATTTTTGTAATATGATAGTAAAATATGGACATTTCTTTACAGATCGAGGTATTATTTTGACTAATTTAAGAAATGTTGAAATCTTCATCCAGTGTTCACCAGTTTTGGATCACGCTCCGTATTCTTTTCTGATCAAGAATTGATGTTTTTCTGAAGAGATTTAAACCATCCTTGTGAGTCACCATAGATGTTTAGGATAAGGTATTTTGTATGGACATCTCTGGAATGTTTTGTACCTTACATCCATTTGTAAGATTGTCACCATTAAATATAATTGACGTACATGTAAATGTAACAAAATCTCATAAAGCTGTTTAGCAGAAACAAAGTTGTTTGCTTTATAAAAATTATATGTCAACTTGTGTTTTTAGCAAGAATAGCAGAACACCAGTTAATTGTAATACACATCATTTATAAGATTTTGACTGATAAGCAAACACAATTTGGATTAACCAAATTTTTCTGCTTAAACAGCTTTATGAAATTGGTCCCCGGTCTTTCTCCAGTCTAGAGCCTATTTTTGTGATCAAGATATTCTCCAACAAAATATTTTATCGTGTCTTAAAATACAGTAAACTCTCATTTTAGCGAAATTATGCAAGCCTTATATCCAGTGGGTGCAATAACCTTAAAGGACGCATGAAATATGATTTTTATTACATAAAATAATATTAGAAGGTGTGTTTTACACATTACGATCAATTTCAGAGAATTTGGCAGTTGCGTTTTGGTGTAATTGCAAGTTTTGTATTTTTATGCTAATGTAATTTCCATATTCATGAGCAAAGCTGTGATGTCATCTCGGGACAACAGAAGAATTCTCCATAGACTTGTATACAAAAGTTGGTGTCATTTTCAGTGGCTTCTTGATATCATGAACTGCATCAGTTATCATGAACTGTATCAGTTTGTTTGGTATGTCATTTGCAACAATCTTGTTGGGTCAAAAATGGATCAGTGGGGGTATGTTACCGTTTGAAATGTAATGTTTGTTCTTTGTTTTTTAACTGTGGGTTCCCTCCATGACCAGCAATAAACAGCGCCCTCCCCTGTCCAGAAAATTTTGAAGTAGAAAAAATGTCACTTCTTTCTGAAATTAAAACAAATTTGAGTTTACCTCTTTGTCTGCAACACTTTGATCTTTTGATTTGTTTATAAAAGCAGCTGGTTGATAATTTTCACTTCACTAAACCTTTAATAAATTAACAGCCTGGACTTAGGGGGAAAAGGAGCTTTATACCAGGGAATGTTATACCAAGATTTTACTGTAGAATAAAAACTTTGAAAGAAGATAACTCTAATAGCATGTATACCTACGTTCAAAAACATCCCTGTACAAATATCCCAAGTAACTTGCTTAACAGGACAGACCAAGATGCCCCACAAGTGTCTGTCCTAACCTAAGATAACAGAATGTGTACTGTGGTACAACAGTGACATTACTGTGTGTGACTTTAATAGCAAATGCATCAGGGGAAACAAATTTCACAGGATTAAACATCAATTTTTAATCCCGAAGTGTTGCAGTCAATGGATGGGATGCAGTTGAATGGATGCAATACTCCTGTAGGGCTTGTGCCAGATTACCATAGCAACGGATGATTTTGACATGGGTAATTAGATTCCAGCTGCACTCCAAAGCTGTTTTTGTATGATGTACTGGCAAATCTGTCAGAGAACATATTTTTTTTAGCAATTTCTGTTTTCGGTAAAATTTGGCCTTTTTTGATGTCCTTATAACATTTCTGCAAAGTTTCAAACATTGGAATTTTTTTAAGTAACAGAATTTGCCAAAAACCATAAAATTATGCAAATTCATAGAATAATGTTATTCGCCACTTTGTGGTCCAGGACGAAATGATTTTGATCATGAGACGAAAATTAATTTTTTTACTCATTTCTCAAAGACTATAGCACTTCAGACAAAACCATTTCGGGGGAAGTTTTCTACAGTCATCATGTTTATATTGTGTAAGTTATGTGTAAATCTGTTAACATTTCTGATTCTTTGAGATACCAATCATGTATACTGCCTTTAAATACAAGGGATGCTTGAAAGACATGTGTTTACAATCAAACAACTTGAATATGTAAGGCATTACAATACAGCATAGTCTTTGAAGTGTACATCCGAATTTCTTGGAAAATTGCATAAAGTTTATAGTTGTAAACGCTATTTGCACTAACTAAAGAAGAAACGTCCAAGATGTCACAAATTGATTACCCCAGATAAGAGTACAGAAAATCAGCAGTCATTCACTGAAATGTGAACACCACATTTTTGGTAGTTTCATTTTGTTTCATTTTAGATTCTTGTAAGACAAGAACATATAGAAACCTATAGCTTTAAGTTATTTGTTGCACTCATCAGTACATGCATCGGGGAACCTGACTATATAATAACAGCACTGATTTTTTTCTTTCTTTTTTTCATGTTCCATGAACACAAACAAAAGGTTGATGTTTTGACTTGCACCACCAAATGTATCCATTACTGAAACTTCAGGCAAAAACTAATCATGTATACTGCCTTTTAGATGAGTGTACACTTGAGAGCTCAAATAGCCAGGAGTATAACACTTGGATGGAAAGGTGAGAGTATATATTATTGCCACTCTCCATCAGGTAGGAAGAGGAACTTTGTATTATCAGGAATAAAAACAATGGAGGACAAAAGATGGGACCTCGAATTTTCCTTTTCATATTTATGAGCAGAATGCTATATTTACAGTGCTTTTTTTAAAATCGATATTTGACAGTATTTACATTTGAGGAGTATCACACAATTTTCAGAAAGACCCCGTTCTCACTTGAGAAATCACTTCATTTAACGAAGCGTGCGTTCACGTATCACTTAACGAAGATCGAACGGAGATTGAATGAAGAGCGGTACTGTTCACCTTAGGCAACTACTGACGAAGATCGAACGAAGCTGTGGGATGCCACTGTGCCTGGTTGCACACACACGTGTCCAGTGTCGAGCATCAAGCTTTACGAGTGTCTGACGTGCTGTGTGGTTTTCAAGCGGCGCATCAAAAAAACTACGCTTCTGTCAGGCCTGCCAAATCGCTTTGTCAAATGAAGCGATCTCTTCGTCGAATGAAGCTATTTGCTTCGTTGAATGAAGAGATGTGCGTTCACATCAGGAAATCTCTTCGTTGAATCATCGTCGAATCAAGATATTTTTCTAGTGAGAACAGGGTCAAAGATGTCGGGAATAATTAATAAGAATAATTTGCATGGAATTTGAAAACATTTAGACTGACATGATTCTCTGGGAAAGAACGCACCAAGCCTTCAACAACTTAAGTAATCACTTTTGAGGATGTATGGCACTGAAAAAAAAATGGCTCCTTTCAAACGTTCTGGTACTGAATCCAAGGATTCCCTAAAAGTGTCCATGGCACCTTAGCTCATAAGCCATTAAGAAATTTGTGAAGAGAAGAAATGCTCAGTTTTAGAGGTGGGAGAGAAACCCAATCCACATAATCACCCAGATGGGATTCGAACCAAGGCCACAGAGGATGTACATGTAGGTGGGAAAACAAAAATGTTACACCAACCTAATTCCGCAAGGATGTGTGATGTAGGCCTACATGTGTAGTTTATAAGTATCAAAAATATACCATCATCTTTGGTACCTTTAAATTAAGATGCTGTTGCAATATCTTTAAAATCACTGCAGAAAGCATACAGCGTGAAGCAATCAAATTTCACCTTTATTTTCTAACCCCGACCCATTTTATGTTTTCCTCTGATGTGTAATGAAATTATACATTGCTTACATTCACAAGAAATCCCAGGGACCAAGATTTGTCCGTTCATTTTTATAAGTGTTTTTCAAAGTGAGAATGGCTTAAACAGATTAAATGCAAGAATATGCTAGCCTTGGGCTTTTTGATTGCGTAGAATGGATGTGCAGAGAACTAGGCCCAAGTTCATGGAGTTGGTAAGCAGAAAATACTACTCCGCATTGTAAAATCATGCTTAGCAAAAACAGGTTACCATCTAAAATTGCTTGTCAATGTATTTCATTTGACTGGTAGTCTGCTAATTTAATTGCTGAGCACAACAATTTGCCGAGCAGTATTTTTTGCTAAACAAGTCAATTACCTCTGCTTGTTGTGTTTCTGCGTAATGGCTCCAATATGTCTGCAGCGCAGTTTCAGTTGCATTTGCGACATTCTAAGAGGTTAAGAAATGAAGGCCGAATGTTTCCCATGTTACTACAAACCATCTTAAACTAATTTTCTCTGTATTTGCACAGAAACCAAGTATAAACACAGATCTTTTCTGTGAATCTCTCATTTGGTTTGAATTATAAATATATTAAAATTCCAAGTGTTGAAATCTGTTTCCAGAAATTGCTGGCCACAAGCGTAGGTCCATGTCCGAGTTGATCAAAACGACATTTCGTAGCAATGCAAAACATTCATGAGTTTTACATTGCTTGTACTTGGCATGTGAAACCTGGCAACTGCAAGTTCAATACAGTTTAAGACCTTGGGATTTGTGGCGGAATTGGTAAGGCTTGTGAGGACTTTTGATGGGATTAAGATAAACTCAAAACAGCCCTGTTTTTGGATTAAAACTGTTGACTGTAAAAAATGCAAATTACATAAACCATCTGCCTTGGGGCAGCTGGCTAAACTGATGTACATCCATGCTAAAAAAACCTGTCTTCTTTGCTGTTCTATTTATGGCACATTGCATCGCCGCCTCAAAATGTTACACCATCATCGGTAATAATTTCAAATTTTTCATCCTTTTCTACAATAAATGTTATAACCTGGGGTGTTTCAAAATAAAGTGAAATTTCAAGTTCATGCCCTTTAAAAGGCTCTTTAGCAATAACTGTTAGTTATTTCAACAGTTTTTTTTAAATATCTTATGTGCACCCACAAATTTCATCCTAGAAATTTTTTTTGGGAAATAAATGTACATATGTGTCCCATGCATAACACGTTTCGCGTCAACCAGAGAATGTCCCATGCATAACACCAATTTTGCCGATTTGTCACTTTGATATCCATTATCTGAAAAAAATGATGACCCTGATGAAAAATACTCGAAACATTGCAACTTCTCAGAAGATTTGGTGTAAATTGGTTTAAATTCTGTAGAGGTATGGTTATTTAAAGATAGTATACATGATTGGTAAACTGTTACAAATAGTTTTATCCCCTCTGTGTGATTGAAGATATGCATGATTAAAACCAACCTGAGCAAAAACCAGCTCCGTACTTCGTCTAACTTTTGAGAAAACATTCAAAAAAGGGTTTGCAGTCATTTCGCCCCTAAACCACTTCGCCCTGAACCATTTCACCCTGAACCACTGCCTGTCACGAAGTGGTTTGGGGGCGAAGTGGCATTTGGGTGATGTAGTGTTTGGACGAAGTGATTTGGAACGAAATTGTACTCGGTCGAAGTGGTTTTGGGGCGAAATGGCACTTGGGCGAAATGGTTTTGGGGCGAATTTAATTTTCGTCTCATGAGACGAAAACTAATTGTTTTACTCATTTCTCAAAGACTATAGCACCTCAGACAAAACCATTTCAGGGGAAGTTTTCTACGGTCATGTTTATATTGTGTAAGTTAGGCGTAAATCTGTGAACATTTCTGATTTTCGAGATACCAATCATATATACTGCCTTTAAAGTCACTTAAAATTTTACAATTCTGGTTGACCGATATTTCACGTCATTTTGCAACACCCCAATTCTGTCTCATTTAGACTGTCGTGTGTGTGATACCAAAGGCAATATATTTTTGCAATTGAAATTTTGCTATATAGGGTAATAACTAAATACATAAAATTGGGCCAAAATTTAGACTCAAATTAAACCTTACAGTCCAATTTCAGTATCATATTTTACACGCCTCAAAGGTTTTTGATTAAACAGCCTCATTTGCAAACTATAAACCATTTTTTTCTGTAGGGTTGTACCAATTATTTAAATTGACTTTAATGTTTTAAATTAAGGTTGTTGAGTGATGATTTAATCTGTAAACTAGGATTTTTTTTCCAGAGAGGTGTATCTTTTTTAGGGATGGGAATTTACGGTTAATTCAGAAACCAGTTTGCAATTCTTTCAAGTGTCGGTTAACCATTCGGCCGACACTAAATATTGTTGCTGGTGTTTATAGATGCATATATGCAATGTACACAATACCTCTAGGCCCCAAAATAATCATTGAACCTTTATCTGGTCAAAATTTTACTACGACCCCATATAAATTTATTTCAGTTTTATGAAGTCATTACAAATAATCCTCTGAAAATTATTGTAAATTCTTTTAAATTGGTTTTCATTTGAACGTTCGGCACAAACGTTTTTTCCCCGGTAAAGCAGTTAACCGGATAAACTTCCCATCCCTAATCATTTTATTTGCAATAACGATGTGTTCAAAATATATGGACTTATAGACGGATTGCATGATTGATAAACTTTTAAAAACGGGATTACATAACAAAATAATTTTTATAAACTGCTTTGTATAAATTTCGGCCACATAGATGCAGTAATACGTGTACTTCAGAAAAACCTTAAGAATCCATGCATGTTTTTTTGGTAAAAATGGTCCGCAGACAATTTTTTTCAAAAAGCACCTTTAGTTTGCAATTTTCTTCACAAAGGTACTATTTTACACGGTAAAAAATAATGTGGTGTTGGTTATTATTGCTATCAACACTTTTAATCGGATTTTTCTTGTCAACACGAAGTAAAATTTTGGGTTACTTCAAATGCTTTAATGCATTTAGATTAATCAAATTTAGATAACTCCATTAAAGTTGCACTGTCTGATTTTAGGCCGATTTGAGCGTCAACATTTAAAAAAAAAGAAGCTAAATTGCTATTTTTCTAGAATAGAAAAAGTAAAATTCCGTCAAGGATTAATGCCAGTCCATTAAAAACAAGAAAAATGAAAGACAGGCCCTCTCTTTTATTCGACAGGGTTATGACGTACATGTGCGCGTACATGTGTACATTGGACACATACTATGTACATATGAGCATATGCGCACATTTACAACTTGTGAAGCCCGTTTCAAGAAAAAGGCTTGTATCTCCAATTTCCGACGTCGGAATTTTATATTTTTTGTTACAGAGACGCGTAAGCTTTTAAAATTTGTTCGCTTGTGTGAAATAATTTTTTTTAATCCTTTCACCCAAACACGAACAGTGCAACTTTAAAAGTTGCACTGTGATAAATGTGGAGTTTGAAATTTACACCTATATAATATAAAGTGGAGTGTTTTCAGTGGTAGAATTTCTGTTTGTCACTGACACCCAATAATGCTGATCTTTCTTTGAATTATAAGGAGTTTTCTGTTTTGCTTTGTTTTAGTTTATTTTCCTTGGCTTTAGGGAGATTCCTTACCAGAAACTTTGACTTGCAAAATGGCTCAAATTGCAGTTAAATGTTTGTGCACTCAAGGCATTTTTGCCACCAAGGTGTTTTTCACAGAACTTAATATAAAACAAGCTGTAGGCCAATAAATGATTATAGAAATGCAATCAAAGTTGGTATATGACTTAGAAAGTTAGGAAACTTGATTCGTATAATTTTTTTCAAACATTTTAAAGCCATGCGTAGACCTGTACATGATTTGTAACCACTAAAAGCAAAACTATTATTCATAAATACCTTGGACAGTTTACGCATCCTCATTGGACATCACGTGGCCGGTTTTAAAACGAATGATTATAACCAGCATTTAAAACTAGCTGGCTCGCGTTTCTGCCTGCGCCCTACTAAGTGTATGGAACTCGCACATGCCTGCAGAAACTGCACGCTCCCGACAGCAAAATTTGCACTGTGCATGCAACGTCTACCGGGTCGTCTGCGTGCGCGTACACAACACATCTGCATTATACGCGTAACGTGCGCGATCGAACAAACAACTCTACGCACAGCTAGCAGTTTGAACGTACAAACGACAAGCTAATTTTGGTGAGTTTTACCGATTTACACAAACAAGTTATTTATGAATGGGATTAAAAGTGGGTTTGGCAGGTCTTAAACAATCCGTTTAAAACCGGATTGGGGCCTGGACGCTGATAATAGCCCGCACCTTCGGCTTGGGCCATTATCAGCGTACAGGCCCCTATCCGGTTTTAAACGCATGTTTAAGACCATTCAAACCCACTTTTAATCACTAATTAATTGAGAGAAAGTGATTTGGCTTGTGTCAGAAAGAACGAATTTTGACATCATGCGCATGTTTTCGCACTGCACAATCACAATAAGTTGAACTGGTTTCAACTTGTGTAAATGTTTGTTGCGATTTAGCCTTTTACGTGTAACATTTGCATCATGGCTGCCGCCAAAAATTCTTCACTTTCAAATGTGCAGTTGAGAAAGTCACATACTATGCTATTTTTGCTACGTGGTGCACACCATTGCCTCATACAATTATCAGTCTAGTTGCTTTGTCATTCTGTCCTACAGTGAACACGGTATTGATTCTGTAAGTTCACACCTGCTATGTGAACCACATAGCCAAAATCATTTAGTCTGGTCAAGTGGATACTAAGTTTGCATGTGAAAGGAAGTACGTCAGTACACCAGATGTTACTCATGTGAAACACGCAAAAGACTAATTGCACGACGTCCGATTTACATAAGATTGGCATTAATTTTTGTGTGAACCAGCTTTAAAAAATTTTAATTTTTAAATATTTTGAGATATATGCGCATACTTTGCAGTACAGAAAAACAACCTGCCTCCCCAAAATCTTAGAATGATAACTAAAGCAAGATTTTATTGTACTCTGTCCTCATTGAGGAGGCCTTTACAGTATGATAAATTACGGATCGAATATTTATGTTTTCCAAGATGTCCAGGGGAATACAGTAGTTTAATATATGCATAGCCACACACATGAAGCCGGCTTGGTGGTGTCGGATTTAGAAATTGATCACCTTTATGCTGTACATATAGAGCCTTTGCGTGGGCGACCATATTACTGACAATGTTTGCAGCTTCAGTGCTTGCATTATGAGCAGGTCCTTTTTGCTTTTATTGTCACATTATGTGGAAGGTACTAGAAATGGTGTTTTTAACGACATTTTTTTTTTAATGCAGATTTCTTTTTTAATGCAAATTGTTCTTAATATATTTTCCTTTACCTCAAAAAGTGCACATTATTATTATTATTATTTATTCGGCCAAAAGATGAAATAAAAACAGGCAAAATATTTGTAGTGAATAATTAACAAAAGTTACGTAAGAAAGTTAGGCCTACATAACCAAGTAGACGGGTGAGAGTAAAACGAGGACAAAACATTCCAAGCCGACACTGTAGCCCTAAAGCTTGAAGTGTTCACAAAAAATAAACATTTTAACAGCATTTGTCAACAAACAAAAAATATACTCTCCAACAAAAGAAACTGTGCATGGTAAAAATTGCTGTATTTTTTCAAGAAGGTGGAAAATAAACACCAAATTCACAGACAATATTCTCTGACATTGTTAGAAAAAGGTTATGCACTCAAAACCTGCTCATGGCATAGTGCAGGACTTAGGCATGCCTGGGTGTTGATTTCACAATAGGGGTCCTACAGGTTGTTATGTAACAGAATTCCATAAAGTTCAGGTCTCGTTAGCAAGCTGTATAAAAGGACTACCCAAAAGTCAATATTCTCTTTCATGCGCGTGTCATTGGCTCCATGAGGCGAAGATTAATGCACAAGGGGGACACACTCGATACTGACTTTGTAAATTCAATATTGGCAAGTCAGTTTTCAGCAACCTCTGAGAACACGAAGAACACATTTTGTACATTTCAAGTTCGGTTAACCATTTGAGAGATTTCATTAACAGTTTATTCCAGCGTGTTATCTGCCATGGCTGAAAAAATACAGCAATTTTTATCATGCACAGTTTCTTTTGTTGGAGAGTATATAAATAAAAAAATTATAAAAATTAGAAATTTATCTGGTAAAAAAGAAAGAAAAAGAAAAAGAAAAAAGAAAAAGACTGTAGCTACATCGTAGCTCATCATTTTTGTGACATAATCAATTATGCATGCCACTGGTGTTGTCCTTTGTACTTCACAGTTCCTGTGAATTATATCTGTGCTATTTAAAATATTTTCAGCTCATATTTCAGAGCTGTGACTGATATACTCACAAATTATTTATGAGGATTCACCGTCTAAAATAATACATGTATATAATTGTGCTTGTCATCTAGTGGTTGTTGCATTGCTTGTCAGAAGCAGTGCTTAATTTTGGGATGTACGATTCCTGTGCTGAAATTGAGGAATTGGTTTCAGGCTGGTTAATTACTTTATGTGTACAAGAAAAAATGGGGAGATCACTCTCAGTAAGAATGTTTTAATGATACTAAAATGTCAAAGGGGACCGACAAACGGATCAATTGAATCCAGTAATTAGGACAGGAACAAATGGGCCATTTTCGACATAATCAATCTTTCTAAGTGGCGGCCGTGACGAAGATTTGGTTTGAAGTAACTTAAGGCCTGTCCGCATTGGACTTTCTTGGGGAAAAATTACTGAGAAGATACTTTTCTCATTTTTAGTCCAGTGCGGACAGCCAGACGTTTTCTTCTTAGTTACTTTTCCTGGCCAACTGCTGCCCAGGAAAATTTACCAGGTAACTTTTCCCAAAATGATAAAGTCCAGTGTGAACAAAAGTCGGTAAAAGCGCTCTGTAGAGCGTACGTGGTATGTCCAGCCCGTGAAAGCCATACTGCGAAGGGACACTGCACATGCTCTCCCATGGTCTTGGTAAAATTTTCCCGTGTCGCAAAAAGTCCAACTGCGGACAGCAGTAAAATGTAGCCATTTTTTATTTTAACCATCGTCTCGGTAAAATGAATCTAGCCTTTTGTGAGTAACCTTTGCACTATGGGTAGCGCCCCAAATTCTTTACATACAAATTAAGGTGCAGTTTAGACAGTCGCATACTACGCTGTTGTTGCTACGTGGTGCACACCAGTGCCTAGCAACCAACAGTCTTGTGCCTTTATACCATTCTCTCCTACAGTGGACATTGTATTGATTCTGTACTTCACACCTGCCGCATGCATCACATAGAAACCAACATTTAGTCTGGTCAAGTGGATACTAAGATGTAAATTTGCTCCCCCCAATTTTTGGCCTCCCATATATGATGTAGTTCTTATTTTGTCGGCAAAATCATGGCACTGTTGGCAAAAATAAAAAAGTTAATGGAACTAATATAACACCGCTGATAGAATGCCACGGCAATGGCAATGTTATATTGCATGTATGTCTATACAAGCTGTTGCGTGAGCCCCCCCCCCCCCCCCCCCCCTCCCCCTGCGACCCGTTGTGCCCCCTCACTTTTGAAGAGCTTCCTACGCCTATGTATGGCAATACACGAAGGCGTATGCTGGTATGCAAAAACATCATTCTTTGTGCATATTTTTTTGGACAAAGTGATGGTACCCATGAGCCATTCTTTATGAAGTTCATATCCGCTTTTAGTGAGTCATGTATCTTGTTCTTTGTATGAGTTCATTGCATTTGTTCAGTACAATGTCTTTTTTTTTTGGTATAAAAAATACACGAGAATCAGGTTGTGTAACAACTTGAGGCAATGTTTATTGGTCGCTTTTGGAAAATAACACAGGCACATCATGCATTGTGTGCTGGAAACATCTGATTATTCTCTCCTTACCCTACTGTCAGTAGTCGGTGACAAGACCCAATATGTATTTATTATAATAAATGCATCCCCGGCCCACGCACAGATAATGTTATTTTTATAAAACATCTAATTACAAACTAGGTGTATTATAGCATGCTTCATTTGCACCTGTTGTTCTCTGAGGCAGTGCTAGGAATTGTTGCTAATTTCTGGGTCGGTTGGTGTGTGACGCCAATGGTGAAATGTACGTCAGTGGGTTTATAATTAAGCTGGCAAAGGAGAAAGTGAACAGTAATGTACTCTCATTTATAAGTAGCACTCTTCATCAAGGGACTGAAGCTCCATATAGTACAATAACTAATGCATACACGATGAATAAAGTAATATTTGGACTTTAGCTTCACATAGGCCCATATACCCTTCAAAAATAGGAAGTGGGTATTTCCATAAAAACAGGAGCCAAAGTGTGACATTTTGATGCATTTGTAAAAATTGCCTTTTCAAGTTAACAAAATTGTTTAAAGACATTTCTGTACAATTTCTATATAATGTAGAATATTTAAAGTAATTTACAAAAGGTTAGACATGTCTGGGTATCATATAGTCTTAAAAATATTAAAATTGTTTCCCGACGTAAAAAGGGAATCCAAGGCATTTTTCAACTCTTGCGATTACATTTAAAGTCTTTTGACCAGTTTCTTTCTGGAAAAGGTAGTTGCTGATTTTACCCAGCTGTAGAACCTGGATTTTATTGATTCAAATCACATTATTAGCGAAATTTGTTACATTTTGAGCAAAGGTTTCAGAATGTCACACAATGTCACGGAAGATAGCACTAGTTTATTGAATCGTTCTCGTTATGTTAAAGGTGGTGTTTGATTCATGAGGTGATATATATTCTTTATATGCCAAGAGTGATTGTTTTCTGAAGTCTGGTAATTATAAAAAATCATTTTCGAAAACCGCACTTTTGCTTGCGATTTATCCACTTAAAACGGACAATTTGAAATAAACAGCGATATAAGTCGGCTTGAGGGATTTGTGGACTATCAAGGGGTAGGCCTATACTAGCTCTTTAATGTTCTCAAACTGTATAGCCAGCTGCAGTGTCGGGGTACATTTTATTGCTTCTCTTGTATACACATGTATGTGTCTGTTTTCAATACTGGAGAGACCTTTTCCTCCAGGATTATATCTCTGTACAATGTCAATCCACTTTTCTCAAAACAAAAGAAATATCCTAAGATAGATCTAAGGAGATAACTTCAGCTAAAGAACTTAAACGAATAGTGCCACACATACCTTCCTGAAAGCCCTGTGTGCAAATTTCCAATATACCGTATGTAACAAGGACACCAAAAAAGTGTCCTATTATGTTACATACATACGTTAAATAGGAAATTTGTACACAGTCACAGGGTTTTCACAAAGGTATGTTGTTGCACTATTTGTTGCTTAAGTTATCTCCTTAGATCTGTCTTAAGATATTTCTTTTGTTTTGAGAGAAGATAACTGACATTGCACAGAGTTATGATCCTGGTGAAAAAGTCTCTCCAGTATTTAACACAGACTTATATGTGAAGCTCTATTTGTCACATATCTTATGCTCCAAATGCTTTTGTTTTTTACAATTAAATGTTTCACTATATTTGCATCAATGACCTTGTTCCTCCAGTAAGATAATTCCAGCGTAGTACACAATTTTTAGTTTGGTCTCTTATCCACATACCTTTGCTGTCACTACAAATAAAATCCAGACCTATACAAATGTATGCAAGCAGTTTTTTCCAACGTGCAGTTTCTCTCTAGAATTCTTACATGTTTTTCTTCTTCTTTCAACCTTTGCATTTTGTACCTTCAACATTTACCCACCTTTGCTCTTTCCTAAAATGTATTTCCTGAGTAGCAACCTACCGAAAGTGGCCTTTTTGGAGTAAATTTGCATTAAAAAAAGGAGTATGCTTACAACCTTTCAGTTATTTTGATAGTAACATCCCACAACGCTCCAAACCCCTGCACTTTCCCCATAATTATATTAGCTAAAAAAATACTTGTTTTATCGGGAAAGGGTCTTTCTCGGTCGATATCCAGTTCAGACCCAAGATTAATTTGCAAAATGCAAAATGCAAAATGTTTGATTTTCCTTTTATAATCTCTATTTTTGTCTGATTATACAACCAATTTTTATATTCATTGTCTTTTGTTCTTCATTGCTATTATTAGTAGAATAAAATGCTGATTAAAGTCTGCCTTTAATTGAAAAAGAGATCCAACCTCTGTATATAGACCGTATTGAATAGCTGCCATCTTGTAGGGCAACTTTTGTTGTTTAAATTGGTCAACAATGTAAGCACAAAATGTGCAGCCATGCAACAAAGAAGAAAGAACAAAGAAACTGCCCTGCAACATGGCAGCTATTCCATTACGGTCTATAGATCTTGTCTATTCCAAGAGGTGTGCACCAAATCAGAGACATATACTGTTGATCTGAGACCTGATTGTATAGCCAACTCGCCATGGGGTCTTATATGGCTTGCAAAACCCTTTTAAGAAACCATTAGTTTCTCTACTTGCTTTTTTATTCGAACAAACTGATTGATTGTCATCAAAGTCAGGTTGTACTTGGACAGTAATCTTACATCGAGCGTTAATGCGAGCGTTATCAACACCCAACCAGGTGGATTGCCCATGGAATTAAGATTTGATCTAAAATGAGGGCTATGTTGAAGACACCTCCAGTAGTCCATTTCACTAAAAAGTGCATAGCTTGCGCAAAATTATCGTGTGATTGTGGCACAACTTATGCAATAAAAATGTGCGCAAGTGGGCTTTTGTGGTTACGTAAGGTTTCGATCATTGCCAAGCCCATCACAAAATTGATGCTAACTAAAACAACAAATACAAAAATAATTCAGTAAATTCAAAACCATATGCAAAGTTTCAATAATTAGTTGTTCTGCACTTTCATGTACAGGTAGTTTAAGAATAGTATACATGATTGGTAAACTGTTACAAATAGTTTTATCCCCCTGTGTGATTGAAGATATGCATGATTAAAACCAACCTGAGCAAAAACCAGCTCTGTACTTCGTCTAACTTTTGAGAAAACAGTAAAAAAACGGTTTGCAGTCATTTCGGCCCAAAACCATTGCGCCCTGAACCACGGCGTGTGCACGAAGTGGTTTTGGGGCGAAGTGGCGTTTGAGCAATGCAGTGTTTGGACGAAGTAATTTGGGGCGAAATGGCACTCGGGCGAAGTGGCACTCGGGCGAAGTGGTTTGAGGCGAAATGGCACTTGGGCGAAATGGTTTTGGGGCAAATTGAATTTTCGTCTCATGAGACGAAAACTAATTGTTTTACTCATTTCTCCAAGACTGTAGCACTTCAGACAAAACCATTTCAGGGGAAGTTTTCTACGGTCATCATGTGTATATTGTGTAAGTTAGGCGTAAATCTGTGAACATTTCTGATTTTCGAGATTACCAATGATGTATACTGCCTTTAAATTTGTTATATTTTTACTGCATGCACCTGAAAATAACCTCCCATTGAAACACTACAAAAAAGAAAAAGCCATATTTCTGTTTTCTCTATTTCCGTTTTCAGAATAGATGCTCATGACAATCTTTATATTAACAAATATTTGTGTCAACACATTATGTGATTGGTACTCTATCAAAGGCGGCGCCACATCACATGCACTGCAACCATCTCATTGGCTTGATCTGAGTGCTTGTTATAACTGCATCACTACTATAATTAGATGCGGCCAGTCAAATGGAAAAACTTGTTGGAAGCTTTGAGTGTTAAAATGATTACAGGAAATATTAATATATTTTTCAATCTTGACACCAGCTGGGTACGTATCATGATTTATTTGTTATTGAGTATGGACCGTATCGAATAGCTGCCCTTTCGTGGGGCACCTTTTGTTAATTAAACCGTTCAACAATGGAAGCACAATATGTGCAACCATGCATGTCCTCAAGGAACAAAGAAACTGCACCATGAAATGGCGGCTATTCGATATGGTCTATTGGTTGTACTTGTGATTAGGGTCCAGTTTTATAGAGCTACCTAAAGACAAATTACACGATTGGGGAAAAAAAGTTGATTAATGATAAACTGCCTTGTTTGTAGAAATTGTAGCCACATACGGTAGATCAGTAATCCTTCAAAAATCCATGCATGTTTTTTGTGTTTGAATGAATGGTAAAAATATATCAATAAAATATCAATAATAAGCAATATTTCATGGTCATATAGTGTGCTTAAGTACATGTATGCTTGCGTACTGCATCTATATGTGGGTGACATTTCTACAAGGTAGTTTTCTCGACACAGGCTTTCAATTACGAGTGGAAATAACACCACTTTTAACATTTTACTAATCTTGTACTCTACTTTTATAGGAGCGTGACCAGATCACATTTTCTCTCCCATACTTTTCCCGGGTAAGCCCTCATGGGTCCCAAGGTTTTTATATCATAACATCCATCATATTGTTCTCATTACTAATCTGAAACTCCAGCGCTTCTAGGCTGCATATTTCCGAGGATATTGTCGAAAAATCACATGATCGAATCAGGCCTGTTGAATTAATACACCGCCACATATGCCTCTGCATTAAAAAATCTGAGGATGGTCCATTTTTGTCACTAGTACGGTTTGTCCCTAGTACCCCAGCTTCATTTACGTGAATCGCTACACAGTGTTCTCTCGCCCAGACTATGTTGCATATTTTGTGACTCTTGGTGCACATGGTACTACTTCCCGCGATCTCGGTTGGGTTCCTAGGAGCTCAGCGCAGTGTGACACAGTATATGAATGGGCACCAGTCTTTTCCATGTCCGGACGGCGCCGGATGAGTTTGTTACATTTTTTGTCAATGTCAGTTCAAAAATGGGTCATTAAAAGTATTTTCTTCAGAAGTACCGATCCTGTGCATTTGGATATTTCTCACGGAGGTTCCAATGTGAGTAGAAATTATGCTACATGTACAGCTATTAGCATTATGAAATATAGTCGGAAAAGAAAACTTCAGTCCGATTTCGAATTATGGTATGGAAGCAAAACAGTGCGATTTCGGGTTGTGTCACTGTTTAAGGTCAAGTCATTAAATTACATGTACTCTCAAATTTTCACCTTAATATTTGTAATTTTTTCGTTTTCTTCAATCTTGTCATGAATAGTATTTTTGGGAGGTATTTTACATGTGTATGATTGGTAAACTATGTGTATGATTGGTAAAATAGTTTTATCCCCCTGTGTGATTGAAGATATGCATGATTAAAACCAACCTGAGCAAAAACCAGCTCCGTACTTGGTCTAACTTTTGAGAAAACAGTAAAAAAAGGGTTTGAAGTCATTTCGCCCCAAAACCACTTCGCCCTGAACCACGACCTGTGCACGAAGTGGTTTGGGGGCGAAGTGGGATTTGGGCGATGTAGTGTTTGTACGAAGTGATTTGGGGCGAAATGGCACTCGGGCGAAGTGGTGTAGGGGCGAAATGGCACTTGGGCGAAATGGTTTTGGGGCAAATTTTTCGTCTCATGAGACGACAAATAATTGTTTTACTCATTTCTCAAAGACTATAGCACTTCAGACAAAACCATTTCAGGGGAAGTTTTCTACGGTCATCATGTTTATATCGTGTAAGTTAGGCGTAAATCTGTAAACATTTCTGATTTTCGAGATTACAATCATGTATACTGCCTTTAAGTTACATATGTAGATCAAAATCAAATTTCCAGAAAATCTGGACATGCTCCTTTAAACCCAACCCAATAAATGTTGGATGTAACACGATAAGTGTTGGATTTTAACACTTTAAAGAGTAGTTACTCACCGACTGCACATTTTAATTGTTGATTTAACGATAATTGCTGATTTTTAAGCGTTTACATGCTAACAACTCATAGTGTGCTCAGGTGGGACTCGAACCCAAAACCTCCTGCACTCGAGGCAGATGTCTTAACCACTCGACCACCAAAATCCATCTCCAGTAAGTATGCTTGCAAAAATTTTGGGAAAATGTTGGTTTGACAAACAATTTTACTTGTGTATGTGGCCCTAGTCACTGCAATCCTGCATACATGTGCACGGTGCGTGAATAATCTTACTGAGTGGTTGGAGAACAAATCTGGCCGTGACGAAGGAGTAAAGTAAAACAAAAAAGGCAGAGCAGACCGAAATGAGGTGATTGAGTCTTAAACATCAACACTGCATCCTTTTCCTCCGTCTGGAAGACGGAACGTCTCTCGTAAAATCATCTCTAATGTGCTGTTCATCCGTTAATTGTGGGACTTGCTATCCATTTGAAGTCTGTCTCACAGTTGCAAGAAGTGAAATTTTGCTGCTCATCTGATCATTAGTTTACTAGCTGTTCGTGGGGCTTACAAATTTTTCACCTGGGGCCAGCTCGTCCAAAAGAGATTTTGCAGCAGAGCCTGTGTTGAGTGTGACATAAGACGTGTCAACGATTTGTCATTGAAGAATTGTAGAGAGTTGACATCTTCAAGAGTGTACACTTCAGAGCTGCCTGGCCAGTTCTACTACAGATGCTAACTTCTGCTTCATCATAAGTAAAAGAAACAACTGCTAAATGTGTGAAACCCAGAAGTAATTTTTGCTTGCATTTCAATGCTTGCAATGAAGACTTAAACTGAAAGGACATCTCAAGAGCTACATACAGCACGCAATATTTTCTCGTCTTGGATGAATGATAAAAGCTCAAATGAGGTATGTAACACATTATATCTTGAATGCTTTTTCCTGGTGTTTTAATAAGGCCCAAGATCTATCTTAAGTTGTAGAAAATATTATTCAATGTGATCAGAGCGTGGTCACATTGGGGGACGGAAATCAAGAGACAATAAAACATTGACATTTTCAACTATTTCTTGAAAATGTGATGGCACAGTGTACCCAGCCAAAATTATTCTGTTAATTTCTTTGATATGATTGTAAAATATGGACATTTCATTACTGTTCAAGGTATTTTTTTGATTAATTTAAGAAATTTTGAAATGTTTTATCTAGTGTTTACCAGTTTTGGATCACGCTCCAGACAAATAGTACCAAATACCCTATATGTATATGAAGTTATTTGACCTAAAGTGACATTTTTTTGGATTTTCAACAACCAACTGCATCTATGGATCTAAAATGTATTGGGATTAATTTATTGAAACATTGTTTACATACATAAGGCAGTCATTCTGGGAATTGATTAAAAGACATCTGCAAATTTCACCAACATTAGTATTTTTCCCCTGTAAATGGTACCTTTGTGGGAGAAATTACCAATTTTCACTCTTACATTATACACATTGCCTAGTACTAGTGTTCATACTGCGCCTCGTCCATTTCATTCAGAAATGCTCAACATTTTGAGCAGTACTGCCCTTTTTTTACTCAAGCAAAATTGCCAACTGGTAGCAACATGTCAAATTCATTTTAGTCATGTCAAGCCTCAAGTCATTTTTTTTCACAAGTCACGTCACAAGTCATTTTTTTCTCCCAAGTTCGAGTCGGCAAGTCAACCCAACTGTCAGGTACAGATATTTTTGCATTCTTTGGGCCACATTGGTCGTGGGAAGGATGTAAGCATATTGGGGCAAACAATTATTCCCTCAGAAAGACTTCAAAATACAGTAAACTCTCATTATAGCGCTCTTCAAGGGACCGGAATAATTCGAGCTTTATATCCAGAGAGTGCTATAACCAATGCATACACAATGTAGAGAATAGCAGCCGGGACTTGAAAAAAGGAGCTTTATATCGAGAAGAGCTTTAAATCAGGGGGTGTTATAACAAGAGTTTACTGTAGTTCTTTAAATTTTGAGTCAAAATAAAGACATCTGAAGAGAACTGGGACCTGTTACCTTGTTTGTGACAGAAATTTACCCCATTAATTTGGAAAAAGCAGTCAATCTGAGAGTGGGATATTTAAGCACATGTCATAGTGAAGCTGTTATATGAATATTTTTATGTCAACTTAATTACACATTTTTTTTCTGTTTTGTTCGGTAGACCTGTATATGTAGTTCAGGCAAATGTGTTGTGAGATAGGATGTTATACTATACTTCAAAACTACTATGTGTAGTCTGCTTGACTAAGAATTGGATATTAGAGGCATTCGTTTTGCTTACACCGTGTAACACCATTTTACACCAGAGCATTCTTTAGATACACGTGTATATCTCGGTGCCAGCTACCTCTGCCCCAACTCGTGGGCGAGTCTCTGGTGTAAGGCTTGTAATGACATCATGTAGTAACCATACGGAAGTTGTAAGTAGTGAAACATGGCAGACAGTTTGGAATAGCAACGTAAGTACGAAGATACTAGAAATTGACAGATTTATCACAAAAAGAGGAGGGAATATAATATGGGTGTACATGATTTTCCTAAATCAGTTAATGTCTCTTGTCATTGACAAAGTTTAAACTTTTAGGGCAACTAATTGCATGTGGCGCCGACTTCATTTTTCCTGGTGAGTCAAACAATAACAGTGTTTATAAAAGTCCTGCATGACAACAACCTTTGACCTGTGTTCCCAGGAGAAGCAAAACCTTGTGGCGTTCGTTTTGCATCTTCTGGAGGCTTTCTCTGGTGTAAACATCGCGTAATTTGGGTGTAAGCTATTCGAACATCACTAATGAAAAACAGTTTAAGAAGCCCACATTTCACCTTATAAGAGAGCTAATAAAAATCAGTTTGAAAATGCTTGGAGGAGCAAAGCTTGCAACCACCTACCTTGTACACTAGACCTCTGTCAATTTGGATTTCCCAGGGCTGCCCCGGGCCCGAGTTTAGTTTTAATTTGTCCAACCTTGCATCCCTTAACACTTAATTTCATGCAAACAGAGCTTTTTTGCCCTGGAGCATGTTTTCACCTCGGCTTATTTTCAACTTCACGTCAACCATACCTTAAAGCCCCAATGCCCCAAAATTTTACAAGAAGACAAGCTGACAAGAAAAACACGACTAAAAGTGTCGATAGCAAAGTGGATTTTTCCAGCGAGGGTAAAATGTACCTTTGTGAGAGAAATCGCCAACTGAAGGTGCTTTAAAAAAAACAAAATTGTTTGCAATTTTTTTTTTTTTTATCATTTATTCAACATGCAAAAACCATGCATGGATTTTTCAGGTTTTCTGAAGTATTACTGCATCTATGTGGCTGAAATTTCTACAAGGCAGTTTATCAACATTATCCTTTAGTTATGTATCGCTCTTCCTAGAATTCGTAAAAAAGGATTTTATATCTGCAAATGATATATTTGCCTTTAAAAGCTCTTTATGCATACACAAATTTCTTTGCTGTGCTTTTGAAAGGCACAGGCTCGTCAGCAATGCGAGCACGCCAAATTCGTGCCACGAAATACGCAGCTCCGTGCCTTTGCTATGGAGCTTTGTATTTCGTGGCCCGAATTTGGCACGCACACATTGCTGACGAGCCTGTGCCTTTAATGTTATGGTTGTCTTTCTGTCTCGCATTGCATAAAAAAAACTAACGCGTATCAAAAAAACTTGCAGGAAGAAATAGCTTCTGGATGTTACTTAATAATTCTTATTTACAGTGTAGTTCTGTTTTCCCTATTGTGCGGTGGCATCAAATGATCTTATTTTGCCTGTTTGATTGTAATTGGCCGCCAACAATTGTTGCCCATGGCAACCATCTGTAATGATTCTAGTCATCATTTGATGCTTCTATGACCTTTCCGTTTCGTTGTTTGATATTTGCTGTTCTATTAGAGAATGCTTCTTTTTGAGTGAAGGACAAAATAATTTATGGGTTTTTCTTCTTTTCAAAGCCCAGTACGTCATTTGCAGTCACCCACAATTTTGTGTTGGTGTTTGTTTGTTTCTTTTTATTTTGACAATACCATTGATATAGCAGTAGTAGCAAAGACTACATTTTTTACCCGTGTAAAATGGTACCTTTGTGGGAGAAATTACCAACTGAAGGTGCTTGAAAACAAATTGTGTGCAGGCAATTTGTTTTTACTATTCATTCAATACAAAAACAATGCGTAGATTTTTCAGGTTTTTAGCTTACTGCGTCTATATGGCTGAAATTTTTACAAAGCAGTTTATCAATATTATTCTTTAGTTATGTAAAGTCGTTTTTCCTGTTTGTAAAAGTTTTCCAATCGTGTAATCTCTCTTTAACCCTTTCAGTGCCCATTGTTGTTTTTTTTTTTTGTGTTTGCGTTTTTCGTAATTCTTTGAAATTGAAATCGTACATACGCGACAGTTGGCATGTTGGAAGAAAAAAATATATACAATCGAGATTGTACGGTACATGTACGATCATAGTACTTTCAGAGTACATACCCTCATCTCAGTTGTTAATTTCTCACGGATTAATTTGTATCACTAGGGGAAATCCCCAAAGGTGGGCAACTTAGAGAGGGAAAAGTTAATAGCTTGAATGAGATACAGTTGAAAGAAAAATCAACTACATGTAAAAGCCTTGGATCAAATTTATGAAACTTGGGATGGCAATTTCTGAAGAAAATTTTCCTTTCCCGACTCAAACCATCCATTTTATGAGCAATCAGTATAGGGCCGTTTTTTTTTTTTTTTGCTAAAGTTGATAGAGCACTTTTGAATGAGATACAATAAAAAGAAAATCAACTGGAATCCATGGAGCAAAAATTATGAAACTTGGGATGGCAATTTGTTCAGCAACTTATAGCAACACTCATCAGTTCCATTCTCAAGTCAAAAACTCTGGATGCTAGGATAGGGCGACAATTTGTGTGTAAAAAAAGCTATATTTGGGCGACATTTTGGTGTCGCCCGAATATTTTTGAGATTAAAAATCATTTTTGTAGGTCAAAAAACATTTTTTTTAAGGTCAAAAAACATTTTTATTAGGACTGGAACCATTTTTTGAAGCTTTGGGTAAAAAAATAAGGTGTCATTTTGGGTGATTCTTGCCGAAATTTTGGTGGTCCCCGGGGAGAGGCTTCCCGAAATGTCGCCCTATTGCTGCATCCAGAGTTCTTACAATAACTAAAGCAGCTGGCAAGCCATCTATTTTAAATGAGAAATCAGTATAGGGCAGTTTTCTATAATAACAGCTTTTGATTGATGTACAGTTAAAAGAAAATCCACTCGAAGTCATCAGGTAAATTTATGAAACTGTTGGGAGACAGCAATTTGTTCAGCAACTTATTGCAACATTCATGAGTTCCATTATCAAGTCAATAACTAAAGCAGCTGGCAAGCCATCTATTCTAAATGAGAAATCAGTCTGGGGCAGTTTTCTTGGTTTGCTAAAGTTAATACCTCTTGAATGAGATACGGTGAAAAGAAAATCCACTGGAAGCTGTGGATCAAATTTATGAAAACTGGAATGGCAATTTGTAAGCCTATACAGAAACTTTACATTTACGAGTTCCATTCCCATTCATATTCATAACTAAAGCAGATGGCTTACCATCAATTTTTAATAAGCAATCATCAGTTTACTGTTTAGGATAAAATTTGCTTTATATGAAAGATCTTTGCCCCTAAAAAATATCCACTGTTAATTTTAGTCATAAATAAAGTATCCGGTTTTCCCTTTTTAATTTTTTTTGCAGAATGAGGGCAGATCAATTAGGGTTTGTTTTGGCCTTAGCCGACGTAACTTGATTAGTACTGTATACTAAGTGCTTCCCCCAGATGCTATGAGAAAAACGTCATAAGGTCTTTTCACACTACTACAGCCTGCCAACCCGGGTCGAACTCAACCCGGGTCGAACTCAACCCGGGTCGAACTCAACCCGGGTCGAACTCAACCCGGGTCGAACTCAACCCGGGTCGAACTCAACCCGGGTCGAACTCAACCCGGGTCGAACTCAACCCGGGTCGAACTCAACCCGGGTCGAACTGCGAATTTTCAACGTACCCCACATTCAACCCCGCATCCTTTCAGACTTGTTTTAGTTAAACCAGGTTTATGTCGCCCTGGGGCGAGTTCAACCCCAAGTTGAACGGGCCGGGAGGATTCACACTTGTGCAATGCCAACCTGGGGCGAGTGATAATGGAGCGTTGCACGCAAGCGTGCTTTCCCATGCCAGAAATAGTTTAAATTTTCCGAATTCATCACCGCTTTTCTACTTTGTTTTTTTTTCTTTCTGCTGATTGTGCCATTTTTTTACGAGTGAAAAGTGCAAAAGTGAACGACGAACGATGTAAAAATAGCCTTTCAAAATGGACGCTTTGATCTTCACACATACAACATGCATGTCATGTGTATGCCGCCGCTACCCTGGAACGCCAAAACATGTACCTGAACACATTCAGCTGGTAGTATTCATTCAAATTATTTAAACAATGGTAAAATGTGGTAATAATCCCAACCCGGAAGCGAATTCAACCCTGCTTGTTTCACACACGAGCAGGGTTGAGTTCAACCCGGGTTAAAACCAATCGCAGGGTTGGTGCGGGGTTGAAATTTCTGAGGGCATGAGGGCACCCTTGGGTAGGGTTACATGACACCCTTGTTCATGATAATGTGGAAATTATATCAGCGAAACCAAAAACCATGTCTATAGCCTCAAACAACTTTCAAATTGTGTTTAGATATAAGTGATGCCATTAAAAATCTCACTTCATGGGTCCTTTAAACCCAGTTTTGTAAAAGGAAGCGCATTAAAATCTTTCCCAACTGCATTTTCAGAATTGACAATGATGCAAACTACTGTTCATCAGATGTCATGCCAACTAGCAGGACCTGTAGTAATATCACACCATAGATATTAAAATTAGCAATTTCTTCTCCAAATGCAAAATAGGATGTTTATTACAAAAATGTTAAAACACAATACTGGGAGGAGAACAAAGGGAAGAAAGATGGGCTGGAGTGGAAAGCCAATTAGGGGAACAAAGGGCAGGTCTAGGGCTGGAGAGTGAACAAGTAAATATTTATTTATTTATTTATTCACCACATCCAACAGCAGAAGGACCGCCAATTACAGGAATGGGATCAATTAACATAAATATTAAAATATAATAAATAAAGCATTTAAAGCACTTCAAAACAAAAAAAATAAACAAAATTAAACAAAAAGAACGAGCATTCCACCTAGCCGTCAACAATACCTCGATGTTTCCTACCAGTAAGATAACTACGTAACAAAGACAGAATATCGGGATGAATATTATAGGATAAAAGCTTATACAGGAAAAAATCGTGATTGACTCGATCAAAGGCCTTTGAGAAATCAGTGTATAAAATAACATCCAACTGCTCTCTTCGTTCAACAGCATGGTAAGCATCCTGCAACAATGAGTTCAGGTTAGAGGAGCAATCTCTACTGGGGATGAAACCATGCTGCTGCTCGGCGATCGCGGGTTGGACGTGACACAGGATTTTCTCAAAGACCTTTGATACCCGAGGAAGCAGAGAAATGGGCCTATAGTTAGCGACATTATGTTTGTTACCAGATTTATGTATTGGAACAATATTAGCGACTTTCCAACAAGATTGAAAACAACCCTCCGCACTGGCTCTCTTAAACAGATATGCTAATATATCACAGAAAGCACGAGCACAGGATTTAGTCCGGTCCAGTGGCTTTAGATGGATCAGCCCCACAAATATTCTCAGCCCCACAAATTTATTTACAAATTTCAAACTTTTTTCATCCAGTTCCATGATGAATATATACAAAAAGAGAGTTCTTAGATTCCGTCCAAGGATTCACACTAAACATTTTTGACATGTTTACACACGGAAATTTGGATGCACATCACCTCTTGGAAATACGGTGCAGAGGGAATTGTTCGAAGTGACCAATGCACTGAAAACTGCAAAATCATGTTGCAATGGGCATCAACTATTTGTGATTCTGTGATTTTTGGAGCATTTGTTTACTTCAAATTTCCTTAGTCTCATATGTTTTTGAAAGGTGATGCATGAATCTACCCAAAGGAAGAAACAAACTGCTGTGCCAGGCAATTGCATATGAAACTTGATAATCAGTGATTCCGAGGAGAAGCAAACTCTTCAAGACTGAGTGCACTTCCGTCAGGCTATTCCTGTGACTCTTGAGTGCCAAATTCCATCAAATATGGATGTTATGCATGCAGCGTCAGTTTGCCGAATGTATAATGTATGCACTGCAAAAGAGGAAAACAGACCTCAAGAACACTGGGAAGTTAAAGACGGATCACACAATCGGAAAACTTTTTAAAACAGGAGCAACAGCATTACATAACTATTAAAAGAATAATGTTGATAAACTGCCTTGTGGAAATTTCAGCCACATAAACTCCTCAAAAAAAGTTCGGAAACTCAAGTTTGACTGACAATTTCTCTCCTGTTACCAAGAGAGAATTTGTTGTATTATTGGAAAGCCCTGTTATTCCTCTTTACAATGATGTGTCAATTTTGTTACGATTAAGCAATTAGGGGATGTGCAGTACAACTGAATATGGGGGTGGGTGTAAAGAGAAATGTCACAAAATGCATTGCTATTGTCAAAAAGTGTATTGACACTTTCCCATCCTCCCAATAGTAGTGAATTTTGTGACATTTCACTTTACACCCACCCCCATATTCAGCTGTGCTGCACATCCCCTAATTGCTTAACTAGCTTTCAAATGATACAAAATTCAAGAAAGATTACCTGGTAACAGAACTTTTTTGAGGAGTTTAGATGCAGTAATACTTCAGAAAACCTCAAATATCCATGCATGGTATTTGTGTTATTTGTGTTGAGTGAATGGAAAAACAATTGGTATGCAAACAATTTAAAAACAAAAACAACCTTCAATTGGCAATTTCTTCCACAAAGGTACTATTTTACATGGGAAAAAAATCATATGTGTTTGTTGCCATTGCCATCGACACTTTTATGTCAGGATTTTCTTGTGAATTTGTTAAGTAAAATTTTGGGTCTAACTGCAAATGGTGCACACTCTTTTTTAAATTCCATGTTGTTACATGTAATTTCTGATATAGAAAGGTACAATTTTGGACAAAAAACTTTCATGTGGTGTTTGTTAGCATTACCAATCAACACTTGTTGGATGTTTGTTGTTAACTCATGAAGTAAAACTTTAGGTCATTGCAAATGAAACATAATAAAGCCTTTAATTCCACCAGCACTACTCTCCCTACTATACTGTCTGTGTATATGATGCAGAGGATGGGTACTGCATGCTTGTGTGTACTGAACAGCATCGATACACTAGCAAGCCACAGGCAAACTGTACAATGTATTTGTCAGATTCGATTTTCCACTGGTAATTTTGAGACATAATTCCGAGATAAAACTTGACATTTTTGAACTGGATTTTGGATTTCGAGATACTTGGCCTTTTTCCAAATCTCGACTTGGGCTCAGGCTCAGGCTCTGGCTCCATGTAAACCACATGACGACGGAGACGAAGCCGAGATTTGGAAAAGCCCCCTTGTTTCTGTGGGACAGCTCTGTTGTTGCTGAAATTGAAAATACAGTGGGTGCGAGTGATAGTTGCTTAAATTTCACTCTCTAAATTAAACCTCCCCTTGTTGAAAATTTTGCCTTTTATCTCATTTTAAACTTTGAAAATTATCATCTTTTTAATTCACATTTATTTTTCAAGGCAAAACTGTCTGTACTCTCTCAAAGCAAAAGAGTGAAAAACTCGCTCTCCGAAAGAGTGAAAATATAAAGGACAACTCTTTTTCCAGTTATATGACTCCTTTTTTGGAGTGATTATCATTCTTTTGGAGTGGTTTTTATAAGGAATTCACTCTTTTGAAGAGCGAGTTTTTCACTCTTTTGCATTTAGAGAGTATGTTTTGTATAATGTTTGTTTGGTAATCATTTGCTCTTATTCGTTGTAACTTATAGTGTTTACCTGAGTACTATGCTAAATAGCATTTTTGGGTGGGACTTAACCCCCGCAACCTTTCAAACTCTTGTCACGTCATCTTTGATTACTCACACGAGTACCCACTGCAAAATGATTCAAACTGGCCATTCAACACCGGCCTGCATGGTGGTTGATAGCCTTGTCCAAGTCTGTGGGCGTGAAGCTTGTCTTACGATGATGGCCGGCAAAGGTTAGGCCCGTATGAGGAAATCACAGTGCGGTTGCATCAGCGACCCCACGTGGCAAACTGTAGCCAGCGAATAGGCTGGTTACCGAAATATCTTGGTCTAGAAACCAGACTACACGCCCGAGGCTCAATCACAGCCTTGTTCTTTTTGTCCATGCCGTGTTATGTGTTTCTTTATGTCTGCGTTCGAAATCCGACGCAATTACTTATGCGAAACCCGATATATTCATATCTTGCATAACATCCAATCATAGCTCACTATTTTGACCGTGGCCAATTGGCCGGGTTTAAAAGCATGTCATACAGTGTGTACCGGTACATACGTATGTATGTATGCCATAGTGATATGGGTCTTTCTATAAATTAGGGGTCCAAAAGTGTGACATTTGGTGTCCCCCGTTACACCTGATGTGTTATTTCATTAAAATGCCTTTATAAAACCATTTGTGTATGAATTGTACTTTATGTACTCACTCTTTGAGATGGAAAGTATTTGAAGAATGTGTCCTGAATTTTAAAAAACAAGATGTAAAATGTAACGGGGGACACCGAAATTGGATCCCTAATTTATAGAAATACCCATCTGCTTGTCGTTGCTTATAAATGCAGTATTGCATGTCATGAGTGCGTGCACAATCGAGGAAATAACGGTGGTTTGAATTATGCAACCGACAGATTACAAGTTGTGACTTTATCGAAGTATGAAGTGTTTGTGAGCTTACCAACTAGGTACGCACGGAAAGTCTGCTATTTTTCAAACACGGCCGTATTGCTCCGTCAAACGACCGTTAAACATTGAGCTTACCTCTCATGATCTTCTTTTGAAAAATTAGCACACGGCATAGACAAAAAGAACAAGGCTGTGATTGAGCCTCGCACGTGTAGCCATGGTTTCCAGACCAAGATATTCCAGTAACCAGTATATTCGCTGGCTACAGTTGCCACGTTGGGTCGCTGATGCAACCGCACTGGGATTTCCTCATACGGGCCTATAACCTTTGCTGGCCACCATCGTAAGCTTCACGCCAACAGACTTGAACAAGGCTATCAACCACCATGCAGGCCTCTGTTGAATGGCCAGTTCGAAGCTTCACGTTCAGAATGGATGATTATGGTTTGAGTGTGCAACATTGTGCAAATTTAGTGTTTTATTTTTTACTTTGATAGAAATTGTCGAATTGTCCATGCATTTGGGAAATTTGGATGCAGTGAAAAATAACTTAGCTTCAACGGAGTGATCTCATTAAAGGGTTTATCTCTATGTAGGGATTGTCACATGATAGCCAATCCCAATCAGTGAGGAACATCTGCAACACTGTGTTTCGAGACCACCTGTTAGCTTCAAAACTCAATTGGTAGGGTGTCTGCATGTTATTAAGCAGATATTCCGCAGTTCGAATTCCGTTGGAGCTTAGTTGTTTTTCACTGCATGCAGATTTACATGTACCAAACTCATGCATGGACATTAATTTGTCCACATTTCCAGGGCTTCGATCCCATAACTTTTTTAACACTGGACACCCGGACCACTGTGGTCACATCTTGACTGGTCAGCCAGCCTCTTGAGTGGTCCTCCATTTTTTACATGTAATTTTTACATGTAAAAATGCCACCCATGATGCGTTTGTGGGTACTTTGTTTTGGAGAACTGAAGTACCAGATTATCTTGACTGCATGTCCACCCAGACTTTTTTGAACAGAGTTTTGACTGGCATTTGGCTACCCGACCACTGTTATGTTCGAGCCCTGATTTCTATCGAATAAATTCACCCCGGTAGTCCCTGGGTCATCATTCATTCATGTACAAATTTAATTTTGACTTATCAAGTCTATGCCTACGCTATTATGTCGTAAGCACTTTGGCGCCTGGGTAAATTGAATTACATATTAAAGATGTAAATTGTAAAAAAGGTGCCAATATTTTGATTAATATTTTGGATAAACTGACTTGATCTGCAGCATTCAGCCACATCTACCAGGAGGGAAAATGATTAACGTTTCCAACTGCCCCTCCTTTCCCCACCCACGTTAATTATTTTGTCCTTTTCCTGCCTTTCTACATCCCTTTATGTCCTCTCATTTCTTCCCCTCCTGTGTAATATTCAAGTGTTTCTCCTTCAACCCCCACTGCACTTCTCGTTTGTCTTTTTCTGGTTTTTTTTCTTCTACTCCCCTCTTTCCTTAATTTGATGCACAGTCTAAGCATGGAGGAAGGATGGTCTAAAACAGTTAAATATTATACAAATACAAATATACAATTTTCAGGCTATAATAGCACTATACAGGTGCGCTAATATACAAATAATGAATGTTTATGAGTTCAAGCAGTGGGTCATTCCATGTCAAATCACCTAAATTTCAGAAAAGTTGTCAGGGGTCCGACTCGGATTTGGACAAAACTTTTTCTAACAATACTTCAACCTATGTCATGAACATGTAAAACAAAATATATTTTTTCATTTTTGGAAGCCTGTATCTCAAAAATGCTTGGGAAATGTTACCTTAAAATTTATATACATTAAATGGCATCCAAACTGAATGATGATTCTGCTATCAAAAGTACGGTATCATGTTTCCTTTAAAAGATGTATAATCTTCCCGAAAACCCTCATTTTTTATTATCATATTATATATGCAAGCACACTTGGCACATAGGTTTGCTTCATATCATGGGCAAAGCAATCACACCCTTTCTGGGGGCGTGGTCAAGGCTTAAAAATGGGTCCGCAAAGAAAAATGACAAAATGAGCCTCCTCTTCTGAGGGGTGGTTCTCCCGATAGGTCACTACCGAAGCGATTGAAACTTATGTCGTATATACTGTATCCAATCTATCTTTGATATAAAATTTGGTTTGGTACATGTATCTTTTTTCTTTTAGTTTTCTGAATTTTTGTAAAAGGTCAATATTTTGCTAAATAATGCTAGTTTTAATTGCATTATATACAACATGTTACAGAAGGAGAGCAGATCCAATGTGTCATATTTAATATCTGTTCATTGCACGTGTTATGCAATAGATACAATCGTATGGAACAAAAATGCACGGTTGGTGACGTAGCATTAAATGGTTAAATTTAACGCCAAATGACAGGGATCTACTTGGGCGTTATATAAAATTGACTATGCTTGGGGCATCGTCAACATTCTACAGGCACAGGGTCTAGTGAATTCCACTCTTTTAACCAATCAGATAACAGGAATCCATACATGTAAATTTGAATATTGTTTTCTCATGTCCATTCTTTTGTTTTCTTCTGAAGCATTGTGTTTATTGTTACTGTCAAGTCCATATCAGATCTTGTTGAAGATGGAAAAAAAACCCAACAAACTTTGATCTTTAAAAAGTCAGAGGTACTTTGCTGATGCATTCACAAGAAAAATAATTCATTTCCTATACAAGGACATTAAACATAACAGCCATGCCGATTTAGCATCTTCAATTTCCTTCTTTAATTTCACACTCGAAACACTTCCAGTGCTAAACGATAAACGCCAAGGCCTAATGACACCTAATGTTTTGTACCCTCCATTAACAACAGTAAGTGTAGCTAATGGAGTGTAAGAATCACACTGCAATTGACATTTTCTTTGTGTGCATGGTCAGCTCCCAGATGCATTGTGATTTTTCTCACGTAATTGACGACGTCAGACTAAAATGACACCTTGTCATTTTGTAAATGACAAACTACACTGAGTGCATTTTATTCGTTAATCGGTAAAAGTTTTCTCAAAGATGTTTAAGATATGTTTTCTTGGCACGTACACGTGGCATTTTATGCTGTGCTGACTTCTTCGTAAGTATGTAAGTTGTCGCCAATTTATTTCCCCCCCCCCCGAGTACCTTCTGTCAGTTTGTCACCAGTACACTGAACACTTGCAATTTTTACAAGACATGCAATATTGTATCAATCATCTCTGTGGGTATGTGATTTCTGAATGGGTATTGCTGCTAAACATGGTATATTACCTCTCAAACTTTCATATACAATGTTTTAGCCAACATGTGGGAGATTAAATTTCAGGAAAAGTCATCTGAAGGTCACACGATCCACAATGTCAATAGATCACTAAAGTGAAAACGCCACCCTTTGTGTGTTGCTATGGTTTTTGGGTCTACACTAAAACCAGTGAACTGTTTTCCTGCACTTTAGCAATAGACGTTTCAGATTACCAGCTAATGTTTAGACCCAATTACCATGGCAACTGACGTCACACTTTAGTAGTCTGTTTCGAGGTCATAACAAAGGTTAAAAGGTCAATGTAGCCCAACGTACTCAAATCTGAGAAATAATCTGAGAATCCTTGTCAAATTCCCTTTCCAACAATACCAATTGTATGAACATCTGGTACAGTGCCTTGAAATGAAACAACTAAACTTGGGATGACGAGAGAAAAAATCGTAAGGGCCTTATTTGGATTTGAACCCGAGACCTCTTACTCACCGTGCAGACACTCTACCAACTGAGCTATAATACTCCCTCAGGTTTTCCCTATGGACCCGTTTTTTTCTCTCGGTGTTGCATGGTAGCGCAACTGGGCAAAGTAACAAACGCAACTTGGTATGGTGCCTAATCACCATTGAAATGAAACAACCAAACTTGGGATTAAAAAAAAAATCATAAGGGCATTACATTATGAGCAACCAACAATGGAAATTGGGCACAAACCATTGTTATTAACAATGGTTTGTGCCCAATTTCCATTGTTGGTTGCTCATAGTGTTATCGGGATTCGAACCCGAGACCCCTTACTACCTGACAAGTGTTGCTAAGATGCAATAACACTCCTCAATCCACCCCCAAAAATACAATTTTACATACAACCTAGGGAGTTAGGGTTAATGGTACATTACCATAATGGCGAACTGCAGGCATGGATGTTAATAACAGACCATAAACTAGTTAATTACTGAAATAACTAACCATTAAATTGCCCTATAGTGCATTCTGAAATTGAGGTACATCATTGATTTTCATAGCCTGCTATTTTTAACCCCCAGTTATCTTTTTATTGTGCATCTGAAGAGATGCCGTTAATGGATAAGAGCCTCTTTACTCTCATAATTCATAGACGTATTGCATATTTATCTCTCTAAAACTCATTAGTTGATCTTCTCATGTAATCAAAGCCGTATATCTTTGGTTGCGATGGTCCTCAACGTCAGTTTCAGCTGTTTATTCTCAGCGGATTGTTGCTGCCAACTGCCGTTGGATATTTCTGGCTCTCTTTGTTGTTTGTGTTTTGAAGACAGGTGAATTGTTTGAAGGATATTTTATCAAAAGCGATCATTTGAAAGGGTTGGATTTTATAGGCAGGTGATACAAAGATTCCTATCAGACCTATTATTTGGAACTTTAAAGGTGCTTGACCTGGGTCCTATTTCACAAAAGTTAAAAACATTTTTAGGTGGATTTAGGAACAATAAACTCTAATTTTTCCTATCTTTAAAAATATGAGTTAAGAATGTTTATTTAGGAATGTTTCTAAGTGGGCTTTATGAAATAGGACCCAGATCAGTTTTTGGTCCTCCACTATTACTGTACCTCATCGGTGATGGGATTTTGGTATCACATCATGTAATATTTTTCTCATTACCATTCTGAAATTTCGCACTTATATTCGTATATTTTCAAGGATATCATTAAAAAAACACCGATGTTTGGTAAAATATTTTATCCGGTTCAGTAAAGCAGTGCAGTAAACACACCAAACGTTTGCTTCCACATCCAAATCGGAGATTGGAAATTTCCTGCTTTCGTCCCCTGGATAGTCTTTTGGGGAGGTATCTCATTTCACTGTTAGGTTAGAATGAAATCCATTTTCTGGAAAAATCTGAACAAGCTTCTCTAAATAGACACAACAGAGTAAGAATGTCATCACTAAAACGGCTCTTTACTGTGGCAAATGCAGAATACTTGGTTTCTTGCTCTGAAACATCCAATTTAATGTTGGGTTTAAAAAAGTTTAGTTCTCCTCACTTCCATTTTAGAAACCAATTTCTTTTGAAATTGGTTTAAAAAAGTATCTCCACGTAAACATCAATATACATAGGTGGGTGGTGCCATTGGCAGCCGACAGCCAGAGTCAATGGGTAATCCGTTGCTCTTCATGAAAGAATGCTCTGGGATCTTTTAAGTGCGTTACACAACCCACTTGACCAACGGCTTTACATCCCTTCCGAAGGATGGAGCAATTAGCTTTTTTCTGTGTTTATGTAAATAGCATCTGGTGTACTCCCTTTCACATGCACACTTAGCATCCTCTTGACCATACTTAATTTTTGTTGCTATGTGGTGCATTTGGCAGGTGTGAAGTACAGAATCTATACCGTGTTCACTGTAGGAGATAATGGCATAAAGCAACCAGACTGTTGGTTGCTCGGCATTGGTGTACACCACGTAACAACAGCAGAGCATGTGGACTTTCCAAACTGCACCTTTATTTGAACGTGAAGAATTCAGAGATGCCAGCCATATAATGCAAGCAGGTTAACTTACGCAAATGCCCCTATTGCAAGGACCAATGACATGATAAGAAGCTGGGTTGGCTAGATGAAGCTGCTACACTGAAAACTTTATTTCGTCAATTGACACAAAAAAAATTGTCATACTCTGGGGTCTTATTTGACTAATTTCCAATTAGTCATACGTGGTTTGAATTGACTAATTTTAATTAGTCATGAAAAAGGGTCTTATTTGCCTAATTTAAAAAATGATTAGTCATGCGGCAAAATTAATTAGTCATGCGGCAAAATTAATTAGTCCTGCACACAAAATTATTAGTCCTGCAGAAAAATTATTAGTCTTGCAGGAAAATTAATTAGTCCTGCAGTAAAATTAATTAGTAATGTCAGTTAGTCAGCCTGACAAACTTACTTTGTCACGTGCAATACACAGTGTGTTTCGTATAACGTACTGAAATAGGCCTACGCAGAATACGTGCAATGACTGCACGGTGTGTTGTGTTAATGCAACAAAGACATCCGCAGTTTGATGATGATAATGGGGACAACATCAATGGAAGAGGCAACGATGTACCCAGGAAAACATCCAGTTACTATTCGTAGCTCATTTTATAAACTTACTTCTAACTGCAGCGAGAAAAGGAGTCTAACCTGGGCTGACCTAACATTACGAATACGTACTGAGTTGTCCTTATAGATCATGACTATTTGTGTCAATACACGGATGTTGAGACCCGAAGCACGGCCTCAACCATGTCTTTACTCCGACACACGACATAGTCCCGCACAATTCTTACCTTTCCAGAGTAACGTCACAGAATGTTTAGTCCAGTCAAACACGACCTCATTTTACGGTGCGGTTCGCATGTAATGGCGTCGCACAGCTGCACGAAAACAAGAACTGAAGATTTATTTTCCCCCGACTGATTTCATGACTAACCTTTTATTACATTATCAATGTAAAGAATAATCCCGCCAAAACTCATGACTAATTAAATTAGTCATGAGTTTCGGCTGCATTATTCTTGCCATTAGTAATGCAATCAAAAGTTAGTCATGCAATTAGTCATGGGAAAATAAATCGTCAGTTCTTGTTTTACGTGACAATACAAATTAGTCAAAAGACGATCATCACATTCGTCAGTCGTTCAGATTAGTCTTCCGCTAATATTAATTTGTCCTGCAACAGTTTTAATTTGTCATGCACCAACAAAGATTTGTCATGCACCAACAAAAAGTTGTCAACTGACAAATTGTATACATGACTAATCATTTTGCCCTTGTTTGACTAATTTTCCACTGTGATTGACTAGATAATGTTTTCAGTGTAGGAGTACTCCCAAAAACAATGAGAAGTGGACCATGGGCTGCAGACATTGATATCTAATCAATGGTTGCGGCAACGCCCTTTAAATTTGAAGCGACCGTCTGACATCTTACTCCAAGTCCAATGCCTTGTCTATAGACTGGTCATCACTATAATCTACAAGTGTAATAAGTGGAATGCAAGCGATCGCATGGACTGGAGAGCAGTAAGGCAAAAATTGTATTGGGACTTGGGAGTACTATGGCGGCAGGCACATTGCTTCAATTCTCGTATAGCCAGCTGCTATTGCATACTTCATCCAGTGTATGCAGATCAGTGGCTCCAGTTGGGAGGGTTTTCGAACCCCTCAAACTTCCCGCGCCCCTTACAGGCCTGATGCACAAAAAGGAATGACACATTTTTCTTTTTCTTTTCTAATTTCCAGATGAATGGATTACGAGTTACGTGATTCAGGATGGGTAATTACAGCCAGGAGGAAATGGACTGGCCAACACCCCTGCAGAACAAGACAGACCAGCTGGACTTCAGGTGGACCCCTCAGGCTGTCATTGCCATCGTCAGCATGGCAGTCCTGCTAATCCTAACAGTGTTTGGCAATTTCCTTGTCATCATAGCTGTGGTCAAGTACAAGCGATTACAGATCCCGTCAAATTATCTACTGGTCAACCTGGCCGCTGCAGATATAGCTGTGCTTGCCTTTGCACCTCTAGCTCTCCTCGCGGAGTTGGATGGGGATTTGTTTAAGAGTGCTTACACCTGTATGCTGCCGTATTGCCTTCTTGTGCTCGGATGTGGCGTGTCTCTGCTGAGTCTTGGTGTTGTCGCGTACGACCGTTATGCTGCTCTCGTCATACCACTCAAATACTGCCAGCACATCACCACCAAGCGCGTGTTGTATTTCTCTCTTGGCATCTGGCTGTATGCATTTGTCGTTTCTCTCGCGCCCCTGTGCTGGGTATTTTTCGTGAAGCGAACCGTAGGTCTCCAAAAGCAAACCTGCAACTTTGATCTTTTCTCGGAGTATATGATACTGGTTCAGATTGTGCTGCTGTTTGTACCGGCGATTGTCGTCATGTCTGCATGCTACTGCCGCGTCATGCTCGTCGCGAGGCACCACTCTCGGGCCATCTCAGCCATCCAGCTTTCCCTCTTCCCAAACTCCCTCAACAAGAACTTCCACATGTTTAAGGGAACCAAGTACAGTCGGACGTTGCTGATCATCCTGGGCTTTTTCTGCCTAACGTGGGTAACATTTGTCGTGACGTTACTCGTAGAACGCTTCTGCCGTTCCTGTCAGGGCATGGTGCCTCTGCATCAGTATACAGTCTTTCTAATCTTGGCCAACAGCTGTTTAAACCCGTGGATTTATGCTAACAGGAACCAAGACTTCAAAGCTGCTTTCCGCCGTCTCTTCCGTTCTCTCTGCCTTTCTCTCTGCCTTGGCAAAAAGAGGCCTCAGTCATCAAACCAAGGCCCCGAGGGCCGACGGAATTCCAAGGCCTCGGATGCTCTCAGCCGAACCAACAGTATGGTGGGAGGACTGCAACATCTCCATGCCCTGTATGATAATGCAGATATTGTTCCTGAACCCGTTGCCATGGGAACCTGTAAGCCAGACGCCAAAACTCAGTGCAACGTAAAACCTAAGCTAATAGAGCATGACACTGTCAAGCCAGTTAACGAGATTGCAGTGGACGAACTCTGGAACATATAGCAATGCTAGGATCGCATGTTCAGTTCCTGTTTTTTGTTCCTCCCATTTTATTGACAAATGTAAGGCAGTACTTTGCAAGTGACAGTTTGCTTATAACAAATACAAATTTAGTTCCTACTCCCTTGTTCTTCACTGTTTCTATTCATGTTTCTGTTAGGACAAGGTATTCTGCAAAGATCTCAAGATCTCTTATTAACAAAGTTTGACTGTAATTAATAGTTTCGAGATTGCCCAATTAACTCCGGCCACTTAGTTGCTGTTGCTATGCCTCACAAGCCATCGCAAAAAAGGCAACACACAAGGCTGGCAACAATGAGGATTCAGCGCTTGAAGCATGAAAATCACAGATTCGTTGGAGAAAACTCAAAGGTATTTATGTTTCAGGGTCGACAGTTATCTTAGGGCACACTGAGTATAGTAGGGACCAGTAATACAGGGATGTCGTATATATTTATAGAATACATGCTTACTTACCTTTGAACAGCGAATCACCCGACATTGAAACCAAAAATCACTGGGGCTGCATGCGCATGGTACGGCTGAGTACTGCTTACAAGCATGTGCGTTTGTTTGTGAGCAATATGCTAATGCACTAGGTGGGTGCTGTCTGCGTAGCTCTGTTGTGATTGGTCATAAATGGTGATGCGGTTCGGCTTGATTGACAGTTCGGAACTATGAATTTAAATAAAAGACTTTCTGGCATTAGCAGCAATGTAGAAAAATAAAGCAGTCGCTGTTTGCACTTTTATACCTTCAAATTAACACACAGAAAGAAAATGAGTCATTCAAAAAAGGCATATTGTCTGCGCTCAGAATTAAAAATAATAATCTGTCTAATTTGCAGATATTACTTTTCGAATAAAATACTGGTAGAAAATTGCATTTTAAAACGGGAATAATTTAAAGAGCCTTTCTGTGATTATTGGTGCGTCGTTTCACTGTAAAGTCCCTCCATGCTGCTTTTTTTTCTTCAAAGTGACAGGTTTTACACGCGTACAGTTATGCTCAATATTATTCATACCCTTGTAATTTTAGAGTATTTTGAATCATGTTAATAAATGAGTGAGTTTTGTCTGGCTTACTTTTAAGATAAGTATGTGACAAACAACTGAAAGAATAACAACAAGTGACATTTTTTGTAATATATTATTTTGGGGGTATTTTATTGACATATTTCCAAAAAAGGTCATGTCAATAATTATTCATACTTAATAAAGTCACTCTTAATAATCAATAGAAAAGCCTTTGTTTTTTATCACAGCCTCCAAACGGCTTACAAGGTAACGGCTTACAAGGCCAAAGCATGTTTCCACCGGGATTTTCGCCCACTCCTCCTTCGCAAAAGACTCAAGGTCGTTGAGGTTGGAAGGCTTTCCATCACCCGAGTCTTAAGTTCCCTCCATAGATTATCGATCGGGTTGAGATCCGGGCTTTGGCTCGGCCACTCCAAAACGTCCACATGGTAGTCCTCGAACCATTTCGTGACTGTCTTGGCAGTATGTTTGGGATTGTTGACTTCGTTGTCCTGCTGGTAGGTCCAATGCTGACCAAGCTAGAGTTTCTCAGCGGACTGCTTGATGTTTTCATCGATGATCTTAATGTACTGCTCCTTTTTCATGACCCCAACCACTTTGACGAGTTTCCCAGCCCCATTTGCCGAGAAGCATCCCCGCAGCATGATGCTACCACCTCCATGCTTGACGGTTGGGACCGTGTTTTTCGGATTGTACGCTTCCTCATATGTGCCCGAAAAGCTCCGTTTTTGTCTCGTCTGACCACAGAATCGATGACCAGAAGCTCGGATCCTTGTCCAGATGTGCTTTAATGAAGGCCAGACGAGCTTTCCGATATCTCTGCCTCGAGAGTGGCGTCTTTCTAGGTCGGCGGCCATGGAGACCTTCCTGATGCAATGTGCGCTGAAGTGTCTGCCTGGATATCTTGGTCCCAGTCTCGCCAAGGCTGTTCAGGAGACCCTTCATAATTGTTGCTGGCTTCTCGGCACACTTTTCCTGCCAGACGCGGTAACACCTTCGACTTACGACCACGACCTTTAAGGTTTCTCACTGTGTGGAACTCCTTGTACTTCCTAATTATGCTCTAAAAGATGAAGCATGTAGTTAGATGCCTTGCTCAAGGGCGCGTCACAGGTACCATGGTCAGGTATCAAACCCGCAACCCCAACTTTTCACCCGAGTATCGCGAGTCAACGACCAAAACCACTCGGCCACGGCGAATCATTCTGTTGGACAGTTTGAACCACTTCTATCGGTCAAAGGGTAACATTTTGAGATTTTGCAAATCTGTAAACGGGTTTCCAGAACAAACAATTTAAACAGACCTGAAACATATTGTTCGGGCGGGCGACTATTATACAAATATTGACTGCTTCGAGTGGTATAGTAAAACTAGCCTCCCGAGGTGACCCACGGAGCATTCTATTTTCCCGAGGCGAAGCCGAGGGAAAATAGAATGCTCCGTGGGTCACCGAGGGAGGCTAGTTTTACTATACCACAAATAAAGCAGTCAATATTTGTTTTATAACACCTCTCCCACAGATTCTGCCCAATTTAAGCTTAAATAAAAATGAAATAAGTTTCATCAATTTTTGTTTGCATTCACTTTCCTACAGTGTCAACACCGCGTTCGTACAACTGCTAGCTGTGCGTGAAGTTGTTTTTGTTCGATCGCGCGCGTTACACGTAACGCAGGCGTGTTGCGCCCACACACACACACGACCGGGATCCGCGCGCGGGAGTTGCTAGGGGTATAGTACTTTTCGGAATGCATGGTATACACCAATCCGAGCTGCAAAGTCATGGTCCATGTACGTCCGCCATAGCTGGGGGCCATCCAGTGCCATGAACTGTGGGTTTTGTGTTGATGATATGCTGTCACATTATGTTGTCACTTCGAACAATTTTTCGCGTTTATTTGCTTGCGAAGCCTGTGTACGCGTACGCGTTGTGCGCTGTTCGATTTAACAACAAGACAAAGCGCCCAGTCCATGGCAGTGGATGGCCCCCAGCTATGGCGGACTTGCAGGGAAGGAGTCCTTAGCAACCGGATTGGTGTATAGTCTTTTTGGAGCACTTGTACAAAGATAGCAAAAATAGCCAACGTCACATGACACGCTCTCGACCAACCACGATACAGAATCTGTGGGCGAGGTGTTATAAAGTTAACTATAGACCATTGTCGATACGAAGCATACAACTCTATGATACGTAGCAAGCTCAGGCGGGCGACTATAGTTAACCAGACTAACCCTACCCCCGGGGCTTGGTTCCTCTAGTCAGACTAGCTAGTCAAACCACGCAGCGTTCGGGTGGCATCTACATCCTATGGTTTAGTCTATAACTATAGTCGCCCGACAGAACTTGCTCCTAGATGTTACCCGAACGCTGCGTGGTTTGACTAGCTAGTCTGACTTGAGGAACCAAGCTCCTGGGGTATAGGTTAGCCTAGTTAACTATAGTCGCCCTTCCGAATTTGCTCATTGTTATGTTTTGTTTACACGCGTGCTCTGCTATGGCCCCACAAACTGTCTGGTACACTATAAGGCACTCAAATCGTGACGTCATTAATATGTTTTAGGTGACGTACTACCGACTTCAAAGGCCATTTATATCATTTGCAGATGGAACTTTTTTACGAATTATATAGAAACAACAGCATCACATATACATGTATAACTATAAAGAATAATGTTCAACATGCATTGTACAAATTTCAGCCATAGGTCTAGTAATAATTAAGAAAACCTTAAAAAGCTAGCTTGTTTTTTTGCAAACGACTTTTCTTTGACAATTTATCCCACAAAGGTACCACATGTGGTGTTTGCTACCATTGCTATCAACAATTTAATTGTCTTTTAGTCGTTTTTTCTTGTCAACTTATGTAAAATCTTGGATCAGTAGGATCATTGCAAATGATGTAATGGGGCTTTAAATCGCGTTTGAAATAATAAACTTTGGAATCTTTTGAAATGTCTTGCTCGTTACGCCCCAGCCCCAGATGGATTTTACTCGAAATCGCTCAGCAGTTATCAGAGCCTGTATTTACGCCATTGGAATTCCGCATGCAATAAGAACCACAGTTAGATTGCATTTCACGGAGCGTTTCGTAGGCCATTTACCCCGACTCAAATTAGCGAGTTGGAATTCCCAAGCAATGAGGCAGTTATAGGCGATGTAAGAGGATCTCCAAACACGCGATCTTACCCGTTTTTTCGGTGTAATTTCAGAGAGCATGCATCGCTCTGGTCATATTTTATATCCCGTGTGGGGTTGAAGTTCGCAAAGCCGATACCTTTTGGGTTTGTTTTCTCAAGTTGAAGTATCGCCTTTTCATTAATTGCTCTGGGCTTCTTGTGGCAAAACACAGTGAATACAGATCTTTGTTAAAGGCCCAGTCACACAGAGCACGATCTCAATACGATCTATAGACAGTATCGAATAGCCGCCATTTCGTGGGGCAGTTTCTTGAGGACATGCATGGTTGCACATATTGTCCGTCCATTGTTGAACGGTTTAAGTAACAAAAGGTGCCCCACGAAATGGCGGCTATTCGATACGGTCTATAGCAAGAATTGAAAATTATGGAAATTTCGTGGCAGATCGCGCTAGGACGTGTTAACATCGTGTGAGTTCTTGAGATCTTCATAGGTCGTACTATAGGTCAGGACAGGTCGGCCAAGGACTGCGATCGCTTTTGGAGTGTTAAAAATTGTCGTGGTGATTCACGATTTACATCAGATCGAGTTAAAATCTTGTTGTGATCGGCATAGGTCGTACTGCATTCGTGTTGATTCTTGTTGATTCGTACTAGGATTGTGTCGATTCGTGTCGAGATCGCGATGGATTGGGGAAACGATCTCAACACGATTTCAACAAGATTCGACACGAATAGGCCTACACACAGTATCAAGAATACAAGAATTACCACGACCTATATTGCAATCTATGACGACTTGATGACGGTTTCAACACAATTGTGCAAGAATACTTAACCGTCAGATCGCGCCAATTAGTCGTATTGTGTCGTGTTAATTCGTACTGAGATCGTGTCGATTCTTGTTGGGATCGCGTTAGATCGTATACTGTAGTCGTGAGAGATCTTCATAGATCGCGGTGCATTCGTGGCAGAGCGTGTCGACTCTTGTTGACATGTCGATTCGTACTTGAATCTCGTTGATTCGTGTCGATTCTTGATAGGCCGTAGTGAAAGTCTTGTTGCGTTCGTGGAGTATGCCGAATTCACACGATTGGTCGTACTATATTCGTGCCGTTGCCATATTCGTGTTCTAAAATCCGTGGCGATCTACCGCGATGTTTGAAAATTTTCAAACGACGAAGGTCTTGGAGCCAAGACTATCCGAAGCTTTGAAACACAAAGAAGTTCTTGCGCATTGTGTAATGCAGACGTTTCGAATAACGCCAAATGGTTTGGTTGTCCGAAACCATTCTATTTGTTTCCGAGGATGCTTTAGAATTGACAAAAATAACTACATTTCTACCAAATGGGAAACATACTTTGATACAGGACAAGTGATTATCATTTCAGTATATACATGTAGCACAAAGTATGTACATGTGTATATATATACGCTTCAAAACACCTGGTGCAATACTTATGGCCATTGGCGTCTATATTTAGCACGCATTGTTATTCAGTGAAAACAACGTGTGCCTATTAGTGAATGGTCTGTTGATGAGCCTCTTTACAAATTGCTACTATTTTTAATGGTTGCATAAAACCTTTTGTTCATGTAAGTCCTAATTAAGCCACTTCTATAATGACACATATATCCATGGCATTGCATCTATCCATGACATTGCGTGCATTGAACGGCACCATTGGCAACCGGTTCGTGGATGTGCCGTGAAATGTGACGTCAGTGGGCGATATTGGCGCCAGCGTTATATCACTCGTTTTCACTCGCACGAAATTCTTGCCTCGAAAATAGCCTTTTGTGTGTAACCCTTATACTCTGGCGCCCCGAATAGACGAATTTCACCGTTCTGCGCAATTCCGCAATGAAATCGAGGCTCTTCGTGTCAAGTTGGCAGTGACTGAGTGGCATTTAGGAGTGAGTGTGTATCTATTCACGTGCGTATATAGTTCACTTCAGTTGCTGAACACGAAGAGCCTCGTTTTCAAACCCGGAAGTGCACAGACCGGTCTTAAATTGTTCAATTTGGGATTCGTTTATTCTTCATTTTCAAATGGAGGTGCCGTATACTATGCTTTTGTTGTTACCTGGACGCTAGTGCCTAGCAATAAACAATATGGCTGCTTTCTGTCATTCTTTCCTTGCGTGTGAGCATGGTAGGCCTATTAACTCGATCTGCACTTCACACCTACTGCGTGCACCGTGTCACATTCTGAAATTTAGTCTGGTCATCTGGATACTAAGTGTACATGTGAAAGGAAGTACGTCACTATCAGACGCTATTCATGTGAAACACGCAAATCAATGGTCTCGAATAAGTATTTCTGTTTCCTGTTTTAACTATTGAGTATCCGTTTCGTGGTGCTTGGGGTTCGATTTCAAAGGAGCTTTTTTAGGGAATATTGCCAAACTTTCAACAATAAAGGATCACGACTTGTGCATTTGTTAAAGGAGTGCGTCCAGATCACATTTTTTTGAGGCCCCTGTTTTTCCCATGGGTGTTGAGATTTTGATACCAGGGGCGTTCGAGATGCCTACACCGTGTAACACCAACGTACACTGGAGCGTTCTTTTAGCCATCACGTGATACACGAGTCTGCCCCGGTGGCTGACACCACTGCCCGAGCTCGCGAGCGGGTCTCTGGTGTAACACTCGGTGTAATGACGTCACCTATACCGCGGGTAGTAAAACATGGCGGACAGTTTGGAATAGTACGAAGAAAAACACAGATGTATGACACAAAATAGGAGGGAATAGGACTGTAAATACATTTTGCTTAATCAGTAGATGTCTGTGGGAATTGACAAAGTTTATTGCGGTACTTTAGGGCAACTATTTTTGGGTGGCGCCGGCTTCATTTTTCATCGTGAGTCAAACGATAACAGCGTTTATAAAGCCACCCCCCTGGCAACAACCTTTGACCTGTGTTCCCAGAGTTCAAAGCAAAACCCCGTGTGAAGTTCGTTTTGCATCTTCTGGGACGCCCTATCATTCGTCATGTTTTTATCATTACCATTCTGAAATTTGGCGCTCTCAATCTATTTTTTATACACTACTCAAAAGAATTAAAGGAACAAGAGAACATAATGTTTTTGTCATGGTCTATATGGGCTACCGTTAGAACAAGAGGCATTAAAGTTATGTGAATATCATTCAGGTGTTGTCAATTGATTCTCAAACAATACTCAACAATGTATGGCGAAATTTATTGATGTGGTAGCCTGTTAACATGACTAAAACATGAATGAACAAAAATATGGACATAATCATCTGGCAGGTTATCATGACTATCCGTACATTGTCCACGTTTTGGCAAAGTAAACGTTTATTAATCATTGTCTAGTAACTGGTATGACCTCCACGTGCTTGTATGCACTCCTGACAGCGTCGAGGCATGCTTAAAATTAACTGTCTTATGGAGTCTTGAGGAATGTTCTCCCACTCTTCAACCAAAGCCTCTCTGAGTGTCTGTACAGAGTCTGGAGCATGTTCTCGACCTGCAACACGTCTGCCAAGCATGTCCCATGCATGCTCTATAGGGTTTAGGTCAGGAGATCTTGCCGGCCAGGGCATCGTGCTGATTCCCTCATTCTTAAGAAAGTTCATGGACACTCGTGCAGTGTGTGCACGAGCGTTATCTTGCACCAGGATGAAATTTTCACCTACGGCAGCAGCATATGGCCTCACAACAGGTTCCAGTATCTCATCTCGATACCTCAAACCTGTTAGTGCACCACCAGCTACCACGACGAGGTCCGTACGCCCCTCCAGGGAGATACCCGCCCACACCATAACTGATCCACCTCCAAAGTGGTCAAATTCGACAATGTTGCAGTTGAAATATCGTTCCCCCGACCGTCTCCAAACCCTTACACGTCTATCATTGGTTGAAACAGTGAACCTGCTTTCATTTGAGAACAGTACTGGTGCCCACTGGTCCATCTGCCAAAATTGATGGTTTCTAGCAAAGTCCAGCCGGGCTCTGCGGTGTACTACGGACAAAATGGGGCATGTGGCTGGTCGTCTGGCTCTCATACCATCTTCATGCAGACGATTCCCGACTGTTTGATTGGAAACACGGACATCAGTTGCCCTGTGGAAGCTTGTGGCTAAGGATCTTGCAGTAGATCGTCGATTTCGACGTGCCAGGATCCTCAGGTATCGGTCCTGGGGAGGGGTAGTCACACGTCTGCGACCTTGTCCTGGCCTCCTGGTGTACAGACCATCTTCCTGAAAACGTCTCCACAACCGGTTGATGACACTTACGGACACATCAAAATGTACAGCCACCGCACGCTGTGCATTGCCAAATTCAAAGAGCTGGACAGCTCTAGCAACCTCAGCTTCAGTCAACTGACGGCGAACACCAGTAGTCAGTCCCAGCAGACAGACAACAAACAACAAAATTGGAAGAACCTTCATTTTGTTGCAAGAAGTGATAACAACTAGTGATGACAAGTGTACCAATACCAACACCTTATATAGGGTAAAAGAACACGCCTGTGGACACCCCCATGTCCACGTGTTAGAAGACACGCATGATTTCACCAACATTGTTGAGTATTGTTTGAGAATCAATTGACAACACCTGAATGATTTTCACATAACTTTAATGCTCTTGTTCTAACGGTAGCCCATATAGACCATGACAAAAACATTATGTTCTCTTGTTCCTTTAATTATTTTGAGTAGTGTATAAGGATATCGTCAAAAAACCCACCAATGATGTTTAAACTAATTTGTTTATGTTCCATAAAGCAGTGCAGTGATTACACCATCCTCTTAAAACAGTGCAGCTTTAACGCACTCTCTGATCGTGCGTACCGAGGCCCTGTTGAAACCGAGCCTATTTCGCTGGGGATCCGGAACAAGCGACAGAAATCTTGTTGCTGGACCAATCAGGACGCTTGGCAGTGCATTGCAGGCATTCAAATGAATACGTCATCTTTTGTGGCTCTAAACTAAAAATCACTGAACCGTGTCCATGTGCTTTGCAATGGTACTTTTCCCGACTGCCATGATAGTTTAGATCCAATTGCCATGGCAACGCACGTCACACTTCGGCTGTCTATTGGGGTCGGTTTGCTCGAACATATCAGAAATCGCGCGATATCTGCATAATGTTTTTTTTAGTCGAGCAACTCGTCAGATATAGTTTGAGGGCGCACTTCACACCAATGACTCGTCGAATGAGGGAGCTTGTCCATATATTTTTGTTAAAGAAAAGAATGGATTTCGTTCTAACCTAACGATCGTGTAAAATACCTCTCCAAAATACTATCCAAGAAAACGGGAAACTTGCAATCACCAATTTTTATGGGGCCTGGACACAGCTTCCAATTGTAAAGCAAAACCATTAAAGCAAAACATTTTAAAGCACAGTGCCTAATGGAAGTTATTTCTGGTGGCATGTCCAGGGGGTAGATTGGTTCCCGATCCCTATAGATTGGTTCGCTTATTGCGAAAATATAGGGATCGGTAAAGGGCAGCCATGACGGGCAGAATTCTGCCCGTCACGTGGTTATTATTATTATTATTTTTTTAGTAAGTGCGCAGATTTTGCAGTGACATGTGTAACTTGGCCGTGCGTGTCGAACATATCCAATTATGTAAATAAAGTACATTGCCTAAAGCAGAGGGCTTGGCCAATTTTTAAATATAAAAAACACAACGCGCACGCGCAAAGACGACCAATTACAGATCAAGATGAAGCGCCCTTTACCTGTCCTTATATTCTCCTGTGTGGAATATGTGGACGGGAACCAGTCTAGTCCAGGGGGTTACAGGGGCCGTCCATAAAGTACGTGCGCACGGAGGGGGTGGGGGAGGGATGTTGTTGTTGACATTGCGTACATCATGCGTACGGGGGGAGGGGGCGCGGTCCAAGCCAATGCGAAAATTTGCTTTTAGAAAATCGGGAAAGGATGGACAAGTTGACCATGGCTTCATACCTTATGTACAAAACATATTTATTAGACAGGCCACACATTTTTCTCACACATCACACATTTTTCTCACTCCTCAAATTAGATTTTCCATTAAATATTAATCAATGCTTGATGTCATTTTAATTAAACAAAATAATCACATTTATTTAAGACTTTGGAGGCGACATGCGAATCGTACTAGTTGTAGTATATAGCACTATATATGTAGTACTGAACCATTTACCAATGCTTATCAATGCATGGATGGAGGTTGGAGCCACTGCGTACGCCATGCGTACAGGAGGAGGGGGAGGGCCGTCTAAAAAGTCGGCATTTCAAGCGGACGTACTTTATGGACGGCCCCGACTAGCGGTACGAAAATTTGCACACATCCACTGAGTATGTCCAGGTTTTAGACTTATTTAAAGTCTGACTTCGTGTATAATGTACCAGTTATGCATATGCATGGTACTTCCCATAATTGGTGACTGCGATCTCAGGACCTACACCTAACCCCCCCTCCCCCGTAGTGGATGTCTGCAAATTTTCGTACCGATACCCCCCTGGCGTGTCTGCATATCCCAAGCCATACACGTTATTCTTTTTGGGCTATCGATCAAGCAGATAATTGAACGAGACGACGCACAGAACGGAAAATCCTTCGGGATTCAAAAGTAATTAAATAATATCCGTGTACAATTAATGAAATGCAAATTACAAGATTTATAATGGCATATCATACGGGATGGAAGGGAAGACACAAAACTGAACCCCTAATTTATTAAATGAACCACATGATACCTATGCCGGCGAGGATTGAATCAACGCATCGGCCATCTTATAGGCAAGACATTGCTTTACCTATATACTGCTCCCCGGTCCTTACGATCGCTTATATTTCACTAAATACATGTACTCTAGTGGATGTTATATAACCAGTTTAATTGAGCAAGGCATTGTCTTGACCAAAACGCAGAGTGATGGTTCTGGGTGAAATTTTGGGCAAAAGTGACCCTTAAGAAATGTGTGCGTGAGCTACCCGCTGTCCAGATCACATTTTTGAGCCCCACATATCTCCCATGGCTGTTCGGAATTTGATACCATTTCATTTGTCATATTTTTCTCATCACCATTCTGAAATTTCGCGTTCTCAATCAGTATATTTTCAAGGATATTGTCAAAACCACCGATGTTTTGTAAACTTACCTAAAAGCATTGTTGTCATTAAACCAACCTTTTGCTTCCACATCCAAATTGGAGATTGCACATTTTCTGTTTTCTTCCCAGCATGAATAGTATTTTTGCGACGTATTTTGTATGACTGTTAGGTTAAAACGAAATCAATTTTCTGGAAAAATCTGAACACGCTCCTTTAAACGCAGGGTTGAAGAATTCAAAAACTAAAACAAATCCAGGTTCGTTAAACAGAAATTACCAAACCAACAGCTTGATTAGGAGAAAACCTTTCCATGGATTTAATTAAAACGACTAATGAGGCTTCAAGTTAGCTTAACCACTTCACTAACCTACCGTGAAAGCTGCAAGCAGTAAAATATAATATACAAAACTGCAATGAGAACGGGCCTTCGTAATCTGAAGTTTGGTCAATGATGATCGTTTGTGAACTCCGAATTTGCTCTACGCAGTTCACATCCTAGAACAGACTTCAACCACTGTGAGTATAATATGTATAACATTTCTTTGAAATTGCTGTATTTTTGTATTTAAAAATAAAACAAAATATTATTTTTGATTTTTCATGCAATCAATATTTATTATGGCGTAAGGTGTGCTGTCATTTTAAAGTAACGTGACATTTATGTACAGGGTATATTCAATGTTTGCGAGTGTCTGCAGGCAAGTCAGACGCATCTTTTGATGACAGTTTTTATGTACTTTTGTCTTGACAAGGGCAATTGTTTTTAATTGTCCGAAGATTAAAAACAAGTCACATTTTTAGCATATTGGCGAAAAGGCCGGCCATCCACTTTAGGCCAACATTCAACTTTATTGAGTAATACGGTCTTTAAGTGCTTATCCGACCTGGTTCTTAAGGAATTTCGTTTTCTTTTTGTGTAAAATCTCGATTTTGATATAATAGAACTGCCAGTGATATAGTTTTACTATAAATGATGTTGTGTTTTTGTATTAATTAATGCATCCTGAGAGGGATGTTGAGCTGAGTCTTGAGTTGAGACTATTTGGCAAAATGTAAAATTGTTTTCAAACAATTATTGTTCGTTACTACTCATGGAAATTTGTCCACATTTGTATTGAATTTATTCACCTCGGCGGTCACATGCATAACACAAAAATTGGCTCGGGCAATTCACCCTATCGAGGCTATCGTCTGCTTAATTCTGTTAACGTTTATCATTTGCGCGTCCTGTTACATTGTCAAAAAATTTCGATAATATAACACCAATTTTCAGATTTAGGTGCTCTCTAAATGTAAAAAGAGTGAAAGACTCGCTCTTCAAAAGAGTAAATCCCTTATAAAAGCACCCCAAAAGAGTGAAAAACACTCAAAATCACCCCTCCCCCAACCCCCAAAAGAGCACTACAAGGGACAACTCGAAAAAGAGTTGTCCCTTATGGCTTTTTTAATTTCTTGAGTGATTTCCACTCCTTTGGAGTGATTTTCACTCTTGTGGTGCTTTTAAAACGATTCACTCTTTTGAAGAGCGAGTTTTTCACTCTTTTACATTAATTTTAGAGAGTGGGTTAACAGTGTTGTATTTTTTTAGGGCAACAAAGCTTCACCAACTGCAGGTTGAGATAATTTTATCCCTATTGCGTAATACTATTAAGAGATGAATGTTTTGAATCATTTTAAAAATGCATTTAAGATTCTTTGGCATTTTTTCTGGGCTTTTAACATTCACATAGGACTAAACTCGACGCCTTCGCCAGTTGAGTCCGAGACTATCTAGACTTCAAGCCAGCACACGCAATGGACTCGTTCCGGTACGTCATCCAGCAGGTGGTAGAATTATGTCGAGGTAAATATGAAATGAAGTTCGAGTAACGGCCGTAGTTTGAACAAATAAAAATACAATATGTTTCGCAAAAGTCTGTGAAGGAAACCGATGGCATTCTGGATATAGCGTACAATGACCTAACTATAGGGTATAGCCGTTATAGTCAAAACATCTACGTACAGTAGAAACCAGAGTAACACTTCAAAGAAACAACTACTTATTGCAGTTCAAGTGACACCTTTGTGTCCTGTTTCACAGGGCGATTGTTACCCAACTTTGTTGGTTAGCCAACTGGGGCTATCTCCCTCAGCTGCGACTCGGGAGATAGACCCAATCATCCAACACCTCGGGGGAATTGTATTCATTATTCCCCATTGTTCCCCACGTTTGTGTTCAAATAAACACCGTGTATGACTGCATGTTCTGTAGGGTGCGGATATGGCACAGAATGTGACATAGAAGGGCCTCTTGGTATGGAAGATGGCCGCATCGCGGATACCAGTATCACTGCTTCGTCCATATGGCAAAACAAACCTACCCATGCACAACAGCGGGCGCGACTCAACACACAAGGTGGGTGATTATACCTCGTCCCGTTAAAACACCTCTTCAATGGACTGCGCAGGCGACTTCCTGAATGAAGCCACCGTCCGCCATATTAGTACTCCCAAGACAATACTTTGCCCATACTAATTATATATACTACCATCACTAGAGTAGCCTATTGAGCTCGTGCCAATGACGTCATTTTGGGAGAAAAACAATGCCGCGTCGTTGTGGAAGCAATGTGCGTGCGCGTTGTGTGTGTCCATAGCGCGCGTAACGCGCTATGCTGAGGCTCCCATTGGTGAACTAAACCGCGTTACGCCCACCAGAGACACACACAACGCGCACGCACATTGCTTCCACAATGACTCAGCATTATTTGACTCCCAAAATGGCGTATTTGCACGTGTTCGAAAGGGGTCAATACCCTATGTGTGTTAAGTGGAATGCAAGTGATCGTATATGGGAAGGGTAGCAGTCCAGGCAAAGCATTGTTTTTGGAGCACATGACTAGGATGGACGCCGACGGTGCTGCGAATTCTTCACCTTCAAATAGAGGTGCAGTCTAGAATGCTTTATGCCATTCTCACAGGACGGTTAACGTAGTATTGATTCTGTACTTCATACCTGCCATGTCTGTAGCAACAACAAAAAAATGCCTGGTGAAGTGGATGCTAAGTGTGCATGTGAAAGGAAGTACGTCAGTACACCAGACACTATTCATGCGAAATACACAAAAAGCTAATTCGTAAATGATTGAATACCAGGGTAGGAGAGCTTAATGAAACCCCGGGGACGAGCTTGACTGCGCAGCCCCTGGTGGGTGAAACTAAATTTGTAGTACATTTGTTTAAAGATGCGACATGCATAATTTAAAACATGTATTGCAGAAAATTGTTTCAAAATGCTTTATTAATTTTTACACAATTCTAAATTTTAAGATTATATATCCACCTTTTCGTGTATTTATCTTTTTAATTGACTAGGCTACGCTGGAGCGTGGTGTGGCGAAGTAAGCGATAAGGATCCATGGATACAAGTCGATTTTCAGTCGCCTGTCCGCATAGTCGCAATCATCACCCAGGGGCGAAGTGACTATCAGCAATGGGTTACCGAGTTTCAACTCGCCTGCAGTGAAGATGGCAAGGTTTGGACCGATGTAGCCGATTCAGATGGTGCCCCGATCAAGGTAAATTTCACTCAAAAATTCCCTCCACACGCTTTTTATTAAAGCGACGCGCGTCAAATTTACAGGTAGAACACATGATTGGTAATCTCGAGAATTAGAAATGTTCACATATTTACACATAACTTACACAATATAAAGATGATGAAGGTATAGTGAGCTTTCCCTGAAATGATTTGGTCTGAAGTGCTATAGTTTTGGAGAAATGAGTAAAACAATTATTTTTCGTCTCATGAGACGAAAATTCACTTTGCTCCAAAACTATTTCGCTCTGCACCACTTCGCCCCGACCACTTCGCCCCGACCACTTCGCCCCAAGGGCCACCTTGCCCCCAAATCACTTTGTCCTTACACCACTTCGCCCGAATATGCCACTTCGCCCCAAAATACTTCTTTCACGGGCCGCGGTTCAGGGCAAAGTGGTTCAGGGCGAAATGGTTTTGGGGCGAAGTGACCGTAAAGCCTTTTTTGACTGTTTTCTCAAAAGTTAGACGAAGTACGGAGCTGGTTTTTGCTCAGGTTGGTTTTAATCATGCATATCTTCAATCACACAGGGAGATAAAACCATTTGCAACGGTTTACCAATCGTGTGTTCTGCCTTTAAAGTTGCACTGCCCGTGTTTGGGCCGATTTGGGCGTACAATTTAAAAAAAAAAGTTAAATAGGTATTTTTCTAGAATAGAAAAAGTTATCAGCTTTCATTTGGTACCAAGAACGTAAAAATCCGTCAAGAATTAATGCCAGTCGATTAAAAACAAGAAATGATTAAATGGCTGGCAGGTCATTTAATCGACAGGGTTATGACGTAAATGTACATGTGCGCGTACATGTGTACATTGTACACATACTATGTACATATGAGCGTACGCGCACATGTACAACATGTGAAGCACGTTTCAAGAAAAAGGCTTGTATCTCCAATTCCCGACGTCGGAAATTTAAGTTTTTGATATTTTTCGTTACAGAGACACGTAAGCTTTCTAAATTCGTTCGCTTGTGTAAATTAATTTTTTTAATCCTTTCACCGAAACACGGGCAGTGCAACTTTAAGCGCTGGTGTGAATCTATTTGGTGTGTTGGGTATTGCGCAAAATAACATTTTGTGAAAATCGGGGGATTTCGCTTTTCGTTTTTGGCTTCAGATTTTCTGAGGGGAAGACCATAATGAGTACCTGACCCCCACTGGGCATTCACAGAAAATAGACGCGCGGACGAAGAGTATTCATTTGAGGCTTATTTGCATTCTAACGTTTTCCTAATATTTTATTCAGTTTCCGGGAAACACTGATCAAGAAACACAGTTGACCAATACGCTTCCAACTCCTGCAACCACTAGGTATTTGCGAATCAAGCCAATTGAATGGAAGACAAACCCCAGCCTCCGCTTCGAGGTTATCGGCTGTCGACATGACGACTAACCGCACGTATTACCTATTATCACACCAAGCAATACTAATTGTGTCTATATACTCTAAGTTTTTATTTGGAACAACTTGAAGTTCGAACAGGAACCTGCCAGGGTAAAAATGAGGAATGTCCCCCAAATGTGATTTTTTAAAGATTTATACACGAGAAGAAAGACCAATTCTTTAGCTTTCCAATGACACCAAATTTATTTCTGTAGCTTACTGCATTTGGCAAATATGACACGAGAAAGATGACAGCGCGCCGGCGTGGCCATAAAGACTTTTCGAGAAAAACGGCTTCGAAAAAAACTTGTCACGCAGCTGCTGCAGATGAAAATCAGAACATCTCCTTTTTTTAACAGGTTTATTGAACATTTTAACACAAACAACTATGCTAGGATGAATCTTTAACACTTATGCAATGCAAATTATGCAACAAAAAAAAAACAAATCGATTATGGACAAATTTTTAACGTATATTTTGACTAAAGGCGCAGATTACGTGGTTTTGATATTTGGGGGACATTCCTCATTTTGCCGTGGCAGGTCAGTTAACTTTGAATGACCATTTTGACTTTAATGGAGTAAATAAACATGTACCAAAAGGGGTGTTAAGAATACTTTGAAGTGTAATTTTATATTAAATTTAAAGTATTTTCCCTTAAAGTATAGATGTACAATCACAGTGGGGTTTTCTGGGCATTCTTGAGGCTTTAGTGGTCTAGTGGATTGTATTAAAAACCCAGGTTAGTTCCAAAAGGTAGTGGGTTCGAATCCCGGTCCGGTCCATCCATGGTGCGTGTGCCCTTGGGCAATGTACTTTGCCACGCATTGCTTCTCTCCACCAAGGAGCAAAATGGGTACCTGAGAGGGCAGCGAAAGTTTATGTGTTTGATTAGCCGTTGTGCGCCTGAGGCAGCCGGGGCTGTATACTCCCTAGGGAGCTGAGATGGTATTTGGAGTGATTTAATGGAGCCCTATGATCAGGGTGATGATAATGTATATGCGCCTTTATTGGGATTTCCCCGGATAAGTGCGCGGTATAAATCCATATCATTATCATTATACATGTATTATCATTAACCTGCATTTAAGTTTGGTGGGTGCTTTGTATAAGTTTGTGATGTGCACTTGAGTGTGTATACAAGCTTCTTATTATTGTTATAACAATGTACATGTACCTTGAAGTGTATTTTTTCCCTTAACTTTTAAACTAAAATGTGGTTTCCCTGGTTCACCCGGTTTTTATGAAACAGTGTTACTCTGTTTAGTGTTCACGTATAACTAGTTTAATACCCGCAAATATGGAAGGATTCTCAACGCTTCAGGACCAAAGGTTTAAAAAACATGATTTTTGTTCTGTGCACATTTTTGTTCAAATTTATTTTTATAGGTTGAAGTGGGCCCCGTGCATTGACTAGTTCGATTTTAAACTAACATGGCCGTCGGAAAAGTACCATTGCAAAAGCACAGGGACACGGTTCAGTGATGTTTAGTTTAGAGCCAATTGCCTATAGGCAACCAACAAAAGATGACGTAAGTATTCACTTCGGCAGTCTATTGGGCGCAATCCAGACACCGTATTTGCCAGAGTTGCCACTGTACGTACATCAACGCTGGCGCCCAATTGGGCGTAATTGCTGAAGCTCATTGGACCATATGTCATTACATACGTACCACGTACATTATCTATTATAATATTAAGCTCTACATATGGAAACTGAAAAATGATGACACCCTTATTGTGTATATATGAGCTGACGCGGTCACAAAAACTGTTTGTCGGCGATTATATAAGCATTTTTATGAAGCACCAACCGCCAAATCGAGCTGGGGATCGTTGGTATACGTGGTATACATGTAGCCTACGTGCCAGCCATATGGAAACCAGCATGTGACATGCTGCTACATCGCGATGCCAGAATTTCACGAATTTGTGTTTTAATGAGTTTGGTAGGTGAAATGGAGGGCCATTTTCCCGGTCTTCAAACGCATTTCCCTTAATTTGTCTTAAGAAGGCTCTGTCCAAGCCTTGTCTCCAGGCTATAGTTACTCCGTACACTGAAAGGAATGTCGATGTTCATGACTAATTAGGTATATTTGCGTTTATAGTACCGCGTAAAATGCAATCAACCATTCAGATTAACACAAGCTGACGTGTTTTATTAAACGACCATCAACGTACATGTACTGGTACGGTTGAATTTGCGTGTGACGTTTGTGAATGGACGCAGCCAACCTGTTACAGAACATGTATTCTATTGTGTCGTGAGGCACAAAAGGAAGTTACTGCATTTTATGCTAGACCTACTACACGTTTGGCGCACAGATCATCATCCCGAGCAACAACATGTCAACAAAGCAATAGAGGACTACATCTTTACTATACGAAATGTTTCCTGAGTGAAAAGATGAGCAATACTAAGCAGTAGATTATGAGCGATCTTCTTCATGTATGATCATGGAACGGCGTACCATCTACTCTGAAAGAGCGGTCAAAGTTTGCCTTGAATAAATATTTGTACAAAACAGGCGATGGTTCGAACAGAGCATAGCAGAGCGACTACTATTTTGCAGCAAAAACCAGGGTACAGTGCTACACTGTCTAGTGTATATAGGTGCTCGTGGAGTCATGGTTGTGCACAGCAACCTAGTGTACGAGGAAAGGTGTTGACATACAACTGCTTCGAGCGTGCATCACTCGGGACGGGAAATTCCCTGTCTCACTGACGTCATTAAAATACCAGAGACAGCTGACATTCGAAGATTGCAATTATGAATGCTGCATCACCAACGATTGTGTCCGATTCGGGCACGTTCGTGGACCTACTGACCCGACACAGAGCCGACCTTCGGTCACGAGTCGAGTCGCTGCGCTGCTCCGTAAAAAGGTTCGACGAAAAATGCCGAATTCACTTCGGCAGCGGCCGCCGAGGCTTACCGAGGCGGAGGTCTGACGGCGATTTGGCATTGTGTGGGCATTTATCGTCAACTGTCGTCGCAGAAGGCGGAGCCGCGGACTGGACCACCTCCGGGAGTGACACGGACGAGAGCGTGATCGAAGTCTGTCCCATTTCGCAAAAGTTGCGACAATCGAGGACCACGCAAACGAGCACCCCAGCGTGCACGTTTAACGACGGCATGGGCACACACAACTTTGTTGATGGATCGATGCAAGTAAGAGATGCTTTCACACAAACCACCGACAGTATACCAGAGATCTCCAATTCCGATTTTCTCCCAACTTTGAAGGATCAAGTCATTAGCGATCAGCTGCCGGAAGTGTTTGAGGCCCTTGCTTCTCAGCGATCAAGGAACGGACTGCACCGATCTCGCGCGAAGAACCACATTTTTAATTCGCCCCTTGACAAGAGATACCAGTGTGAAGAATATAGGATCTCGGACATTCTAAATAAACTAAAAACCCCACGTAGTATTTCGGATAGCTCAAGAAGTAACAGTCACGAACCCAAAAGGCGGCACTTGTTCAAGAAAAAGTCCAAAACAAAAGCCAGAGCTGTAACGAATATCGGTCAAAACACGCCCGAAATTGAAAACACAGACGGCTTTGAGACCACATGTGATTGGTATGATTACTTGGACTGCAGTAGTGACGCCATCCTGACGTCATGCTATGACTGTCACGCCGAAGACGATTTGTGGAGACTGGCAGAAGAAGGCAGACTCCCGTGGAAATGTGATATGACACAGACGTCCTCTAGAGGACCATCCGGCCAAACGTTGGACACTTACTCGCCGATTAAGCTGTTCTACTGCAATGAAGTCGTTAGTCTCTTCGGACCTGTACGACTCTTTAAGAGACACAGAAGACAAAGGATTTACCCGCCAATGTGGGGATTGGTTTCCATCCCACCGATGCTTGGGGTCATCCCCGAGCATTAATCGCAGTTTCTACAATTAGCCCTTTGCATGTTTCACATGAGTAGCATCTGGTGTAGTGACTTACTTCTTTTCATATGCACACTTAGTATCCCCTTGACCAGACTAAATCTTTGTTGCTATGTGGTGCACGAGGTAGGTGTGAAGTACAGAATCAATACCGTGTTTACTTTTTAAGCGCTTTTTAAACTTGAAAAACACTACGCTACTTCATCTTTGATTACTAATCTTGCAGTGCCGGCTGCTAAATGATTCAAACTGGCCATTCAACACCGGCTCGCTTGCTGGTCGAGTGGTCCGACGTCTACTCTAAATAAAGTGGTCGGCAATTCATTTGGGATTGCTGGACGGGAGCATCATTATGCAGCAAGATATGTGGCAGAGGGTATCCCCCTACCATTGTTCCCCCATTGTGACTCAAACATCCAAGGAATTTCCAAGTTTTTAGGGGGAGTTGGTGCGTTAACAAGAGGGAAGAGCGTGTTGAGGAATAGGGGCGTTATAGGGGAGTCCCTTTGCCACATATCGTGATAGGTATTAGAGCGAAAGCCAACCCGACTGAATGCTTCATTGCAAAGTTGGAAAAGTTGTTTACGCGTCCTGAGCCCAATACACTCTTTGCATCGGCGGCCATGACAGGGGTTGGTTTTCTGATTTAAACGATGTGGCAATATCCACAAAGTGCCTTCTCGTGCACGGTGACAATGTGACTGGCCCATGTCATAGCCGCCGATGCAAATTGGATTGGAGATTGGAGATGTGTCTGATAAAAATCAGAAAGTACATTACGTCCTAAGCCCGAAATATTAGGTATGTATATCGATTTTCCTTCTAGCTATATCAGCAGAAGTGACTATGTCCAATATTGAACAAAAATAGAGGGTGCACGAGGAAAGTCCATAATGCTTATGTCCATTATTTAAATTTGTAAGGCAAAAATTGGCCATACGTTTACAAACAATTTTTGCAAGCACGCTGGACATAGAAAAACGTAATTGTTGAAGTGGCAAATCGTCACATCCTGCCAGAACTGGTTATATTTATTTTTTGGCGCACCCAGGGGATCAAGGAACATGAGACCCATGCATCAACATATATGTATAAGTAATATAAATCTACAATATTAATAAAATTTATGCTGGGATTTGATTTTTCAGCTACAATCAAACTTTTAAACTCGTTTTTTTTTCTCAAAATGACATTTGTGGACATAGGCTTTTCTGATTTTCAAAGGAGCGTGACCAGGTTTTTCAAAAAAGTGGATTTCGTTATAACCTAATGCACCTATCAATTGTTTCCCCCCTCTCCCCACCCCCGGGCTACCCCACCTAAGAGGTGGGGATTGTCACTTTTTTTTGTGACAAAAATCCCCACCCCTGGGGCAACATTTAGGTGACAAAAATCCCCACCCTTGGGTGAAAAACATGCGCATCTTGTATACAAATACACAGAAAATTTAATTTCAAAGGGTCAAATGCGCCACCCTGGGGCATGAAAAACGTGACCAAAGCCCCACCTAGGGGGTGGGGCAGCGCGGGGATAGGGATGGGTGGGTGAAACAATTGATAGGTGCATAACAATCATGTAAAATAATTCCCCCCCAAAAAACCTATCCATGGAAGAAAACAGGAAATGTCCAATCCCTGATTTGGATGTGGAAAAAAAGATGGTGTAACTGCACTGCTTTATGTAACGGATTAGTTTACTAAAATTCGGTAGATTTTTGACGATATTCCTAGAAATATAGGGCCTACGGATTGAGGGCGCGAAATTTCAGAATAGTAATGAGAAATATATGACACACGATATGGTATCAAAATCTCAACACCCATCAGAAAAATTGGGCGTGGGGGGTGTGTTCAAAAATGTGATCTGGTTACGCTCTTTTAAGGAGTATAATCATGGAGGATTAAGAAACAAACTTCCTCCATGGTATAATCCACGTTTCGAGAAAACAATGAAAATTGTTTCACAGTTTCACAGTAGGTATGTTGAAAAGCTCCCACAGGAACATCACTCAACTCAGAGGAGGGAGCCCATTTAGTCAAACTGTTGGCGATAGGTATCTAACCTTTGTTTGAAGACTGATGAATTATAGATCGAAGTTAATGAGTATGGGAGAGTATTCCAGTCCCGGGCTGTGTTTGGGAAGAAAGACTTCTGGAAGCAGTTGGTCCTTACGCTAAGTCAAAGTGGATTGACATTCCTTGTTGTAACTGTGCCTGGATGTCGTTTATTGAAGCTCAGATGTCCCTCAAGTGGTAGATTAATATTGTATAATCTTATGTATCATCACCAGTCTATTAGTAAGCCTTCTATGTCGAAGAGGTGGGAGGTCAAGAACCTTTAGCATTGCTGTGACTGAGCTCTCACGGCTGTAATTGTTGGTGATGAACCTAGCAGCACGTCTCTGGACAGCTTCCAATTTCTTGATGTTGTTTATTGTATGTGGGTCCCATACCGAACTGCAATACTCAACATGTGGGCGGACATAGTAGACCTACTCGTAATATAGAGCTATATCACGGGAGTCGGGGGCCTAATGGTTGATTAAAATGTTGGCCAAATTGCAAATTATGTATAAGCACAACAGTGACTTTAACACAAAAACTCTTACTGAGCTACATCGGGTTACCAGTCAAATCTTCACGCGATGACGTATAAAAAAACTCTATATTGCACACTAGCGCCACCTAGAATTATTTTTGTTTAGTCTGGTCCCATTTTAGCGCTGCGCGAAATGGAACGGTTGTTGTTCGGGTTGTTGGACGAACTAGCTCTAGCGCATTTCTAAAGCAAAAATGATACGACGTTGTCCGTCTCCATGGTGAAAATGACAGCAGATTCCGACAAAAACGACGAAATGGCGTCTGATCAGACAAGCAGTGATATCAGGTAGGCCTAGAAAACAATTTACAAGTCCGACGTCACATAAGCCCTCCTACTACTTTTAGAACACTGTAGAAGGCTAAAAGCGATGGCATAAAAAACCATCCTCGCCACTTTCCCGTTTTACTTTTTGGGATGTTACAAAATGTTAAGCTTGCCTAGCCTATTAAAAATCAAGCCCATAAATTGATCCCATCAAATAGGAAATGAAAAGACCTTTAATTGGACACCTTACCTTACTCGCCTACTTTTAGAAGGCTAAAAGTGTTGTTTTGGACGTTTTATATTGGGACGTTATCATTTTCTATATACACTTTTAGCCCCTTAACATTTTAACCCCCTTCGATCGTGTGGACCGTTCTTACACGCCCTCAAGAGGCCAGATACACATGTGTAATATCGTACCGTAAATTCCAAATCAGACATTTAAAAGCTCACCATGGTGGTCCTTGTAATCTCAAGACTTCTGTACCCTTGTCGTTCATTGTCCATGATGACTCAAACATCAAAAAAGGATAGAAGGAAGCAAAATCTGGAGTAAAATCGACAAATTTGGACAGACGGGAGACTTGACCACGTCATGCATGCTGACTTCGCTACCCACGTGATCGCATCAAAAGGAAAGTAGTCCCACCCACGCGGATGGATTTTGTTTAGCCTAGACCTGCCCCCTGTCTATGTGCGCTACGCTGCTCTCACTCATATACAACGCGTGGGGAAGTAAATTTGTGGACATGGGTCCAGTCTAGGCTAAACAAAATCCATCCGCGTTGGTGGGACTACTTTCCTTTTGACGCGTCTCAGCATGAAGTCTGGGGTACCATGCTCGCTGAAAATTGTCGATTTTACTCCAGATTTTGCTTCCTTCTATCCTTTTTTGATGTTTGAGTCATCATGGACAATGAACGACAAGGGTACAGAAGTCTTGAGATTACAAGGACCACCATGGTGAGCTTTTAAATGTCTGATTTGGAATTTACGGTACGATATTACACATGTGTATCTGGCCTCTTGAGGGCGTGTAAGAACGGTCCACACGATCGAAGGGGGTTAAAATGTTAAGGGGCTAAAAGTGTATATAGAAAATGATAACGTCCCAATATAAAACGTCCAAAACAACACTTTTAGCCTTCTAAAAGTATTACTCGCCTTCGTACATGTACGGTATCTTCAGTATTAATGACGTTATGCTTATGGCCATTTTTATACTCGGAAATCAGCATTTTGTTTTCTATTGTTTTTTTATAATATTAGGGAAGGCCTATTGGCTTAAATTAAAAGCTGTGAATGTGATCGAAAACAGTCAATACAATGACATAAGCCTGTAACTTCCCTTACTTTAAAAAGCTGGTAACTGGATGAAATTTTAAGTCATTGTAGATTGAAGCATTCTGAACAAAGCTATGATACACGCTGCATTGGTAATTATTATTATTATTATTATTATTATTATTATTTATTCATGCCAACAATGTACATCATAAACAAGATGGGCATAGTAGCGACAAAAGCAATAAAAATCACTGTGGTCGATCGAGGACCTGTCTCTCCCACATCAAGTTATGAAAAAAAGAAAAAGAAATAAATGTAAATACATGTGTATATGTAAATCCTATGGTAAATATATAAAATATACAAAAGTGAAAATAAAAAAGTGAATATAAAATAAACAAAACAATGTAAAGAGAAAAAAAGGAGACTAAAATAATGCACAGTTTCAGATAACTAATTACATAGCTACTTGTGTCCGATTGGACACTAAATACCAATATTTTGTAAATACCAATATTTTGTAAATACCAATATTTTGTAAAAAGCCGCTTGTAAATTTGGTGAACTTGCTAATAAAAGTCCATTTTATTTAACGGAGCACGAAAAGAGAAATTACTAAATAACAAAATAAGCATATTTCATCCTAGTCCGATTAAATTGGACGCCTACAATATCGCTTTTTTTAGGGACGTGGTATGCGATATCTGTAGGGCAATCGGCGGTAATGAGTTTTTATTAACTCCTAGTTCTCACACGCCCCCCAAAAAGCAACAGTTTTCACCCTAAAAATTGCCACAAATACACTTGACACGCCAACCGAGGTGCCAGTAGATATCCTAGAAAATACTCACATTCTGAAGAAAAGTGACATTTTCCGGCGCATTTCTAAAGATCGATATTGTCGTGTACATGTTTCGTTGTTTAAATGTTGTCGTCATACGTAACGTACGCATCAACCGACACCGCGTTGCATATAATTATTTCAAAGAAAAGTTTGCAATTTCCCCATCCTCATTTTTCTTTTTTGGTTCAACTGCAGTACGCACGAGGGAAACACAAAATGGCTGGATGCCCACTCCGACCCTGTGGCCGCTCTCAACACCTTCTCATCCTGTATGAGTAAGTTTGGTCTTGTGTTTCATGCCCCAGGGTGGGAAATTTGATACGTAGAAATCAGTGCGCATGTTTTGGTCGGAATTTTGTCACCTAAATTTTTTCCTAGGGCTGGAGATTTGTCACTAAAACAAATTACAATCCCACCTCTTAAGTGGGTGGGTAGCCCGGGGAGAGGGAGAAGGGGGGAAAAGGGGTGGGGGGACATTTAGCGTTTTGGGTGTAGCATTTGCATAATGGCTGGCAACCAAAATTTCTCACTTTCAAATGGAGGTGCAGTTTAGAAAGTCACAACTACACGTACGCTATTGTCGCTATCTGGTGCACGCCATTGCCTAATAATAATAATATTTATGGTGGATACTTATATAGCGCACATGTCCGCCCCACGGGGATGCTCCTGGCGCTGTTGCCATTATCACCGCTGCCATCAGGAAATCACCAGAACCATTTCGCTTTAACTAGGTGGCAGCCTGGCCAAGGCGCACAGCCCTATTAGCAGTTAGATTGTGGCATTTCCCATAACAGCTCCCCATATATCGCTTGGGTTGACGAGGCAATTGAGATTAAGTGTCTTGCCCACGGACACAAACACGTTGGCACAAGTGGGGCTCGAACCCATAAACCTTCGATCACGAGCACGGCTGTATACCCACTAGACCACACGTGCGCCTAGCAATCAACAGTCGGGGTGCTTTATGCCATTCTCACCTACGGTAAACACGGTATTGATTATGTACTTCACACTTGCCATGTGCACCACATAGCGACAAAAAAATTGTCTGGTTATGTGGATACTTAGTATTCATGCAAAAGATGCTACAGACTAATTGTTAGGTACATTACACCCATAACATTTAATTCAAGAACTGGATTGTTTTTTCTCTGAATCATCCAGCTTTTTCTGACATCAATGGAGATGGTGAGAACAAGCTAGTAATAGCCGATCTAGGAGTGGGCTGTACCAACATGAAGCTAAAGGTATACAAGGGGACTAGCATCATGAGCGAAAACACCATCATTGAGCTGCCAACAGGAGTCAGTTCATTCTTCATGGACACCAATGAGCCCAGGGTACCAGGTATTAAAAGTATATTAATTAATGAATTATTGCAATTAGCGCACATTAGGTGTATGGATATGTTCACATGTGCTACACATTATAATGTGTTTTAAAATTGTCTGCCACCTAAACATCGAGATACATGTATACATATTCCCTTGCTCTTCACGAGTGCTCGGGGATCTATTAAGTGCGTTACACAACACACTGTACCAACTGCTGTACATCCCTTCCGAAGGATGGAGCAGTTGTGTTTAAGTGCAAATGATACAATAAGACAATCGGACACCAATAAGTAAAACCAACATTTGCAAGAGTAGAACAAGTCAAACTTTTGCAGCGTGTTTCCGGCAAGCGTTAAACAAATACAATTGACGTTGCGCATTGTGCACGCATCCTGTAGCCAATCAATGTGCATTAAAATTGCATCAAAAATCCTACTTTTGATCCTCAATAACTCCATCTTTTACCAATGGAATTAAACCGAAATTTCAGATCATGTAAACAGGGCATGACAAACTTTGTTGAGCCAGTTGTATTTGCTCTGTCCAAGAGGATGAGTTTTAAAAGCCATACAGAATATGGGTCATTCCCAAAATTAGGGGTCCAAAATTGTTGGTGTCCCAGTTACGTACGACACTCTCTGCTTCAAAAATCACCCCTCCTGATCACAAATTCTCAGTAATGGACTGTGGCCTGTGTTCATAGGGGCAGCATCATCTCTTAAATATTTTGTTCTCTGATTCATGAAAAATATTTAAAACAAAAGACCATAAAAGCTTATAATTTGTTCCATGGTATTGAATAGGAGTTTGGTGTCCCAGGTTACATACGCCAATGAAAATTGGCTGTATAATGAGTTGGCATTAACCTTGGTGCCATATTTACACACAAACATTAAATTTAAGTGGCATTTGTTGAAATAAAAATAATTATTATCTACTGGGAAACCACTTTCAATCACTAAAAACACTTGGAAATCTTAAAAAGCATGTCACACTTTTGGACCCCTAATTTTGGGAGTGACCCATATGCCACTTTTGACTCCACATCCTTCATTGTTGCTAGATCGCTAGAGGTAGTGGCAGAAAGCGTGAGCTGCAGCCGAAAGCTTCTGAAGGAGTGCAGGATCACCCCTAGTGTCCTGGCACACCATCAAGATCTGACAACTTTCTTGACATTAATGGAGGATGCCAAGTCAAAAGTGGCAAATTCTGAAATTGCTTTTTTTTTTATATAGCTTTGAAATCTCACCCTACAAAGCTGATAAAATCGCTCGATAAAATTTGTTAGGCTTTAACATGATCTGAAATTTTGGTTTAAATTCATTGGCAAATGACAATAGATTTAATAATTTAGGATCATGTACGACATGTTTTTGTTTTGTTTTCTTGACACCTATACTTGACATTACTTCGTCGTGGTGTATGCCAGAATGGCATATAAGGGAAGACACACAAATCTAACCGCCGGTACCGACAGCGGTACCGGCTGCATGAAGGGAGAAACCACAGTCTTCCTCCCTTCGTGCAGGCGGTACAGCTAAAAAAAACTCCCGTTACGCCCTTCTGCCAGGCAGGTTTGTAGTTGAGCCCATCACAAGTCCATCACAAGTCCATCACAAGTCCTCACAAGTCCTCACAAGCTTTCAAAAGTCCACCAAGCGTTGACAAGTCCCTGGGTCTTAATTCAAGTCACAAGCTATTCAAATGAACTCCAACAAAGACACTTGTGTGGGACTCGTTCAGGACTTGTCAAGGACTTGTAATTTTATTGGCTCTGGACTTATATACTTGTGATGGACTCGACTACAACCCTGCTGCCAGGCACTGGTTTCTGGCACCAGAGCGTTTATTTCCCCTTCTGCCAGGCACATGACGACTTTGTGCCTACCATGGTTATCTGCCTGAATAAATTACTTTTAGTTATTGCGTGTTTCTATTGAGAACCATTTACCGGATAATGCCAGAAAAGATGGAAAATTTTCCCAGTAGAAACAGGTCTTATCCGCTTTTTTGTGGTAAATGGTGGAGAGCATTTTCCCCGGCTAGGAAAATGCCGAGGAATTTATCCGGTAGGCGTCAATAGAAACATGCACCGTTCCGCTCAAGTGCGCATACAGGGGAGAAAATGTAAACATGTGACCGCACAATGACTGATCCAATGCACGTGCTTGGCCCCTGTATGTGACCTTTACCCGGCAAATCCACGAAGTGCGTTAGAAGGCCAGCAAGCTTGGCTATTTTCTGGATAGAGCGGCTCAGTAGAAACTTCGCGTTGCCCGCTATTTACCGGCATGTTACCGGTAAAATTCCGGATCTTTAATAGAAACACGCTTTTAGAGATACTGCTTTTCAATTGACTAATTATTCATGTTATTTTTATTTGACCCCAGCGATAGCAGTTGCATCTGGTCCCTACCTGTACGTCTACAAGAATCTAAGGCCTTATTTCAAGTTCACCCTCCCTCCATTAGATGTTAACCCAGTGGAGCAAGACCTCTGGAACCAGGTCAAGGAGGTAGGACAAAAATATACTGAATTGCAAAAAAAACTTACCACTTGTTTAAAATGTAATGAAATTGTAACAGTTCAAAATAAAACAAACCAACAATTGCTAATTGAAACATTGGCATTTTATTGATGACATGTCAAGTTTTTGACCAAGATACACCATCTCATCAGTTTGTTCTACAGTAAAGAACAGAAGAGGGTGCAATGTCAGTCCCCTTTCAATAGCGTGTGTGGCCACCATTGATTTGGATACAGGCAGTGTATCGTCGGCGCATACTGCCTACCAGTCTTTTGATGGATTATATTGCAATCGTGGCATGTTGCTTGAAATGCCCATTTAGCACTGGCTATTTTAAAGCCAACATCAAGACATCACGTGCAGCTCATTACAATCATCCCATACCCCTTGGCTAATCACTGACAGTCAAAACAGCTGTTCAACAGCTGTGTCATGAAGTGACCATTGAAGGTTCAAGTGACCTTCAGACACCGTTTGGTCTGACAGTGAGGACACTATTGTCCACAAATAAGTTCACACATTACTACACGCAGTGTTATTGTTGCTATTTAAAGGTTTAAAAGGTGGTAAGTTTCTTTTGCGTTTCAGTATACTTGACAATTAAAAGAATGATAATTATATTTTTAAAGTACTTAATAAACTCCAACACTTTGTCTTTGATAGCCCACCAGGCTAGATTAACTGCAGGTGTTACCGGCTTGTTAACATTTTTACTTGCCCAAATATTAAATTTGTTAACATTGACATATGGGTCATTTTCTATCAAATCCATACTTTAGGGAGTCAGAAAGTCTTAACTTGCTTGAGAAAAATTCATTTCTTGTCCCAATTTTCCACTTTAAAAACACGGAACAACAGCACGGCAGATCGTGCGTGTCCATCAACGGCTTGGTGCCACAGTGAAGTACCAACATACTAGCCTATAAAAAACCTAACAATAATTGAAAAAAGAATTTACAAATTTAAAGGCACAGGCTCATCAGCAATGCGCGCGCGCCAAATTCACACAACAAAATACGGAGCTCTGTGCCTTTGCTACACGGAGCCGCGCACTTCGCGGCACGAACTCGGCGCGCGCACTGCTGACGAGCCCCTGCCTTAAATTAAAAAAAAAAATACTCTAAACAAAAAACAAATCAACACCAACCAGCCTCATGTACAGGGTCATTCAATTTGAATTTGAATTTAAATTGCACATGCATTATAATGTAATATAATAAAGTAGGGGATACAGCCTGTTCCCGAAAAGGGCTTTATACATCCTGCCCCTGTTCTTTTGACAGCGTGGAAAATGCTGGGTCATCATCCACAAAATTATACTTGGTGATGTAAAACTTGATACAAAGTTTCCCTACTACCAAAGATACAAGGGGGCTTGTGCCAGATAGACAATATCACCGTATATCCTGAACCATGATGGTAACTTACTAGGACATTTATCACTTTTCCAATTGAATGATCTGATAACTTTCCAGAACATTGTGTCATATTATTTGCTTCCCTCACCAGGACAAGATTGACGTGACAGTCCTGAGAGAGATGTTGGACAGCATCAGACGAGAGGGAAACGAAGGGGCACTGACTGTCAGGTCTTTGAGGTATTAAAAACAGTCCCTATGTACTAAAAATACTCTACTCACAATAAGCTAGGGATATTGTGGGGTGTACGCAGAGTTTTTAAGGGTATGCATTCCACTTGAATGAGTTTGTATATGATTAGACAATTGTATCTGCATGACAGACACACATTCTAAAAGGAAAACATGACTGAATATAGCAAGGCACTATATGCCATATCCAATGCAACAAAAATGTGAATGTATGAATATATTTTCAGTATTTTATTTATTTGATATCCAAATTTAGAAATGCCAAAAACTTAGGCTTAAAAAAATAATAAAATAGGCCTAGGCCTATACATCCTCTTGCAACAGTGCCCCTTTAACGCACTCCCTAACTCCTGCGTATTGTCACGTCGCTTTACAGAGTAGAAATTCCCTGAGATCTCAGGATGAGGCCTATAGTATTAGCTACCGTTTCCTCACAATTTAGAAAAGCAAAAATTCAGATAGGCCTAGGATAAACAGAATAAGAAAAACCAGAAAAAACATCCAAATATTGCGTGAAACTCGTCTCTGGGACAACCCGTGCCCGGGATAGCTGGTCCCAAAGACGTTCGCCCGAGACAACTCGTCCGCCGAGACAACTCGTCCGCGGGGACAACTTGTCCGACTCAAAACGAAACAGGGCGCCGACCGGATACGGCATGTGGGGAGAAAACCCACCGACCAACAGGTAAAATCACGTAGGCTACGGGACGGTAATCCTTTCACATAGTCCACAAATGACAGAATCTGCTCAGGTCGGATGTCAAATTTATAAAATAAATTATTTTTCATAAATCCATGACCTACATGTTGATGACCACGGCCAATTTCGATAAAATTTGAGCAGATTTTTGAACTCGCCCAGAGCCGATCAGGAACGAATCAACGATTCCAGCTTTAATTTCTGCATTTACTGGCCGATCTGTCCAGTTCCAGTTGCTTGGAGCAGTTCATGAGATCCTTACGAGGCATCGCTGATCAATACACATTTATTACAATCGCAGATATATTTTTAAAACTTCAGCTGTTAAACTTAAGGAATTTGCGTTTATTTATTTTGCAAGAAAAAGTAGTCACACACGCTGCACTTGTGTTTACTCGGTAGCTCTCGAAGCTTCGAAGAAAAGCAGCACATGCACGTGCACGCTGTTCACACACCACACACTCCCACTGGATTACGGTATACTCCACATGTATCAGCACGTCTATGCGAGTCCGCAACAGGGGGATGTTCGCGCAATTGTGGTAAGCGCAATTGCGGTTCTGGAGTTTGCGAAATGAACGGAATAATGTTCAAGCTTTGCGTACAGCCAACACTCTATCAGTACGTACGTGTACACGGTATTGAGCTGAATCCAGAGTTCGTTACAGTACATGCACCACATGCATGCGGTGTGGTACGCGTACGGTGCGAGTGCGATGTCCTTTTTTTTTGTACTGTCAGTGTCAGTACGGCCGCGATCAATGTACGACCGATGCGCTTTTTTTTTAGCGCTTTGCAAATGGACACAAAATGAGTTTCTGACAATGGCATGCTCGTTTTTTTTTTTTACAAAAGGGCACTGCGGCCAAGGTATTAAAAAGGCACAGCATAGTTGGCCGTGGAAACTGCATTTTAAAAAGGGGCATCACGGCAATTAAAAGGGCATCGACGGCAATGGCCGCCGTGGCCGTCGTGAAATTCCTTCCCTGGATAATGGATAATTGTTATGTAAATTCATGTAAATAAGTTAATTCAGTGTAAAGCTGGCTAGACCTGTGGTGGTACATGTATATAAATAAACATATAATTGAGCTAGGAGTGGGAAATACTTCGATAAATCTGTGTACGGAAAGAATTCAATGTTGGTGCTCCAAACACATCGCATGTTTCATGGAGTCGGTTGTAGGTAAATGAAATCCTTGAAACAAAGCCTTGTTTGGTTACCTCCACCCAGCTACATGCATGATGTGTTTGGCGGCAGATCTGGTTCGACGTTGTGGAACATGAAGAGAGAATGGATTAGCAGTGGTTAAATTGTACTGGTTATGGATACGTCTGTGATGAACACAACTTATACTGATGCTACGTGGACACTGCTGTCTTTTTGTCCTACTTGGTGGAATGACCCATACGGTATTATGTAGTGTGTGATACATGATACAAAACATACAGCACATAGGGAATCTGTGCAGGCAACAACACTGCTTTTTGCAACCCTAAATGAATAAATATGAGAATACAAAGATCATGTGTTCTTTTGGGGTGATATGAGAATATGTCACCTCTGAGGGGGTGTACCAACTGTGCCTTATAGCTCAGCTGGTAGAGCGTCTGCCCGGTTAGTCAGAGGTCCCGGGTTCGAATCCCGATAAGGCCCTTACGATTTTTCTCTTTTCCCAAGTTTGGTTGTTTCATTTCAATTAGCCTTTTAGAAGTATGGCGGAACAAAAGGAGAGGGCGCAATTTCATTTGGGTATGAATTTTTTTATCAATTGTATTTCTTTCCAAAAACTTGATTTACATTTTGTAATTATAATACATAGACAGAATTATAAATAAAATTAATAAGTGTAAAGTGAAAAACTGAGTTATTTTGCATTTTAGTCGATTTTATACCCACTGCAAAGTGCGCCCTCCTATTGTGTCCGCCATACTTCAAAAAGGCTAATGGTGATGAGGCAACATACCATATGTTGCGTTCTTTACGTTTCCCAGTTGCGCTACCATGTAACACCGAGAGAAAAATTGGGTTCATAGGGAAAACCTAAGGGAGTATACCAACTGTGCCTTATAGCTCAGCTGGTAGAGTGTCTGCCTGGTGAGTCAGAGGTCTCGGGTTTGAATCCCGATAAGGCCCTTACGATTTTTTCTCATCCCAAGTTTGATTGTTTTCCAATTGGGATTCAAACGAGAAAACTCTGGTTCTTGATTTCGGTGATTAGGCACCAAACAAAATATTCCATGCATAATTCTAAACACTCTTCCATATTTTCCCTTGCTCTAGTCTAGGGAATATTATTACTGTACCGGTACCTCATAGTTCAGCTGGTAGTGCATCTGCCAGGTGTGTTAGAGGTCTCAGATCTGAATCCCGACGAGGACTTCTGTGGCTTTCTCTCATCCAACATTTGGTTTAATTTCTGTCGTGAATAGGCAACTATCAAATATTGCGTTCATTACTTTGTTGTATTGTTTGTTCGTGGAATATCAATAGAAAAGTAGGGTTCTTTGGGGAAAACCTGAGGGAGTATACCACTGTGCCTCAAAGCTTAGTTGGTGGAGCATCTGCCTAGTGTGTCAGAAGTCTTGGGTTCAAAACCTGATGAGGGCCATATAACTTTCCCCTCATCCTATTTGGTTATATCATTTTTGTCATGAATGGGCACCATATCAAATATTAAGTTATTTGTTCATACGCACGGGTAAAAACCCGGGGATTATACCACTGTGCCTCACAGCCCATGCAATACAGCATCTGCCTGATGTGTCTTAAAGGTCTTAGGTCCGAGTCCCGATGAGGACTACAGTTTTCCTTTTAAATAATCCTGAATTTGAATCTGTTTTGTGGCAGATACCTGATGTTACAAGACAAAGACCAGATGGAGAGCTTTGCTAACATGCACAAGCAAACACCCATCAAGAGACAGGTGTGCACTGTTTCATCTAGCCACCTGTCCACCCGTCTTTTGGACGGGCAGTGTGTGATTTTAGACAAGCACTTTGCAAAATGGACAATAAAACATGACGGGTAGAATTTTGCGAAATGGACATTAAAAATGACAGGTGGATTTTTGGTTTAAAATGTACACACATACTTGAGCGATTAAATTGCATTTTTGTTTAGAATGAAAACATAAAAGTACCTTGTATAATCTGTGCGGCAGGCCGCCGCGACCTGCCAGCCAGCCGGCTGGCTTTGGTATGTTCGCGAGTTGCGACTCTTGTACATGTACATGCTGTATGCACACACTGACATAGTACGTACGTACGTGTGCCCTACGTGACCACTTGACTACATCACGATTTCCAACTTGCCTTGAGTCGGTAACCGCTTTATGCATTTGTGTGCCTTTCAATTTTTGCCAGTCATAGGACGGGTACATTTTAACTGCACCTAAGTAGGACAGGCAGTTTTGGAAATCCTAGATGAAACGCTGCAGGTGTGTTGAAAAACAAAACAAGGTAATCCAAATTTAGAAGGTTGTTTTGACCAGACTATCAGTTTACCAGTAAAAAGATGGTAGCATCTTAAAGCAGAGGGTATGGGCTTTCCAATGATACCTGGGTTACTTTCCCAGGGTCGCGCATCACTGAGTACTATTGTCTTGAAATTGAGATGCAAAATGGGTGTTGGTTTACTTTCATGTTGAACTAAATCAAACAGAATTGACACAAAATTGAACAAAAATGTGGCAAATCAATGCAAACAAGCTCCAGTATTTATCTTGTGTTCGTTGTTTTTTCCAGACGGTGATAACTTGTCTAGACACAATGAAGAAATCGTCAGCTGATGAAGATGCCATCAGCTGCATTGTGGTTGGTACTGAGAGTAAGGAGGCCTACATACTCGATCCAGAAGCCTTCACCATTCTTGCAAAGGTACATTGAAACCCCAATACATCATTTGCAGCTACCCAAAATTTAACTTCACGAGTTGACAAGAAAAATCCAACTAACAGTACTGATAACAATGGTAACAAACGCCACATGATTTTTTTCCTGTGTAGAATGGCACCTTTGTGGTAGAAATTAACAACTGAAGGTGCTTTAAAAAAGAAAATGGCACAACCCGCCCCCTCACCTGATATCAATAATTGTTTCTTACGCTAGCCCCTGAGTCTTGTAATCTTTAATGATAGGAATCTTGTATAGCACTTTTCATGCATACGTTGGAACAAATTATTTGCTATTGTATAGGTGCACATTATGCAAACTGTGCATTCTGTTTTGAGCTTGGATTTGGTTTTTATGCTACAATGTATGTTGTCTACCATGATTATATTTGTGCAAACAGCGTTTAAAACATAAAACAACTTGGACATGTCTGGTTTCAAACACTGTGTTTACACTCGAACCGGCAAAGGTGGATACAGACCCAGAATTTTTATTGTGACCACAAAACTGAACTTTTGCCGTATTAATTACACCACACATTAATTCGGTTTCAACCCACCTTCAGATACTGCAAAAGTTACCACTAATAGACTACTAAAGTGTGACGTCAGTTGCCATGGTAATCGGGTCTAAACATTCGCTGGTAATCTTAAACGTCCATTGGTATAGCGCAGGGAAACAGTTCACTGGTTTTAGTGTAGACCCAAAAACCATGGCAACACACAAAGGGTGACGTTTTCACTTTAGTAGTCTATTGTGACCGAAGCTCATGCGTTAGCTGTTATGTGTTGTGGAATGGGTGCCAGAGTGGTCAATTAAATCTACCACACGGCAGGCACTACCCCAAGGATACTCAAAATGCTGAATCTGTATTCGGGTAGCGTTTACACTACAAGCAACCTAGTTCAACCCCACAATTGCAGAGTTCAGATTTAACCCTGCCATTGCGAAGTTCAACCCTACCCAAAAGTTGACTTGAAAAAGGTGAATCAGACCCGGGTCTGATTCGCCTTGTTCAATTTACCTTTTGCATTTACCTGGCTTTAACTCGCCTTTTGGGAAATTGTGGAGTTGGATTCAGCAAAGGCAAATTAAGTGTAAACAAGCCTTAAATTGTTTGCAATAGTCTACATTATTTTGAAATTGCACAGGAATTTTTATAAAATAATTGACGACTTTTATGAATGGCCATTTTCACAAATACGATTTTGTGGGAAAACCACTACAAAACAAACATGATATAGAGTCAGAAAAAAACAACAACAATTTGTAGACCTAAATTTGACAAGAAAAATGGATGACCACAAAGATAATGTGTTTATGGATTTAATTTCAGATGACAATACCTAGCGTTCCCGTGTTTGTGAGCGTAAGTGGTCTGTACGATGTGGAGTTTCGTATTATCGTCTCGTGTCGAGATGGGAATATCTACTCTCTCAAAAGGTACATTTAGCAAGTAAAAACATATTGATCAGTGTTTTTTTTGTAAATGGGTCTGTCCACAGTAATGGGGTACATTTGAAAAATAGGTCAATAATTCCTTTCAGATGTCTTTAGTTTATCTCAGAATTAAAGAAATGTCCTTGTTTTGTTCTCAGGAGATAACTTTTTCCTAAAAAGGTAAGAAATTGCTGCCACAACATACATTTAAAAAAAGCTTGTGTACAAATTTTCCTATTACGTATGTAACGTGGACAGACCATTTTGTGACATTTATTTCTGTTTTGTGACATAAATTTGTGCACTGGTTTTTCACAAATGTATGTTGCAGGACTATTTTTCTTACTCCTTGGTGAACAAGTTATTTCCTCAGTTTAGCTTGATAATTAAAAGATATTTAAAAGACATTTGAAGTGAACTGGGACCTTAGATCTTGAATGTTATAAAAATGTACCCCATTACTGTTGAAAGACCTAAATTGATACTTACCTACTTAATTTTACAAGATTTCTGCAAGACTTTTGTCCATTTTGTGTTGAAAACTTCAGTTCATTTCCTATGTTTGCATCCGCATGTGCTTTTGCGACGGTTGTACAGTATGTTTTGATACTGTATTCACCCGAGCATTGAACACACGCACATTGCACTCACTCGATGCATGATGCACGTGTTCGTTTTGGCGCGCCCAGTTTGGACACACATCGGATTGGGCTCTCCACTACACATATCAGAAATGCACAGTATCTGCAAAAGCTTCATTTTAAGTTGTCAACATTTTCACTGTTGTACAGAGTGTAGTATTTTTCAAGACCCCCCAGCTCCCTCCCCCTGAAATACTACTTGAAATGTATACATTTTACAGTGCATGTAAAGTCCTACGCGGCCTTCTACCCCCTCCGCCCTTTTCTATGCTTTTCAGAACCGTAACAATATTGACAACTTTGGAGGGCCTTAATATAAAATGTTGATGTTTTACTGTTTTCAGAGGCATGAAGACAGCTAAACACTGTGTGGAGCTCAACAGCCAGCCCGTTGGGTTGGAGAGGGTGGGCAAGAACATTGTGGTTGGATGTATGGACCAAACATTACAGTGCTATACGATTAAGGTCAGGCATGCACAATATTCCCTTATTTGCTTTTAACTTTTAACCTTTAACGGTGGACGTATTGGAGCAATGAGTCCAGTGAACGATTTCATTCTGAAATATTGGATAGCAGATTTGCTATGCAATTTTTTATTTTGTTTAGCAATCCAGTATTTTTGTATAGCAAATTCAAAAAATGCGTGATTTCTTAGTGGAAATGGTTTCTACTGGCTACAAGAAACAACTCATTGTGTGTGTAAGACATTGGTTTACACATCGCCTTTTGAATGTCAAAAATCAATAAAATAGTTTTTGAGTTACGTCGAGACGGGAACTAACTTTTTGTGATGGGTGTATAATGCACGTGGGTCCGGAAGCACAGTAGGAAAACAATATGCATAAACTGGTACCCATCTCCAAAGGCATTATAGGCAGATTACCAGTTGCACAATTTTGTTTCCACTAGCTGTCCGGACACTCTTTCGCGTCGCGTCGCGTTTTTTTTCCCCTGAAAATGTACTAATTACAATGCAGAAATTTAAACAGAAATCAAAGTTTTAAGCAATGCCTACCAACTTAGGGGATATAAAGGAATACTGCTGCTTATGCTGCAGGGAAATGGGATGGATTTTTCTGCACCTGCCAGGAAAAACTGGGACAACTCTGACAAACTTTTCCCATGGAATACATCGCACCCACGTGCAACTTGTACTTGCTGTAAGCCGTCGCGGTACGTTGTTCTGGTCATTTTTCCATTTCCTACTAACATTAACAAAACTAATCTGGAAGTGCATGAATAAGGACTAGATGTTGAAAAAAAATGTGTCGCAAATTGCATCGCTAAATCAAGTCACTTTGAAAAGTGGCATCGCATTTTGCGATGCGATACAGGGGAAATCGTTCACTGGAGTCTGACAATTAGCATGTTTCTATAGGGAGCACCTGCATTAAAGGAGTGTGTCCAGATTTTCTGGAAATTTGATTTATATCTAATTTAACAATCATATTAAATACCTCCCAAAAATACTATTCATGACAAGAGAACAAAAAAATTACAAATATTAAGGTGAAAATTTGAGAGTAAGTTAATGACTTGACCGTAAATAGTGACACAACCCGAAATCGCGCTGTTTCGCTTCCATACCAGAATTCGAAATCGGACTAAAGTTTGCTTTTCCGACTACATTTCATAATACTAGCATAATTTTTACTCGCATTGGAACCTCCATGCGAAATATCCAAATGCACAGGATCAGTACTTCGAAAGAAAAAGACATTTAATGACCCATTTTTGAACTGACATTGACAAAATGTAACAAACATATCCGGTGCCGTCTGGGATTCACGTAAATGGGACAAACCGTACTAGTGACAAAAATGCACCATCCCTAGATTTTTATGCAGGCGCATATGTGGCGGTGTATTCAACAGGCCTGCTGTCGATCATGTCCACTCTCTAAAATTAGTTTACAAAACTTTTGTGGTTTTTCGACGATATCCTCGGAAATATGCGGCCTAGAAGCGCGGGAGTTTCAAATTCGTAATGAGGAAAATATGACGGATGTTATGATATAAAAACCTCGGACCCATGAGGTATTAGCCCGGGAAAAGTATGGGAGAAAAATGTGATCTGGTCACGCTCCTTTAAACTTTTTTTTTGGTCGATGCAGTGCGCAACGCCTTCAACCGTTATCTTGTCTATTTCTACTGGAGACAAGATATTGGTTTTTTGGCTTGTGTGCGTGGCAGTTGGGATGACACGCTCAATTTAAGAGCGTTATCGGCCATTTCTACTGCTAAAATACCATTGCGCGCATCGGCAAATAAACGTATAAGGCTGTTTATACCGGAAGGATAACGTTTCGGAAACAGTTATCTTTTGAGATCAATCGCTGATTGGCCATTCATTTCCTGTCACTTCAGGCAGAGTGGCGCACCCTGCCTCAACAGCTCTTACGTAGGCTGGTGCTGTCAGCCTTGCCACAAGAGGTGTTCATACACATTACTGACTGATAAAATGATCTTTCGGTCGGAGTATAATTTGTTTTTTTTTAAATAAAAGAACTGTATAGACTGCTTTACAGCGATATCATGACCTCCACCATTTTGGGTGTCATTTGACAATTATGACCAACGTGGCCTGGGTGCTGACCAGCAAAAACAGTGAGAAAGGCATATTGGTTGCACTATACCTCTGCTGCTTAACCTTGCTTTAGGTTGTTGTGCCATGGCTGTCACGCCGAGTAAGGGCGGGTTCACACTGCACTATTTTCATCCGTTAGACGTACGTAAAATCATTTACGTCATAGCCCCATGTGTTGTTTCATCGGTCGATTTCATCCACCTAAGCAAAGCTAGCTTCGATTCTGACACCCATTTAGCTACACATTGAAAAACAAAGAATACATCCACCACAGGATCTTTCAGCGAACCGCTTCAGAAAACCATCCTATGTTGGATGTATTTTGATTGCGCTGCTGTACGTACAACAGACACAACGGATGAACATTCGATAGACAAGTAGACTTGTCTTTAGTTTCGGCTGCGAAACAATTCTTTTATATTTTTCACCCCCATCACAGGGCAAGAAGCTGTGGACTGTGTACTTGCCTGCCAGCATCACCACCATGTCCCTAATGGACCACAAACAGAAGGGGTTTAAGGCTGTTATGGTGGCCCTGGATAACTGTGAGGTTCATATCTACAGGGAAAAGTACCTCATCAACACCATCAAATGTGAGGTGGGCACAGTCAGTCAATATGTGTACAGTGTGATTGGATACAATACGCTACTTTAGAAGCTGAAATATTCGCGGTGGTTTTATTTTCGCGCATCCCGCGAAAATAACAACCCGCGAAAATATTGTTTGCAACAATTGTGGCAATCCCTGTTAAGGTGATTTTAAGGTAATTTCCATCCGCGAAAATGTCAGTGATGTTGAAATGCGCGAAAATATCTGTACGCGAAAAATATTGGCTTTTACAGTATATTCATGCAAAAGGCTAATTAGGTTTTTTTTGTTGAAGAGGCAATTGAAAAAAAACCCCACATTTTTGCCGCTTGGGGCACCACATTATGTTGTCTTTAGAGTACAAATGCACAATTAAGCAATATCGCAACTGGGAAGGATAAAATACCATGTGTGAAAGTGCAGCTTCATGGTTGGCTACGCATTAAAACTGTGGCCCCTGCGTAGTGTACATTGCATTGTCTCAGAGCCTAGACCAGCACTTGTGAAAGGACGTCTCCTTCTAAGGGTGTCACATACCTGAAATACATCATGCGTGACTTGGCAGCTTGCATCTGAGGTATAGTCGCTGAAGACATTGATTCGATGACGGCCAAAGCGAACAAAAATACAGTGATCTTTTGAGTGTTGATTTAAAAACCACTGTCATAAACATAAAGATAAAGCTAATAGTCTCAATTTATCAATTTAGATGATAAAATGAGTTTTCAGACATTTTACAGGCTCTTTGTTTGTTCCAGGACGTGATCACCGGCCTGCAGTACGGTCGCTTCGGCCGCGAAGACTCAACCTTAGTCCTGACGACGAGGCGCGGTGGCTTACTCATCAAGATCCTGAAACGCAGTGCCATGTTTGAAGACCGTGACATGGCCCGTGGCCCACCGCCGGCCCAGGCTCAGAAACTCAACGTGCCTAAGAAGACCAAAGTCTTTGTGGACCAGACTATGAGGGAACGTGAAAATGGGATTTGTAAGTCTGTTTTTGATATTAGAGAGATTTTGCAAGCTGCCGAATACGCGAACGCATATGTTTAGCTATCCGTAACCATTAGTGGCATTTCTGTAGTTTTTGCAACTCTAAAACTACAGCGTGATTGCTAAAATTAGTCTATTTCCAATTCTGGGAAAACTTCCCAGCACAACACGGCTTTGATAGTAATTTTACTTTCAATTCAAAGTTTTGAAACATTCAAAAAACGTTGTGGACATTTACAATTCATGCTTTTTTCAATCTGTCTACGGAAAATGGGGACAAACACTAGAAATCCAACATTTCACTGCGTTAAGTGCTCACGTATAGTGAGCTCGATATCCGTGCTATACAAATGCGTGGCAGATAGCCAGTTGTGTATGATGTCACATGACCACCAGAAACTGACATATCCGTCGCACTATTCATGTCCATGCGCTTGCAAAACCTCTCTATTAGCTGATACAAGTGATACAAGAAATGGTGGCTTGTAGGACTAGAAGTGACTGAAAAACAGGTTGAGGGCAAACATTTTTTGCGGGAGGACAAAGATATTGTGGGGTTGTAAAAAACTGGGGGTGGACTGCTCCACAAAAATGGAGGGCCTTGTGTTTGGTGTATTATTTAGTAGTGGTTATAAATGTTTTAATCTTGGGTTTCACTTGGCTTGACAAATTATTGTGTCCATAGTCCATACTATGGCACGCCAAAGCGAAAAATAATTCAACACTCATAATTTAATATTGACGCATATTTTCGAAAATGTTGCGCAAAACAAAACAAAAAAGGTTGGCATGACTTTTAAATGTTGATAGACTGTTTGAAACTGGCATACCAGTTGAGACTTGTTTTTCACTTTGGCGTGCCATAGTATGGACACAGTAATGGCGGATAGCAACCAGTTGTCAAGCCATGTGAAACCCAATAATAAATGTTTTATACATTTTATAAATGTAGGTCTCAAAGTGATACAATTTTTTTTCTAAATTCCTCTTTGTATTCGCAGCAATGCATAGAATGTTCCAGCATGATTTATATCGACTGCGGCTCAACACTGCCAGGTCGTTTGTGAAATCGCTGGAATCTAGCCTCACGCCGATTTCCACCAATCCTGCTGAGCCTCTCAAACTATCTGCACAGGTGAAAAAAACTTGCCTATGGCTTTAACTAATCTTCAACATGTAAGTCTTTCAACCTTTAAAGCCCAATACATCATTTGCAGTTACAAGTTGACAAGAAAAACGTGACTAAAAGTGTTGATAGCAATGGTAACAAACACCACATTTCCGTGTAAAATGGTGCCCTTGTGGGAGAATTTTTTAAGTTCTCTGCAGACAACTATTTTACCATTCGTTTGTACACAAAAACCACGCATGGATTTTTCAGGTTTTCTCAAGTATTACTGCATCTATATGGCTGAAATTTGTACAAGGCAGTCTATAAACATTATTCTTAAGTTATAAATGTAATGCTGTTGTTCCTATTTTTAACCCCTTCACGACCGGGAACTGCATATGCAGTTTTTTTAAGTGCGATTGTCTTGGGGGCTGATATACAGAATTAGCCCATGAGTCAGTACATACTAGGGTAGAGCTGGTCTCTCAACATGTTGGTTTTTGGTTTTTGACCTGTGACTTGACTCTGGAGAAAATGACTTGTGAACGGGCTTGGGAAATAAAATTTATTTACGACTTAAAAAAAAAAGCTAGTCATCAAGTCTCTAGCCTTTTGACAAGGCCTCATGAATTTGGGCGATTTGGTGACTTGAGTAGAGTCTACAACACGCTGAGTGTCTCATTCACTTGGCCTTTTTCGAACTGCGAGGCAATTCCTATGTTTTTCTTTATAATCGCTACCAAAGTTGGAAGCGAAATCAGCCAGTCACGTGCAGGTCACCCTATGCAAATTACGTCGTGTGCTCTACATGTTTTCAAAATGTTTATATGTAGAGTGGGGCGCGGGTAATGATGTTGTGATGCTGCACGTTCGGGTCAACTACTTGCAGGTAATGAATAATGTAGCAGTAGCCAGTTCGAAAAAGGCTTAATGGCCAGAAAAAAGCTTCAAGGCATAACGTTCGCCCAGCCTTTATATACTCCGCTCAAGACGCTCAATTATCCCACATTTTACCAAACAATATAACCCCAAAGCCATAAAGCCTTGCCAAAAGGCTATCGAGTCTCCAGCCCCAGAGACATATATAGCCAAAACTGCAAGTGCAGTCCCGCTCCAGGGGAATAAATTTGAAAATAGTTAGCCGCTGCGAAGAGGTTAACAGTTTTTCCAATCATGTAATTTGTTTTATATCCAAATTGTGATGCCTCCTAGATCCAAGGAATTGGACCCACATTCAAGCTGACTGTCAGCCTGCAGAATACGTCCCTCAACATTCCCTCAATGCAGCTTCTTATTACATTCCTCTATGATGAGAAACTCTACTCGCTTCAGAAGACATTGATTCAGGTTTGTACTCTGTGTTTATTTCACTCCAAGAGACACACTGGGTATTGGTGTTGCTTTTTCTAAATCAGTCTTTTCACAGTAATAAAGGTGGGATTTTGGCAATACAGACCATGTTTTGGAGGATATATCTTTGTCTGATCTCACAATAAAAGAAATAAGTTTAAGTTGTTCTGAATAAATAACTTTGCCCCCAAAAAGGTTACAAATAGTGTGACAACATGCCTTTCTAAAAACCCTGTTCACCAATTTCCAATACGCTCGTAACAGGGACGGGTACTTGTGTTATGTTTTAGGCCATCCCGGTTACGAGCGTATATTGGAAATGTTTTTTAGAAAGACATGTTGTTGCACTATTTGTAACTCTTTCAGGGCCTAAGTTATGTCTTTAGAACAACTGAAATTTATTTCTTTTATTTTGAGATCAGACAAAGATATTTTTTGGAAAATATGGTCCGTGTTACCAAAATGCCCCCATTACCGTGGAAAGACCCAAATACAAAAACCATTTGCCCAATTTAAGCATTTCAAAATAAACTCCTCAAAAAAGGTTCGGAAAGTCAAGTTTGACTGACGATTTCTCTCTTGTTACTAAATCATTTCCTTTGAATTTGGTATCATTGGAAAGCCCTGTTATTCCTCTTTACAGTGATGTGTCATTTGTTATGATTAATCAATTAGGGGATGTGCAGTATAGCGGAATACAGGGGTGGGTGGAAAGTGAAATGTCACAAAATTTACTGCTATTGTCATGCAGTACATTCCGCTTTTGCTTGGAGGATGGGAATGTGTCAATGCACTTTTTGACAATAGCAATGCATTTTGTGACACCCGCCCCCGTATTTAGCTGTGCTGCACATCCCCCAATTGCTTAATCATAACAAATGACACATCATCAAAGAGGAATAACAGGGCTTTCCAATGATATAAAATTCAAGGAAAATTATTTTGCAACAAGAGAGAAATCGTCAGGCAAACTTGATTTTCCGAACTTTTTTTAGGAGTTTATATAGCAGTTTCTGTCGGAGAAGGCTTGTTTCTGACTCTGAGTCTTCCTCAGTGCATTCGTTTATTGTGCGAACGGTTGACAAAGTCTGTTTAAGAAGCCAAGGTATTTACAGTGTTTAAGCAAAGAAGACAAAAAATGATCTAGAATACACAACATATTATGCTTTATCACAACATAATATGGAGACGTGGTGGTCAAGTGAATAGCGCATCAGACGTTCGGTCAAGAAGTCCATGGTTCGAAGCCTGGTCATTGCACCGCGATGTGTCCTCGAACAAGACTCTTCACTCCATATTGTCTCTCTACATCCAGGTGTATAAATGGGTACCAGCAAATGCGGTTGGGGAAACACAACTAGTTGCTGGGGGTAAACCTGTGATGGACTGGCATCCGATCCAGGAGGAGTAGCAATGCTCCTAGTCACTCCATGCCACAGAAACCAGGGATGAGTACCAGCCGTATGAGCCAGTATGGGCTCGTAAACGACTTACTTACCTACAACATAATATACTGTGCTTTATCACGCAAAGTTCATGTCAATTTTCCCCCCATGATGCACAGCAAAAATAGCAGTTCTGTCTCAAACTCTTGGTGGTGCCTGTATTGTGAATCCATAGATTTCCATTAAAAGCTAGATAAGAATCGGGTGTGTTTAAATGTCACATGTATGCACATAGCGCGTTTTGTTCGAGCATAAAGCCGGCCGTACACCTTGCATACACCAAAATTCTGCGATTGCGTTGTGACGGACAGGTACACAAAATCGTGACCACATCGCAACGCATCGCAAAACCTTGTGATGCGACTGAACAACACGCGCTATCGTGATAGGATCACTGACAAAACGCAAGGTGTACGGCCGGCTTAACACGTGGCATCTTTACAAACATGTATCACAGTTTCCAGCAATTATTTTTTATTAGCTTGCAGTGTTCGAATTGGCACTAGTCAAAATAATGACAGTTACAATCGTCTTGATCCGGTTGGAAAGCATCCCCATATGGTTCAGCTGGCCACTTGAAAAATAACGGACCTACAATATAGCTAAAACATTATGTTGTCTTAAGCCCGGTTCATACTTCATGCGAACGCGAATGCATATTTCACGTCAATCTGACGTCAAACATTTCGCGGCAAACATTCGCGCAAGTTAAAACTAGTTCAATTTTCTGCGAATTTGCTGTGATGTCTAATTCGTATGAATCCGGCTTTACCCTGCTAAAAAGATGCCCATTAGGTAGGGTATTATCATATCCTTTGAGAAAATTGCAGAGAATCTACAAAATTTTCCTCGTTTATTTACTCACATTTTGGTTACTGAAATCATTAAATATAGACTGGCTGTTAATTATATATAAAAAAGAACCACAAGAAATTTGAACTGAGCCACTTGAAATGAGCCACTTGAAATGCCAACTGGCCAGTAAAGACTTAATTTAAGCAAACTTGCCCTGTTGGCGAGTTGAGAACAAAGTTAGTTTTGACGTTACCTTTTTTCGACGATGGGTATAACTATTGGTCTGTTTGTACTTTTCAATTAGTTGACCTCCAAAGTTAACAGCCAAAAATGAAAAAAAGTGTATTAAAAAGTCTGAAAATGCTTATATTCCGAGCAACAATAGAAATGCAAACATTTTCTCCACTTTGTGATTGAAAAATGCAGTCAATCTGAGAGTGGGAATTTTCAGCACACAGAAGCTTTATGCAGTAATGCATAATGGAGCTGTTATGTGAATAGTTAGATGTCAACTTAATTACTAAATGGAATTTTCAAGTTTTGATAAAACTGAACATTTGCGTTTCTTTTGTTGCTCGGTATAGATTCCCTTTAATTAAGATGAATACGTTTCTTCTGTTCAATTCAGGTGCCAATGCTGGTTCCAGGGCTCAACTACTCGTTTGAGACATTGGTGGAGTGTTTGAGTGACAAAGGCATCTCGGACGTCATCACAGTGTTTGTTCTGAAAGAGGGACGTAATGTCCCCCTTATCTCTGCTGTGATCAGTATGCCAGTCAGCGAAACTATGGTGGTAGTGTAGGGCATGTTTTGACCCGTTTACATGCCAGATTTGACTTTGCTTGCATGTCACTGTGGAGCACGTGTGGATGGTCTAGTGGGTACACAGCCATGCTCGTGATCGAGGGGTTATGGGTTTGAGCATGGAGGAAGTTGTGCCAATGTGTTTGCGTCCGTGGGCAAGACACCTACATGTAATCTCAATTGCCTCGTCAACCCAAGCGATATATTTCGGGGCCAAAATCTAACTGCTGATAGGGTTGTGAACCTTGGCCAGGTAGCCACCTAGTTGAAGCGAAATGGTTCTTGTGATTTCCTGATGGCAGCGGTAATAAAAATTAGAAGTAGGCCCTACCCTAGGGTAGACGTGTGCTATACAAGTATTCACCATTATCATTATTACCAAACCCACAGGCCACTCAAGATAAGGGCTACTAGAGTCAGTTATGGAAAACATAACGACCTCTCACATTAAAACAAGACCAGATTAACCAGTCTCTTTATGATACGAGTGGGGCTATGGGAGGGGTAACTAGTCTGCATTGAGACAACCAAGTTGCCTCTACCCCTATTATAAGCAAGCATGGTAAATTGCCTTGCTCAAGGGCACAAGTGTCACAACCTCTCGTGGTAATAGGATTCAAACCCACAATCCAGCTATCTGGCACAGGAACTCGAGTTTGGTGCACTGGATCACAAGGCCATAACATCCCACAATTGAGTTTAATTGAGTTTTTGAAAAAGGCGAGTTGAAGCCAAATTGACAGCAAGTGTAAATGCTGACTGAATCTAAGAGTGTGTTTTCGCTGAGCATGATAATCGTTTCCGAAATGTTTCAGAAACGGTATCCTCCTAGTAAAAACAGCCTTAACAGGTTAATTGAATTGAAACCTGCCCGGAGAAGGTTTTTGCTGGTGTGTGCAACGGTATTTTGCCGCTTCTTAGCTTAATGTGCATACTCACCGAAATCAAATTGCTGGATATTCCCTCATTAGGGTTATTATAAGCTATTTAATGTACATGTATGCACCAATGACATTGTTCTTGTATATGCTGCACCACCACTAGCGCCTCTATGCAAAGGAAAAACATTTGCGTGTGCTTTGCAGGAAGCTTGTGTTGTAAACAAAATGTACACGAAGGTATGCTATGGGAAATGTGTGTACAACTTTATTACCTTCTCACGCTCCCTTAAAGGTACACACCGGCCTACTGTAAACATGATTTAGTGATGTAGCAGCATTGACAATACTTTTTTGATGGTCGTTGTGAAAAACGATCATAAAAATATCCCGTAATTTACTAAAGAAGTGCAAAATTAACAAAAACGGTCAAAAGACGGGTTATACGCTTTACCAGCCGTTGCAACTACGCGCGAGCCTCACGACTTTGTCACAAACAATAAGCGAGTTCGGCATTTCGATGCGCGCAAAGGATTGTGGGTAATGTCAAAGGTCAAGAGTTCCTAACTTTCGCTGCCGACTGTGTTATTGCTATGCGGACACGATGGACTGCGGTTTTATAAATGCTCCCTAAGATAACAGAATAAGGCAAGTCCTAAATTATTAGCATTATTGTTTTGTTTTATACTACCGAAAGTGTTTCTGCAGCATTTCCCGATCCTGGAATGCGCAATAAGCCGGGAAAACCACGATAAAACAGACCGACTTTTCGCGACTCGTTGACATTGATTTAATAACGCGAAGAACCCTGCTTTATTAAGCGAGTTCGGCATTTCGATGCGCGCAAAGGGTTGTGGGTAATGTCAAAGGTCAAGAGTTCCTAAACTCCGGTCATGCCTGCACGCGCGCATACGATTGTGCATACTCGCGTGTTCAAATGTCTCGTTTTTCAGCTTTTTCTTCCTTATACGTGGTTATAACTTAACATGAGTGACGAACAGTATAAGAACTTGGGTTTGGATGATTTTCTGCGTTGGAAAGTTGAGGCTTTGAAGAGATTTTTGGCGGATAAAGGACTGAAACGAACGGGACGGAAAGAAGAACTTGCAGCATTAGCCTTTGCTGCTGCAACACAGTTGAATGTACCTGTTCTTCCAAGTGCTAGCGAGGAAAAGCGGCAGTTGCATGCTCGACAGTATCTGCAACTTCTGAAAGTATTGACACAATGACTTGCTTCCGCGTTTCGCGTTCCGGGGCGGTGAAATGGATTAAGTCGGAGAATAGACTCGAAAGTGTAGATTCTTGAAAATAATGGGGCTCGGCTTTGCCTCGCCCATTATTTTCAAGAATCTACACTTCTTAAAAATTGGTTAACGCTTTTTGAAATATTTGCCCTAACCATGGTTTATATTCAATCTTAATAAATTAAAGCCAAGGCCACTACAACATTGTTATTTAAGGGATCTTCTTAAAACATTGTGCACATATACAATGTATGACAATTTCAAGACTTTAATGTAAAAATGCACATAAAGTAGTACTACACGTATGCATATTAAATGTACATGTATTAGTATTTTCATGTTACTTGTACATGTAGATAATATATAAGTTTTGCTTTGGTAACTCTAATAAACATCTTTGGAACTGAAAATAAATAAGTTACTATACATACATACATGTGTTAAATAAGTTACTCTTTTCAGGTTATAGAAAATATAAACGTTTTCTCTGGTAACAAAAGATCTTTGGTATGCTTTGGAGAGACATTTTCTCTTAAATATAACTCATAAATATGAAAATAAATAGGTTACATAAACATATGTATGTGTGTTAAATAAGTTACTCTTTCCAGGTTTGGATAATAGTTTGTATAGACGTTTTCTTTGGCAACACTAATAATTAATAATAAATAATAAAGATCTTTGGTATGCTTTGGAAAGACTACATTGTACCTTTTTTCTTAATTATAACTCATAAATCCGACAATAAATAAATTCGGATTTATCAAAACAAAGGAAGTTGCCACTGCACTGAAGGTGGAGGGTTTAACTGTATACATACTTTTATTGTCAATTTATGCTACTTGAGTGAACTTGTACAAAGACAAACTGCATTATGGGAAGGAGTGATCAAACAACCTTCGCAAAATACTGTTTTGTTGACTTGTTTGTACAAGTCCATGCAAGCATTAACCCACTCCACACATTTTGGTTTCAAGACTGGCAACCCTGTAATTAAGTGGATCACCTTTTCTTTTTGGCAATGGGCGCTCTGATGTTGATGGAGCAGAATGAAGTTCATACCCCCAAGGTGCAAGACGGATTAGGATTACGTTCAGTTGCCTGGAACAAATTCTGCTATTTCTATAAAAAAAAGAGGAAAATGCACAGAATCTTCATCTTTGTAGGCCTACAGTATTATTGAAAAAAATAATATCAGATAGGTGAGGAAACAAAACTGAGGCAATCGGCTGATTAGCTGAAAAGTTGCATGCCTGTTCCGAGTTTCTGTTGAGGATCCCCAAATTTCTGCAAAAGTGCTGACAAAATTTTTTTTTCTTCTTCACATTTTCAAGGTCTAAATTCACTTTAAAAAGTAAAGGTTGCCATCTGATAAAGCTTATAGTCACTCCCAAATCATTCGCGAAAACAGCTGTAGTGTATATATACAGACAAATATGCACAAATATTTCCCCATACGTCTCTATCTGGACCATGGAGGAAGAAAACACATTTCCTCCTCCATGTCTGGACCGAGCTAATAAAGCAGGGTTCTTCGCGTTATTAAATCAATGTCAACGAGTCGCGAAAAGTCGGTCTGTTTTATCGTGGTTTTCCCGGCTTATTGCGCGATGCGCATTCCAGGATCGGGAAATGCTGCAGAAACACTTTCGGTAGTATAAAACAAAACAATAATGCTAATAATTTAGGACTTGCCTTATTCTGTTATCTTAGGGAGCATTTATAAAACCGCAGTCCATCGTGTCCGCATAGCGATAACACAGTCGGCAGCGAAAGTTAGGAACTCTTGACCTTTGACATTACCCACAATCCTTTGCGCGCATCGAAATGCCGAACTCGCTTATTCGCTCTTCTCCTACTCAGGATATCTCAGATTTTCTGCTCACGATTTCACTGGACAGCCCGGACGACCGAATAGGAATTTCCGTTTTCTTTTGAGGAGTTGGCGTCATGTTTTATCTGTCACGGAGCAACACACCCGGCGGTGTGTGCACTCAGGCTATTTGCCGTGCTGCGCGTAGTCTTGGCTCCAAGACCTTCGTTTTAGTTTTTGTTGTTGCTATACAGAATTCCCACAGCGCGCGATGAACAGTTTTTTCATACATTTTAATCGATTCTTTGGTGTATCCGAGCGGTAGTACGTATTCGTTGCATTGGTATCGATACCAGTGGTGCATACGATACTGGACCTTCACGAAGGTCTTGGCAATCTTGGCAGCAATTCTTAACTTTTTCTTTATTTCTCCCTTGGAAATCCAAGGGAGCCAATCAGTGATTAGGTTGGGACCATAGCGTGAATTATTCATTAGGCAAACGTAAAACAGGGTTATGTGTGTGTAAAATGCCTGCGGGATGTCTGTTGGGTTGATCGAGTCAACAGCCCCAAGTGTTATTTTTGACGTGTAGGGAAAACTCGGCATCGGGAAAATTTGCGGACAAGCGAGCGCTGCGCCCGGGCCAGGCAACACCGCACTGCCTGCAGGCGCAGGCAGCTATCGGTACGGTCGGCTTCCCGGCTAACGGCCGCCGGGATTTTACTGGGATTTCAGTACCCTGACGTTAGCTTGTTACTCGTCTTGAATTAAATTATATAGATAATCGATCTCTAAACCAAATAAAAAGGTGATAAAAACAGACAAATAAGAGGGGAAATGTTAAGAGGTTATGTTTAAAAAAGGAAAAAGGAAGGGAAAACCATATTAATAATTTTCTTATACAGGTCTATCAATTGTCCAACCCCCTCCCCCTCCCCCACCCCGGGCTACCCTAGCCAAGGTTACCTCGGCTCGAATTTTATCATGTGGTAATCTGTGGTAACAGATTACCACATCGGATACAATTCGAGCCGAGCTAGGTAACCTTGGCTAGGTCTACCCCACAAAAGATGGTTTTCGACCTAAACGAAAATGGTTCTCGACCTAAAAAGAATAGTTAAGAACCTAATAAAAATGGTTTTCGACCTAATAAAAATGGTTTTTAACCTTCTTGGAATTAGGGCGACATGGCAATGTCTCCCTAATACCTAGTCTTGATGCAAGACCGAGTTCGCGATCCCCACATTGTTCATTTTAGCCGCCAGAGGGCGTACCTACACTTACAACGTGAACTCGAAAACTCGGTCTTGATTACTCCGTAAGAAAAAAGTTCGATAACCTTAATGGAAGCACATGAATAATTAAACAGCAAGGTCAAAAATTATGGGCGCCTGCGTAGAAGAGAAAGCGATGCCTCCATAATTAGGTCATGTGGGATGGTAACTTGCCGTGTACATTTTGTACGTGTGCAGTGCTAGTGATTCACCGTGCCGCGCGAAAATGATATCGGGCCGTTTTCGTGCAGTGACCGTGGTGCATTGCCTGCCGAGAAGCGGCATTTCTCGGTACGAGTGCGCGCCCAGCCCAGCCCGGTGACTTCCTGTCCCCGGCCGCGTGTTTTTTTTTTACACCGCAGCGAGGGGTACACCCCAATTTGTCAACCCGAATAGAGTCTAAGTTTCCAATGACTGACACTTCTCGAGTGACAATCTTGGAAATAGTGACAACTCTTACTCTCACTATTAGAGAAAAAGAAGAAACCGAGAAATTTCGGAAAATCCCAAACATGCATAGATTCGAACCAGGGACCTTATGATTACAAGTCGAGCACTCTTCTAACCAGACCACGAAGCTGGTTGCATTCAAAACCCTAAATTCCTTTAAAATAACCAACCCTAAACCCTAACCCTGAACCCTAACCTATTATATAGTCTCCTCTCAAGACGCTAAAAAGGTACAAACCCCATTGTTCTCCCCTCGCAGTGGTGTAAAAAAAAATTACGCTCCCCGGCCAGGGGTGCCTGTTCGTGTAGATTAAGACCCAATGCCATGGCCAAAACATTGAACAATATTGGACAAACAGTGGGAAAAAATCTAAAAATCATGAAAATTTCTCTCTCTTAGTTTTTACACCATGGTTTTTACAACTAAACTAAAATTTTACATGGTTTTATAACAATGGAAATCCAGGCTGGGGGCCTAAAATCAGACATGTCATAATTTTATTTCTCATTTTTATCATCAAACTTGTTCTAACATACATTGTTTATTTTTCATTTAATACAAAATAAAGACGTTTAGGCCTATAGTGGTCGGATATGGAATTCAACCTACAAATTCAAATTATTTCTGCACTTGAAGTCAAATATTGAACTAATGAATCAGACAATGTTGACGAACATTTCCTTGGACAATGTTGGACAGCAGTGGGAAAAAATCTAAAAATCATGAAAATTTCTCTCTTAGTTTTTACACAATGGTTTTTACAACTAAACTAAAATTTTACATGTTTTTATAACAATAGAAATCCAGGCTGGGGGCCTAAAATCAGACATGTCATAATTTTATTTCTCATTTTTATCATCAAACTTGTTCTAACATGCATTGTTTATTTTTCATTTAATACAAAATAAAGACGTTTATAGTGGTCGGATATGGAATTCAACCTAAAAATTCAAATTATTTCTGCACTTGAAGTGAAATATTGAACTAATGAATCAGACAATGTTGACGAACATTTCCTTGGACAATGTTGGACAGCAGTGGGAAAAAATCTAAAAATCATGAAAATTTCTCTCTCTTAGTTTTTACACCATGGTTTTTACAACTAAACAAAAATTTTATATGTTTTTATAACAATGGAAATCTAGGCTGGGGGCCTAAAATCAGACATGTCATAATTTTATTTCTCATTTTTATCATCAAACTTGTTCTAACATGCATTGTTTATTTTTCATTTAATACAAAATAAAGACGTTTATAGTGGTCGGATATGGAATTCAACCTAAAAATTCAAATTATTTCTGCACTTGAAGTGAAATATTGAACTAATGAATCAGACAATGTTGACGAACATTTCCTTGGACAATGTTGGACAGCAGTGGGAAAAAATTAAAAAATCATGAAAAGTCCTCTCTTAGTTTTTACACCATGGTTTTTACAACTAAACTAAAATTTTACATGGTTTTATAACAATGGAAATCCAGGTTGGGGGCCTAAAATCAGACATGTCATAATTTTATTTCTCATTTTTATCATTGTTTATTTTTCATTTACAGAATAAACTTGACGTTTATAAGTGGTCGAAAATGGAATTCAACTTAAAAATTCAAATTATTTCTGCAAATATTAAACTAATGAATCAGACAATGTTGACGAAAATTTTCATTTTGTTTTTAGTTAACCAAACTGTGCAAATTTCCTTCAAGGGCTTCTGTCCTATCTACAAAGTAGTTTGCTGTTGTTCCCTGGAATTCGTAAAAACAGCTTCATATCCACAAAATTAATGGGCCTTCTCAAAGCATTCTCCTCAAAGCACTGAAAATGGTGAAATTTTAAACATTTAGTAAACTAATAAACATCAAATTTAAATTTGTTCCATTAAACGTTATTCCAGTATATTTTCGGAGGCTTATGCAAGCAAGTTGCTCTAATTAATTTTCTGCAATTCTGCTTGCTGTAAAAACAAAAACATGCACGAAGAATCAGAAAAAAAGTATTGTTTTAAATAGGCCGTAAAAGGTCGATCCTTGGGTCACAACAATTTGCCTTATTTTTTGTTGGCCTAAATGAAAATCAAATGGGTCATATTTGACTTTAGAAAATGTACAATTACTTTTGTAATGTACAATTACTTCAAACATTGTGTACAAAGCATGTGATAGTGAGTGAAATTAGTAGTTTTTAAGAAAGTGGGTGGTTCTTCACTCAGATTAATTCACTCCTAAATTTTGGTTTTTTCTATCATATCTGAACTAACTGATGCTTGCAAGTCATTTTAGTGAAAAATAGTAGTGGATAACTTCTCTGAAATCGTTTAGCACTTTTTTTTTTTTACCGAAGCCAATAATATGACAAGCATGCCATAGTATAGAGGAGAAGAAAACAATCCCAGTCGTTTTCTTCCTCCATGCGTAAGCGATGAAATAAAATCGTGACCAAGCAGAAAATGCCCCAAGAAAATATCTAAATGCCAGTCTTTGATAGCCTTTGAACTTTTCGATTCCCAACTTGGAACGAAAATGCTTCGTCTTAAGTTCACTGGCCGCCCAATCATCACACCCGACCGTAGACCCGTTCACGGGTCTAACCCCACTGTACGAGCAACGCAGGCTGGCAAGCGGCAAGGCCCGGACGTACGGTACAGGCGAGCCACTGAGTGCAACGCGCAAGATAGCTTTGTCCGTGGACAACGTGTTTGCCTCATATCATGTTTGCCCGCTGACTGCTGATCGATCGATCGATCAGCGACTGGAAAAGCAGCGACATTTGTATGCACTGTCCTGTCCAGTGTGTACTCTGGGTACCAGACAGACCAGAGCTGTTGTGAATTATGGAAATTAGATGACGTCACGCATTTCAACGTGTCACACAAAGGTATGCCTAGTCTTGGCCCAAGACTACTCTAGTCGATATTGGTTTGTGTACGCGTTGGCCATATAGTGCGCCCTCTTGCAGCACTAACGGACCAGTCTTTGCTCACTAGAGTAGTCTTGGGAACTTCTCCCGGAAGGTTTAACTTTTTCTTTGTTTTTGCCTAGGCTTTCCTAGGGAACCAATCAGCGAGTGACCCAAATAGAGCAGCGCGTCGGAATGCAGCGAGTGACCCAAATACAGCGCGTCGACCGCAGAGCGTGACCCAAATACACCACGTGCACGCGCTTCGAATGGTTTGAAAAATATAAGGCGGCTTACAAGAATCATCGAACATGACCGTTTTATCGTTGCTAACATTTTCGGTGGCATAAGTTTCTTGGCAAATGTTTGCGAATATATTTACAAACATATTTGCAAAGGCGTATGACATCGCAAAATACATTTGTTTATGAAGATAATTGCGACATTGCAAATATTTGCAAAGATATCTGTGGTATGCCATGTCCCTTGTGTGCCATCATAAAACCCTCTGCAGCTATTTACATAAAACGGTACCGCCCCCAATGCTGAACTTCCGGGAGAAGTTCCCAAGACTACTCTAGTGAGCAAAGACTGGTCCGTTAGTGCTGCAAGAGGGCGCACTATATGGCCAACGCGTACACAAACCAATATCGACTAGAGTAGTCTTGGGCCAAGACTAAGGTATGCCAGGAATTCGCTCGGTATTTTGCGAGCGATTTATACGGAATATGAAAGACTGTCTTTTCGACTGTATTTCAGGTGCGCCCTCTGGCGGCCAATGGTGAATAGTCTATGTACATCGTGTATTGCGCGCAAAAAGGCAGTCTTTCCGAAAGACTACCTAATACCCCGTGTCTCCCAATACCCCGATAATAACCCTCTCGTGTCTCCCTAATACCCTATATGTGGTTGTAATACTGTTTATGAAAATCACAATCACTGTGTCGTTGTTTTACTGCACATGGCATTTTGTAGGCCTACATGTATGATGCATGCAGTTATTTAAAAACTGGGCAGAGGGCACTTAACTTGTTCATAACATGAAAACACTTATCGAAATACAGCTATACACCATTAGTAGAAGAGAGGTGTTACTTGGAACAGTGGGTATGTTGAAACATTTATATTTTCTTCCACGGCATTAGTTATTTTAAAGAAATATTGCATTGTATGCTAATGATGTTCATAGATTCACTCGACTAGTTTTTGAGTACAAAATGAGGTTAACGAGATGTCAAATTGTAGTCCCTGTTATTTAAACAGGCCAGCGGGTTTAGTTGGAACAAAATGAGGGGGCTAGTTGGAACATGTTTCATTGACCACATGAAACAGGCCACCTGTTTATAGTTGCCATGCAGTCCCGAAGGTGGCAACTATATACACGTTTCACTGCATTATAAGTGAGCAGTTGTTAATGACTCCCCGTACCCCAAAGAGTTGATTAGCACCTCAATTTACAGCTTAAGTGTATGCCTTGCTAATTAGGGTGATCACAGAAGTTATAGTGGTTTTTAAATGACAACATACCATGTTTCAACTTACCCCATGGGTGGGGCTAGTCGGAACAGCTGACATGGTCATGTTCAAGGTGGATTATCCGAGAAACCAGCGAGTCGTAACATTTTATAAGCTCCATTAATTTGTAGCCCAAATAATTATGTATGCTTGAAGTGGTACGGTTGTTTTTTCTTTAACCCCAACACTCCTCAATCCTTCAAAATCAATATGATTTTACATTAACCCTAGGAAATTAGGGTTACTAAATTCTGTTAGTGTTTTATAGTCGATTTTGTGAAATATGTTCCAACTAACCCCACCCTCCCCTACTTTGTACATGGGTATTATGATTTTGGTTTTGGGGGCTAAACATTAATGATGCACACAAAAGGTTGTTTTTACTGGACCATGACTGGACATTTAATTGCATTTTATTCACTATTTCCCAGTACATGTATTTACAAAAACAGCAATGTGATGACAATGACAATTACACAAATCACCTAGACAAATTGTGTTGGCACCCCAGATCGAAGGATTGCCAAAAAAGCAGACTAATCACTATCGAGTGGCTATATCGGCCCAAACTGTCATTGTTATATTAGCAAAATTATGAGAATTTAAAATCAAAATATAAAAAAATGTTATCTTCGACATTAAACTAATTGCACTTAGTCCAAATGCTGGTACTTTTGTGAATGGATATTCAGGATAAGTGCACAAAGTATATATTCCATTTACTCATAACCAAAATTAAAATCGGAGAGATGTTATGTAAAAAATCTGCATTTTTATATCAAATCTCTACCAAAACAAAAAGAAATATAAAATTTGTGTCTGCATATGATTTTTCTCTCATTACAAGTTTGACAAACTGGTACAGTATCAGTATCCCATAATCTAGAAAATCTGACCAGCGGTCCGAGTGCAGAAGTGAATAAATTTCAACCTTGTCCATAATTCTGCAATTGACTTAAACCAGGTCAGAAATTTTTGCATGAAATATCTGTTGCACAAACAATTAATAAAAACAACAGATAGGAAAGGTAGTTTACTGATCGAGTAAGGGCAGATGAAAGCAGTGAGTTGAATAATCAATATCATCATAAGATCAAGAAAAACAACAAATTAAGACTTTGATTGTTTGATTTGGATGTCATCTCTTCTTTATATTATGAGAATTTTCATTTCTTTGTTGAAATGGGGGGTGGGGGGGGGGGGGGGGGGGGGGGGGGGGGGTGACCTCACTTCCCCTCACTTCCCCTCTGGATTCTAGTCCCCCTATTTGGCATACCGTACGCTTCAGTCATTCTATAGATCTGAGGCTCAGTTCACAACGCGGAAGCTGGACCGGGAAACTCGCCCGTAAAACGGCTCACATGTTCGGCAAATTTTATGTATGTTTACCGAACAGTTGACCTGTTGACCTTACGCGTTGTGAACTCTTTGCTGATGCATACATTATTTTACAATCTAATAAATTCAAATATATGCACATGTACCTGTATATAATTTTAAACCAGCTGCATGATGAGAGATACAACCTATATTTTATTTTTGGGATCTGTGCAGCTTGAAATACATCTACAAGCAATAAACCATATATTTTGTATCGTCATACATGTATTTGTCTTTTACAGTTGATCCAGTATACTTTAGCAACTCTAATCAGACAGACAGTGTTTACATGTGTGGCAGTTATCAAGTTTTAAAAAACGTTTTATAATATTTATGTAATTATACACTCTCTGCAACAACAGAACCTGTTGTGACTATTCCGCTCGTGGTTTTTCATTATGGTTACATTTTTGGCAATAATAACGGTTTTGAAATCCACCATATGTCAATCATAAGTCATGTAGTTGTTTTAACAGATTTATTTATCAGTTGCTGTGTAGTATCCAAAGATGTGTGATATGTGTGACCTCACTTCCCCTCACTTCCCCTCTGGATTCTAGTCCCCCTATTTGGCATACCGTACGCTTCAGTCATTCTATAGATCTGAGGCTCAGTTCACAACGCGGAAGCTGGACCGGGAAACTCGCCCGTAAAACGGCTCACATGTTCGGCAAATTTTATGTATGTTTACCGAACAGTTGACCTGTTGACCTTACGCGTTGTGAACTCTTTGCTGATGCATACATTATTTTACAATCTAATAAATTCAAATATATGCACGCATGCGCATGACAGACGTCGGAGGCCAGAGCAAGTGAGTCGATATTTACGTGCACATCTTTCTCACCTTTTGAGTTAAATTGTAACGTTTTGGCAGTCAGTCCGCAGCGCCCCCGATAATGAGGTCAATTGCCCAATTTTATCTGCACAGCTCATTGGCGTGAACGCGCCGCGAGAAAGTCCGGGATGTTCGCGAGATTTCGTTGGCCTTATTTCGTTGCTCGCATGCGTTTTTAACGAGTAGTTGGTGGCCAAGATGGCGGGGTAAGTTTGTAGAATAATTCTTCCTCTTTCGATTGATGTATATTTTGTCACAATTTGGGTCATTGTTTAGTTGGTAATTGTGTAAATCTGAAGTGATGGGTCGTATCGTGGATTTTGAGGGGGTCAATTGGTTTGTGATTCCTGACTGGACTAGACAAAACTTTGGAAAACAATAGCGTTTTTCCGATAGATGAAGACAAGTGCTTTCGTTTAACGTGCCATGTGGCTTGCTGATCGAGTTTTTTCAATGGTTTTTGCGCTACGATTTTACCGCGATAAGGATAACGCAAAGTTCATCTGAGACACATCTCCTGACAACTTCACAGAGACTCCGGCAATTATCCCTGGTAATTTTAGTCATTCTAACTCACTCACTTGTCTTTTGACATAGTGTCAAGCATTCTGCCAAGGAACATAAAAACATACATTTACCGGTAATTAAGTTGCAGTACTTATCCTATAATGAAATGTGGCAGTGTGTGTATATGCAATACTTTTATTTGCAGGGTTTGTACCAGTGTGCTATTTTAATTACAATGTATGTCAAAATTGTCAACTGATATTAATAACTTGTACTTCATTTTTGTTATGCATGTTAGTGCAAGTCCCACCTAGAGTTTAGATGTACATGTACCTGTATATAATTTTAAACCAGCTGCATGATGAGAGATACAACCTATATTTTATTTTTGGGATCTGTGCAGCTTGAAATACATCTACAAGCAATAAACCATATATTTTGTATCGTCATACATGTATTTGTCTTTTACAGTTGATCCAGTATACTTTAGCAACTCTAATCAGACAGACAGTGTTTACATGTGTGGCAGTTATCAAGTTTTAAAAAACGTTTTATAATATTTATGTAATTATACACTCTCTGCAACAACAGAACCTGTTGTGACTATTCCGCTCGTGGTTTTTCATTATGGTTACATTTTTGGCAATAATAACGGTTTTGAAATCCACCATATGTCAATCATAAGTCATGTAGTTGTTTTAACAGATTTATTTATCAGTTGCTGTGTAGTATCCAAAGATGTGTGATATTGAATAAATTAAAAAGAACCGTTAACAATCTGTCATGTTTCCTGTGTCATATAATCCTTTTCCCAACTGGACTGATTACTGTTTAAAATTTATTTGGGCAGATGGAGGCATAGAACAAGGAACCAGAAGATTAGGAAATTACTTCAATCTTGTGTAAACATAAAAAAAAGCTTCAGATCCTAGCTAAGTGATTTGTAGGAAAAAATTATCAAAACTAAGATTGAATACACACTTGGCTATGCTTTGAGAATTTTTAAACCGGTTTGAATTTAACTCGATTTATGGGGGCTTAACTATACTGTTCGAAGAGGAGAAAAGAAAATCAAGGTAGACCTATACATGCATCCAATAACTATAGCTCCATGGTACAACCCACGAAAACATTGGTGGACTTGAAACCAGTCTAATCTGGAACTAGCAATGACGTCATCGTTAGCCAATCGGACTACGGGAAACTATGCGGTGCCACGGCGGTAATTTTGGGTTTGTGTTTTTTTGGGAATGCCGTTGGATTTCGCTGTTTCCTGACTGGACTAGACAAAAGTACGTAAAATTTTCATTATTTATGGGTAGAATATTACATATTCTTTGTATAAAAGGTAAACATGGACTGCTGAAAGTAGTGACAAAGGGAGATATTTGCCGATGTTTTGGGTGTCTTTTGTCGTCTTTTTTGACGTGTTTTTTCTTGAATATTTCTCAACTCAAAATACCAAAAAAACATAAAATAGTGATACTCGACGACAGATATGTTTCTCATCTTTCCGAAAATCCTACTCTTATTGTTCAGATCCCTAGAAATGAATGAGAAATCCTTGGTTTTCGACAGGCTGTTCAAGCTCATTAAATATGCAAGACTGCAACTGGCTGAAGTCGCGCTTGCATACTGTGCACATAAAAGGAAGCACTTTTGTGTGCGCTGCGGACTGACTGTTGGGTGTAGCAAAATGCCAAATAGAAAGATAAAGGAATTCATAAGAGGCAACGTTTGGTTTGGACAAAGGAAATTAACTGAAAAGATACGGATGAGCTACAGGTTTCGCGATCTACCGCGCAGCGCTATTGTTGAGGCCGACATGCATGAAATTCCACACCATCAAGACACACAAAGAGCTGCCAGAAAGGAAAACTAGGTACGAATTACTGGTCACTTGGTTAGGTAACAATTTGTTCTTGGGGAAATGACCATATATGCATGGCTTCTCACTTTTGAAAAATCCCTGTTTTCTAAGAAAATCGTCAAATATTTTACTCCCCCTTGGCTTAGGTGGGGGTTTGGTCACATTTTTCGTGCCCCAGGGTGGGGATTTTGGTCACCTAAATTGTGCCCCAGGGGTGGGGATTTTGTCACGCGAAAAGTGATATCTTGTCCTCCAAATCATCATGACTTTTCTGTATCAAACATAAATAACTTCAGATTTGATTTGAATTAAAAAAAACATTTTTAGGAGTGAGAAAAATTTGAGATTAAAAAAACACATTTTTTAAAGCCAGTCTCGTATGTTTTGTACACAAGGTCTGGGCTAAGTCAGGTATCAGTTATTGGTGGACACAATCTTCAAGGCTTCCTGGCTTTAATGTCATTTACAGTAACTTGGACTTTAAAGTTTGTCTTCGAGGAAACTGAAGAAAGAGTTGTGAGAAGCCGTGCCATGAGTGACAGCACAGCGCAGAAGAATCCTTGAATTTCTCTTCATAAGGCATCTTACAAGGACCACCATTCTCCTGCATGACCTTGTAATGAAGAACTTCTTGATCACAGAGCTAGAGAAACATGTGAAGCCCGTAAGTTGACTGATGGAATGACTGACAACATTACGCATGTTGACATTTAAACACAAGCCATTTTAATGTCCATGAAAATATTTTGATAATTTAAAATTTAGTCATAAATAGGGGTGGGACGTTTAACCGGTTAACCGAAAAAATTGAAAACCGGTTTCTGAATTAACCGTAATTCCCGTCCCTAGTCATAAAAATGCAAAATTGCCCTTTTAAGTGACATATATAAAGTATGTTTTTGGAACTGAAAAGCTAGTTGACAAGGTTGAGACAGAAAGTTAAACAATTTCAGTATTTTGTAAAACTGATGTAGCCAACATAATTGTTTTGATGTAAAAAAGAACTACATGTACTTTATTTTGTGATGACAGACAAAAATGTCAAGACTCTTGAATGTTGGGGAACTGGAGCAGGTGGTGTTAGGACCGGTGTTGGAGCTACAATTACATTGAGGACAATGATGCCAAGACGATGATACTGCTTGTGTATACATGTAAGTGCCTCATCATATCAGTATACATTAGTCACTATAAACCCTCCTGTGGTTGTCTTCCAGATCGAAGAGAGAACAATAGAGCCATGTGGGATTGGGAAATACATGTGGCTGCTAGCAGAAAAGCATGAGGCTCTATTGTTCTCTTCCCTTCTGGAGGACAAACACGAGAGATGTTTATAGTGACCCGTGACAGCTGTGAAACCACTCTATATTATTGGCTTGTTGGTCCGAACATCATGTTGGGATGTAGGGATGCAGACGGATCCAGCCCAATGTATTGTATGAGGCTGGATCTGCCATTGCGATCAATGTGGTAGTTATAATTGAGGGGTGACACTCATTTGCACTTCATTTGTTTAAAAAAAAACACTGCTCATACTCAAAAAAACAAATGTAATGCTTTTATGTGTGTCCACCTGTTCGCAGCAAGCTGATATAAAAATGACACCCCCCCCCCCACACAAGCTGAGTGACTTTGTCTGCACTCGCACTGGCAAAACCCTTCCCTGGAAAATTCCTAGATCCGCCCCTGTGTTGGTACAGTTCATAGCAACCTTGCTAATACGAGCATTCCACTCATAACAAGGACACATTTTTTTGCCCAATTTTGGTTCCCAATTCTTTCAGTTGTTCCTCTTGTTTTCATTTATGATAATACAAGGTTAACAATAACATAACAAGTTAATGTGCAAAGTCCAAAGGACCTCTTATTAACAAAGTTCAACTCAACTGTATTTATTTACTATGCTTACATGTATAAAGATAAGTGTTCCTAATGACTGCTGTATACTAAGTGCACTAGTATGCCTAATAGAGTAAGCTGGTTTCAAAAAGTAGAAGAGAGGGACACAAATGATTTTTGTTTTTGTTCACACTTATTATTTTGTGCAGCTTTCCTGAAACCAAGGCTTCACTGATGAACTACTGGTGAAAGGATGACTCTTTGGGCAGCAGAACAAGGAAAATGTGCTTCATATAGTGACCAGCTCATAACACTCATGAGGATGCAGTTGGGACTCTTTCTCTATGATTTATAGCCAATGTACACAAAATGTACAATGTATTTAAATTATCAACAACTTTAATGAGTAGAATTGTTGATGAGGTAATGCCGTTGACTTGGAATAACGTGGTAGAGTCAGTTTGTTGTCTACTCATCAGTCATATAATCCAGGAGCCATTTGTTGAGTCCAAGTGTAATGATTAAGTTAGCAAGTGCAATTGATACAGGTGAATTTAAACATGAATCTCCAATAGGGTCTGTCCACAGTAATAGGGTACATTTCTGTAACATTCAAGATCTTAAGTCCCAGCTCACTTCAAATGTCTTAATTTTATCTTTAAATTACCAAGCTAAACTGAGCAAATAACTTTTTCACCAAAAGTAAGACAAATAGACAAAATTGTCTGTCCATGTTACATGCGTAATAGGAAAATGTTTACACTTGCTTTTTAAAAATGTATGTTGTGCCAGCAATTTCTTACTTTTTGGGGCAAAGGTTATCTCCTGAGAACAGTACAAGGAAATTTCTTTAATTTTGAGATAAACTAAAGACATCTGAAAGGAATTATTGACTTATTTTTTAAATGTACCCCATTACTGTAGACAGATGTACATACACTTTTAATAGGGTATTCACTGTAATTAAACATGTACTTGCACCACTTGCAATTTAAAATGAAATGCTGCTACGTACATTTGAAGAAATACAGCACATTCCGGGCAAGAAAGATTAAGTTGATGGAAAACCCGAGGAAGTATGTGTAATTATGCATTATATGCTGTAGCTCAGCTGGTAGAGCATCAACCTGACATGTTGGGGTGGGGGGGGGGGGGGGGGGGGGGGCGGGGGGAGGGAGTGAGTGAGTTGACAATCACATTGGCACTGCGCACCATGCATGAAATTCTTGGAGGATCTTTTGTTATAAATTATACTGACAACAAACATGGCCACCTTTGCAAAGGGTCTATACCCCTGTATGGCTTCTGTGGTTGAATATCTGCTGTGTGTCGGAGGTCTCGGGTTCCAAACCCGATGAAGGCCGCATGATTTTTGTTCTTCTCATTGCATGTTTGGTTATTCATTTCCATGGTGATATAGGCACCATATACCACGCATATATATTGCAATCATTGCAAACCATCGTTTCACCCACTCCTCCCCAGGGCTGTCTCAAGTATATAAGAGGTGGTGATGACACATTTCATTTTTTAAGTGACAAAATCCAAAAATTAAGTGCAAAAATATCCACCTTAATTGGGTGCAAAAAATTCACATTTTGCTCCCAGATGCACTGAAAAATTAGATTTTTATGTGTCAAAATCCCCAGTTATGCAAAAGTGCAAAAGCAGACAAACGATGGGGGAGATGTGTAAGGAATGTCCCAGTTTGGTTGGCTGAGAAGCACTTAAGGCGAAATTTCCATAAATCCCGAATCAGAGGCTAATTTCATGTTTAGCACAAAAATATGCTCAGCACAGAATTGCTTTGCTTTGTATTGCCATTTTGGGTTGCCAGGCCAGGCAAAATTGTAAGTGATTTACTAATATATTTTGCTACTGTTCAGTGTTTGTAAAAACACAATTTGACATTCAGTTGTTGTTGGGAGCCCATTTTATAAATCAAATAAATTAGTGCTTAGCAAATTTTTGTGCTAAACAGCGCCATGTAAGTGGCTCCTGGTGAAAAAAAAATTAGGAGTGAAAATAATTTAAGATTTAAGAAACTTAAAGTTAAACGTGGGATGTGCGGCCAGCCACATGACAAATTTTGTACACAAGTCTAAAGTCATGGTCATTAATTATTCTTTCCTCCTGTCGTGTCACAGGCCAAATATTTATGAGGACTAGTATTCAGTATTGACCTAAGTTCATTCCTTCTGGATTATCATTAACCCTCCCAGTCCGGCTTCAAAATGTTTTGACGAGACCCCATAGGCCTCGCCGCACGTACCGTGCCACTATATACGCGCCTGTCCCACGCACAAACGATGTTTCCCGTATTTTTTCTTCCCTCGTAAACCTTGGAAAATCAAATAAATGGATTCCTTTATCCTTAAATTTGGTATTTTGCCTTTTGCTATACCCCAAAACGCCATAACTTAACTCCAAAGCGGAGAAAGATGATGCTCAATCGCGTATCGCCATATAAACATGTGCACGTAAATATCGACTCACTTGCTCTGGCCTCCGACGTCTGTCATGCGCATGCGTGCATATATTTGAATTTATTAGTGAACTGGTCTATCACCAACCACGACAATGAATAATGCAAACATCATCTGATATTAGCATAGTCTGGTCCCGCCCTCAAATGCCAAGATCGTAAAGACGTTAACTGGGTCCAAATCCACACGTACGATAGACTTGAGGTCAAGTCTCTAGACAGTCGTATTTGGTCCGCCTGACGCCTATAATCCCCACACGCAACAGTCGTTGTTATGAATAGTACCTGTCTAGAGACTTGAGAAACCTGTTTTCGCGCCAATATTATTGCTTCATGGCGCGTAATATATAATCACGCTGTTGCCATAGAACCAGCCAATAACATTTCGTCCATCGTGCCGTGGTAACGTCCACTTCTACCAGAGGGGATGTAATGTTATCTGATTCGGTTAATGCGTGTTTTAAAACTTCATATTGTTATTTAGAGAAACTGTGTTAAGCGTTTAGTGAAAAATAGTATGTTAAGTTACAGTCAAGAGCATTTATGATGTACAAATAAATGTACAACAATATTCATACAAAAGATCTCCCCTATAATGATTATGGGAGATCTTGTATCAGCTTATTTTGATGAATGTGTTCTAACAGTATATTCAAGTATTAGATCGGTATCAGTCCCTTTAGATGTGATTGCGCCAATTTAATACTTGTGTCAAGTGCTAAACACATCGATAAATTAAACTGCACAGCCCTTTATCACGTCGCAGAAAACAAATGAAGCTGAGCAGAATGTATTAAAACTACTTTTACGTTCTTTTGCTTTATCGTTTTCCAACTTTCGTGGCACTGCAGTCCAGTTAACGCACCACGGACTAAGATGCGAAACTCGACGAACGCGTAAACATGGTAAACGATGTGAGCTAGCGGGTCAGTAATATTTTGCCCGGTGTTTTTTTTGTTTACTACAAATTGGATTTTTGTTTTTGTTTGTAACATTCTTCTTCGACTAGTTGGTTTTCAAAACGTGTTGCTGGTGGCTAAAATGGCCAGCATTAATACCCACAAGTGGCGTGCGTGCTTAGTATGAAACCCAATTCAAAATTCACAAAAACACATCCTTTTAAAGGAGTAACATGAATATTAATGTCGTCCTGCGTTTCGACCAATCAGCTCTCTACGTCCAATTCTGGTAGCAATCTCCATAGACCGTGTACAAAACGGAAACAGGTTTCTCAAGTCTGTAACTAGAGGTCGATTAGACTTGTTCCCAGTCCATTCACGACTACGCTGCTGCCGTTTACGAAACAACCGGTCTAGTTACAGACTTGACATCAAGTCTACACGTACGACAGTCCAAATACAAGTACTTGAATTCCGCCCTCTATTGGGCATGCAAGTGTGCTCACATGAACGTGTGACAAACACAGACAGTTAACGTCGTTAGTAAAGACTATGCTGCTCGGGGCAAATATCCTACACTCCACGGTAGCCTGCCGTAGCACGCGCTTGCTCCCGTTCTCCGGACTCTCGAAACAAACATTTATGTTCGAATTTTCATAGTTATGTTTAACTTTGTTTCATGCCTGTATAAATAATAAATAGTCTGTCTTTTGTCAATTACTTATAAATATTTGGGGAAAATCAGAGTTGAATTTGGTGCAGTTCTGCAATAAGAAATTTTCATACGGCTAGAAATACAACTAACTCACAAGACCACGTATTTTGAATCCGAAAAGTCACGTGACCTTTTTGAAAAATGCTCAGAAACGGCCAAATTGGACGGCGTCTTTTCAGGATATATCTAATTTACTCTGGAAAGCGCTTCAGAATAATGTATGGGCCCAGACTAGCCCAACAAAGCCGGTGTGTTCCTTAAAGGGGGTTCAGACACTACCGTATTAAAGTGCGACCACAAGTTATCTAACGGCACCTCTCTTTCCGGATTGGTCCATGCAGTGTGTCCACGCGCTGGCGGTTTAGCCAATCACACAACACCTTCCTTATATGGCAGGTTTCTAGGCAACCCTGCCATGTTTACAGAAAACAGAGCCACCTGTTGCAAACAGAGCTATCTGTTTCACGCTGCCCACGTGTTTTGGTGTGGCATTGAGTCTGGACAGAAAGATCTGTTATAGCGAAATTTGTTTGGTAAAATAGAGAGTGCTTGGAAATTATCAGAATGGAAATTATAAGAATTCTAGGTTTTCCCTACGAACCCAAGTTTTCTCTCGTTGTTGCATGGGAATGCAACTAGCAAAGTAATGAACATATTTGGTATAATTTCTAGGCCTAATCGCCATTGAAATTAAACAACTAAATTTCGTTAATGGTGTATCACTGTTGTAGTCGAGTACATTTTCGTAAGTACGAGTACAAGGAAATATTGTTGTACGAGTACTTTTTCCCCGCAAATATGGGTAAAAGTGTCAGTTCCTTGTTTTTATTAGTATGAAGTTCCCCTGTTTAGGAACATGCAGACATTGCAGAGTTTCACCTGGCAAGTTTTAAAACTGTACACGTACAATGTATGCATTGAGTGACTGGGTACCACATCTTCTTAGTTAAAGGGGGTGGTCAGATCAAAAAAATGGGCAACACCTCCCTGAAATGGCACGATGCAGAATCTTGAGGAGGCAAAAGTACGATCCCATTTTTTTTTACGAGTACGAGTACATTTGTATGGGTACTCGTATAGAGCTTTTGAACGGCGGTCATGACAGGGGGCAGTCACATTGTTACCATGTGTCATGCATGAGTAGGTGCTTTGTGGTTATATTGTTACACATTTAAATAAGAAAACCTGCCCCTGTCATGGCCGCTGGTGCAGAAGCTCTATACGAGTACAATCACATTTTTTTTTTCATGAGTACGAGTACTACTGTGTATGATGAATTTCAAACACTAGCCCGGTCAATTAATTTACGGGAAAATTGTGCCTAACCTAGAACTAACTGCAATAGAATGTATTCCAACACTGGCTGGTGAACATGTAGGGCTACGTGATAAATTATCACGTACGTACGTATTATTACCACGTACGTACGTACGTACGTACGTACGTACGTACGTACGTATTATTATCACGTACGTACGTATTATTATCACGTACGTACGTATTCGTACGTTTCTTTTCAGAGATTTGTTTAAAAAGGTCCATGACGTGTTTTTTTATCATGGGATTTTCACAGTATTGCGAAACATGGACCCATTCACATCGGCACTTTTAGGGGATTTCCTCACGAAGATTGCGAAACATGGACCCACAATAGAATTTGGCAATGCTCAGGTTTTGCGTAACACCACAGTGCATAATTATAGACCCACTGATGTACACTTTTTGTAGAATGACCCTTCCGTGGATGACGACCCTTTTGCATGTACACGTGCACGGTTAGCTCCATCCAAGGTTTTATTTGCGACGGAGGAAACATCTTCGGGGAGCGTGCTTCAAAACATCATAATTGATTGAATTTGCAGAGTGAGGGTGAGCTGTATTTATTTTTTTACCAATCATCCATCCGTTTTTCCTATTACCTGTTGAACAAATAGGATGGAGAAGAATCATATTGTCCTCATTGGGATTCAAAACCGAGACCTCTTACTGTCTGGGCAGATGCTCTACCAGATGAACTATGCGGCACAGTTGTACACTACAAAAACTGTGGTGTTAAATTAGCACCAGTGGTGTTGTCTTATATAGATACCAAGCCTGGTGTTAAGTTTAAACACCACAAGTATTAGTTTTAACAGCTAGGGTGTTGAAAATAATGCACTTATTCCAATTGAGAAATAAAAACTAACACCCTTGGTGTTAAATGTTAACACCAGACTTGGTATCTATATCATACATTAAAGACAACACCACTGGTGTTAGTTTAACACCACAGTTTGTACAGTGTATACATCTTTTCTCTCAGTGGAGAAGGCTGAGAAAGTATGCTCAGGTAACTCATAGCTGAGCTGTGACTTTTGTAGACTTTGAAATGCTTGTCGTAGACAAGATTTGGACCAACACTAATGCTACGTTTACACCATGTCCCCGGCAGTCCCGGCGCCCCGGTTTGGCCAAAACGTAGCGTGCCGTGGAACTTTTGTCGTTTTTTATTACTTTGGCTCGACTCGGCCCTAGTTTGGCCGGTGTGTTGCGTTCTACCACGGTGCGTTACGTCGCGGTACGTAAAGCGTGGCGCGCCGTGCCGGTTCCGGGCCGCGAGGCGGACGGCGCGCTACGTTTTAAGCGCAGTTCCACTACGGATGGGTCCACGTCCCAGGCCGGCCTGCTAAGTTCTGATGCGGTGCCTTACGTCCGTCCCGTTCGTGTCACGTTTGTTGTCCCGGCCCAATACGTTTCCGACGGTGTGCGAGGGTCTGCTGCGACTGAACGTGGCAGCTGTCACGTTTCACTTCCCGGTGGTCACCCGGTGGTCTCCCGGTGAGCCCCGGTTGGTATAAATAGTGCGCTCCACACCTTCATTTTCACTTGGGGCGGTCGGGTTGGCGTACGGGTTCTTTCCTCGCCTTTCACCTCTGGCGTCCCGGGTTCGAAACCGGGCGTGAATGTGGATTGGGTTTGCAGTCCCTACTTGACCGCGTGGTTTTTCCCCTGGGGCATTTCTCTGGGGGTTTTCCTCCCACTTCTAAAACTGCAACTTCTTCTTCGTCATCTCAAGTTGATAATATAGTATAGTTAAAGCTAAAAAACCGTATAGTTGATGGCACAAAGGGCCTTAGTTGCCGAAGATGCCATAAAATATACAACAACAACAACAACAACAACAACATTAATTTTCACTTCGTCCTGGAGCGCGACGCAGTGAGGCGTAACTGGCCGTGAGCAACAACCCTCACACACCTTGGCGCACCGCAGTTTACCAGGCCGCATTCACACCATGCTGTGGCCGCTACCGTGTCGGGCCCTGGCAGACCGTGGGGTGCCGGGCTTCCAAACGTGGCGGAGCGCGAGGCACCGGCCGCGATCAGAGTTCCCCGGCACCCCAAGGTGCCACACCCCGGTGAGTCAAGGCACACTGCGGTCCGTCACGCCCCGTCCCACTGCGGCCCAGGACGATTCTCATTAGTGCCGGGACTGCCGGGGCTAAATTTTTGACAGAACTGCTCACCGGCCGGTGGCAAGGGTGAGCTACGGTCATTCACGTTTCGCCACCCCGGTCCCCTACGCTCCCCGACGTCCATCCCGGTGCCTCCCCGGTGCTCCTCCACCGGGGCGCCGGGACTGCCGGGGACATGGTGTAAACGTAGCATAAACAAGTAATTTTCAGAAGAGTAACTGATGTCGATTTAATGATTTTGATGGGAATACACAGGTATTTGAAACGTGTGTACTAAAATAAAAGTACTATCTGGGACAGAAATACTTCATGTGGTGTTTGTTACCATCGCTGTCGACACACCCTTTTCCCCCCTTTGGTCAAATCATGAAGTAAATCCCTGGGGCATTGCATATGATACGATGGGTCTTAAAGCCTGCCTTCCATTGGGCGATTTTTGTTCTTTAAAAGATTCCCACGATTAGGTGATATTTGTTAAGATTGCCTCAGCTTCTAACTTAGGTAATCTCAGCAAATCTCCTCTAATTCTGAGAAATTTAAAGCAAATGTTGCACAGTAAATCCTCTTGCAACAGTGCCCCTTTAACGCACTCCCTAACTCCTGCGCACAGTGGCCCTGTTGAAACAGGCCCCATTTCGCGGTGGAACAAGCGACAGAAATCTTGTCGCCTCTGCTGGACCAATCAGGACGTATGGCAGTGCATTGCAGCATGATTGCAGGCATTCAAATGTAACGTGCGCAGATTGTAAACACCGTGCATATGCGTGTGATACATGTACTCAGTAATGCTGGCCGTTGTCCGCGTCGGCGATTGGCTGCTATTTAAAGGATACTGGGTAATCTGTTCCATTACATATGTCCGCATGCATCCCTGTTAATAAATTTGAAAAACTGCGGAGTAAATTAAGATCGTCGTTTGAAAGTTTGGTAGGAATGGGACAATCATAAGGAACGGAACCCAATACAATTTCTGGAAAGTGTAGAAATCGTTTCTTTTCGGCATAACATGACCGAATTGATTACATTACATCAAAATGACTCGGGCGTGAGTTGGCTCAAGACAACAGCCGGCTCGCTCCACAGATTTGCGTGTATTTCCTCAGGGTATTGTAACGTCGCTTTGCAGAGTGGAAATTCCCTGAGATCTCAGGATGTGCACAGTGGGAGGCCGGCTTCAATTCACAGTTCCGACCTGTCAATCAAGCCGAACCCGCGTGACCAATCACAACTGTAAAAGCTACTCAGACAGCGCCCACATATCTACAAACACACTGAAACACAATGAGCGGTGCTTCAACGAGTACTCAATCCCATCAAATTCGCGCGGAGAGTGTTTATATGGAACATGACGTCATCTCGCTCGTACGTGTGCTATTTTTAGCGATAGCGATGGTTGGCGGACAATCCGGTAATCACATCTTCCTGCTGTAAGAATATTTGTTCCACCGTACCGAGTTCCACAAAACCCTTGCTGAAACGAGTTGAGCTAGGCTGTATAGACCAGTTCACTAATAAATTTAAATGCATGCGCATAACAGACATTCCAGGCAGAAGCGAGTCGAGTCGATATTTACGTGCACATGTTTATATGGGGATACGCATCATCTTTCTCAGCTTTGGATTTAAGTTGTAGCGTTTTGAGGTGTATACCGAGAGGCAAAATTAGAAGCTGAACCGATAAGGAACACATTTATTTGTTTCTTCAAAGTTTACGAGGGAAGACACATTACGGGAAACACGGTTTGTGGGATAGGCGCGTGCTATAGTGGTGGTACATGGTACGTGGGGCGAGGCCTAGGCTATAGGGTCCCGTCAAAACATCGCGAAGCCGGGCCGGCTGGGAGGGTTAATGATAACCCAGAAGGAATAAACTTCAGGTCAACATACGAATTCTGGGCATGACTGAAAAATTATACAGTCCTCATAAATATTTGGCCTATGACACGACAGGAGAAAGAATATAGTTATGAGGCTGGTTACATTACACGTTTAAGTTTCTCAGAAAATCTTAAACTCTTTTCACTCCTAATATATATATATATATGTATATATATTTCATCAGGGACCAAATTCATGGACTGTTTAGCACAAAAATTTGCTTAGCACATAATTTGTTTTATTTATAAAATGGGTTCCCAACAAAAACTGAATGTCAAATTGTGTTTTTAGAAAGAGTACCGGTACGTGTACCAAAATATTAGTAAATCACTTGTTTTGCCTGGCCTGGCAACTCATTTTTGCAATACAAAGCAAAGTAATTCTGTGCTAAGCATATTTCTGTGCTAAACAGTCCCATGAAATTGGCCAATGATCTGCACTTACTGATGCTTGTAAAGTCCTTTTGAGAGAAAAATGTGATTGTCAACACATATATACCCTCCCCCTCCCCCTCCCAACCCCCACGCCCCCACCCCCCTCTCCCCCAAGATTGCTTCCGTGCAAATTAAATTTACCGCCACCAGTTTGCCTTGAAAACCCAGCTTTTCTTGTGCTGTTGCACAGTTGCATAACTAAGCAAAGTATAATTTGGTGTGGTGCATGATCACCACAGACATTTAATTGCAAACATGGGGTGACTGCAAAGCCATATGGTCAGGATTCTAACCCAAGACGTCTTACACGTCAGGTTGACGCATTACCAGCTGAGCTACTCTCTAAATTCAAAAGAGTTAATCTCTTATAAAACCACTCCAAAAGCGTGAGAATCACTCTAAAAAGAGTGAAAATCACTCAAAAAAAGGAGCCATAAAAGGGATAAGGGACAACTCGAAAAAGAGTTGTCCCTTGTGTGGCTCCTTTTTTTAGTTTTTTTACTCTATTTACAGGATTTTAGCTCTTTTAGAGTGGTTTTCACTCTTTTGGAGTGATGTTATAAGGGATTCAATAACTCTTTTGAAGAGTGAGTTTTTCACTTTTTCACAGAGAGTACATGTACAATGTATAGCATAATGCACAATTACACATCATTAGGATACTTTTTCGGGTTTTCTATAAGAACTCATCTTTCTTGTCGTGAGTGTGCTGTATTTCTTCAAATGTAGCAGCATTTAATCACAAATAAATTTCATACAATGTAAACAGGTGCAATACAAATTGAAAATGGTTGTGAAAGTACATGTACACTGCAAAAAATGCGGTGTTAAATTTCTAACACCAAGGTTTTTTAATTCTTTGGGTGTTACATTTGTGTCAAACGAACACCGGTGTAATAGATTAACAGCAAAAAAAGTGGTGTAAAATTTGCATGGTGTTAAACTTGATAAACTGCGAACAGATCAGTGTTAAAATATTTTAACACCGAATGCTTGTGTTAATTTACACCATGGGTATTAAATTTAACACCAGAGGTTTTGCAGTGCGTGTTTTATTTTAAAGTGGTTCTTCCATTTTACACCAAATGGTGTCGGCTTCTAATTCTGTAAGAATAAATCAACTGTAGGTGTTACAATTTAATTCCACATTCAGGTGTCAATTAACACCAAAGTTCTTGCTCAAAATAAACACCAAGAAGAATACGTTGACACCGGATGGGGGTGTTAAAGTTTAATACTCTTCTTGGTGTTACAAAATATTGATTCCCAAATTGGTGTTACTTAACACCCAAATCCTTGCCCAAAATGGATACCAACGAAGAATCAAATTTTACACCAGTTGTGTAGATTTTAACACCCCATTTTTTGCAGTGTATAATTACAGTGAATGCCCTATTAAAAGTGTATGCAGATTCATGTTTAAATATTCACCTGTATAAATTGCACTTGCATTATTACTTGGGCTTAACAAAATGCTCCTGGATATTTGAGAAATTGACAGCAGACAACAAACTTTACGAACTGACCCTACCACGTTATTCCAAATCAATGGCATTGCCCCCATCAACAATTCTACTAATTAAACTTGTTGATAATTTAAATACATTGCATATCAGCTATAAATCATGGAGAAAGAGTCCCAACTGCAGCCTCATGAGTATTGCAAAGAGCTGGTCACCACGAGGCAACATTCTCCTTGTGCCCAAAGAGGAGTCCTTTCCCCTGTAGTTCATCAGTGAAGCCTTGGTTTCAGGAAAATTGCAACAAATAAAAAATGTTAACCACAAACAAATAATTGTTGTCCCATTCTTCTAATTCTAAAACCAGCTCACTCTATCCAGTGTGAACCCACGGTTACCAACCTCCCACCGCGGACGTCCCATTGTTCCTCTTTTGTTTGAACGTAGTTTTTTTGGCGACTGCTCTCATTTGTTTTCCCACACGATTCTAAATCGCGGACCCTATTGTTGCTATTGTTAAACGTCCCCCATTTGAATACAGAAACCCGCGCACTTACACAGCAGTCACTGTAAACACTCATCGTTATACATGCAAGCATAGTAAATAAATGCAGTTAAGTTTAACTTTGTTACTAAGAGGTCCTTTGGACTTTGCACATTATGTTATATTAACCTTGCATTGTCAGAAATGAAAATAACGAGGAACAAAGTATTGGAAACCAAAATTGGGCAACAAAATGTTCCTTGTTATAAGTGGAATGCCCATATTATCAAGGTTTAACTGTATCAACACATAAAGTGCAAATGAGAGTTGGAACTAATTCCAAAGAGAGACTTAATACTTTGAGCGTGTTACTCCTCAAGCTACTATACACTGATCGCAATGGCAGATCCAGCCTTGTACAATACAATGGGCTGGGTCCGTCTGGTTCCCTACATCACGACATGATGTTCGGAGCAGTAGTTGGGGAAAACAAGCCAATGTTATAGCATATTAAAGGTATTATTATACTGAACCATGATGAGGCACTTACATACACAGTATCGTTGTTTTCAATGGCATCACTGTCCTCAATAATTGTAGTTCCATCACGGGTCCTATAAACTGCACCTGCTCCAGTTCCCCGACATTCAAGGGTCTTGAAATGTTCGTCTTGTCATCACACGTAATGAGAAAATAAAGTACATCAAAACAATTCTGTTGGCTACATCAGTTTTACAAAATACTGAAATTTTGTAACTTTCTGGCTCAACCTTATTAACTGTCTTTTGAGTTCTAAAAAAATGTAACTTCAAAGGGCAATTTTGCATTTTTATGACTGCCTAAATTTTAAATTATCAAAACATTTTCATCAACATTAAAATGGCATGTGTTATTGCCAACATGCGTAATTTTGTCAGTCATTCCATCAGCCAACTTACATTTATCACATGTTTCTCTGTTATCAAGAAGTTCCTCATTACAAGGAGAATGTGGTCCTGGTAAGATGCCTTAAGAAGGGAAATTTAAGGCTTCTTCAGCGCTCCGCTGTCCCTCATGGCACGGCTTCACGACTCTTTCCTCGGTTTCCCAGAAGACAAACCTTGGTGTCCAAGTTACTGTAAATGACATTAAAGCCGGGGGAAAGAATAAAGATTGTGCCCACCAATAACTGAAAGCAATACCTGACTTAATTGTAAATTCTTAGCACAGACCTTGTGTACAAAACATATGAGACTGGCTAAAAGAAATGCTTTTTAAGAAAATATTCAATTTTTCTCACTCCTAAATTTGTGTTTTTCTATCAAATCTCCACTTACTGATGTTTTATACTGAAAAGTTATTTTAAAGACAAAATATAATGGTTTAATAAAAATGAAATCTTACCCCCTGAAGGGTAAGAGTTAAGAAGTTGATCAGATTTGTATTGCTTAAAATGACTCATCAAGCATTTGTGTATTAGTAGGCCTACAGATTTGATGGAAAAACCCAAATTTACGAGTGAGAAAATGTTAACAAATGTGACTGTGAGGAAATTCTTCAGCCAAAACTCATATGTTTTGTACAGACGTCATAATTAAGCCATGATCAACTACTCCATTCTTTCCCTTCCCCCACTGGTATTCGTTATTGGGTTGCCCAAATTTTGCCCCATGGTGGGAATTTTGTTAGTATCAAAAAGTGACAATCCCTATTTCTTAGGGGAGGGAGGAGGGGAAAGGGGGGCATAAGAAACGAGAAGTGGACCATCTGTCTTTCATTTTATCTTTAAATATAACCCAAATAAGAATAAGCAAAACTTGGGAGTGAAATATTTGACAATTTTCTTAGATAACAGGGATTTTTCAGCAAAGTGTGCTAAGCAAATTTTTGTGCTAAACAGCGCCATGAAATTGGTCCCTGACGAAAATAAATTTGGAGTGAAATTAATTTAAAGGGACACACCCGCCTACTGTTTACGTAATTAGTGATACAGCATCCTTGACAATAATTTTTTGATGGTCCTTCTGAAAAAAGATTGTCAAAATGTCCCGTAATTAACCACAAAAGTTTAAAATAAATAAAAACTGTCAATAGTCGAGTTATACGCTTTACCAGCCGTTACTATCGCACGAGATTCACGACTTTGTCGGAAACGATTCGCTCTTCACTTGGCAGTTTTTTTGCTTCTGATATCTCTCATTCTCTGCTGAAGATTTCACTGGACAGCCTGGACGGGTTTTTCCGTTTTCTGTATATAGAGGAGCTGACATTCATGGTTTGTCTTCGCGAACGTACAGTTTCACGGCACTACCGGTTTTGGGCGGGCAACGTGTGTGTGCCGTGGGGCTAAAAGTTACATTGTCTGGTAGACTGTCCACGGTGGAACTCGCTTCGGTTCCTCGGACTTTGTGTCAACATTTTATGTACGATTTTTCAGAGTTATGTTTAACTTTATTTTATAACCTGAATAAATAGTCTCTCTCATAAATAGGCCTATTTTGAAAAAAAATCGGAGCTGAATTTGACGCAGTACTGCAGTACAAACTTAAGGAATAAACTGTGTATCACACGGCCATACGGCTGGAATACAACTAACTCACAAGACCACGTGACTTTTCAGAACCAGAATCTGGTTTCAAAAAGTCACGTGACCTTGAATTTTTGAAAAATGCTCCAAAACGGCAAAATTTGGTTGTCTCTTTTCAGGTTCTTTTCAGTCTATTTCGTAAAGACTTTCAGAATCATGTAGGCCTATGGGTCTATTTCGAGCCCAAAATAGCCCAACAAAGCCGGTGTGTCCCTTTAAGATTTTCTGAGAAACTTAAACGTGTGATGTAACCAGCCACTCGCCGTATAAGTTTTGTACACGAGTCTAAACTCGTGGTCAATCACCATTCTTTTCTCCTGTCGTGTCATAGGCCAAATGAGGACTATATCATGTTTAAGTCATGCCCAGTTTCGTATGTTGACCTGAAGTTCATTCCTTCTGGATTATCATTAACCCTCCCAGCCGGCCAGGCTTCGAAATGTTTTGACGGAACCTCGCCGCACGTACCATCAATAGCACGCGCCTATCCCACAAACCATGTTTCCAGGAATTTTTCTTTCCTCGGAAAGAATGTGCATCATCAAAATTGTGAATTCTATGCAAAATATTAATTGTACAAAATAAATAAAACTCTACGACGAGGCTTTTGCTATTACAGAAAATGTTTAGATTTGGTACAACGAATCTTAAAATTTCAGAATTTTTAGTCTGTATGAACATTATAAATATGCAAAATACGATCAGGTTTTACTGTACATTGCATCTGCAGAGGTGTATTTTGGCGAAGTGAGGAGCCGAGAATATTAAAACCTACAACAGAAAAAAGGTCAAAAAACACTTTTAGCTACCGTTTCAGAATGTCCATCATATTTTCTCGGAATCTTGATATTTTTTAAACCTTGACCATTCATAAGAGACTTTGTGCCCCCGAATGGTACCAATACCCTAAATTTGGGGACTTGGCTATTTGTGATTATGAACTAAAACTGTGTGTTGGTGTGATGAATGACACCCTGTTTACACTTGATCCCGAGCTCGGGGTCGAACACCGGGCCCTTTTCCTGATAATTCGCTCTTTACACGAATCCGCCATTTTGGCAGGAAAGCGAGGCTGGGCACGCAATAATAATGACCCCTCGCGTCGTTGCTGTGTCGGTTTCCGCAGTTTTTATGGCGTAACATTGGTCCATTGTAAAACATGTCGATCGCACGTAGACCCTCCTTTTGAACACAACCATGCAAGTTAATACGATTTGGAGAATTACAGCACAAAATGTGCATGAAAAACAACGCAATTAAATAATATGAATCTCGTTCTCTTGTTTTGGAATGTATTCGAAATAAAATGATTTTGAAATTTTAAATTATAATCAAAATGCTAACTGATATCGTTTCACACGACGTTGGTCAGCAATGGCACCGACTAAAACGTATAGGACGCAGATATATGCATGGTACATGTACAATGATAATGATAATGGCATCTTACATAGCGCACATAATAATCCTGTGGGATACTCTGGTCATTAGGCACAACTCCCCGGGAAGTGCGGCAGCACTAGACGTTGAAAACTATTTTAAAAATTTTACAATATACATTTTTTTCTAATCCGTTAGTATCTATGTTCTCACTTTATTCACAAAAGAGCATTTACACAATGGATCTACGAAAACAAGTTATACTTTAATACACAAAAACTGACGACTTTGTATCGTTAAGAAAATTGAACCCGATCACATGCAAAAAAATGGCTATTTTAATGTCACGTACGCTTTTGCGGCGCCATAGCAATACTCAACTGGAAAATTATTTACTCAGTGACGTTTATGCTTTTATGGAAGCAGATCTTGAGATAAAAGCTACATGAAATTGGACGTTGACCGTATTTGCGAACAACACCCTAAATCGAGTTGGGAGCGGTTTCAACCGGCCCGGTATTCGATTGGTAGCTCGGTACTTAGCAAATGACAAATGTCGACGATTGGAATCCACTCTGGTATATAGCGCACATAATAATCCTGTGGGATACTCATAGCGCTTTACACATTATCACCTTGGGCCAATTTCATCAGCTGTTTAGCAACAAAAATTGCTTATTCCAAAATTTGTTTGCCTCGTAAAAATGGGTTTTTAGCAAAATCTTTAATGATATGTATTACAATTGACTGGTGTTCTGCTATTCTTGCTAAAAACACAAGTTGATATACAATTTTGACTATTAACCCATTTTTATAATTAAAAGCAAACAATGCTTTCGTGGCGCCACAGCAATAGACCATATCGAATAGCCGCCATTTCGTGGGGCAGTTTCTTTGTTCCTTGAGGACATGCATGGTTGCACGTATTGTGCTTCTATTGTTGAACGGTTTAGGTAACAAAAGGTGCTCTACGAAACGGCGGTTATTCGATACGGTCTATAGAATAGTTCACTAATAAATTCAAATTTATGCACGCATGCGCATAACAGAGGTGTGAGGCAGAAGCTAGTTGAGTCGATATTTACGTGCACATGTTTATACAGTGAAACTTGTATATAGTGGCCACCCAAGGGACCGACGAAATGTGGCCAGAATACGCAGGTGGCCATTATATAAAGGTTTAGCGTACACGTGCAGGAATATCTAAACATCGTAAAACATACCACAGTGCATGTCTGTAGATGAAAAACAGCTAAAAGTGAAGTGTATAAAAGGTTTCCTCATTATAAAGTTGAAAATTGTTTATTTTTGAAAAATATTTCTAAGGCAATTTACTGTGTGTGGCCAGATTATCCAGGTCCAACTGCCATAAGATTATACACACAGAAATGGTGATTGACCATGAGTTTAGACTCGTGTACAAAACTTATACGGCATGTGGCTGGTTACATCACACGTTTAAGTTTAAATTATTATGTGCGCTATATACCAGAGTGGATTCCAATCGTCGACATTTGTCATTTGCTATTAAGTACCGAGCTACCAATCGAATACCGGGCCGGTTGAAACCGCTCCCAACTCGATTTAGGGTGTTGTTCGCAAATACGGCCAACGTCCAATTTCATGTAGCTTTTATCTCAAGATCTGCTTCCATAAAAGCATAAACGTCACTGAGTAAATAATTTTCCAGTTGAGTATTGCTATGGCGCCGCAAAAGCGTACGTGACATTAAAATAGCCATTTTTTTGCATGTGATCGGGTTCAATTTTCTTAACGATACAAAGTCGTTAGTTTTTGTGTATTAAAGTATAACTTGTTTTCGTAGATCCATTGTGTAAATGCTCTTTTGTGAATAAAGTGAGAACATAGATACTAACGGATTAGAAAAAAATGTATATTGTAACATTTTTAAAATAGTTTTCAACGTCTAGTGCTGCCGCACTTCCCGGGGAGTTGTGCCTAATGACCAGAGTATCCCACAGGATTATTATGTGCGCTATGTAAGATGCCATTATCATTATCATTGTACATGTACCATGCATATATCTGCGTCCTATACGTTTTAGTCGGTGCCATTGCTGACCAACGTCGTGTGAAACGGTATCAGTTAGCATTTTGATTATAATTAAAAATTTCAAAATCATTTTATTTCGAATACATTCCAAAACAAGAGAACGAGATTCATAGTATTTAATTGCGTTGTTTTTCATGCACATTTTGTGCTGTAATCCTTCAAATCGTATTAACTTGCACGGTTGTGTTCAAAAGGAGGGTCTACGTGCGATCGACATGTTTTACAATGGACCAATGTTACGCCATAAAAACTGCGGAAACCGACACAGCAACGACGCGAGGGGTCATTATTATTGCGTGCCCAGCCTCGCTTTCCTGCCAAAATGGCGGATTCGTGTAAAGAGCGAATTATCAGGAAAAGGGCCCGGTGTTCGACCCCGAGCTCGGGATCAAGTGTAAACAGGGTGTCATTCATCACACCAACACACAGTTTTAGTTCATAATCACAAATAGCCAAGTCCCCAAATTTAGGGTATTGGTACCATTCGGGGGGACAAAGTCTCTTATGAATTGTCAACGTTTACAAAATATCAAGATTCCGAGAAAATATGATGGACATTCTGAAACGGTAGCTAAAAGTGTTTTTTCGACCTTTTTTCTGTTGTAGGTTTTAATATTCTCGGCTCCTCACTTCGCCAAAATACACCTCTGCAGATGCAATGTACAGTAAAACCTGATCGTATTTTGCATATTTATAATGTTCATACAGACTAAAAATTCTGAAATTTTAAGATTCGTTGTGCCAAATCTAAACATTTTCTGTAATAGCAAAAGCCTCGTCGTAGAGTTTTATTTATTTTGTACAATTAATATTTTGCATAGAATTCACAATTTTGATGATGCACATTCTTTCCGAGGAAAGAAAAATTCCTGGAAACATGGTTTGTGGGATAGGCGCGTGCTATTGATGGTACGTGCGGCGAGGTTCCGTCAAAACATTTCGAAGCCTGGCCGGCTGGGAGGGTTAATGATAATCCAGAAGGAATGAACTTCAGGTCAACATACGAAACTGGGCATGACTTAAACATGATATAGTCCTCATTTGGCCTATGACACGACAGGAGAAAAGAATGGTGATTGACCACGAGTTTAGACTCGTGTACAAAACTTATACGGCGAGTGGCTGGTTACATCACACGTTTAAGTTTCTCAGAAAATCTTAAAGGGACACACCGACTTTGTTGGGCTATTTTGGGCTCGAAATAAACCCATACATGATTCTGAAAGTCTTTACGAAATAGACTGAAGAGAACCTGAAAAGAGACAACCAAATTTTGCCGTTTTGGAGCATATTTCAAAAATTCAAGGTCACGTGACTTTTTGAAACCAGATTCTGGTTCTGAAAAGTCACGTGGTCTTGTGAGTTAGTTGTATTTCCAGCCGTATGGCCGTGTGATACACAGTTTATTCCTTAAGTTTATTACTGCAGTACTGCGTCAAATTCAGCTCCGATTTTTTTTTCAAAATAGGCGTATTTATGAGAGAGACTATTTATTCAGGTTATAAAATAAAGTTAAACATAACTCTGAAAAATCGTACATAAAATGTTGACACAAAGTCCGAGGAACCGAAGCGAGTTCCACCGTGGACAGTCTACCAGACAATGTAACTTTTAGCCCCACGGCACACACACGTTGCCCGCCCAAAACCGGTAGTGCCGTGAAACTGTACGTTCGCGAAGACAAACCATGAATGTCAGCTCCTCTATATACAGAAAACGGAAAAACCCGTCCAGGCTGTCCAGTGAAATCTTCAGCAGAGAATGAGAGATATCAGAAGCAAAAAAACTGCCAAGTGAAGAGCGAATCGTTTCCGACAAAGTCGTGAATCTCGTGCGATAGTAACGGCTGGTAAAGCGTATAACTCGACTATTGACAGTTTTTATTTATTTTAAACTTTTGTGGTTAATTACGGGACATTTTGACAATCTTTTTTCAGAAGGACCATCAAAAAATTATTGTCAAGGATGCTGTATCACTAATTACGTAAACAGTAGGCCGGTGTGTCCCTTTAAATTAATTTCACTCCAAATTTATTTTCGTCAGGGACCAATTTCATGGCGCTGTTTAGCACCCAAAAATTTGCTTAGCACACTTTGCTGAAAAATCCCTGTTATCTAAGAAAATTGTCAAATATTTCACTCCCAAGTTTTGCTTATTCTTATTTGGGTTATTTTTAAAGATAAAATGAAAGACAGATGGTCCACTTCTCGTTTCTTATGCCCCCCTTTCCCCTCCTCCCTCCCCTAAGAAATAGGGATTGTCACTTTTTGATACTAACAAAATTCCCACCATGGGGCAAAATTTGGGCAACCCAATAACGAATACCAGTGGGGGAAGGGAAAGAATGGAGTAGTTGATCATGGCTTAATTATGACGTCTGTACAAAACATATGAGTTTTGGCTGAAGAATTTTCTCACAGTCACATTTGTTAACATTTTCTCACTCGTAAATTTGGGTTTTTCCATCAAATCTGTAGGCCTACTAATACACAAATGCTTGATGAGTCATTTTAAGCAATACAAATCTGATCAACTTCTTAACTCTTACCCTTCAGGGGGTAAGATTTCATTTTTATTAAACCATTATATTTTGTCTTTAAAATAACTTTTCAGTATAAAAACATCAGTAAGTGCAGATTTGATAGAAAAACACAAATTTAGGAGTGAGAAAAATTGAAGATTTTCTTAAAAAGCATTTCTTTTAGCCAGTCTCATATGTTTTGTACACAAGGTCTGTGCTAAGAATTTACAATTAAGTCAGGTATTGCTTTCAGTTATTGGTGGGCACAATCTTTATTCTTTCCCCCGGCTTTAATGTCATTTACAGTAACTTGGACACCGAGGTTTGTCTTCTGGGAAACCGAGGAAAGAGTCGTGAAGCCGTGCCATGAGGGACAGCGGAGCGCTGAAGAAGCCTTAAATTTCCCTTCTTAAGGCATCTTACCAGGACCACATTCTCCCTGTAATGAGGAACTTCTTGATAACAGAGAAACATGTGATAAATGTTAGTTGGCTGATGGAATGACTGACAACATTACGCATGTTGGCAATAACACATGCCATTTTAATGTTGATGAAAAGGTTTTGATAATTTAAAATTTAGGCAGTCATAAAAATGCAAAATTGCCCTTTGAAGTTACATTTTTTTAGAACTCAAAAGACAGTTAATAAGGTTGAGCCAGAAAGTTACAAAATTTCAGTATTTTGTAAAACGGATGTAGCCAACAGAATTGTTTTGATGTACTTTATTTGCTCATTAGGTGTGATGACAAGACGAACATTTCAAGACCCTTGAATGTCGGGGAACTGGAGCAGGTGCAGTTTAGGACCCGTGTTGGAACTACAATTATTGAGGACAGTGATGCCATTGAAAACAACGATTAGTCTACAGCACTAAGGGGCCCCATATGCATTTTCGGGTACAATCTTGGCAAATTTGAGGATATGTTAATTTTATATCAAGGAATTCAAAACCATAAAATTGCACTTTGGCGGCCCACCGTTGGTCAATTTCAACAATCGTGGCACCTATTCTAGGATTTACAGGATGCCAAGTTAATTTTTTTATAGTCTCCAAGATTGTTAAGGTCATCTTCAAGGTCAAAAGTTAATTTAAAGGTCACAGAGGGTCAAAAATCACAAAATTGCCTAATCAATTTTAACAATCGTGGTGTCTATTCTATGATTTACAGGATGCTGAGTTCATTTATTAAAGTCTTTAAGATTTGTATGGCCATCTTCAAGGTCAAAAGTCAATTTAAAGGTCAATTTAAAGGCCATAACTAGGGTCAACAATCTTAAAATTGCACTTTGGCGGCCCCTCGTTGGTCAATTTTAAGAATCGTGGTGTCCGTTGTAGGATTTACAGGATGCTGAGTTTATTTATTAAAGTCTCCAACATTTTTAAGGACATCTTCAAGGTCAAAAGTTAATTTAAAGGTTACAGGGGGTCACTAATCATAACAAAAATGTACTTTGTCGGTCCCTGTTTGGTCAATTTCAACAATCATGTTGTCTACTACGATTTACAGGATGCTACGTTCATTTAACTAGGGCCAGGGTCAAGGCCACTTTAATAGGACCCCTGGCTCCCCATGGATCGGAGTGATGGAAATTGTACGTATTAATTTCAGTCTCGGTTGATCCATTTAGATGTTAAGAACGTTTTTTGCAAGGTGTATGGCGATGTAGAGTTTGTTTATGAAGATTCCAGGATGTTTATATGTCAGGGTCATGTGACTAAGGTCAGTGGTCAAGGTCAATTTAGACATCGGACTTACCTGGCTGAGGTCGATGGAAATTGTGTATTGCATTTTTTGGGCTTCACTGGCACAATTTGGGTAATTTTGGTGATTTCTTTCTCGGATTTTGAGAATGCCAAGTGAATATCTAAAGACAAGTCAGGGTCGTGTGAATAAGGTCAAGGTTATCTTAGATCGTACTGGTCTCTAATAGCAGAATGTTGGATGGGAGGGGAGAGGTTGTTTCAAGGTTTTGAGGATGCCAAGTTGATTTATTTTTGAAAGTCTTCAGATTAATAAATTTTGGATTCATGTGATCAAGATTAATAATATACGTGGAACTTCGAAAACTATTCTTCATAACTATGCCGGCTAACGCATATAATGACAACTGTCTAGCAGAACTTGTAATGAGTTTTTCAATTAACTCGTAATGAAGATATTTAACACTACAGCCCGCCAAAGTGTGCGACTGAGTACATCAAGATCCTGGAGAAAAACATCAAGCAGTCCGCAGAGAAACTCAGGGAGCATTTTGACATATCAGCAGGACAACGATCCAAAACACACTGCCAAGTCAGTCACGAAATGGTTCCGGGATAATGCTGCAGGCGTGTAGTGGCCAGCCCAAAGTCCGGACTTCAACTCAATCGAGGCCTACAGTATATGTTTATATTTTGCTGATCACATTCGTGGCGAATTTGTAGTTGTACCCTTTGCTTAATTCAAGCGAATAAGTACCTGATGAGGGTATCCCTTTCAGTGACCCCATTTCTTTCTGAGTTTACAAGAAAAACCGGAACGAACACTCAACACGTACTCAGACGTTATTAATTTTCCTTTAAACGATCTTTTAAACATGAATAAGTGTAAATCCAATGAGACAAATTGGAGGGGCAAATACGAAGATTTTACTAGGAACAAAATTAGAATTCTCCCGAGTTGCCTCATCTATGTTTCGTGCAGGAGGTCGAGGGCTATGTGACGACGTCCGACTTATCTTTCCCTAATTGCGTGGAATTTGTTTCGTGTGGGGATCGGCATTGTATTGAAAAAGCGATTTCGTCTTTTGTCATCCATTTTAATAGCACTTTGGTTTTTACGTTCGTTTCTGGTTCATAATGTTTTTTTTTTTTCATAGGACAGTTTTATCAATGGGCTGCTAGTAGAAATAGGCCTAACACCCTTTTAACAGTTTACCAATCATCTGTTCTGCCTTTAAAACCCAGTGTTGTTTAGTTTTCTAATCCGGTCAAAATTTCGTATGTCAACGCACATTTAAAAGGACCATATTTTCAGATTATTAAAGTTACATAGTTTGAGTAACGTCGACTGCACTTATCACTTTAAAAAAAATAATATTTGGACTATAGTAGATGATATTATGGCAAAATAAGAGCCTAATAAGCTCGAACAAAATACCGTTCTAAATTGTTCTGGTACACAAATCATGCACAAGTGACTCCAGTCTCTATTATAGGGAGCATGCTGTTTTAGTATGATTAAGTGATTACTTTTAGGGATTATTACCCAGGGACCGCCGGGGTGAATGAATTCGATACAAATGTGGACAAATCCATATGAGTTTGGGAAATCTGGATGCAGTGAAAAGCAACTTGGCTCCACCGGGATTCGAACCGCATTCCTTCTGCTTAACGTGCATACGCCCTACCAATTGAGCTATGAAGCCAACTTGTGGTCTCGAATCACGGTAGTACAGTTGTTCCTTACTGATTGGGATTGGCTATTACGTGAGCTTAGCAAGGCATACAGAGAAATAACCACCCCTCCCAGAGATTAAGTTTTGTTAGTTTTGTTTTCATAAAAATCGTCTATAAAACACTAATTTATTACAGAAAAACAACTCTAACAAGCCTGAAATTATTCAAGAAATACACGTACATCATTTCGGGGGTATTTTATTTACAGAATTGCAGAAAATATGTCTAGCCTCCTTAGATCAGTTCAAAGTTCTTTTTACAATCAATGAAAAATGCCTTCTGGTACTGGCTCACAACGTATCTGCGTGGAATTTGGCCCACTCCGCTAAAGTCTCCAGGTCCGGCTTTGAGGTTGAAAGGCTCTCCCCCCATCTCGATTGAGTTGAGGTCCGGACTTTGGGCTGGCCACTACACGCCTGCAGCATTATCCCGGAACCATTTCGTGACTGACTTGGCAGTGTGTTTTGGATCGTTGTCCTGCTGATATGTCAAAATGCTCCCTGAGTTTCTCTGCGGACTGCTTGATGTTTTTCTCCAGGATCTTGATGTACTCAGTCGCACACTTTGGCGGGCTGTAGTGTTAAATATCTTCATTACGAGTTAATTGAAAAACTCATTACAAGTTCTGCTAGACAGTTGTCATTATATGCGTTAGCCGGCATAGTTATGAAGAATAGTTTTCGAAGTTCCACGTATATTATTAATCTTGATCACATGAATCCAAAATTTATTAATCTGAAGACTTTCAAAAATAAATCAACTTGGCATCCTCAAAACCTTGAAACAACCTCTCCCCTCCCATCCAACATTCTGCTATTAGAGACCAGTACGATCTAAGATAACCTTGACCTTATTCACACGACCCTGACTTGTCTTTAGATATTCACTTGGCATTCTCAAAATCCGAGAAAGAAATCACCAAAATAACCCAAATTGTGCCAGTGAAGCCCAAAAAATGCAATACACAATTTCCATCGACCTCAGCCAGGTAAGTCCGATGTCTAAATTGACCTTGACCACTGACCTTAGTCACATGACCCTGACATATAAACATCCTGGAATCTTCATAAACAAACTCTACATCGCCATACACCTTGCAAAAAACGTTCTTAACATCTAAATGGATCAACCGAGACTGAAATTAATACGTACAATTTCCATCACTCCGATCCATGGGGAGCCAGGGGTCCTATTAAAGTGGCCTTGACCCTGGCCCTAGTTAAATGAACGTAGCATCCTGTAAATCGTAGTAGACAACATGATTGTTGAAATTGACCAAACAGGGACCGACAAAGTACATTTTTGTTATGATTAGTGACCCCCTGTAACCTTTAAATTAACTTTTGACCTTGAAGATGTCCTTAAAAATTTTGGAGAATTTAATAAATAAACTCAGCATCCTGTAAATCCTACAACGGACACTACGATTCTTAAAATTGACCAACGAGGGGCCGCCAAAGTGCAATTTTCAGATTTGTGTACGCTAGTTGTGACCTTTGAATGGACCTTTAAATTTATTGACCTTGAAGATGACCATACAAATCTTAAAGACTTTAATAAATGAACTCGGCATCCTGTAAATCCTAGAATGGACACCACGATTGTTGAAATTGACCAGGGAAAGGGACGTTAGAGTGCAATTTTGTGATTGTTGACCGTCTGTGACCTTTAAATTGACTTTTGACCTTGAAGATGACCTTAAAATATTGGAGACTATAATAAATGAACTCGGCATTCTGTAAATCCTAGATTTGAAATTGACCAACGAGGGGCCGCCGAAGTGCAATTTTAAGATTTTTGACCCTAGTTATGGCCTTTAAATTGACCTTTAAATTGACTTTTGACCTTGAAGATGACCATACAAATCTTAAAGACTTTAATAAATGAACTCAGCATCCTGTAAATCATAGAATGGACACCACGATTGTTAAAATTGATTTGGGCAAGGGCCGTCAGAGTGCAATTTTGTTATTTTTGACCCTCTGTGACCTTTAAATTGACTTTTGACCTTGAAGATGACCTTGAAGATGAACAATCTTGGAGACTATAAAAAATTAACTTGGCATCCTGTAAATCCTAGAATGGGTGCCACGATTGTTGAAATTGACCAACGGGGGGCCGCCAAAGTGCAATTTTATGGTTTTGAATTCCTTGATATGAAATTAACATATCCTCAAATTTGCCAAGATTGTACCCGAAAATGCATATGGGGCCCCTTAGTGCTGTAGACTAATCGTTGTTTTCAATGGCATCACTGTCCTCAATAATTGTAGTTCCAACACGGGTCCTAAACTGCACCTGCTCCAGTTCCCCGACATTCAAGGGTCTTGAAATGTTCGTCTTGTCATCACACCTAATGAGCAAATAAAGTACATCAAAACAATTCTGTTGGCTACATCCGTTTTACAAAATACTGAAATTTTGTAACTTTCTGGCTCAACCTTATTAACTGTCTTTTGAGTTCTAAAAAAATGTAACTTCAAAGGGCAATTTTGCATTTTTATGACTGCCTAAATTTTAAATTATCAAAACCTTTTCATCAACATTAAAATGGCATGTGTTATTGCCAACATGCGTAATGTTGTCAGTCATTCCATCAGCCAACTAACATTTATCACATGTTTCTCTGTTATCAAGAAGTTCCTTATTACAAGGAGAATGTGGTCCTGGTAAGATGCCTTAAGAAGGGAAATTTAAGGCTTCTTCAGCGCTCCGCTGTCCCTCATGGCACGGCTTCACGACTCTTTCCTCGGTTTCCCAGAAGACAAACCTCGGTGTCCAAGTTACTGTAAATGACATTAAAGCCAGGGGAAAGAATAAAGAGAGGGGGCCACCAATAACTGAAAGCAATACCTGACTTAATTGTAAATTCTTAGCACAGACCTTGTGTACAAAACATATGAGACTGGCTAAAAGAAATGCTTTTTAAGAAAATCTTCAATTTTTCTCACTCCTAAATTTGTGTTTTTCTATCAAATCTGCACTTACTGATGTTTTATACTGAAAAGTTATTTTAAAGACAAAATATAATGGTTAAAAAAAAATGAAATCTTACCCCCTGAAGGGTAAGAGTTAAGAAGTTGATCAGATTTTTATTGCTTAAAATGACTCATCAAGCATTTGTGTATTAGTAGCCTACAGATTTGATGGAAAAACCCAAATTTACGAGTGAGAAAATGTTAACAAATGTGACTGTGAGGAAATTCTTCAGCCAAAACTCATATGTTTTGTACAGACGTCATAATTAAGCCATGATCAACTACTCCATTCTTTCCCTTCCCCCACTGGTATTCGTTATTGGGTTGCCCAAATTTTGCCCCATGGTGGGAATTTTGTTAGTATCAAAAAGTGACAATCCCTATTTCTTAGGGGAGGGAGGAGGGGAAAGGGGGGCATAAGAAACGAGAAGTGGGCCATCTGTCTTTCATTTTATCTTTAAAAATAACCCAAATAAGAATAAGCAAAACTTGGGAGTGAAATATTTGACAATTTTCTTAGATAACAGGGATTTTTCAGCAAAGTGTGCTAAGCAAATTTTTGTGCTAAACAGCGCCATGAAATTGGTCCCTGACGAAAATAAATTTGGAGTGAAATTAATTTAAAGGGACACACCGGCCTACTGTTTACGTAATTTAGTGATACAGCATCCTTGACAATAATTTTTTGATGGTCCTTCTGAAAAAAGATTGTCAAAATGTCCCGTAATTAACCACAAAAGTTTAAAATAAATAAAAACTGTCAATAGTCGAGTTATACGCTTTACCAGCCGTTACTATCGCACGAGATTCACGACTTTGTCGGAAACGATTCGCTCTTCACTTGGCAGTTTTTTTGCTTCGGATATCTCTCATTCTCTGCTGAAGATTTCACTGGACAGCCTGGACGGGTTTTTCCGTTTTCTGTATATAGAGGAGCTGACATTCATGGTTTGTCTTCGCGAACGTACAGTTTCACGGCACTACCGGTTTTGGGCGGGCAACGTGTGTGTGCCGTGGGGCTAAAAGTTACATTGTCTGGTAGACTGTCCACGGTGGAACTCGCTTCGGTTCCTCGGACTTTGTGTCAAAATTTTATGTACGATTTTTCAGAGTTATGTTTAACTTTATTTTATAACCTGAATAAATAGTCTCTCTCATAAATAGGCCTATTTTGAAAAAAAATCGGAGCTGAATTTGACGCAGTACTGCAGTAATAAACTTAAGGAATAAACTGTGTATCACACGGCCATACGGCTGGAAATACAACTAACTCACAAGACCACGTGACTTTTCAGAACCAGAATCTGGTTTCAAAAAGTCACGTGACCTTGAATTTTTGAAAAATGCTCCAAAACGGCAAAATTTGGTTGTCTCTTTTCAGGTTCTCTTCAGTCTATTTCGTAAAGACTTTCAGAATCATGTATGGGTCTATTTCGAGCCCAAAATAGCCCAACAAAGCCGGTGTGTCCCTTTAAGATTTTCTGAGAAACCTAAACGTGTGATGTAACCAGCCACATGCCGTATAAGTTTTGTACACGAGTCTAAACTCGTGGTCAATCACCATTCTTTTCTCCTGTCGTGTCATAGGCCAAATGAGGACTATATCATGTTTAAGTCATGCCCAGTTTCGTATGTTGACCTGAAGTTCATTCCTTCTGGATTATCATTAACCCTCCCAGCCGGCCAGGCTTCGAAATGTTTTGACGGAACCTCGCCGCACGTACCATCAATAGCACGCGCCTATCCCACAAACCATGTTTCCCGTAATTTTTCTTTCCTCGGAAAGAATGTGCATCATCAAAATTGTGAATTCTATGCAAAATATTAATTGTACAAAATAAATAAAACTCTACGACGAGGCTTTTGCTATTACAGAAAATGTTTAGATTTGGCACAACGAATCTTAAAATTTCAGAATTTTTAGTCTGTATGAACATTATAAATATGCAAAATACGATCAGGTTTTACTGTACATTGCATCTGCAGAGGTGTATTTTGGCGAAGTGAGGAGCCGAGAATATTAAAACCTACAACAGAAAAAAGGTCGAAAAAACACTTTTAGCTACCGTTTCAGAATGTCCATCATATTTTCTCGGAATCTTGATATTTTTTAAACCTTGACAATTCATAAGAGACTTTGTCCCCCCGAATGGTACCAATACCCTAAATTTGGGGACTTGGCTATTTTTGATTATGAACTAAAACTGTGTGTTGGTGTGATGAATGACACCCTGTTTACACTTGATCCCGAGCTCGGGGTCGAACACCGGGCCCTTTTCCTGATAATTCGCTCTTTACACGAATCCGCCATTTTGGCAGGAAAGCGAGGCTGGGCACGCAATAATAATGACCCCTCGCGTCGTTGCTGTGTCGGTTTCCGCAGTTTTTATGGCGTAACATTAGTCCATTGTAAAACATGTCGATCGCACGTAGACCCTCCTTTTGAACACAACCGTGCAAGTTAATACGATTTGGAGGATTACAGCACAAAATGTGCATGAAAAACAACGCAATTAAATAATATGAATCTCGTTCTCTTGTTTTGAATTGTATTCGAAATAAAATGATTTCGAAATTTTAAATTATAATCAAAATGCTAACTGATACCGTTTCACACGACGTTGGTCAGCAATGGCACCGACTAAAACGTATAGGACGCAGCTATATGCATGGTACATGTACAATGATAATGATAATGGCATCTGGTCATTAGGCACAACTCCCCGGGGAGTGCGGCAGCAATACAATATACATTTTTTTCTAATCCGTTAATATCTATGTTCTCACTTTATTCATAAAAGAGCATTTACACAATGGATCTACGAAAACAAGTTATACTTTAATACACAAAAACTGACGACTTTGTATCGAAAATTGAACCCGATCACACATGCAAAAAAATTATATTTTAATGTCAGGTACGCTTTTGCGGCGCCACAGCAATACTCAACTGGAAAATTATTTACTCAGTGACGTTTATGCTTTTATGGAAGCAGATCTTTAGATAAAAGCTACATGAAATTGGACGTTGACCGTATTTGCGAACAACACCCTAAATCGAGTTGGGAGCGGTTTCAACCGGCCCGGTATTCGATTGGTAGCTCGGTACTTAGCAAATGACAAATGTCGACGATTGGAATCCACTCTGGTATATAGCGCACATAATAATCCTGTGCAGGGATACTCATAGCGCTTTACACATTATCACCTTGGGCCAATTTCATCAGCTGTTTAGCAAAATAAATTGCTTCATCCAAAATTTGTTTGCCTCGTAAAAATGGGTTTGTAGCAAAATCTTATATGACATGTATTACAATTGACTGGTGTTATGTTCTGCTATTCTTGCTAAAAACACAAGTTGATATACAATTTTGACTATTAACCCATTTTTATAATTAAAAGCAAACAGTGCTTTCGTGGCGCCACAGCAATAGACCATATCGAATAGCCGCCATTTCGTGGGGCAGTTTTGTGCACGTATTGTGCTTCCATTGTTGAACGGTTTAGGTAATAAAGGGTGCTCTACGAAATAGGCCTCAAGATCTTACTAAAATGTTATCAAATTTAGTTATACATTTTGTTCATTTTCGTTCAATTTTTCCTGATGTTGATAAGGTTAATGGAGTAAACTAAAATACTACATGTAGTATGAACAGTCAACCCTGAAAATCAAACTTGTTAAAAAAAAACCTAGTAAAAAATGCCTAAAAGGAAACTGCGCAAATTCTCTTTAAGGCAACAGAAAGTGCGAACGCCTCCAAGCGGCGTAACATTGTTACATCGCGTACATTGCAGATGCCAAAAACATTCGTTGACCGAATCTCAAGATGCGGCGTATTTCATGATCCGTTGCAACACAACCGCCAGTATACATGTTAGTCCGCCATATTGAATTGGAGGAATTCCTCCTTTTTCCGACCCAGCTCAAAAAGTTTTGCGCGCACAAGCGGAAAAACAATCGTAATTCATTGGTACAAATTTACTAGATAAATAGTGCTAAAACTGATTCTGAAATTTATTCTAATATACATATGGTCCCAGCTTGCTTATTAATGCAGGTTGGCATTTTGGGGGATTTATTGCCCATTTTTTGTCAAAAATAGTATTTGTGTACTTTTTTTTCAAATTATCCAAGTGCCTTTAAATGTTTAATACAAAGAACTAACTCGTCAGTTCTGAATAAAAATATGGTTGTTAAATGTTTAAGCGTCCACGTTAAGCCAGAATGACATTGTTTTGGTGATGTTAGCCCATTTTTTGGTCCAAAAATAGTATTTTTTTCACCAAAAATTCCCATCCCACATTAACGTGGAAACTAAAAACATTTAACCAATCAGATTTCGATGACGCACTATCGATTTAGTATTTGTGCCAAATTTAAAGGGACACACCAGTTTACTATTTACATAATGTAGCAATCTAGCATCCTTGACAATAATTTGTCGATGGTCGTTGTGGAAAGAAATTATCAAAATGTCACGTAATTAACTAGAAATGTTTAAAATTAACAAAAGATACAAATGTTGCGCTATACGCTTTACCTGCCGTCGCGATGTATATTATGTATCATGTGTTAGTAAATAAAGGTGGCGTTCGATATGGGTCGATTCCTTGTTTTCCCTGACTCATTACACCTGGCATGATCCCTGAGGTCAGCGTTGACTCGAAGAAGCAACTCGAACGCAACGTTTTGGTGTCTTTAGCGCCCTCAATAGGTCTATGCTGTTTTTTTCTTAGGATATTATTTATTGTATTTTTTTAAATTTAAACTCCTCTAAAAAAGTTCGGAAAGTCAAGTTTGACTGACGATTTATTTCTTGTTACTAAATCATTTCCCTTGAATTTGGTATCATTGGAAAGCCCTGTTATTCCTCTTTACAGTGATGTGTCACAAAAGTGAAATGGCACAAAATTCACTGCTATTGTCATGCAGTGCATTCCCCTTTGCTTGGAGGATGGATGGGAATGTGTCAATGCACTGCATGACAATAGCAGTGAATTTTGTGCCATTTCACTTTCCACTCACCCCTGTATTCCGATATACTGCACATCCCCCAATTGATTAATCATAACAAATGACACATCACTGTAAAGAGGAATAACAGGGCTTTCCAATGATACCAAATTCAAGGGAAATGATTTAGTAACAAGAAATAAATCGTCAGTCAAACTTGACTGTCCAAACTTTTTTGAGGAGTTTATTTATTAACCACATCCAACAGCGGAAGAACCGCCAATTACAGGAATGGGATCAATTAACATAGATATTCGAATAACTATCAACTTCTAAGTTGAATTAGAAACTGCCAGAGACACCGGGGAATCCCTCCCATTGCTCTTCACGAAAGAAGTGCGTTACCGAAACCTAACACACTGGACCAACGGCTTTACATCCCTTCCGAAGGACGGAACAAGTGTGATTAATTGTCTTGCTCAAGAGCATAAGTGCCACAACCCAAATTCAAAAGTTATACTAAAAAGGGTTCAGTGATTTTGTAGTGCATAGGCCTAAATCGAGCCAACAAAAGGTGACGTACGTACTCATTACGGATGTGTATACCGCACACCTTATAATTGTGCACATATCAGATGTTTTCCCACCCCTAGGGCAAAATCTAGGGGCAAAAAATCCCAACACACGTAAAACATGCATATCTTGCTATCGGATTCATAATTTGTATTTCATTGTGTAAAAATCCCCACCCTGCGGTAAGTGCCACAACCCGTCACGGCCCGGAATCGAACCCACATTATAGTACTGGCACGTACAGGAACTTGAATTTGACGGCGTCTTTTCAGGATATATCTAATTTACTATGGAAAGCGCTTCAGAATAATGTATGGGTCTATTTCGAGCCCAAAATATCCCAACAAAGCCGATGTGTCCCGGTGTGTCCCTTTCATTATGGCAAAATACTATTTTTGACAAAAAATGGGCTAAACATCACCAACAATTGTCATCCTGCCTTAACGTGGGAGGTGAAAATATTTAAAGGTAGAATACATGATTAGTATCTCAAGGAATCAAAAGTGATTTACACATAAGTTACAGAATATAAACACGATGACGGTAGAAAACTTCCCCTAAAATGGTTTTGTCTAAAGTGCTATAGTCTTTGAGAAATTAGCAAAACAATTATTGTTCATAAAACCATCTCGACCTAGACCACATCGGCCTGAAGCACTTCACCCAAAGGCCATTTCACCCCAAAACCACTTCGTCCAAACACTACCTCGACCAAATTCCACTTCGCCCCAAAACAACTTTGTGCACGGGCCGTGGTTCAGGGCGAAGTGGTTCAGTACGAAGTGGTTTTTGGGCGAAGTCACTGTAAACCATTTTTTTGACTGTTTTCTCAAAAGTTAGACGAAGTACGGAGCTGACTTTTACCCAGGTTGGTTTTAAAATGCATATCTTTAATCACACAGTGCATGCGGGGATGAAACTATTTGTACTGTTTACCAATCATGTACTACCTTTAACCAGCCAGATTTTGATCCCGCACTGTCTATTCAGTATCTTTACTAAATGTTAAGGTATTTGGATTCAAAAGGAAGGCATTATGGCACAAATACTATAATTGTTGACCAAAAGTGGGCACAAAATCCCAAAAATGGCCATCATGCATTAAAAGCAATATGTTTCAGAATCAGTTTCAGGATCAGTTTCAGCACCATTTATTTAGTAAATTTGTACCAATTTGTACAAAAAACATTAAGGCAAACGCCAGTTTCGACCAAAAATATGCACAAAATTTGAGGGGGGGGGGGGGGGGGGGGGGGGGGGGGGGGGGGGGGGGGGGGGGGGGTGGGGGGGGGGGGGGGGGGGGGGGGGGGGTGGCGCCCTTACGCCCTAACGCAACAGCTTGTATAGACATACATGTAATATGATGTAATAGCATTGCAATGGCGTTTTATCAGCGGTGTTATATTAGTTTCATTACCTTTTTTATCTTTGCCGACAGTACCATGATTTTGCTGACAAAATAAGAATGACATCATATATGGGGGCAAAAAAGTGGGGGAGGGGCGGAGTGGGGAAAATTGACATCTTTGCCCCTCCACGTTTGAAAGTTGGGGGGCCTCAGCGCCCTTTGCCCCCTGTCTCCTACGCCAATGTAATTAGTTCGGCGCGACTCTGTTGCGCCTGTTTGATACGGGTGTTACTTTCCCCCAAGTCAGTGGCTGAGGTACTATAGACACGAAGTCGCTCTACACACGAAAAGAGCAGTGGGGACCGGGACAGGAACTGAACTAATAGGGAACTTGATCGTGGCTTCAGACCTTGTGTGCAAAATGTATGAGGCAGGCTGAAATAAATCCAAGTGCTTTGAGTTTTTCCATCAAATCTGCACATTCTAATGCTAGATGAGTTATAAAAAAAAAAATTCTGATCAACTTCCCATCTCTTATATATACTGTACCCGGGGAAGGAAGGAAACATATATGTTTGGCCTAACTAAAGTTAAATATGTTGGAAGTAAAATATAAACAGGATACAATGCTCCGACAGTCAGGATGATAAATCAATGTACTTAGCAACCACAACTTCATGCTCCCCTATCCCTGGAAGCCTTGAAATAAAAAATACGCACGTCGTCAGTACTAGTCTTGGCCCAAGACTACTCTAGTCGATATTGGTTTGTGTACGCGTTGGCCATATAGTGCGCCCTCTTGCAGCACTAACGGACCAATCTTTGCTCACTAGAGTAGTCTTGGGAACTTCTCCCGGAAGTTTTAACTTTTCTTTGTTTTTGCCTAGGCTTTCCTAGGGAACCAATCAGCGAGTGACCCAAATACAGCAGAGCGTGGGAATGCAGCGAGCGACCCAAATACAGCGCGTCGACCGCAGAGCGTGACCCAAATACACCGCGTGCACGCGCTTCGAATGGTTTGAAAAATATAAGGCGGCTTACAAGAATCATCGAACATGACCGTTTTATCGTTGCTAATATTTTCGGTGGCATAAGTTTCTTGGCAAATGTTTGCGAATATATTTACAAACATGTTTGCAAAGGCGTATGACATCGCAAAATACATTTGTTTATGAAGATAATTGCGACATTGCAAATATTTGCAAAGATATCTGTGGTATGCCATGTCCCTTATGTGCCATCATAAAACCCTCTGCAGCTATTTACATAAAACGGTACCGCCCCCAATGCTGAACTTCCGGGAGAATTTCCCAAGACTACTCTAGTGAGCAAAGGGTTGGCCAGTTAGTGCTGCAAGAGGGCCCACTACTGGGAATGGCCAACGCGTACACAAACCAATATCGACTAGAGTAGTCTTGGGCCAAGACTACGTCAGTACACGCACACGTACTTTTTTCCCACTAACAAAATGGCGTCCACGCAGCCTTGAGGGCACGGGGTCACTTGATAAGTGCTCATAGTTTTCTAAATATATCTGTATGGGTGTAACTTATACATTCACAATCATGGCATCTAGCTGTTTGTTTGTTCATTCCTTCAGTTGTATTTAAACACATGAGTTTGTGTATCCAAGTGCAAAGTTAAAATTACACAAATAATGACATTTTGAAGTTGTTTTAATTTTGCAAAAATATTGTTCATTTTACTTCGTCAGGTCTGGTGCAGAGAAATTCAGCCAATCACAGTGGAGAGAAGTTAGCCCAGAGCAAGAAAGGTATATTTCCATGTAGTATAAGGAGTAATGCACCGGCTATTAAGTCCCCCCCCCCCCCCACCCCCGGGCTGCCCCACCTAAGAGGTGCGGTGGGGGAGATTTTTGGTGGGGCAACATTTAGGTGACAAAATTTCGATCCACTATAAACCCAACACGCGTCCAGAAATAATTTACACAAGCCCCTAAACTAAAAACATTGATGTCAAAAAAAAGCATTGCTTTTAAAATTCAAAACACATGGTTCAAAAACACACGCTTTTGCCAAATGTGCGCACGCACTTCCCAAATGAATAAACAACAGGTTGGTTCCTGACAATAGACCAGTTCACTAATAAATTCAAATATATGCACGCATGCGCACGACAGACGTCGGAGGCCAGAGCAAGTGAGTCGATATTTACGTGCACATGTTTATATGGCGATACGCGATTGAGCATCATCTTTCTCCGCTTTGGAGTTAAGTTATGGCGTTTTGGGGTATAGCAAAAGGCAAAATGCCAAATTTAAGGATAAAGGAATCCATTTATTTGATTTTCCAAGGTTTACGAGGGAAGAAAAAATACGGGAAACATCGTTTGTGCGTGGGACAGGCGCGTATGTGGCACGGTACGTGCGGCGAGGCCTATGGGCCGGGTCTCGTCAAAACATTTTGAAGCCGGACTGGAGGTTTAATGATAATCCAGAAGGAATGAACTTTAGGTCAACACTGAATACTAGTCCTCATAAATATTTGGCCTGTGACACGACAGGAGGAAAGAATAATTAATGACCATGACTTTAGACTTGTGTACAAAATTTGTCATCTTAAATTATTTTCACTCCTAATTTCTTTTTTTCACCAGGAGCCACTTACATGGCGCTGTTTAGCACAAAAATTTGCTAAGCTCTAATTTATTTGATTTATAAAATGGGCTCCCAACAACAACTGAATGTCAAATTGTGTTTTTACAAACACTGAACAGTAGCAAAATATATTAGTAAATCACTTACAATTTTGCCTGGCCTGGCAACCCAAAATGGCAATACAAAGCAAAGCAATTCTGTGCTGAGCATATTTTTGTGCTAAACATGAAATTAGCCTCTGATTCGGCATTTATGGAAATTTTGCCTTAAGTGCTTCTCAGCCAACCAAACTGGGACAGTCCTTACACATCTCCCCCATCGTTTGTCTGCTTTTACACTTTTGCATAACTTGGGATTTTGACACATAAAAATCAAATTTTTCAGTGCATCTGGGAGCAAAATGTGATTTTTTTTTTTGCACCCAAGGTGGATATTTTTGCACTTAATTTTTGAATGTTGTCACTTAAAAAATGAAATGTGTCATCACCTCTTATATACGTGAGACAGCCCTGGGGAGGAGTGGGTGAAACGATGGTTTGTAATGATTGCAATATATATGCGTGGTATATGGTGCCTAATCACCATGGAAATGAATAACCAAACATGCAATGAGAAGAACAAAAATCATGCGGCCTTCATCAGGTTTGGAACCCGAGACCTCCGACACACAGCAGATATTCAACCACAGAAGCCATACAAGGGTATAGACCCTTTGCAAAAGTGGCCATGTTTGTTGTCAGTATAATTTATAACAAAAGATCCTCCAAAGAATTTCATGCATGGTGCGCAGTGCCAATGTGATTGTCAACTCACTCACTCCCTCCCTCCCCCCCACCCCAACATGTCAGGTTGATGCTCTACCAGCTGAGCTACTTATAATGCATAATTACACATTAGTATACTTCCTCGGGTTTTCCATCAACTTAATCTTTCTTGCGGTGAATGTGCTGTATTTCTTCAAATGTACGTAGCAGCATTTCATTTCAAATTGCAAGTGGTGCAAGTACATGTATAATTACAGTGAATACCCCATTAAAAGTGTAGGTACATCTGTCTACAGTAATGGGGTACATTTGAAAAATAAGTCAATAATTCCTTTCAGATGTCTTTAGTTTATCTCAAAATTAAAGAAATTTCCTTGTACTGTTCTCAGGAGATAACCTTTGCCCCAAAAAGTAAGAAATTGCTGGCACAACATACATTTTTAAAAAGCAAGTGTACAAATTTTCCTATTACGCATGTAACATGGATAGACAATATTGTAAAAAAAATTTCCGTCTTTGTTACATACGTAATAGGAAAATTTGTGCCCGAGGTTTTCACAAATGTATGTTGTAGGACTATTTGTCTTACTTTTGGTGAAAAAGTTATTTGCTCAGTTTAGCTTGATAATTTAAAGATAAAATTAAGACATTTGAAGTGAGCTGGGACCTAAGATCTTGAATGTTACAGAAATGTACCCCATTACTGTGGACAGACCCTATTGTAGATTCATGTTTAAATTCACCTGTATAAATTGCACTTGCTAACTTAATCATTACACTTGGACTCAACAAATGGCTCCTGGATTATATAACTGAGTAGACAACAAACTGACCCTACCACGTTATTCAAAGTCAACGGCATTACCTCATCAACAATTCTACTCGTTAAAGTTGTTGATAATTTAAATACATTGTACATTTTGTGTACATTGGCTATAAATCATGGAGAAAGAGTCCCAACTGCATCCTCATGAGTGTTATGAGCTGGTCACTATATGAAGCACATTTTCCTTGTTCTGCTGCCCAAAGAGTAATCCTTTCGCCAGTAGTTCATCAGTGAAGCCTTGGTTTCAGGAAAGCTGCACAAAATAATAAGTGTGAACAAAAACAAAAATCATTTTTGTCCCTCTCTTCTACTTTTTGAAACTAGCCTACTCTATTAGGCATACTAGTGCACTTAGTATACAGCAGTCATTGTGAACACTTATCTTTATACATGCAAGCATAGTAAATAAATACAGTTGAGTTGAACTTTGTTAAGAGGTCCTTTGGACTTTGCACATTAACTTATGTTAACCTTGTATTATCAGAAATGAAAACAAGAGGAACAACTGAAAGAATTGGGAACCAAAATTGGGCAACAAAATTTGTCCTTGTTATGAGTGGAATGCTCGTATTAGCAAGGTTTAACTGTACCAACACAGGGGCGGATCTAGGAATTTTCCAGGGAAGGGTTTTGCCAGTGCGAGTGCAGACAAAGTCACTCAGCTTGTGTGTGTGGGGGGCGGGGGGGGGGGGGGGGGGGGGGGGGGGGGGGGGGGGGTGTCATTTTTATATCAGCTTGCTGCGAACAGGTGGACACACATAAAAGCATTATATTTGGATCCGCGCCTGCAACAAATGAAGTGCAAATGAGTGTTGGCACCCCTCAATTATAACTACCACATTGATCGCAATGGCAGATCCAGCCTCATACAATACATTGGGCTGGATCCGTCTGCATCCCTACATCCCAACATGATGTTCGGACCAACAAGCCAATAATATAGAGTAGTTTTACAGCTGTCACGGGTCACACATCTCTCGTATTTGTCCTCCAGAAGGGAAGAGAACAATAGCAGCCACATGTATTTCCCAATCCCACATGGCTCTATTGTTCTCTCTTCGATCTGGAAGACAACCACGGGAGGGTTTATAGTGACTAATGTATACTGATATGATGAGGCACTTACATGTATACACAAGCAGTATCATCGTCTTGGCATCATTGTCCTCAATGTAATTGTAGCTCCAACACCGGTCCTAATACCACCTGCTTCAGTTCCCCAACATTCAAGAGTCTTGACATTTTTGTCTGTCATCACAAAATAAAGTACATGTAGTTCTTTTGGACATCAAAACAATTATGTTGGCTACATCAGTTTTACAAAATACTGAAATTGTTTAACTTTCTGTCTCAACCTTGTCAACTAGCTTTTCAGTTCCAAAAACATACATGTCACTTCAAAGGGCAATTTTGCATTTTTATGACTAGGGACGGGAATTACGGTTAATTCAGAAACCGGTTTTCAATTTTTTCGGTTAAACGGTTCACCGGTTAAACGTCCCACCCCTGTTTATGACTACTTAAATTTTAAATTATCAAAATATTTTCATGGACATTAAAATGGCTTGTGTTTAAATGTCAACATGCGTAATGTTGTCAGTCATTCCATCAGTCAACTTACGGGCTTCACATGTTTCTCTAGCTCTGTGATCAAGAAGTTCTTCATTACAAGGTCATGCAGGAGAATGGTGGTCCTTGTAAGATGCCTTATGAGGGGAAATTCAAGGATTCTTCTGCGCTGTGCTTTCTTCAGTTTCCTCGAAGACAAACTTTGAAGTCCAAGTTACTGTAAATGACATTAAAGCCAGGAAGCCTTGAAGATTGTGTCCACCAATAACTGATACCTGACTTAGCCCAGACCTTGTGTACAAAACATACGAGACTGGCTAAAAAAAATTATTTTTAAATCTCAATTTTTTTTTTAATTATCAAATATGCAGTTATTTATGTTTGATACAGAAAAGTCATGATCATGATTTGAAGGACAAGATATATGGGTTTAATAACCTCTGAAGTCTGGGTAAGAGTTAAGAAGTTTGATCAGATTTTTACTGCTTAAAATGACTCATCAAGCAATGGTACAGATTTGATGGAAAAACCAAAATTTTTAGTCAATCTCATATGTTTTGTACAGAAGGTAGTAAGTCATGTCAACTACTCCATTCTTTCCCTTCTCCCATGCACTGGTATATTAATAGTTTATATGAATAATTTTGCCCCAGGGGTAGGAATTTTTTAGTATCAAAAAGTGACAATCCCAATTTCTTGGGAGAGGGGGTGGGAGAAGAGGGGCATAAGAATTGAGAAGTTGATCAATAATACCATCAGTGTCTTTTATACACCTATATCAATTGTTCCCAACCCCCTCCCCCTCCCCCTCTAACTCCCCCCACCCCCTCCCCCCGGGCTGCCCCACCTAAGAGGTGGGGATTGTCACTTTTCGCGTGACAAAATCCCCACCCCTGGGGCACAATTTAGGTGACAAAAATCCCCACCCTCGGGGGCAAAATGTGCATTTATGCACAAACAATTGTATTTCAATGGGTCAAAATCCCCACCCTGGGGCACGAAAAATGTGACCAAACCCCCACCTAAGGGGAGTAAAATATTTGACGATTTTCTTAGAAAACAGGGATTTTTCAAAAGTGAGAAGCCATGCATGGTCATTTCCCCAAGAACAAATTGTTACCTAACCAAGTGACCAGTAATTCGTACCTATAGTTTTCCTTTCTGGCAGCGGCTTTGTGTGTGTCTTGATGGTGTGGAATTTCATGCATGTCGGCCTCAATAGCGCTGCGCGGTAGATCGCGAAACCTGTAGCTCATCCGTATCTTTTCAGTTAATTTCCTTTGTCCAAACCAAACGTTGCCTCTTATGAATTCCTTTATCTTTCTATTTGGCATTTTGCTACACCCAAAACGCTACAATTTAACTCAAAAGCTGAGAAAGACGATGCTCAATCGCGTATCGCCATATAAACATGTGCACGTAAATATCGACTGACTTGCTCTGGCCTCCGACGTCTGTCATGCGCATGCGTGCATATATTTGAATTTATTAGTGAACTGGTCTATTGTGTATAATCAAATTCAAACTTCAAAAGAGAAATGTCAAATTACGTTACGCAACTCCAGTGATGTTACAGTTATTATGGGTATTGGTCTGCTCTGATTTAATATCACCATTTAAAAAAAATATAAACAAGTTCGGTCTTATATAATATTTTAACTGTATTCTGGGAATTTCTATATCGTCTCAACGTCAGTATGATTATACCGAGCATCAGAGGAAACGCACATTTTCTTTACAAACGAATGTTATGAGTTGACATCGAAATATTCATATACACGTAGCTTTGTCACGATTGACTGCTGAAAAATTCCCCTCTCAGATTCAAATTTTTCGCATTTCTTTTGTTGCTCTGGATATATTTACACTCTTAACAAGAAAAATGTTCGCACAAAAAAAGCAAAAAGATTCAAAAAAGCTAGGAACACCTTCAGAAGACTCAAGACAAACGCCTTAAAGATATACAGTCCGTGCGTTTTGGGTGTAGCACCTCGAAAAATAGAAAGTTTGTTTAAATTGATGTTGGATTACTTGACATTTAGACATGCATCTAATGTATCGACACAGAGAACGTGCTTACTAAAATTTGAAAATACTAGATTTTCAAAATTTTACCCAAAATAATTTTGCCGTAAAAATGCCAAAATTTGGCAATGTCATTGTATTGAAGATGCCGTAAGATTCATAATTATTAAAATTAATTCATAATTATCAAAATGTATGGTATAGTTTTAGTTCGTATGATATCGCTTAAAATGTTTTTACATGTTTAATGAAAACTTACACTGTGGACTATTTTCATTCGAGTAATACTTATAATTATGTATACACCAACAAATTAAACCAATGGTTTTTTTTTTACTTTTTTATTTTATTTTCAGATCACCCCTTAAACCATCAGACATAATTATCTGTACCATTAATGAAATGCGATCATAGTAATGGTAATGAGAAAATGCATATAAAAAAAGGATAAAATGGTTAAATTGCACACGGTGTGCGCAGCAATATTTTAAAGCACTATCAACCAAACACGCGTCGAGAAATAATTTACACGAGCCCCTAAACTAAAAACATTGATGTCAAAATAAAACATTGCTTTCAAAATTTTAAACACATGGTTCAAAAGCACACACTTTTGCCAAATGTGCTCATGCACTTCCCCAATGAACAAACAACAGTGGCAATTAAGCTGCGTAAAAACAGGAGAGGCAATGCTAACGCACAAATTAAAGCTCAATTATGTATTTTCGAGAATTTTTTTCTTTCAATTTCTGTGGTTACTATCGTGCAATATACACAATTCTTATTTAGAGAATCAAACGGGTAAATATTTACAAAGAAGAGTAGAAAAGTTACGTCGTATAATGCTTCTTATCTTGACATGACAGGTACGGGAAATCGATCAGAAGTCTGAAGCGACAGTCTCAAGTAGCGGATATACACTTTTACAGTAATGACAAAGTTCTTAGCCTGAATGGCAGTCTTTCAAAAACCCACGACATTACATAACGAAGAATTATATGGTATTACATGTGCCCAAACCCCCCGCCCCCAGTAAAACAAAATTTTTGGAAACAATTGCACAACGGTCGATAACTTGCGTAAGATAATTGACATATCGTATTTGAGACACACAATGGTGATTTGAAGCTGATCGAGATGTCTATGAAAACTTGTCATTGTTTAGAACAAACCAACTGAAAGGCCTTCCATCCAGTTCACATTCTTTCCGATTTGAGTTATGGCGTTGTTTTCCTAAATCATTGATGACCGTGCCGGTCTATGTATCAATTACGGTGACGGGTCTTTTGAAAGGAAAACAAAGTTCGTTTTAGTTTTTTTCATCCCCTCTCTTTTCTGGATGTCTTCAGATCCTGTAAGGCCTTCTCATTTATACATTTTCATCTAAAAATATAATTCAGTAGGCCTAATATTGTGTTTTCTCTCGTGATAACTGATTGACTTCGAGTGTTGTTGGCATTTATTTGTGCTAGGTACGAACTATTTTAACTGGTACAAGCTTTCACCTTTCGAAAATAGTGTCATTTGATTTACAAAAGAAATACACACAAAAGAGGTCTGTGTTAAGAATACGTTTATTCGTTAAGTGGCTTGCATCGGTCGTCTTCTGCAGGGCAGTTGGTGCGAAAACAACTGACCAGAACGTATACTGAAAGTTTTGCACATATTCTCAGTGCACGTTTGTGAACGGCGGCAAGTGTTTGCATTCGAATTTCGTGGCTTTAGTTGCACTTATCGTGTGTAAGCGGTTGGAAAAAAACTGTAAGATAAAGCATTAATCGTTAAAAAACGATGTTGTAAGAATTGTCATGGTTTTTGTCAAATTTAATAGAACTATTCGCCCTGTGATCGCAAACAGAAATAAACCCCCTGTTCTAGAAAATGGTACATTCCAGTAAACCCACACTTGCGGTCAGTTCCTCTGTGAAGGTCAGTTGTGCTTGGAGCACAGGTTTTATTTTATGACCACAATAGCAGGAAAGTTTTCCATATGTGGTCCAGAACTGTACCCAACTGGTCCAGAACTGGATATAAACTGGTCAGAACTGGATATGAACTGGTCAAACTGGATGCCGACTGGTTGCAACTGGTCCAGAGCTGTACCCGACTGGTCAGAACTGGATATGAACTGGTCAAACTGGATGCCAACTGGTCCAGAACTAGATATGAACTGGTCTAACTGGATACCAGCGTTGGAGGTCTCGAGACCTGGTCTCGGTCTCGAGACCGTCTCGAGACGTTTTGTAAGGTCTCGGTCTTGTAGTTCTAATGTCTCGGTCTCGTAGTTCTAATGTCTCGGTCTCGAGAGGGCTGGTCTTGATCTTGAAGAAAAGGTCTCGGTCTCGGCTGTTAAAGTCTCGGGATTTTTCTTCGAGACCCGCCGAGACCTCATTAAAAATCCCAAAATGTAATAAAATCCAGTTGAACTCGATTCGGTATCACAGCGCCCAATACAGACAACTCCCCTCAATGCCTTCGCGCGCGAGAGCATGCAACGCTGTCCGAAAGTTGAGCCAACTGCACTTGCCAGCAACCTACGGTACAGTATACATTAAAGCCTTGATCAAGGCGTTGGGCTTGTCTTTTAGACGGCCCGCTGAGGATAAAACAAAGCGCTTACCAGCTACGGCAAGTACGTATTGGCCCACAGCGCCCTGCGCTACGACTATATGCACACACGCACGTACATGTATTGGTACAGTCCGTACCCCGGCCCAACGCCTTCATGGTTCTGCATTCAGTCGGCGAAACTTATTAAGCCCGCCGCACACGTGAGGTTGTTTGCTGAGCAAACGGTCATTCGTGGCCGTTTGCTCAGCACTTGGCTCACGTGTGCGGAGGCTATTTCGCTGCGTTTTTTTGCCTCGCGAGGCTGTGAGCCAAAAATCTAACGTGTTTGATATTTTTTGCCTCGCGTGGCCACGCGAGGCAAAATAAATAAAACATGTTAGATTTTTGTCTCACGGCCTCGCGAGACAGAAAATGCAGCAAAATAGTCACCGCACACGTGAACCAAGTGCATTGCTGAGCAAACGGCCACGAATGACCGTTTGCTCAGCAAACGACCTCACGTGTGCGGCGGGCTTTACAGTAATAGATTACGTAAGTCTCGTGGCAAAGGTCAAATCTGAGCTTCCGGGCACAACACGACTAAAACGCCTATTCCTATAACACGGGCGAGATTTTGTTTTTTGTATATACATTTTTCTGTCCAGTCTTAAGTACCGACCCGAAAGTGATTCGGGTAACTAAAATGTTTTTTTACAATATATAATACATGCATAATTATCTCTAAAAACGGTAAAAAATTTATTAACATTTCGTGACCTGAAAAAATTTCTCTGCTAGCATATTCTTCATCCAATTTGGAATGGATTACCCAAGTGTGGTTTCATGTGAAAATGAATGCTTCGAACTTGGGCACTCTGCAAGCTCTACTTTTGGTATAGATGGCGTTTCGCCTATCGCTAGCGAGGTCTGTATGTACACTGTAGGCCTACGTACATCGGCTGCTGTGGGTGTTGCATATCGTTTGCTGCATGTAGTTTACGATCTTCAAAGATTGACTTGTCGGCTCAGAAAAGATCGTGAAATTTTGATTATATACCTCACTTCATCAATTGGAATGCAATATTGTATTTAGAGATACGCGTTTTGGGCCGTCTGAGTTTACAAAAACCTGCGTAAAAAAATAATCCAAGAATTTCGCTCGCGACGTGCGTTGAAGAGATATATGGTCTTGTGCCCAGAAATAACAGTGGTCTCGCGCGGTCTCGTACGTTCGCGAGGTCAACTTACATAGTCTGGAAACCACCCCAGCGTGAGCTGAAATTTCATTGGTCGACGCACGATGGGTTATGTTTGAAAAACGCTATGATATGCGATCCCCAGTTTGTTCATCCGAGGCAGTATAAGAGCTCCCACAAATCATTCAGGAAATTAAGCTGTCATATTACGACCGTTGTGCCCTAGAAGTGTAATCAAATACATAATCAAAAGCACAATAAATGCTACGAACCCAAGAATATTTGTTGTTTTCATCCGTCGATCATGCCACGGCTCTCGTAACACGAGGACGCCTTGACATACATAATGCATGCTTCGCGTCATTACGTGCTACTCATTATTATTATTATTATTATTTCTTTCTGGTATTCATACCAAGGATTCCTCAATAGTGCTCATTGCACTGTCACTCGCAAGCGTGAGGAAACCCATGAAGAATTCGAATTAGAAATGACCAGAGACACCGGGGAATATCCCCTTGCTCTTTACGAAATAATGCTTTGGGATCTTTAGAGTGCGTTACCATTACCTAACACACTGGACCAACGGCTTTTCATCCCTTCCGAAGGATGGAGCAAGTGTGGTTGAGTGCCTTGCCCAAGGGCACAGGTACCGCAGCCGGATTCGAACCCGCAACCCCAAGTTTTCACCCATGATTGCGGGTCAATGGCCCTAACCACTCGGCCACGGTACCCCATATGAAGCCCTTGATTGGCTCAAGACAATTTTTAAATATTCATACCCTGTATATCCCAAAGCCCGCCCATTTTCGGCCAAAACTGGCCGAAAAAAATAAGAAACACATTAAACCCGGAAGTGACAGACTCGACAAGGCTATCTTTAGACTGGTTCCCGTCCACATATTCCACACAGGAGAATATAAGGACAGGTAAAGGGCGCTTCATCTTGGTCTGTAATTGGTCGTCTTTGCGCGTGCGCATTGTGTTTTTTTTATATTTAAAAATTGGCCAAGCCCTTCGTTTAGGCAATGCACTCTATTTACATAATTGGATATGTTCGACACGCACGGCCAAGTTACAAATGTCAATGCAAAATCTGTGCACTTACTAAAAAAAATAATAACCACGTGACGGGCAGAATTCTGCCCGTCATGGCTGCCCTTTACCGATCCCTATGTTTTCGCAATAAGCGAACCAATATAGGGATCGGGAACCAATCTAGGCTGTCTTTCGAGCTAGGGCAGGCCGTACGCAGCTAGTGCTGTATGTACGCAGCCAATGTGTTGCCGTGCGGGTTGTACAATGGAAGTCGTGATCGCACGGTGGCTCGTTTTGACGCCGTTTGCAGTTTGCATCCGCTAGACCTAATTCTCTCGTACAGCAAAAAAAAACCCGAAGACGGCATTGGACAAGGCGAGTGGAAAGAGTGCCATTTACCCTTGGGGCAAGCGTGCCAAGTACTTTTGAAGTAAGCATGCATGCCCTCTTTTGTGGCAAGTGTCCCGATTACTTTGTGCGCAAGTGTGCAAAGTGTGTCAAGTACTTTGCGGCAAGTGTTAAACATTCATTAGGACTGTATTGGTGGAATCTCGATAAAGTCGTTTTGTCCTCTGTCGTAGATGATGAAGTCCTTAAAAAAAATAACAAAAGTGGCCTACAGTGAAAACAGTATCAAGTGAAATGTGCTACCAAAGTGTCAGGTGATTATGTCAGGTGATAGGCCTACACCAACCTTTCCGCCGTAGACCAGATTTCGACTGCATGTCATCGATTGTGTAACGCAATATAGTCCTGTCAAAATAGGGCTACACATAATTTTTTTAAGTGCTATGCATTTCAGTAAAGTCTCCTGGACACCATACTAAAAGTTTACTAAATTATATTTGGTGGAAGGGTGTCAAATTTGCATAATATGCAAATTACCTGCCGCCATTAGAAACAATTCTACTTTTCAATGTAACTTTATATTTAGGTGCCCAATCAAAGCACATAAAATGTCTAAACCTGTGTTTGCATGGTCAAAGTACACGATAAGTTACATGTTTGTGAATTTATAGTTTGAACACATCTTGAACGCAAATTATGCAAATTAACGGCCATCCTCAGGAAAACCGTTTGTTCAAAGCGATGTACATGTGTAAATTACGTTTTTATGACCAGGTCCAGAGAACATGATAAACCTTTCTCAATTAAGTGTTTAGACATATATGCAAAATATGCAACTTAGCTGACAAATATGCATATTATGCAAAATAGCTGTCGTCACTGTGACAGAAAAATTGAGTGATTAAGCTCAATGTTCATATAGAGTGACTCGTATACGTCGGATTCCAAATTTATTAAATTTATTCCATGCGCTTGAAGGTCAAATTATATATTTTTAAATATTAATAACATTAATCTCATAACAAATATTTAAATACATGTATGAACATAAAAGACACACAAATTGCTAATAGAAAAATAATAATTAAACAAGAGGTCATTTTATAAGTCTATTAAATATAAATTTACTCCAGTCAACCCCTTGATGCCAGCCGACAGCTCTAGCCTGGGCCTTGCACTGAAGCTTGCCTAAATACCATGTGTTGGTTGTTGGACTAATTTTCGGCAAGGGAAAACATGTCCGCAAAGTCGTTGGCACAAAAGGAGAGGGCACACTTGCCACAAAGTACTTGGTGCACTTGCCGCAAAGTACTTACATGTAGCCGTACAGCGTGTTGCTGCATTGTTGGTGCATATGCTACACACGCAGAACTGGATATGAACTTGTCTTGTGAAAACAGATTATTAAAAGTCCCGTAATTAACCACAAAATCTTAAAATTAAGAAAATGGTCAATAGTCGAGTTATATACGCTTTACCAGCCACTCACTATCGCGCGAGACTCACGTCTTTGTCGGAAACGATTCGCTCTTCACTTGGCAGCTTTTTGCTTTGGATATCTCTCTGCTAAAGATTTCACTGGACAGCCTGGACGACCGAATGGGTTTTTCCGTTTTCTGTAGAGGAGCTGGCATTTATGGTTTGACTTCACGCTGTACCGGTTTTGGGCGGGCAACGTGTGTGTGCCGTGGGGCTAAATGTCAAAAATATCACAAAATTTTGTTTTTCGAGGTGCCACACCCAAAACGCACGGACAATTCATCTTTAAATGAGTTTTTAATATTGGATATATCGTTTCCTATGGTAGCCTGATTTAGTTGGGTGCACCCCAAACCACGCTTTTTGACAAAGCAAACCTCAAGGCAACTTCTCTCTGAGTGGAACTATCCTCCAATAGCTGAATTTCTTCAGCTACTTCCGGTAAACTTAAAATCGTCTTGCCCCGTTACAGAAACTGCAACAACTCCAGATTTTCCCATTTTACTTTGGTGGAGAAAAATTTCAATGTTCCGATATTGACTCCATTGGCTTTGTATAGGGTATTGATAAAATGTACACTCTGACATTCGTTTGTCTTACATGAATGAAAACTGTTTGGGGAGTGTTCAGCAAAATAGAAATGTAGCAGGGGATCCATTTGAGTAAATTTATTAGTCCAAAATACCTCGCTCTTTTAATTGTTTTGAGTAATGTATTATCACCTTGAATACATGCATTTGCTTTCATATAACGGTTCTTTGTTTTCAAATAAGAGGACTTTTGAAAAAAATCCATACAAAACTAGAAAATGTTCTTTTTGTCCTATTCATTTTCAGGATAAAAGGATAATTACACCTCAAATTACACCAAATATGAAATGTTAGTTCTTGCTGTTTAGAATAAGTGGACCTCTCAAACCAAGAGAACGTGTTAGTCAATGTTAAGCTAAATCAGTTGTTATAATCATCATCCATGAACTGCCAGTAGGGAATTGAGACATCCCATGCCATAATCCCCAACTGTGATTTTTATTTTCAGTTAACGGAGCACCATGGACAGTGAGGTAAAACCCCCAGCGGGCGCTGTTCAGCAGCAGGCGACGCTAGAATCTAAACTGAGACAAGTCTCTTTAGACGTCAAGTTTTGGACTGAAACTCTAAAAACTAAGTGTGGTATGACGAAGTACGGCCAGTTGCGGTTTGCTGACAGCGCCGACATCAAAAAGCTACAGAAATGTGTCCGGTATGACTGGGAGACCAATGCGCTGCGGGAGTTGTTTGGTGAGCAGGACGGGTGGCCTGAGACCAAGAGAAAGCAGCAGCAAAAGGAGCAGAAGGAGAAAGAAAAACAGTCTCTGAAGCTGCTGGCTGAAATACAGCAGCTAAGAAGCGTGGGTAGAGAAAGAAATAACACAGCCATCAAGGAGAAGGAGCAAAAGCTATGCCATGCTCTGCAGATTCCGGACGACGCATGGCGTAACACGTGTACTGACGTTTGTTTTGATGAAGTTGTAAACCAACTGAGCCACCAGCTGAGGGACGCAAGTGAGATGGCTATGGACAGGCAGGAGCTGTCTCCTACTGAACTTATTAAGTCAGCCTCCGGGGGGCTCGCACTCAGAGGTATCCTGGTAACTAATAACGACGTAGAGTCCTGTGCTGAATTAAGGAAACCTGTTTTTGAGCCACCTAAGGACGTTGAGCTGCTGTCGCCTATCAGCTCACAGAGAGACGAGACAGTTGAGTTTAAGTCCCGTAAACAGAGTGACCAGTTCAGTCGTCACCTGGACATGCTGGGTTATAATGTAGCAGTCAATGCTAAGGGCGGGGGTTGGGGATTCCAGGCTGAGGCCGGGTTAAACAAGGATTACAGTAAGAAGTCAAAGAGAGAGACGGAGAGCCATAGTAATGAGGTTTACCTCTGTAGGGAGATAATATCCTGTGTGCCAACTGCTGTCTGTGAGCTTGACAAGACTAAGCTGAAGCTCAATGACGGTGTAACGGCAGATTTACGTAAGTTAGAGTCGGTTATAGAGGGTACAAGTAGTAAGCAGGTGATACAGGAGAAGTGTAGTGTGTTTTTACAGATCTACGGGTCCCATGTTAACACAAGCATAGTATTTGGGGGTGTGTATCGGTGGAGGGCGAATTACTATAACCAGAGTTCATCAGACAAAGAAACAGATACCATGATGGTGCGTGACGTGCTCAATGGGCTTGTGTCCATGAGCTACTCAGGGTTTGGTGTAACGGTGGGGGGTTTATTCAGTGGTAACTACATCAAAGCTCATACTGCTCTGACAACTTCTTATGACAAGTCTGAACTGTCTAGAATCACACTGAATGTAGAAAAGAAAGGAGGCCCACAGGAGGTGAGTTGTCTGCCTCCGTGGAAGATTGGCCTCACCAAGTACAACAAGACATGGGCTGTAATTGATCGGGGGTCTAGTTTTGAGAGGGATTCTGTGGGCATTTGGGACCTGATCCAGTATAACGAGGATTTGTTTCATGATGCTCGTGAGCTGTCAGTGACCCTGCTGAACGCCTGGCGGGTGATGAACGGCTTTACAGCAAACACCGGCAGCATCTTGCTCCAAGACCAACTCACCAACTTAACCCTCTTCCTAGATAACAATGTACAAAAGTGGAACGCTGACCCCGACTTTGTCAAGAACCTGAGTGCGTATCTGCGTCAGCCAGGTAAAGCAGTACTGTATAGCAACAGGAGACTCCAAGCTGTGGGTGAGTAAACTACAGACCCACAAACCACTGTCTAACTTTTTATCCACCATGCTGCAGGCCAGGGACCAGATCACTGAGGGCGACCTTAGCTACGTCCAGATGCATGTACAGGGGTTGATGAAACTGGCTGGTAAGTACGACTTTCCCCACAGAACAAACCTTGTGCAGTGGCTGCGGGGTCTGGACACCCGGGGTCAGGCCAATATCACCACTCTTATGCCTTACTATGATATCAAAACTATCCCGCATCTGCTGGGTGCAATCACAGATATGCTCCTACCAGCCATGTACTCGCTGCTGACAAAACCGGTGGATGATGTAGACATCCAGGCCACTAAGGACCTGGCTGAGATGGTCGTCAAACTTCAGAAAGAACTGGAACGAGACAGCCGCCATCAGGAGCTGTTCCTGCTGCTGGTTGTGCTCAGAGTTCTGAAGTTTGATCCCGAGAGGAAAGTCTTCCTTGTGCTGGTCAGTAAAGAAAGCCTGGAGAAGTTCACTGCAAGGTTTGAGACTCTTCATGAGGAGTACCTGTATCAACAGGGGGTTGGTGATGTGGAGACTTTTGCCTTTTTGATATCTTGTCTTGTGAGCTCTACAGCAGATGATGATAATGAAAGCATCAGACAGAGGGACTTTCAGCAGATATACTGCGGGATTCAGAATCTGCTACCATATGACATGGATAGCTTCATGAATCAAAATACTTTGACTTCACCGTATCGATGGCATACAATCCGCTCTACGATGGATGACCTAAAAAAGGGTAACAAGGCCGTCCTGGATAAAACATCTGTTAATATGGCTGCTCTTAATAACATCTTTGGGTCGAATAACACTACAGACAAGACTCCAGGAAAGCCAGATTCAGCATTCATAGTGAAACTAAATCAGAATGAAAAGGCAAAAATCCTGCTGGGCAAACTCGGACTCACTAAGTACTACCCGTCTAAAATTAGCCTCCAGGATGTGATGGCTGTAGGGGGTAAATCTGAGTGTGGCACAGAAGCTCGGCCCTGGATAATTCTGCAGAAGCTGATCATGCTCGATTATAACGGCCGTGATAACGAGCTAATGAAATACTCCAAGACTGACAAAAATGATAACATTGAGGCCACTGAGAGTGATGAGGAGGAAGACTTCACATTTGAGAGTTTGATGAAAGCTGTCGAGTCTACTGGAGCAGCTGACAACTCACTAAATCCTCTGGACATTTTCCTTACTGTGTTTTCCTGCTGTGATCTGATTCTGAAGCAGACCCTGGTCTGCAAGATGTTCATGTGTCGCCTGGCTGTCCCGTTCTTGTATCCTCACCTGTCAGACAAATCACTGCAGTTTTCGCTCTGGGCTCTGCGGAGCATCATCATAGAGTGGACGGGTCAGGACAGGAAGTTCATGGAGACGTCGGTCGTTCAGCAGCCTCTTAAAACAGTGTCTTTTATACGGTTGGGTAAACCGTCCTGCTCCAAGTCCATCTTACTGAACCACGTCATGACCGACCAGTTACACCACACGTTCTGGAACAGGGAATGCCCACTCGGCGACACACAGAGGCAGGTCGCTGACGGCCTGGTAGAATGTCAATGGTTCCTGCCCTCAGGTAAGGAAACTGACGCCTTCAAAGATGTGACTATGTTCCTGAACCTGCGAGGTGATGCTTCTGATCACAGGAAACAAGTAGATTTCCTGAAGCAATTCTCAAATGTTATTGTGTGTTGCCTTGAAAGCTCGGACTTAGAGAAGCCTAATATATTACAGATGTTAAAACAGTTGCATATCAGCTCTGTAATTTTGGTGCTGACGGTGAAAGACCCCGAGTCCCTGAACCAGCAGTTGCTGAAGAAGCAGTGCGAGACCTACATGAACTACGTGGGTACATCTAACATGGCTAACGCTAATGTCTTGTTCGCATTCAAGGGCACCAGAGACAAGAGGATTGGTGACCTGAAGCAGGAGATCAGGAAAGCTGCTAAGAAACTGCTCACTGTGCAGCAGGGTCGGGTTATTGAAGACACATGTCTGCAGGTTTTAGAGGATGGTTTCGACATAGATGAGGAAGACAAGTCGTGTAAAACGGCCAAACAGCTGGCCCAGGAAGTCATCGGGTGCATGGGGGACAAGCCGACTCACATCTGTAAAACAACGATGTTACCACTACAAGGAGCAGCCCTGCAAAAGTGGAGCCAACTGCTGAGAGAGAGAGAGCGGTCTGGGAGGAGAAAACAGAAATCAAATGTCGTGTATGAAATGGCTGGTATTCAGGAGAAAATGACTGCCCTGAGACAGGAACAGCTACATCACTCCAAGTCTCTAAGTGGACTAATGACGACCTTCCTAAAAAACCTGACACAAGTTGTAGACTCCCCGACAGCTGACCTGTTCCTGCAGTGGCTTAAAATATACATGGACGAGAAATGTAGAGACACGCTACCCGGCCTGCGGAGGGAGTGCCAGGAGAAGTGGACGAGACTGAACAGCTCTAAGGGTGAGGGGGGACCTCAGAAAACGGCCATGCTGAAGTCTCAGTTGGTGGAAGCGGAGAAAAAGCTGGCGGACGCTTCTCTGGGATTGGAGCATCTGTTGAGAGAGGTGTCTCAGATATACGAGGCAGCTGTGGAGAGTGAGAAGAAGCTGAATAAGGAAACGCAGGACACTGTTCAACAGTTACCAGCTGTAGCCGCTAAGCTACTGCTGAACGGGCAGCCTATAGAGATCATGGATGGGGACACGGCCAACGTGCCTCTGACCTGGGTTAAGGCTGTGTTCACCAGTCTAAAGGACCTGGTGGGGGACAAGAGGCTGTATGTCATCTCTGCACTGGGTGTTCAGAGCTCAGGAAAGTCCACACTGCTCAACACAATGTTTGGGCTGCAATTTGCAGCCAGTGCTGGAAGGTGTACCAGGGGGGCCTTTATGCAGCTAATCAAGGTCCAGCAGGCCAGGAGTGACTACGACTTTGTACTTGTCGTTGACTCTGAAGGTCTCCGAGCCCCTGAGCAAGGACAGAGCAAGCACACACATGATAATGAACTGGCCACATTCGTCATTGGCCTGGGAGATGTGACAATCATCAATGTAAAAGGTGAAAACATGGCTGAGATGAGCGATGTACTGCAGATCGCTGTCCATGCCTTCTTGAGGATGAAACTTGTGAACGGTAACTTTCAGCTGCATCGTAGCTGTGTGTTTATTCACCAGAACGTGCCAGCTGTAAATGCTAAGGACAAGATGCAGCATGGCCGTCAGAAACTACAGGAGACTCTAGACGAGAGGACGATTGAAGTGTGCGCTATGGAGAACATCGCTGACATCCACAGTTTTAATCAGGTAATAGACTTTGACAGGCAGAAACAAGTGTGGTACTTCTCTGACCTGTGGCACGGCGACCCACCCATGGCTCCTGTCAACCCTGGCTACACAGAGAAGGTACAGGAGGTCAAAGAATACCTGCTGAAAGACCTGTGTAAGAAGCAGTCCTTGCTCAGGTTCACCGACATGATTCTCCGCATTAAGGACATCTGGGGTGGGGTGTTGTCTGATGACTTTGTGTTCAGCTTCAAAAACAGCCTGGCGGCTAAGGCTTATAACGGTCTAGAGAGCACCTACTTTAAGCTGACGTGGAAGGTCGATAATAACGTCATGGACTGGGTCAATAACGAGGCCATCGTTCAACTTGAGGGCTGTGTTACGAATGAAGCGCTGGAGCACTGCAGCACTAAACTGTTGATAGAATTGAAAAATAAGGTGAGTGTGCTGAACGAGGAAGCCGAACTGACCCTGGAGCAGTTCTTCACAGGTGACAACCTCAGAGATATCCTGATAGAGTGGAGAGTGGAGACCATGAACTCTCTGAGTAAAGAATGCACCGAGTTCCTGAGCAGGGCTGAGAGAGAAATCCTGGAGACTAAGGAAAGCCTGCGGATAGATCTGGTACAGAGAGTGGAGCAGAAAAAACACGAGAAGGAAATTTTACAGAAGGCCAAGGATCTGGCCGATGCTACGAGGGGAACTACAGTGAATGACCAGGAGCTCCTGGCTAAGTTTAACAATGTCTGGACTCAGTGGCTAAACGAGCTAGCCACAAGGACCGCAGTCCAGCCGATCTGTATTGTGTCTAAAGTAGAGCAACTACTCTGGCATCACCTAAATATGAACAGGCCTCCTCTGAGGATAGAGCTCACAGGCAGCAGCCTCTCTACCCTCTTACCCACAACCATGCTAGAGGGCAGCATTCTGGTGGATGATATCCCACAGCAGTATCTGAGTGTCCGGACATCATTTGGGCAGAGTGTCAAGAACCTCTTTACTGGGGAGGACCCATGGTTGGAATGTAGAAAAGCAGCTGTTCAGGCCATTAATTCCATACTAAAAAAAGTGGACATCTATCTGAAGGATCTGTCTAAGCAGGACTGTCGGTTTCAGGAATCGCATGCTACGTTTGTCATTAAGTGTATCATAGATGGTGTACAGGAGCACAACCATCGGTCCAACAGCCAGTACCCCTTCACTCTGCTACCCAACCTGAAAGTCAAACTCGCCGTCCACGCCACACGGTTTGCTATCTCTGTGTTTGAAAAGATGCAGACGGACTATGACGAGAAACACAGCACCGCCAAAAAGCTGGAGAGGTACAAGAACACAGCATGGAACCTGTTTAAGAATATGGTGAAGCAGGCCACGAATGACGTGATTGCTGCTGATTTACTCTCTGACTACTTAGAGGAGGTGGTGAAGAAAATTGTAGCGAAGAAAATTCCCAATGACGTCGTGGACGAGATCACACGTCACTTTGGGCATTCCAAGTACAACCTGATTGTGGCAATCCTGGATGACCTGGCATCAAATGGTAGTTTTGAGGGCTACAGATCCTTTATAACTAATGCTGAGGACTTCTCTCTGAAATGGGTGACCGCCTTCACTAACGGCACGTTCTTCACTGCTGATGGTGGGGATTCAAGGTACTCTAAGATAGCTAATGGCCACATCTATAGTATAATCCAGGACCTAGAGAGGAGCATCAGTGCCTCGACAGCCACTGTGACTAGCTCCCAGACAGTGCCCGCCATCAGCACGTGGTGCCAACACTTCCGTGCCAACCTGACGAAAGTGCACGTCCCAGAGTTTGACATGGACACTGTCATAAAGCAGAATGTAGTGGATTTTAAGAATCTGGAGCGGCTCCTGATAAAGAGTCTTAGGCACATGAAGGACAGAGTGCTTTGTATGTTTAGAGACGAGACGTCGGACAGCATCAGGTGGCAGTGCACCACACCCTACAGGCAAATCATTGACAAAATGTGGGGCTGCAAGGCTCAGTGTCCGTTCTGTAACGAGCCGTGTCAGAGAACCGACCCCAACCACACGTCAAAGAACGTTAACCACCAGTGTATTCAGCACAGGCCGAGAGGTGTGAGAGGAATCCACTGGGATGAAAAATGCACGTCCAGACAAGATCAGCTGGTCATAGAATCTTGCAATTTCCATGTCCAAAATGCTAATCGTCGGTTCAGTTGCGGTGGCTGCAAGTTTGAGTGCAGAAACTCTGGTAAGTGTTCCACGTCAGGTGTAGACTGGACTTATCACAAAGGTACAGAGTACAAGTCGTACCTACCTAATTGGGACATTGCGCCGTCCAGCAGCATGGAGTCGTCCAAGTACTGGATGTGGTTCATGGCGACCTACAAGTGCCAACTGAGAGACATCTACAACGCTGAGCTGCCAGATATACCGAACGCCTGGAACAGCATCACTCAGAAACAGGCCAAGGACAGCCTGAGGGTTCACTGCAACTGAAGTTCAATAGAACGACGCATCCGTCAGCCACTGACAGCCTTACGAGCATCGGAGGTATAGCGCCTTGAAACAGAGAAGTTTGGGTGGGGGTGGGGTTGGAGTGGGGGTATAATTAATTGACAGACCTTGCCGGTGCACGGGCAAACGGCAACAGACCTCATGTGCCGTCGAAGAAAACATATTTTTCATGCAAACCATATTATTCGGCCCCTCATTTGTAAGCTTATTGCAAGACAAATTTAGTAAGGTAACGTGATTTTTCATGTTCCATCTGCAAATTGACAGTAATTAATTACGCACATGTCATACTGTCTTCATGAAATTCTTCCTGTTGGTAATACCGATAAATTTGTCATGTGCTTTTAGGTACAAATAGTCTTTTTACAGTTTTTTTGCATTGTATTATTGATAATTTGTTTTTAATTACATTGTTACTAGTTATTGCAACACATTTTTGTAATAAACGTATTTGCATTTTAATGAGCTAGTTTGCATAAAACATGCATGTGGATCTTCTTGGAGCGTAAGGTTGAATATAATGTTTATTATTGAGTAACTCAAAACAAAGTTACAAATATAACCAAGCAACAAAAGAAACGCAAAAATGTTCTCTGTTTTTTGAGAGTGGGAATTTTCGGCTCACGGAAGATTAATGCAGTCATCATAGATGTTATTGCGAATATTTTTGTCAACTTAAATGCAAAAGAAATTTCCAAATCTTGATTAAACTTAAAATTTGCCTTTCTTTCATTGCTCGGTATATTTACACTTGTAAATAAATAGCCTAATTTGCTTACAATATGAATGTGGTTGTATGATGCAGTACATTTTTATGGAGTCTCTATATACAGTATGCTATGAAAGAATCATGTTATCGGACAATTTGGCCGGGCTTTTTAAACATTTTTATTGAATTGTACCAACACAATGTCATAAAAACTAACCATAACATAAATGTTATAGTAGACCAACTATCTTCTGTTTTTAGCATTTCATTACTTAGTTTACGCTGCAAATGGAGTAATAATGTGAAAACGTCACCCTTTGTACGTTGCCAAGGTAACTGGGTCTGTACTAAAACCAGTGAATTGTTTTCCTGCGCTTTAGCAATAGACTTTTCAGATTACCAGCGAAAGTTTAGACCCAATTACCCTGGCAACTGACGTCACACTTTAGTAGTTTATTCAAATAGCGAATGTCATAGGATGAAAATCCTAAGATGACTGCATTAAGAAACGTGATGTTTTGTAAATGTTTAATAATTATGTCGTTAAACTTGAAAATACCAGCTGGAATGAACTAACGAGGAATACATTGAACAATGGCCTTGGGCTCCCTCTTTGAATCTGCGACGTTGATACGCATGTATATAGATAAATCAATATCTTGATATTGTATAGCGGTAATCGGAATACGACAATAGCTAACTTTAAAATTATGACATAATGCTTTGCCTGGAGACAATCATTTTAACACTGTCATTTGTCTTTAGAAAATACTTCACATGCATTCTTTGAATGTTGACTTATGCACCTATCAATTGTCCCCCCCCCCCCCCCCCTGCGCTGCCCCACCCCCTAGGTGGGGGTTTGGTCACATTTTTCATGCCCCAGGATGGGGCATTTGGCCAATTTTTGGGGGATTTTTGTCACCTAAATGTTGCCCCAGGGGTGGGGATTTTGACAATCCCCATGGGGGGTGGGGGGGGGGGGGAACAATTGATAGGTGCATTACTGTATGTCCACTAGAGAAAAACGTATGGGTTAATTGTTGCCATTAGAGAATTTAGTATCTTTATATTGTAGTTTGCATGTAGTGGTATAGGCCTAATCCGTATACTTCAATAACTAAATTTAATATATGTAAAGGGATTAAAGAATGCTTTTTCTGGAGACAATAATTTAATAGACTCTTTGTACCGGTAGCCATGATGGGCCAGGTTTTCATATTTAAATGATTGCATCACATTTTATAACAAATGTATTTGCATTTGTAATAAGGTAATTTGCATAAAACGTGCATTTAGATCCTCTTGGAGCGTAACGTTGAACATCGTGTTCATTATTGCATGTATGCTGACTGTTACTTGACTAAAACAATCAAAGTTATAAATATATACCGAGCAACAAAAGTAACGCAAAAATGTTCTCTTTTTGATTGAACAGAAACAAGTCAATCTGAGATTGGGAATGTTCAGTTTATGCAGTCATACATAATGAAGATGTTATTGTGAATTTCTGTCAACTTAATTACAAAAGAAATGTTCAAATTTTGATTAAACTGACAATTTGCCTTTCTTTCATTGTTCGGTATATTTACAATTGTAATGAAATAGCCTAATTTACATACAATGTGAATGTGGTTGTATGACGCAGTAATTTTTTTATGGAGTAGGTATGCTATGAAAGACTCACTGCACCGTTTTGATGTTATCGGAAAATTTGGCGAGACCTTTAAAACTATTTTATTGAATTATACAACACAATGTCATAAAAAAACAATTTATTTTTTTTATTTTTTATAGTAGACCAACTATCTTCTGTTTTTACTAGCATTTCATTACTTAGTTTACGCTGCAAATAGAGGCTTTAGTATCTTTATATTGTATTTGTAGTGGTATAATCCGTGTAATTCAATAACTAACTTTAATATTGTGTGAAAGGATTAAGGAATGCTTTGTGTAGAGACAATAATTTAATACACCCTTTGTATCGGCAGTCATGGTGGGGATTGTTTTTATATTTAAATGATTGCATTACATTTTTATAATAAATATATCTGCATTTTTAAAGGCACAGGCTCGTCAGCAATGCGTGCGCGCCAAATTCGTTTTACGCAATACGCAGCTCCATAGCAAAGACATGGAGCTGCGTATTTCGTGGCACAAATTTGGCGAGCGCGCGTTGCTGGCGAGCCTGTGCCTTTAAAAAGGTAGTTTACATAAAACGTGCATGTAGATCTTGTTGAAACGTAAAGTTGAGCATCGTGTTCATTATTGCATTATGCTGACTGACTGTTACATATCAAGTTACTGAAAACAAAGTTACAAATATATACCAAGCAACAAAAGCAACGCAAAAATCTTCTCTTTTTTATTGAACAGAAACGAGTCAATCTGATAGTGGAAATGTTCAGTTTATGCTGTCATACATAATGAAGATGTTATTGTAAATATTTCTGTCAACTTAATTTCAATTTTGATTAAACTGAAAATTTGCGTTTCTTTCATTGCTCGGTACATTTACACTTGTAATTAAAAAGCCTACTTTGCATATAATGTAAATGTGGTTGTATGATGCAGTAAATTTTATGAAGCCTGTATGCTATGAACGAATCACTGCACTGTTTTGATGTTATCGGACAATTTGGTGGGACTTTTTAAACATTTTCATTGAATTGTTATTATACAACACAATGTCATAAAAAATCATAAGATTAAGTTTATATGTAGACCAACTGTCTTCTACTTTTAGCATTTGATCACTTAGTTTACGCTGCAAATAAAGTAATAATGTGAAAACGTCATCCTCTGTACGTTGCCAAGGTTACTGGGTCTAAACTAAAACCAGTGAATTGCTTCCATGCGCTTTAGCAATGGGCGTTTCAGATTACCAGCGAATGTTCAGACACCATTACCCTGGCAACTGACGTCACACTTTAGTAGTTTATTCAAATAGCGAATGTCATGGTCACTCAACTTGGCCACTCATCCAATATGATGGAAATCCTACTGCATTAAGAAACGTAATGTTTTGTAAATGTTTAATAATTATGTCGTTAAACTTGAAAATACAAGCTGGAATAACCAAGGAATACAGTGGACGATGGCCTTGGGCCCCGGCCACTCTTTGAATCTGCTACGTTGATGACGGTGCATCCGCATGTATATGTATAGACATAAGTCAATATTTTGATAACGTATAGACCGTATCGAATAGCCACCATTTCGTGGGGCAGTTTCCTTGTTCCTTTTGGATATGCATGGTTGCACATCATTGTGTCATAAAGCTTTAGCATTGTGTCATCATTGTAATACTGACATTTGACTTTAGAAAATACTTCACATTCTTTGAAAAGTTTGGAAAAGATCAACATGGAGAACATAACAAAATGTGTTGCGTGCTGTCGATCTGGGACGGATCCTGTAATTATTGCGGGATGCAACTGGTGGTTATTGCTGTTTTGTATTACTGGTATAACAATAATTAATTACCACGTTGACTTACTGTATGTCTACTATACAATGTTTGGTGTGTAAAACGCATGAGTTAATTGTTGCCATTAGAGGCTTTAGTTGTATCTTGATATTGTATTTGTAGTATAGTATATTCCTTATACTTCAATAACTAACTTGAATATTGTGTGAAAGGATTAAGGAATGCTTTGTTTGGAGACATTCATTTTAATAGACCCTTTGGACCGGCGGCCATGACGGGAGCAGGTTTTCATATTTAAATGATGTGAAAGTAGATCAACAAAGTGCCTACTCGGGCATGACCCACGGTACAATGTGACTGCCCTTGTCATGGCCGCCCGTGCAAACGGTCTATACTGACTTTTGTCTTAGAGAAGTTTGGAAAAGGTCAAAATGGGAAACATTATAAACATTGTGAAACTATTGCGAGATATAGGCCTAATGGGTAGTTAATTATTTACAGCGTTAACTTACGTGTATAGGGGTCACTCCATGAGGTTGGGTATATAAAAAAAAGGCGGTGTCCATGTTGCGTTGGTACAAGTTCTTTTAATTAAAGACTGGATAATTTTTTATCTGGTGAAATATTTGTTGTACTGAATATGGCTAGGTGTCCCAATATAATCATGTTGTTTCCACTGACCAATCTCTCACAGATCATTAAATCTTTGTCTTACTTACGCAACATGGACATCACATATGTTTAACACTACGAGTAGGCCTACATTTTGGAGGTCTGTAGTTTTGTTACAATGTGATGTAAATACTTCTATTGTAGTGTAACATGTGTTTCTTTATGAAATGAATATACTTACTAAAGTAGCTGCATGGGCTGGAATGTTACTAATATTTAAGATCTGGTATGTCACACCTTTTGTACACAACCTCGTGGAATGACTCAAAGACGGTGTGACCTCTCACGTCACGGCAGGCATAAAAACATCAGGGGTGTGGCTATCACTGTGCGCACGCATCCTGCTGTGCATAATGATATCTCCCTTTGAATTGTGTGACCTTTGACACATTCTCTAAGCAAATCTATGCAAAGCGTGATGCGTGCGCACAACGGGCGCTATATCTCTATGATGTAAACAAGTGTCACACGGTCTATAGGTGGTTTAAACGTATTGGTTTAATATTGCAATTAGAATTAACCCGTCTCGTATGAAATAGGAGGAATTGGTCAAATTTCAAACCACCTACATGACCTGTGTAATACCCCAGTCACATTTCCAAACCGATGTTTTCCCGGGTAGTTTAGGGCCTTTTTTTTGCAATTTCCGGAGGGGCCCGGTGGGACACCCTGCGGCTGCCGGGCTATTTTTGGCTTCGGGCGGGCCTCCGGTTCATTTTAATTCGCACTTAAAATCAACTCGGGGTCCGGCGAAAAATACAAGCCGGATCTAAGCCGTAACCTAATCGTAAAAACATCGACAGGCCACTCTGTTTCCAAAACTTGTTTCGATCATTCTTTCGAAACGACGTTTCGATCGTTCTTTCGAAACGACGTTTCGATCGTTCTTTCGAAACGCTCCCTCGAAACAACGTTTCGATCGTTTTTTCGAAACGACGTTTCGGTCGTTCTTTCGAAACGCTCCCTCGAAACGACGTTTCGATTGTTCTTTCGAAACGTTTCGGTCGTTCTTTCGAAACGCGCGTTTCGATCGTTCTTTCGAAACGCGCGTTTCGATCGTTCTTTCGAAACGTTTCGGTCGTTCTTTCAAACGCACATTTCGATCGTTCTTTCGAAATAACATTTCGATCAATCTTTCGAAACGATGTTTCGATCGTTCTTTCGTAACGACGTTTCGATCGTTCTCTCGAAACACCTAATTTTTGATTGTTTTGTTTAAACACTATAATTTGCCCCTTAATTGAAGCACTTTTTGTTACCTAAAGTCACTTTTCAAACGTTCCCTCCAAACACTTTTTCAATCACTTCTTCTAAATACTCCGAAAATTCTGATGTTGAGAATTGTAAAATTCTTTAAAATTACCCAGTAAAAACATCAGTCATGTCAGTAGGTGCATATTTGATATGGAAAAACCCCGTTGAGGGTGGGAAAATATAGAAGACTTTCACAGAGAACACATATTTTTCAGCCTATACGTGTAGTATCATTTTAAACTATGTTTTGCATACAAGATCTCGAAGCCAAGATCGGCTACCCCTCATTTTTTTATGTGGTGAAAAGTCACCGCTATCATCGTCGGTCGACAGACACGCGGTTTGCAATCATTGGCGTATTACGCATGCGCGACTTGTTCGTAGTCTTGCGCCGGCCGGGCGCCGATTAGACATCGGCGGGGCCCCGGCCGGGTTCACGGGCGCCGGCCGGGCGCCGAGCGGCCGTGGTTCGCGGGGAACTCGACAGGGACCCTACAGCTGCCCGGTCGGGCTGTGAGAATCGGCCAGCACCCTGTCGGATGCCACAGGGCCCCCGGGACACCGCCAGAGCATCTGACGTGTGCCTACCGGACACCTACCGATAAACGGGCCAAACATTTCGCATATTTTCTACGAAAGCCGCCCGAGTTCCCGCTCGCACCCCTGGGACCCCTACAGGGCAGCGTGAAGGCAAATATACATTCTGACTGTGTAGATTGGTGTCCCCCTCCCCCGAATTCAGAGCCCGGCCGGGGCCTATATAGATCGGCTACATCTCCCCCTGGACCCCTTGGAAATATGACTTAGGCACAAGGTAGCCTACACATCAGTTCAGTTAATGTTTTGTTTGCCACTCAGTATAATTATATATAGCAACCTTCATTTTGTTCACATCATATCTACATCTTAGCTTAGTAGTAGTTAATGTCATAATCTTTACAAAGTTGATTCGCATTAAAACATCCAGGATGCTGTGAAAATACATATCAGACGTTTCATTGACTTATGTTTAACGTTGCACACTAATAGTACACGGTACTACCGGGTATATATGTACGTCTCCAATAGTAGTTTACATCGAGTCAGTGACTACGCAGGATGATATGACTTCATACATAGTATTATAACCTTTTTACATCGTCTTTTTTACAACGAATTACACTGGATTCCATGAATTACATTGGATTCCATTGCACACGGTTTCAATATAATAAAGCGGTCTACAGGGTGTATCAAAAAAAGTATACACTCATAAAATTGTAGATAAAATGCAAATTGTATTATATTTAGAAAATTGGCTTAAACATATCGGTAGACCTAAGTTTCATGTTTTCATTAACGTCGTCATCATCTTGGGAATTTCACGCCTGACTGAACAGGGGCTAGTTTTGTAAACAAAGCTAACATTAACTTGCGCTAAAACAATGGAAGATGCAAAACGGGATCAAGGAGCATGAGAGGTCAATTTGACATGTCCTTTCTTTGCTATCAGCTTTTAGCAAAGTTTGGCTAGCCCCTTCCGTGACCGACTTTTCTGCACTCAAATTTGCACGCTCAGCCTAACACCAAAGGCACGCCTGATCACTGCTCTGTTTTGTCTGAGATGGGCGACTTTGGTTCATATTCGCCTCTCCAGGTCATACAGTTCCACGGGCAGTAACAACAACTTGGACTTCAGATGTCCCCATTAAAAGTCTAGTGATGTTAGGTCTGGTAAATCTGTGAAATGGACTTGGGAATGGCCCCTTAAAATCACCAGACCTAACACCACTAGTTTTGGTTTTTCTTGTGGGAACATCTCAAATTTTTGTTAATGCCCTTGGAACTGGATGACCTGGAGAGACGAATAAGAACCAAAGTTGCTCTTCTCAGGCTGAACAGAGCAGTAGTCAAGTGTGCATTTGTTGTTACACCGAGCGTGCAAATCTGTATGCAGAAAAAGACGGTGACGTGGAGGACGGAAGCGGCTAGCTAAACTTCTCGAAAAGCATATAGCAAATAAATGACATTTCAAATTGACCTCGCATGCTCCTTGATCCCGTTTTGCATCTTCTATTTGTTGGCGCAAGTTAATGTTAGCGTTGTTTACAAAACTCAGGCGTGAAATTCCCGACTTGATGACGACGTTAATGAAAACATATAACTTAGGTCTACCAAAACTTAGATCTGGGTCTGTCCACAGTAATGAGGTACATTTCTGTAACATTCAAGATCTTAGGTCCCAGTTCACTTCAAATGTCTTAAAGGAGTGTGACCAGATCACTTTTTTTTTTTTTTTACATCATAACGTCCGTTATATTTTTCTGATTACGAAATTGAAACTCCCGCGCTTCTAGGCCCTTTTTTTCTGAGGATATCGTCAAAAATCCACCGATTATTTGTAAACTAATTTTCCAGTATCAACGTTTATCCACTCAAAGCCGACTCGATAGTTTTGTCCATTTGTTTACTGGAAATCGCGAATGTTTTCGGGTTTTCGGGACATGGTAGGTGTGTATGGGAGTTACTTGATAATATTGGTAAGTTACATCGAAAACTATTTTCCAGAAACTCTGGTCATGCTCCTTTAATTTTATCTTTAAATTATGCAGCTAAACTGAGGAAATAACCTTTTCACCAAGGAGTAAGAAAAATAGTCCTACAACATACATTTGTGAAAATCTCGTGCACAAATTTTCCTATTACGCATGTAACAAAGACGGAATAAATGTCACAAAATTGTCTGTCCACGTTACATACGTAATAGGAAATTTAAAAAAAAATGTATTTCGTGGCAGCAATTTCTTACATTTTTTGGCAAAATTTATCTCCTGAGAACAAAACAAGGACATTTATTTAATTCTGAGATAAACTAAAGACATATGAAAGGAATTATTTACTAATTTTTCAAATGTACCCTATTACTGTGGACAGACCCATCTACAATTTAATGTTAGCTTTGTTTACAAAACTAGCCCCTGTTTAGTCAGGCGTGAAATTCCCAAGATGATGACGACGTTAATGAAAACATGAAACTTAGGTCTACCGATATGTTTGAGCCAATTTTCTAAATATAATACAATTTGCATTTTATCTACAATTTTATGAGTGTATACTTTTTTTGATACACCCTGTAGACCGCTTTATTATATTGAAACCGTGTGCAATGGAATCCAGTGTAATTCATGGAATCCAGTGTAATTCATTAAACACCTCACTGGAAGTTGTGTCGTAGCCTTTATTCAGAATGTTTGCATATTTGTGTAGTTTTAACAGTTTTTCGGTGTGTTTTTGAAAACGATCCAACCAGATCACGGAGATATAAATATACACATAATAATGTGCATGGTGGACGATGTAAAAAGGTTATAATACTGTGACGCCACACCCCTCGGCGTGGAAGCGAGTGCTGCGAGGGCGCCCTCCTCCACGAGGTGTGGTCGTTGGACGGCACGACCGGAACGCCCCTGAGCGGTTAGAGACGCGTCCGTTGGGATGGAAATATACCGTCCCAGTATCGGTTGCAGTGTTTCGATTGACCAAGATGATTTATACCCAGATCGGTGATAAACAAGATGAATTAAGGCTTGATTAGATACTAGCACAATGCTAACTTAAGTATAAGATCGCTTAGCCCAACCTTTAATAGAGGGCATCATTGTATAAGCATATAATTAGTGACGAAACGGTAATCAGTCTTTATAGAGGGCGTCTTTTAGGGCCCCGTGACACAGGGGAGTCAGTTGTACGTGCAATAGGCGGTCACAAGCACGTTAGAGACTTGAATCGAGTCTAGGACTATACTCCAGCTAAGGAAAGTGGCACCACACGCAACCGCGTGGCTCTCGGCGACTATCCCCGCACGTCCACATATCTGCACATATGGGTAGTTATGTGGTATTTCCGGGTTGTCTCTTTTGTTCCCTCGCACACTTCCCTTTGTCTCCCCTTTGTTCCCTTTGTCAAAATTCATCCCATAGGTAAAGCACTAGTTTTACCTTGTGAGGTACCAAGTGGACAAAGACCGACTTGTGGGGCACCATTGTTCCCTTTGTTCTTTTTTCCTTGTGGGGTACCTGGGTACCCCACAAGTGTAGGTATGTAGGATCAATATGGCGGACGGGACGGCTGTACACAAGTATATTGGCTCGTAGCACTACACGCACGTTAGCGGTGTATCAGTGTTACCAGACAAGCACCATCCTAAAAGGCAGTACTTGCCCAGCAGGGAACCACACGATAGCCCCACACAATGCACACCCCATGCAGAACCACACAGTCGGGTCCAACCACAGAGCTATATATAGGAACTAGAGTGAGCACTTATCACGTGACCCCGTGCCCTCAAGGGTGCGTGGACGCCATTTTGTTAGTGGGCAAAAAGTACGTGCTAATGTATTGACGACATGCGTATTTTCAGCTTTAATTTTATTTTAAGATTAATGCTTTCAGCGATAGGGGTGCAGAAAGATGTGGTTGCTAACTACAATCATCCTGACTGTCGGATCATTGTTTATATTTTATATTTTACTTTAAAAGATTGAAACTTTAGTTAGGCCAAACACTTTTCTTTCTCCATGGGCCAAACAACATTCAAAATCGTCGCCCGGGTGGTGTACAAGATTTGGGGAGTTGATCAGAATTTTGTTTAATGACTTATCTAGCATTAGAATGTGCAGATTTGATGGAAAAAAAGTTTAAGATTTTGTGAGGAAACACTGGATTTTATTTTTCAGCATGCCTCATCTATTTTGCACACAAGGTCTGAAGCCACGATCAACTTCCTAGTTCTTTCCTGCTACGTCCCCCACTGCTTTTTGCGTGTGTAGGTAGAGCATTCGGGTATACTAGTACCTCAGCCATTAACTTGGGGGAAAGTAACACCCGTTTCATACAGGCGCACGATCGTTCCGATTAAAATTTTGTTTCAGACAGGCGTATGCGAGCCGCGCGCACACTTAAGATCGACGTCTGAAACCAAGTCGCTGTTCAGTCGTTCTGACTGACTGGAACAGTCGATCTTTCGACTTCTGGCGAACCAAGTCGCTCCAAATTGTTTCATACGTCGAACTTAATTCAAATTTCTGGGATAATTTAGTTCAGCGCGACCGTAAGGTGCAGGATTTCCCGGTGAAACCGACTGCCTGAGGGAAGAACTACCGTTCTACCGTTCACCATGCATTAAGTACATAGCATAACCTAGCATTTTCAAGAGAAAAACTGTATTTTTTTCATTTCTAAAATCACGTTTCTAACAAAATTCGCACTTTTTGTAACATTATTATGCCATAATTAGTGGCAGAGGTGTACGTTTATACCTTCCTAGGTACAGTAGAAAAAGGTCACTCATGACTGGCGTTAAACAGCGAATAAATCATTTAAAAACCCATTTATAGCTGCCGCGCCGTTGACTGCAGTGGATACATCCGGGTATTTATCAATTATTTTGACCACTAACAAAATGGCGGACGCGGTCCCAGGGCGGCACGCCCGGGTACCGCGCACAGGCACGGGGTCACGTGATAAGTGCGCACTCTAGTTCTTATATATACACTATGAACATCTAACAATGGAAATTGGGCACACACCATTGTTACTAACAATGGGGTGACAATGAACATGTACATGTTTTTGCTCATAGTGATAGCTCCATGGGTCCAACACAACGCGTACCTCATGCAGGAACCACACGACAGCCCCACACAATGCACACCCTAATGCAGAACCACACAGTCGGGTCCCACACAATGCGTACCTCATGCAGGAACCACACACGCTGTTCCTCGGTGTATCGGGACCGCAATCCTGAACAGGTTCGCAAGTCCAATTGACACTGTACTCGTTCGAAGGGCCGTAATCCTGAGCAGGTTCACAAGCCCGGACTTCACTCCGAACTAGCAGGGCTGCATCCTTTAAGCAGGTTGCAAGCCCGGACTACCAACAATCCGAACTGAGCCATAAGCGGCTCCGCTCGCCCTTTTTATCAATTTCCCGCGCATGCCCAGTACATACGATCGCACAGTGACTTTCGCTTGGCCAATCACGACACACGGAGCGGAGCTTCAACATACACAGCACACAATGCCGCGCCAATGCATTGCACTTGCACAATATAACGTTTTCCTAACGTTTCCGGGTGACCGTGCAGTGTGCATAGCGCCCCCAGCAATTGTGTTGCCTGCTCGCACCCCTGTTGCGTCACATAGCCTCCTGACAGGCCTAAATGTCCCCATTTTGATTATAACGCAACATATAAATTATCAAATCACTGATTGGACAACTTTACTTTAAAGAAATCTTGAAACACTTCAACACGTTAACTCAGGAACTATTTTTTTTCTTTATTTCTTAACTCTTATATAACATCAGATACCCACAGCCTCAACACATTAACAAAGAACATATGTGGGGTACCTTTACACGCTACTAGTATAAACTTTACGGCAAGATATTATTTAACTTTCGACATGAATCAAATCAGACAATGTTGCCTTAAATCTTGAATATACACTTAATCGTTTGCATTGATTGGCAATGAATACGGATGGTTATCATCTTACAAAACTATGAAAGGTTGTCATAAAACTTACAAAAACATCTTACGTCATACTGGGTAGAACTTTATATAAAATGCCTCTAACCTCTACGGTTTGAAAATATAAGTATAAATATAGAACTCCGCTTCGGCTCTTTTTGCCTCTTTGGCGTTTAGGCTCACCTGGAGCCGCATAAAAACTGGTTTAGCCCTAATAGAGTTTTGGTGGTTTCCTATTGCGCACCATTGAACAGTGAATGGTCGCGTCCTGAATTCCTGGGCTGTGGAACGTTACTCGTTTTCTGCGGAATGGGACAGAGGGTGATCTGGAAGGAGGAGGGAGCTCCAACGAAGATGGATCGACAGGTGTGCTAGCTGTCGGTACCTTGGTCATTGGGGACTTGTTCGTCGACTTTGATTGGTTATCAGCTTTTGGTTGTGGAGGAGCCTCGTCGTCAGTTACCATTTCTAGTGGCGGCAAAGAACTAATGCTTAAATAGCATCATCGTCAGGATGTGCTTCTGTTGAACTTTCGTCGGCTGGTGGGTCATGTGGGGGCGTGGCAGGAAGTGGCGATATGCAGCGTGGCATCGGTGGGAATTCTGGTATTACTACAGGATCTTCTGGCTTGGCCTCCTGACTTTCTACAGCGGATTCTACTCGTCGTGCTTGCAACTCTGGCTGTGTGACGTCCTTCATTCTGATTGGCTCTAACGTGATATTCTCCAGGTCCGCCAACGAATCAGGATGCTGGACCCTGTAGTGTCTACGGATGCAATCCCGTCGCTTCACAAAGTATGTGCACTGACGGCAATACAAAAAGAGGGGAGGCCCATGCTCAAACTTCTTGTGCCTTGAACAACTTTTCTGAGTCTGGAACTGCTTCTTGCATACGTCACAGAGGAAGCACCTGCTCGCACTGGGTGGTGGCATCTTGACTTTTCTTTCTGAAATGGAAATCGAAAAGAAAGATACCAAGATTATTACATGCATAAGCCTATACAATAATTTACTTTAACGTAAACATCTTAGCGGTACCTAAGAGGTAACCGGTGTCGCCTCTTAGGATATCTCCGCTGTGGAGACGAGTCTGGTACCGCGTTCTCCTCGTGGTCATCCCTTTGAATTAACTCAGTGGGCACATGGACGGGTTCACTACTGCTGTTTCCAGCCTCCAACTCAATCAACGGCTGTTCTATGTGTGAGTCTTCTTGACTCTCCATAGCTTTCTTTGCTTCCTCACAGGGAACAAGTACTGCAGCCTTCCATGATTCAATCGGATCCCCATTGTAAGGCTTAAGTCGGTCCACGTGGACCACACGTGGTTTCGCGCCCTTTGACCTCTGTACGCGAACAACCACATCAGACAGCTTTTTGAGGACAAGGTACGGCCCCTCCCACTTCATCTGAAGCTTGGGGCATACCCCTTTCTTTTTGGCTGGATTAAACAGCCAGACGAACGCCCCCTCTCGGATGCAGGGGTCACTGCTCTTCCGGTTGTAGTTTTGTTTTTGGCGCCTCATGTTCTTGCCAAGGGCCTTTTGCGCCCTCTCGTGAGCCCTTTGTATTTGGCTCCTCAGACTGCTGGCGTATAGTCAGTCTTTATCTCCTCATCTAGGGGTGGATGCTCCATTGTTAGGTCAATCGGGAGCATCACCTCGCGCCCCAACATCATCATATTGGGGGATTCCCCCATTGTCTCCTGCGGAGTATACCGGTACGCGCTAGTCGCATATGGGAGGCATTTATCCCAGTCTCTTTGACCCAAGTGTGGATCAATCATCATGGACACAATGGTTATAAGAGTTTTGTTGAATCTTTCAACAAGTCCGTCCGACCTGGGATTGTAAGCGGTTGTTCTTGTCTTACTTATTCCAAGAATTTTACACATCTCCCTAAACACGTGTGATTCAAAATTGGTTCCCTGATCCGAATGGAGTTCGGCTGGAACACCAAATCGGCACACACACTCGGTAACGAACTTTGCCGCTACCGTTTCGGCTTTAGCGTCAGGAAGCGCATATGCTTCCATCCACCGGGTGGCGTAATCTCCGACCACCAAAATCCATTGGTTACCGTCATCGGTCTTGGGAAGTGGACCAATCAGGTCCATAGCAACCCTTTCCATAGCTCCGCCCACATTATACTGTTGTAAGGGCGCCACCCGGCGTTTTGGTGGCGGTTTCCTCCTGGCGCACTGGTTACAGCGGCGCAAACAGACTCGCACGTCCGCGGCCATTCCAGACCAGAAATAGCGCTGTTTGACTCGAGCCAAAGTCTTCTTCAGACCAAGACGGCCGCCCAGTTTCCCGCCATGCAATTCTTTGATGATCTAGTGCCTTGACTTCTCAGGCACCACCAATCTCCACCGAACGGAACTACCGTCATCCGATTCCCATCGTTGGTAAAGCACGCCATTACGTAGCTCCAGCTGGTTCCAATAGGACCAATATGTCTTACTTGCTGGGGACAGACTCGCTATCTCCGCCCATAGAGGGCGCTCTTTCCCTTCTTCTTTAGCGACAACCACCCAACGCATGGTGGCGTCTGTCATCTGAGCATCGTGTAGCTCTGTGCTTTCCACAGTTGGTTGCAAAACGGCAACCCTTGCCAACGCATCGTCTGCGTTATCAGCACAATCAGCGTCACTGTTCCCACAGTGACTGCATTGTTTACACGGTCGCCTAGACAACCCATCCGCGTTACCGTGTTTCGCGCCAGGGCGATGCTCTATGATGAGGTCATATTCCGATATAACTTCTAGCCAACGCGCTAGTTGTCCTTCCGGGTCCCTTGACCTCATTCACCACCTCAGTGAAGAGTGGTCCGTTCTGACAGTTACCTTCCGCCCGTACAGGTAATGACGGAAGTACTTCAGATAAACAACTACGGCTAGCAACTCCCGTCTAGTTACACAGTAGTTTTTCTCAGCTTTCCCAAGCTTACGGCTAGCGAACGCAACCACTTTTTCAACCCCATCATGGACTTCGGACAACACGGCCCCAATCCCATCAGAACTTGCGTCTGTATCCAAAACAAACTCGCCCTCTGGTGACGGATAAGCGAGAACTAGTGACGTCACCAACTCCTCCTTGAGTCTGGCGAATGCCTCCTGACAGGCATCGCTCCATACAAACTCCTTGGATTTTGACGTCAGAGCATGTAACGGACTAGCAATGGTCGCAAATCCCTGGACGAACCTCCTATAGTACGAGGCGAGACCAATGAAACTTCTCAACTCCTTCAAGTTCGTAGGAACTGGCCAATCAGCTACCGCCTTGATTTTGGCGGGATCCGTGGCCACTCCTTCGGCCGACACAATATGGCCCAAATAGTTCACTGACCTCTGAAAGAGGTTACATTTACTCGGCTTGAGTTTCAGTCCCGCGTTCCTCAAACGTTCTAACACCTTCCTCAAACGCTGTAACTCATCATCCACTGTCTTGCCAAAAACTATGACGTCATCAAGATACACCAACAAGATATCCCATTGCAGTCCAGCTAACACTTTTTCCATAAGCCGTTCAAACGTCGCCGGGGCGTTGGCCAAACCGAACGGCATAACTTTCCATTTGTATAGCCCATTGCGCACCACGAACGTGGACTTTTCCTGGGCATCCTCGTCTAGCGCCACCTGCCAGTAACCTGACGCTAGATCTAACGTCGAAAACCATTGAGCGCCCTCTAGCGCGTCAAGGGTGTCATCAATTCTCGGCACAGTATATGCATCCTTCACCGTTACCGCATTCAAACCTCTGTAGTCTATACATAGCCGCTTCGATCCGTCTTTCTTTCTCACTAACACCACGTTAGCCGCCCACGGGCTATCTGAAGCCTCGATCAAACCTCTTCGTTTCAGATCTTCAACCTGGCGATTGATTTCTTCCAGGTTGCTCGCTGGGTGGCGCCTCGGCCTTTGTTTGACCGGTCTAGCGCCCTCAGTGGTTATACTGTGTTTAACCACATTAGTGTGGCCTATGTCGCCACCACCTCGCGAAAATACGCCCTCGAACTCGACCAAACAGTCCCACAATTTATTATGGTCTGCCGGATCTAAATTCACCTTACTCCGTTCATACAACTCCCGCAAGTGGGTGGGTAATGTCCCCGTTCCAACTTGGGCCTCGCGCCTAACTGGCGGACTTTCAACTTCAACTCGCGACACTGTCGCGGCCAGTGTACCAGCTTTAAGTACACGCTTCTCTTTATTTGGGTTCAGTACCCGAATGGGCACAACCTCAGTCGGCAACTCAACAATAGACTTGGCCAATATAAGGCCCTTTTCTTTGAGTAAGCCATCCGACTCGACTGGCTCCACTATCACTGGTCCTTTCAAACTTTCACACTGCTGGCCAACTATTGTTCCAGCAATGATTGCTTCATGTCCTCCAGGTATCTCCGTAGTTTCGCTGACTACAACTCGTCCAATGAACGCCTCTCCTTCAGATGACGTGCACTTGATTCGTTCACCATTCACGCACAACTCTAATGTACGGAAGTCCAAACTGCCGTTTGTCTGCAGCAACCAATCCATCCCCATCATTGCGGGGATCGATAAATCGACAAATATAGCCTTTACAGGGCGGACTGTCCTGCCAATCTGCAGGTCTACCCAGGCCCATCCGTATATCTTCAATGGACTACCATCCACAAGTCTCACCACACTCTCACAGCTTTCCAGTATGGGTCGCTGTTCTGCTGGTATTCGGTAATAAACCGTCATACTAATCAATGTATCGGTTGCCCCGGTATCGATTAACAACCGAAACTTCGATGATCTCACAGACCCCTCCACGAATAATCCATGGACTGGTCCACGCCTAGAGGGCGCACTACTGAAGACGACATCCTTGTCTTCAGATTTTCTCTTTACACCTCTATCTTCTCTTGTGCTGTCGGCACCGGACCCTTCTCTGTGCTCAACCTTCCGGCGGGCCTCCTGGTCGGCTGGTCCTCGTTTCCCTGGTTACGGAAACGCTTAGGTTTCGGCTGCGGACACTCTCTCGCAAAATGCCCCAGCTTGCCACAATTATGGCACTTCATATCTGCTTTTCTTTGTCGCTTTACAGGTGGGGAACCAGCGACGGTTGGTGGCGCTCTTCCTGGCGCCCGTTGCGATGGCAACAAAGTACTCATGACTTTCTCAAGCTGACGCGTGAGGTCGCTCATACTCGTCATTTGCTGCCTAACAGCTTGCTCAATAGACTGGATCCGATCCTCCACATCGTGATCCTCACCCCTGGCAAACTTAGGGGATTTCTCCATCCTCCTCTGAGCTTCCACCCTGTGAAAGTTCTCCGTCTCCAAGGCAGCCTGCAGTGCCTCGGACAAATTCTTGGGCCGCGCCCGAAATACACCTTCACGTATCTGCTGTTCATACACAGCATCAACAAAGTGATTTTTCTCCAACCGATCCCTTGCCTCCACGGGGATCTCGGGATACGCCTCAACGGCCAACTCGTGAATTGATTGACACAATTCCTGCAGAGTTTCCTTCGGCCTCTGCCGACGATGACGTAATTCAACCAGCAAATTCTCAGCCTGCTGACCAGGCCCAAATCTTCTGGCTAACAGCTTAACAAGCTCGTCATATCTCACCTTACGCTCTTTGTAAGCACCTTCTCCAAGGATGCGGATAGCATCCCCTTGGAGACTTGCAGCCAAGTATTCGGCTGACTGCTCATCATCCCATCGATTTACCAACCGACAGCTTTCAAAGTGCCCGTAATACTCCATCCACGGGACTTTGCCATTGAAACGATCAGGAACTATATTTGGGCGGCGCGGAGACATCTTCTCCTTCAGCCCATCCTCCCCGATGAATCTTCCATCTTTCTTCAGCTGACAAGGCCACGCCCTGTCTGCACCAGATTTATCGGCTACTACGTCATCAGCCTTATTCTCAGGCGAACGTGTAGCAAAACTCATTAAATCACAGTGTAGCTTCTTCTCCGCATCAGATACACTCGGCATGTGAACACTATGACTCATGTTCACACCCGGTTCCTGCAGTATACATGTAGAAAACAGAGCATTACAGTGTCCCTCTTCGTCGTGACGGTTTATTTATTTATTTATTTATTCCATTTATTTACCCAGGGTGTGCCCAAACAGTTTACAAAAACCGGTTTCCATTGGGGCCCTGCAAACACACATAAAACAAATATACTACATTGAACAACTTCACAATCACAAACAAACTGGAATAAGATACACTTGTACAACTACAACATCAAAAAACTAATGGTTACAGAAGAACAACATTACAAGTAATTATTATACATGCACGTGACACTAACATTTACGCTAATTACGGGAAGGGCGAAAAACCCGCAAAAACCCTTTTTAAGAGAAAGAAAAAAACAAATGGGAAAATTCCCTTCCGGCTCCAAAATTAAAGTTTAATTTTATGGCAACCAAGTCATAGGCCTATGACTCCGTAAATTAGCATTTTTCACAAAATTAGCATTTGTTCATGTGAATATTATGTGTATGTTTGGCGAAGTGCCGATTTGAATGAGCTCAAAGAAGACATACTTCTAAGGTGTGCACTCTTTGCTGTTCCAAATTGCGGCGCCAATTACAGCAAAACTCGAGGCGTAGGACCCCTTTCGTGCAAAGGGAATTTTCAGTGTCTTTTCGGCAGATTGGCGAGTTTCTCGAGTTTGTACGTAAGGTGTAGGCCTAAATAGACTTGCCATATACTGCGGTGCCAAGGAATTGATGCTTTTAAAGACAAATATTAAAATAGCTTTCTTGTATTTAACTCTCTCAGGATAGGAAAGCAAGTCGAGCTTTTTGAGCATGTCAGCTGATGGCGTTATAGCCTTTATTAAGGCCTCACTGCTGGGCGGCGAGTCGAGCGCCAGAACGAGAGCGCCACCATGCGACGAGGACGGAACGAACAGCGTCAGCTGTGAGGCCTTTACGGACTGGGAATAATAATTTATTAATGTATACAGCCCCTGTTACATTATTCATCCATGCGTTGTTGTGCTGCGAATGTATGTTTGTGTAAAGCGCGCGCGCGTGATTACAAACCGGCGCGCGCGAACATGATTGGCTCGCATTGTTAGCTATTCAACGCAACACGCCCACTGTGTCATACGTAATGAGCATTCTGCTACCTCTCAGGTAGCAAAATTCCCAGTCCGTAAAGGCCTCACAGCTGACGCTGTTCGTTCCGTCCTCGTCGCATGGTGGCGCTCTCGTTCTGGCGCTCGACTCGCCGCCCCAGGAGTGAGGCCTTAATAAAGGCTAATGGCGTTAGGAAATTGCATTTCAGTATTATTCTGGCTGCACGTTTGAGGCATTTGTTTATAATAGTAATATGAGATGCGTAACGGTCACCCCATACTGTGCAACAATAATCTAGACTAGGCATGACCAAACTTAACATAAGGGTGTTCATGTGCTTTTGGGTTACACAGTCCATGGCAGACGCGTATTACTTTTATTAAAAAGTAAAAGGTCTCTCATGTTGAGTATGTCTGAGTATGTGACAAGAGTATACCTTTTGTGTTTATGTTGATTTAAAATAGTACAGTGTCTGAATACATGGAAAAAAAAAGAATATAGCTGGCGCACGAGATGCTCAAGTCCGAGATGGCGTACAGCTGAGTGGGTAATGCAAACTAAAACGAGAAGCACTTTTTTGCGACCGACAAACAAGATTTTACGCTATCTCCGACAAAAACGATGCCCTATGGGATGGTGAGTCAATTCATTGGTGAACTATAAAACTCTGTCATCTATATTGACTACATTTTAGTGTAGACCATCTGAAATACTTAGGTGTCCTGTTTGACAAGCTTTCTAAACACAGGCTCCTGATTTTGTTTTATTCACCACGACCCTCCACGTGTCCACCTCCAACTTAACGAAGTTTTCACAACACCACCGCACAACACGCAGGATCTGCGTGATAAGATAAAAATCATTCAGCGAGAGGTGGACAGTTTGCGAAAGGATCCAGACGCCGTGAGACGAGCTGTAAACGACATCGCTGATGTCAACTTTGTTTGTATGTGTACGAGCATTGGATACACTATGCGAACTTTCGGACAAAAGTGGTCCGCATAAACCTAACGCTGATCTCTATGATCGCTTGGCTGACGTCACAGCTGCCTGTGTAGCTCTACAAGAACTAGACTTGAGGTCAAGTCTCTAGACAGTCGTATTTGGTCCGTCTGACGCCTATAATCCCCACACGCAACAGTCGTTGTTATGAATAGTAACTGTCTAGAGACTTGAGAAACCTGTATTAGCGCCAATATTAATGCTTCATGGCGCGTAATATATAATCACGCTGTTGCCATAGCAGCCAATAGCAATTCGTCCATCGTGCCGTGGTAACGTCTACTTCTACCGGAAGGGATGTAATGTTATCTGATTCGGTTAATGCGTGTTTTAAAACTTCAATATTGGTATTTAGAGAAACTGTGTTAAGCGTTTAGTTAAATGTAGTATATGTTAAGTTACAGTTAAGAGCATTTATGATGTACATATAAATGTACAACAATATTCATAAAAAATATCTCCCCTATAATGATTATGGGAGATCTTGTATCAGCTTCTTTTGATTAATGTGTTCTAACAGTATATTCAAGTATTAACTCGGTAACAGTCCCTTTACATGTGATTGCGCCAATTACTTGTGTCAAGGGCTAAATACATCGATAAATTAAACTGCACAGCCCTTTATCACGTCGCAGAATGTATTAAAACTACTTTTACGTTCTGTTGCTTTATCGTTTTCCAACTTTCGTGGCACTGCAGACCAGTTTTTATTTTTTATTTTATTTACCAACCAAATCCAACAGCGATCGAGTCGCCAATTACAGGACGCATAAAAAAATGCTATGAAATAATTTTAAAAATGCTATAAAATAAATAGATTAAATAAAACATGTGAACAAATTAATTAAATTCAATAATATACAAAGTCTGCTTTAAAAAAAACAAAAAACAAACAAAACAAACAAACAAAAACAAAAACAAAACAAAACAAAACAGTTAGGCCTAACGCACCACAGACTAAGATGCGCTCTATGTAAAATTGAAAGGGAGCGCACTGCCAACTTTCCAAACTCGACTAACGCGTAAACGATGTGAGCTAGCGGGTCAGTAATTTTGCCCGTTTTTTTGGCTTTTACTACAAATTGGATTTTGGTTTTTGTATGTAACATTCTTCTTCGACTAGTTGGTTTTCAAAACGTGTTGCTAGTGACTAAAATGGCCAGCATTAATACCCACAAGTGGCGTGCGTGCTTAGTTTGTAACACGACTTTACTATCCTGCAAGAAATATTACAGTCTTGATAAATCAGATCTTCGCTCCAGATTAGAAAAAGTCCTGCAAACAAATATTTTCTCACCTGTGACATCGAAGATGTGCGGTCATTTTCATAGAAAACTGGCAAATGTTGAGAAGGTGACAGATTTGACCGAAAGCTTGAAAACATATTAAAACTGCCCCATTTGCTTCGGTAGCAACTTGGGGAAATGAAATTATATTTTGAGTTAAAACCATTTTCACACAACAGACAAGTTGCAACAGATATCAAAATACTTTTGTTGCAAAAATTCATCAAGCGCTGCGGTTCCTATTTTATGCTTAAAGTTAAAGTTAAAGTGTGTTAAATTTACGTGCGGAATCGTCAATGAAAATGGATAGACAGCAACTTATAAAATTGTAATGTGATGCAAAGTGCCTTACATATTTATCCTTCAAGAGCAGACTGTAAACAGGGCGCCATCAACTGATAATTAAACAGCGGTGCCAAGTAGAGCATGATGAGGGCACAATAGGCGCGGCCTTTGTTATGCCTATAGTCATGCCTGTATTGGTGTCTTCAATCAAGACTATAGTTGACGGCGCCCGCCAACTGCCGATGTTGGTGATATTTTGGGGCGAAAAATCTCACTACTGCACAGGTTGATTTGCGTGATATTTGGCACAAATACAAGCAAAACCAGTCCCAATAGGCTTGTACCAAAAAGAAATCAGCCTGGCAGATTAAATAACAGAAACTAAAGGCAGTATGATTTACAGTGCAATTTCACGCAACGGTCTGATTGCAAACTTCGGTTACGGATTTGGCCAATAATAGTGTCACGACTGCGTGGCTGATGATGTCACAGATTTCCAAGTCCCTACATTCGGCTTCAACGAGGCCGACAACCCCATTGTTTGGCGCCCATGCTCGACAGCACTGTTCAAAATTTCAGCTCTATCTTTCTCCATAACCACGATCTGACAATCATGCAATCATCAGCGTTTGCGATTATATTTTTAAAAAAAACCATCGATAATCGCAAATTCGCATAAACTGATCAAGTCGAATAGGCTTACATACGTACATGTAGCCTAGCCTAAACAAATTTGCACTTCAAGCTTGCTGCATGCGTTTGATGGAGATGAAACCCAATTCAAAATTCACAAAAACACATCCTTTTAGAGGAGTAACATGAATATTAATGTCGTCCTGCGTTTCGACCAATCAGCTCTCTACCTCCAATTCTGGTAGCAATCTCCATAGACCTGAAGACTTTCGCAAAGGAGTGGTCCAAAATCTTATTGGTACCTCCCAAAAAGCTTTTACACAAACTTACAGGAACCGTTTGGAGGCGTTGACTCTTATTAAAGCCTTCGCCTATGGGAACATTTAAATGCGTACTCGAAAACCGAAAAAAAATTCCTCCAATGTTTGCTACACAATGCAATGAGCCGGACCAAAAGGGGGGTGGGGGGGGGGGGGGGGGGGGGGGGGAGGGGGGAGGGGGGGGGGAGGGGTGTCTTGCGGTCGGGCCGGGAATGGGAGCCGGGGACTGGGGCCGGGGACCATGATGTATGGGTCATGGTGGACTTCTGGAGTGCAATGTGCATGTGCCAGAGTTGCAGTGGGCCGGGCTGCAGGGCGGGGAGGGAGAGGGGAAGCGCATGGGGCGGGGCTTATTGTTGCACGTGTACTTGACCTCCGGGATTTCAAGGCATTCTTCAGTCAGTCCGCAGCGCACCCGATAATGAGGTCAAATACCTAATTTTATCTGCGCAGCTTATTGGCGTGAACGCACCGCGAGAAAGTCCGGGATGTTCGCGAGATTTCGTTGGCCTTATTTCGTTGCTCGCAACCGTTTTTAACGGGTAGTTGGTGGCCAAGATGGCGGGGTAAGTTTGTAGAATAATTCTTCCTCTTTCGATTGATGTATATTTTGTCACAATTTGGGTCATTGTTTAGTTGGTAATTGTGTAAATCTGAAGTGATGGGTCGTATCGTGGATTTTGAGGGGGTCAATTGGTTTGTGATTCCTGACTGGACTAGACAAAACTTTGGAAAACAATAGCGTTTTTCCGATAGATGAAGACAAGTGCTTTCGTTTAACGTGCCATGTGGCTTGCTGAAAGAGTTTTTTCAATGGTTTTTGCGCTACGATTTTACCGCGAGATTTCACCCTTTTAGCAGTGCGGTGTTACTGTGGCTGCACACGTACGTACGTACGTACGTACGTGTGCACGCAGACATTGTAGAAATGCGCCTAAACACATTCATGACAGTCAACTCGTCCGTTGGACCAACTCGTCCGTTGACCGACTCGACTTCAAAGTTGAGGGAAATTTGGGGAGTCGATCATGCCTTTAGACCTTGAGTGCAAAACATACTAGTCAGTCAGCTTTCCTTTCATACAGTGGATTGTTGTCAGTTTGCCTCCAAATTAGAATCACACCCACAAATTTCAAGCTGGTTGTGTCCTGTAGTGGTTTTAGATATTCTCGATTAGAAAACAAATAAAAAGCACAACTTACATTGCCGTTTTTCAATCAAAAACGTATATTTCCGACACTCTTTCACGAATAAATATCTCCTTACGATGTTGCCATGCTGCTATGAGGTTGGCTTGGGCGCGCTCCAGCATTTTCGGAGTCGACTCCGCGTATCCGATTCCAAAAAAGAATCCCAATTCCATTCGAAATCGATTCCATTTTTCGTATGAAAACATACGTGTACATTGCGATTTCTTATTGTGTCAAGGACAACCCATTATAATCGATTCCAGTGTGGAGTCGCCCAAGCTAGCGTAGAATGGAGCCCAAAGCTCAACGTGGTTTTTCTTTTGAACGTACAGTTGGTGTGACTCTACGGAGGCCCAAGGAGAACGTCCGGGAGGCCCATGGTGGCGCTCTCATGTCACGCGCATTTATACAGCGCGGCACGTAACCGTTTAGTTTCGTTAGACGTTCTCTTTGGGCGTCCGTCAATGCACAACTACACGTCAGTAAAAATGATATCTTGATAAGGAGTTGACAACAGATTTCTTCGTCGAAGATTGTCGGAAATAGACGTTTTTGATTCAATAACGGCAATGTAAGTAGTGCTTTTTATTTGTCTTCTAATCAAGAATATATAAAACCACTACAGGAAACAACAAGCTGGAAATAGTTGCGTGTGATTCTGATTTCGAGGCAAAATGACAACAATCCACTGTATGAAAGGGGTACCTTCTGTCCCTACGGGAACCCGTAGGGACAGAATCATTCTGTCTAAAAACATACGAGCCAGGCTGACAAATTGTTAAGTCTTTCTTCACACAATTTAAAAGAAATCTTAAATTTGTTTATCCCACTTATGTTTTGCCTATTATGTTGGAATCATGTCAAGTCGCCACCTTATGTACCCTTTCCAACTCGCCCCCTGACCGACTCGCCCCCTGATATCATCGATGCAGTGATTTACGCAGTTGCAATACCGTAACTATATGCATTTCTTAACGCGTTATGGTTACTGTAACTACACTACTCAAAAGAATTAAAGGAACAAGAGAGCATAATGTTTTTGTCATGGTCTATATGGGCTACCGTTAGAACAAAAGGCATTAAAGTTATGTGAAAATCATCCAGGTGTTGTCAATTGATTCTCAAACAATACTCAACAATGTATGGCGAAATTTATTGATGTGGTAGCCTGTTAACATGACTAAAACATGAATGAACAAAAATATGGACATAATCATCTGGCAGGTTATCATGACTATCCGTACATTGTCCACGTTTTGGCAAAGTAAACGTTAATTAATCATTGTCTGGTAACTGGTATGACCTCCACGTGCTTGTATGCACTCCTGACAGCGTCGAGGCATGCTTAAAATTAACTGTCTTATGGAGTCTTGAGGAATGTTCTCCCACTCTTCAACCAAGGCCTCTCTGAGTGTCTGTTCAGAGTCTGGAGCATGTTCTCGACCTGCAACACGTCTGCCAAGCATGTCCCATGCATGCTCTATAAGGTTTAGGTCAGGAGATCTTGCCGGCCAGGGCATCGTGCTGATTCCCTCATTCTCAAGAAAGTTCATGGACACTCGTGCAGTGTGTGCACGAGCGTTATCTTGCACCAGGATGAAATTTTCACCTACGGCAGCAGCATATGGCCTCACAACAGGTTCCAGTATCTCATCTCGATACCTCAAACCTGTTAGTGCACCACCAGCTACCACGATGAGGTCCGTACGCCCCTCCAGGGAGATAACCGCCCACACCATAACTGATCCACCTCCAAAGTGGTCAAATTCGACAATGTTGCAGTTGAAATATCGTTCCCCCGACCGTCTCCACACCCTTACACGTCTATCATTGGTTGAAACAGTGAACCTGCTTTCATTTGAGAACAGCATTGGTGCCCACTGGTCCATCTGCCAAAATTGACGGTTTCTAGCAAAGTCCAGCCGGGCTCTGCGGTGTACTACGGACAAAATGGGGCATGTGGCTGGTCGTCTGGCTCTCATACCATCTTCATGCAGACGATTCCTGACTGTTTGATTGGAAACACGGACATCAGTTGCCCTGTGGAAGCTTGTGGCTAAGGATCTTGCAGTAGATCGTCGATTTCGACGTGCCAGGATCCTCAGGTATCGGTCCTGGGGAGGGGTAGTCACACGTCTGCGACCTTGTCCTGGCCTCCTGGTGTACAGACCATCTTCCTGAAAACGTCTCCACAACCGGTTGATGACACTTACGGACACATCAAAATGTACAGCCACCGCACGCTGTGTATTGCCAAATTCAAGGAGCTGGACAGCTCCAGCAACCACAGCTTTAGTTAATTGACGGCGAACACCAGTACTCAGTCCCAGCAGACAGACAACAAACAACAGAATTGGAAGAACCTTCATTTTGTTGCAAGAAGTGATAACAACTAGTGATGACAAGTGTACCAATACCAACACCTTATACAGGGTAAAAAACACGCCTGTGGACACCCCCGTGTCCACGTGTTAGAAGACACGCATGATTTCACCAACATTGTTGAGTATTGTTTGAGAATCAATTGACAACACCTGGATGATTTTCACATAACTTTAATGCCTTTTGTTCTAACGGTAGCCCATATAGACCATGACAAAAACATTATGTTCTCTTGTTCCTTTAATTCTTTTGAGTAGTGTATATATAGCCACTGCGATTTTTTTAAGTGTTTCCTCAGGAAATGTTAAATTTTCCCCACTCAAAATGTGGGTTAAACCTGCACGGCACAACACCCCCTTAGGTCAGTCGGAATTTCGTCGTCCGTGTAGGACTTTAATACTTAACCAGACCTAAACAAGTTGGGTCCTTATTTATTGTTGAAAGTAGAAATCGATGTTAAAAAGAAATTATGAGGGTCTTTTTTGCGTTTTTGTCAGTTTTTGACGCTGGAACTACTTTGTTTTCCCCGGATTCACAACGAGTGCGTCGCCATTAAACAGGAAACCGATTGTTACTTCGCGACAGACCATACCATTATTTGTGGGGTGTGTGGTTTATGAAAATTGAAGCACATTGTCAATGTATACATTATGCAACCATCAGAATTGTAGCTCATAACATTTAAAATGTTTTAACATTATGCTGTAGTAGAATAAATTCTTCTAGTTTCAAAATTTAAATCGTTAATGTGTTTATTTTTCTTGTGCATTTCCTGCTATAAAATCGACCACTCTGATGATTGGCACTTAAGTCTGGGATCCATGCCAGTGAAATCTAAATATACGGCATTTTAACGTCATGTCAGAGAGCCAGACTGAAATGTCCTTTTTGTGTATGGCGCGGCGCCGGCCGGCCAGCAACAATCATGATTTTCATGGATGGATCGCGAAAGATTGCTGTGTATATGAGCAACAAATTACTCGTAAAAATACAGTAAGTAATGAAGGTAAAAATAGTATAGTAAGCTTTATGTTGCTAGCGGTCCGTGTTTGCCAATTCGTGGTTTAAGTGGCATAAATTCACAACTGAAAAACACACTCCAGGCACCAGCGCAGTGTACACGGTACAGTGAACAAGTGACAGCGACAGTCGTCCCGTTTTAAGACATCTCGACCGGTCACGGTCGAAAAATTCGGAGAGAATTTGGTGGTTGATCATGGAAAAACTATCATGCACGTTCGCGAGTTGAAACTCCATGCACTAAGTCTATGGAGCATGACAACAAAAATCCTCAGTGTTTTCAAAGAAAAACTTGATATTTTCTTATCGTGTTTCCAAACCAAATTTTACACTTTCTGGGGCATTTATGATCATGACATTGTTACTTTTATTTATAGGAAGAATTAGTGGCGAACGTGTACGATATTTATACCGTTCATCATGTCTTACGATCACGACCTTTTGCACAAAACATATGAGACTAAGTGTTTCCTCACAAACATTTTTTTTTCTAACTCAAAAATGTGGGTATCTCCATCAAATTTGCACTTACCGATGCTTGAGTCATTTAAAAAAAAGAAAAACATTCTGATCAACTTCTCAACCCTCAGTGCCATTTATTAGTAATGTTAACTTGTTATTCATTTTTCAGTTCAACAGTGAAGGGGACAAGGCACCAACCACCAGGTGCATTAAGGGTCAGGAAGTGAAGATTTCACTTACCTGAACAGTGATTGGATCAAAACTGTCAAGGAGCGAAGACTATTCCAACATCGATTTTGAAGAATGTAGATATGGAAGAATGTAGAATGTAGATATGGATATTAAACAATTTTTTTTAAATTAGCTAATTTTTTTTCCTCTAGATCATTCTCCCGAAGAGGTGTATTTGGCATTTGGAAGAGAGCAGCCAACCCATGTCCACTCATTCCCAATAGGAGATGGACCCGCGAAGGTGAAAGTCGTTCCCAAATGGCATGATGGTGATACCCACCAGCAGCAACTTCAAGACATTGTTTACGTGACTGGAAAACTTTTAAAATTAGGAACAGCAGCATTACATAAGTGTTACAGTACAAGTAATTAATTGTATTTCCTTGTTATCTACACTACTTGACTCGCATTCTTGTCATTCCATTCCCTTATTGTGTGTATTATGCAATCAGTTCATTTCTCCATTGTATGTGTTGTGCAATCACCTACAGGTACAATACGTTCTAAAGAAATCACTGAATTGTCATAATAATGCTTTGCGGGTTGAAGCTGTTTAATAAAGTGTTAAAGGGCCCCTTATTTAGGATTTTTATCAATGAAATCTATGCTTTAAAACCACTCTACTCAGTTAAAGTCATAAAAATCATATTTGGAGCTTGCTTTGGGGGTTAAAACAAGGGTTTTTAGTTTTTATGCTAATGCAAATATGCATATTCATGACCAAGGTCACGATGTCACAAGAGGCAAACACAGAAAAATCACATTCAACTGTGCAGAAAAGATTCCACTTTTTTCTCAATTTTCCTGAAATGTTTTTAATCCATGGCTGTTTGAGTTTGTTTTACATGTTGCCTGCTGTAAGCCATGACAAAACTGGGGGTAGAAACTGCAGCAATTTTCCACAAGTCCAATTGAAGTCTTAAGTTTTTTCTTAACTTTTCCCTTCTGTCTTCCTTATGTGATGCACTCAAAACAGCGCCCTCTGTCTGTGATTTATTGTAATGAAATCTTCAAAGTTGAAAAAGGCCACCTTTTATTGATTTTACATCCAAACGAACAATAGTATGTCTTGCTGAACAAGTAATTAGTCGTTATGAAGCAAAGCTTAGGCACAAAGTTGTTTAGCATGTCACAGCCCTTTAAATAATTTGGAACATGTTTTATTTCCCCACAATTACAGTCGTAGTAATTTGTTGATAAAGAGCCTTGTAGAAATTTAAGCCAATGCATGAAAGGTAAACAAAAAATATTCAAAACTTAAAACACCTTCAGTTAGCAGTTTTCTTTCACAAAGATACCATATCATGTGATTGTTACCTTGCTTTCAACACTTTTAGTTTTCTTTTTCTTGTCTGCTCGTGAAGTAAAATTTTGGGGCTTTAAAGATAATGAAGACTTTGATGACGACTGACATTGCAAAAGATGAGAACAGCAGTGATGGTGCAATGAAGTATTCAAAAAAAGGGAAAAACTTTCTGAACTCCAGGGGCCAATTTCATGGCGCTATTGGCACGAAACATTACTTAGCACATAATTTATCTGCTTTATATTGCAAAAGTTGATTGCCTGACAAAATATTGTGATATGTATTTACATGTGCACTAAAATGTTGATACTGTTTTTAAGCACAATTTGAAAATACAAATTTAGCTGGTCCCTCATCTTACAAAGTAATTCATTAATAAAATCTGTGCTCAGCAAATTTGTGCTAAACAGCGCCATGTACAAAGTTCATGGAGCTGTCCAGTACAGAAATGTGCTCAACACAAAGTTTATTTACTTTTCAAAATTGTTTCCAGCCAAATCTATGTGTGATTTTGTATTACGATTGACTTGTATCCAGGTACTTTAACTTCACAAAACGTCCCAAGTTGTTTTGTAAATTTTGAGGTTCAGAATGTTTCGATTTACTGATCTTAATTTTCGGTTTGTGGAAATAAAGCAAGAAAATCAATAGGCCGTATTCCTGAACGCGGAGGGCGCTGTCAAGTGGTTCGCGCCTGGTCCGCGCTCATCGTGCGTTATGTTCGAACACAAAACGCGCTACGCGCACACGCCTTCCAAACGTTCATTTTGAATGGAAATCTGTGCGCGCGACACAGGTCTGCGCGCTCCGCGTTCGCGACTTTTCCCCACGTACGTACGTATGCACGTACCCCCACTTTTCTACTGTCGTCTATGGACATTTTCCCCCAAATCACCTTGTTCGGGCGCCCTCACGCGTTCAGGAATACGGTCTATTGATCACGTTCAAATGACGTCACTTCCTACAAATCGCCACGTGCATCAGAATTTTGAGCGTAGTTTTTTTATGACGCGCATCGTCTGCGCCGTATTTCGAGCAAATTTCGAGCAACACGCGCGCGTGTTTGGAACATGTTATAGCGTGTGCGTGCGCGTACTTGATAGCGTTTAATACGCAGTCGCATTTCTTCCTACGAAGATGGCTTTCCCATTCAGTGACACGTCCGTTCCGATTTTTAGATGTGGATCGGAAACCAGTCTAGCGCCGTATTCGAAAGGACGGATCACGTAATATATGGACGGGGGCGGTCGATTTTAGCAGGGATTACACACTACGAACAAACGCAACAAATATTAATATTTTCAAACAGGAAGAATTTATTCCTCTCCCAACACGGTTTTAAAACATTCAAATGCAGTTTCAATGGGTATATGATGCATTTATTGGCGGCGTACTTGAACTTTCATAAACTGCATACCCTACAAATAATGGTACGATCCGTCGCGCAATGACAGTCGAGAGCCTTGTCAACTGGGCGCGCGGCGAAGCACTCATTGCTAATCCAATAGGAAGAAAGTAGTTTAAAGATACAAAACCAGAAAAAACGTAAAAAAGACCCTTACATTTTCTTTTTAACATCGATATATGTTTTTACCAATCAATAAGGATTCTTACTGTGTAGCTCTGGTTAAGTATTTTGGGTGTTACACGGACGAGGAAATTCCGACTGACCTACCTCCCCTTGATGTTATTATTAGTGCTCACTAATTTTGTTTTAACTATTTTAAATTACTGCAGTGGTCATCATGGGGACCTGTATATGTATGCAGCATCAGAAGCACAATGGCAAAGTTCATCTGAGACACATCTCCTGACAACTTCACAGAGACTCCGGCAATTATCCCTGGTAATTTTAGTTATTCTAACCATGTTCTAACTCACTCACTTGTCTTTTGACATAGTGTCAAGCATTCTGCCAAGGAACATAAAAACATACATTTACCGTTAATTAAGTTGCAGTACTTATCCTATAAAGAAATGTGGCAGTGTGTGTATTTATGCAAGACTTTTATTTGCAGGGTTTGTACCAGTGTGCTATTTTAATTACAATGTATGTCAAAATTGTCAACTGATATTAATAACTTGTACTTCATGTTTGTTATGCATGTTAGTGCAAGTCCCACCTTGAGTTTAAATATGTACATGTACCTGTATATAATTTTAAACCAGCTGATGAGAGATACAACCTATATTTTATTTTTGGGATCTGTGCAGCTTGAAATACATATGTACAAGCAATGAACCATATATTTTGTATCGTCATACATGTATTTGTCTTTTACAGTTGATCCAGTATACTTTAGCAACTCTAATCAGACAGTGTTTACATGTGTGGCAGTTATCAAGTTTTAAAAAACGTTTTATAATATTTATGTAATTATACAGTCTCTGCAACAACAGAACCTGTTGTGACTATTCCGCTCGTGTCTTTCATTATGGTTACATTTTTGGCAATAACGGTTTTGAAATCCACCATATGTCAATCATAAGTCATGTAGTTGTTTTAACAGATTTATTTATCAGTTGCTGTGTAGTATCCAAAGATGTGTGACATTGAATAAATTAAAAAGAACCGTTAACAATCTGTCATGTTTCCTGTGTCATATAATCCTTTTCCCAACTGGACTGATTACTGTTTAAAATTTATTTGGGCAGATGGAGGCATAGAACAAGGAACCAGAAGATTAGGAAATTACTTCAATCTTGTGTAAACATAAAAAAAGCTTCAGATCCTAGCTAAGTGATTTTTAGGAAAAAATGATCAAAACTAAGATTGAATACACACTTGGCTATGCTTTGAGAATTTTTACACCGGTTTGAATAAGCCAGTTGCGTGATAGATTTGCATAAATCCTAGAGTCCTGCCTCTGCGCTATGGCGCTCGCATAATAAGAGAGTACTGCACCAGACTACCAGGCCGTTGGCAACGGTTGCCAAGTGGCAAGGGGGTGCACGCTAGAACATGTTAGCCGGCGCGAAAGTCTGTACGGTACCTGGAATACCTCGCACAGTACTCTATGCATTTTGAAGCTGGACCATCCGAAATTACATGTTGAAATTGCATGTTAAAACATGTACTCGCCATGAAATTTCGTCAAAATAACGAGTTAGAACGTCTTGTTTGACTCGAAATAGACGTTAACTTTGAAAGCTGGATCGTTCCCAATCTGTGCATGATAAATTCAAAAAAAAGAGTAACGATTTCGGGTTATAAGACTGGTTTGAAGCTGCCGATTTAACGTCACGAACCCGAACGAAGGGAGACGTATACACTAGACACCAAACTTGACTTGAAATAGGGGAAATAAGATGACATGCAGATTGTAAATCTTGCCAATATGATAAAATTAATAGCGCCGTTGATTGTTTATCCATTTGACGGAACATCGTCAGAAATTGGCAAGTTTTACTGTTCCAAAACGCGCGTTCAACATAACAGCGAGCGACTCTCGTTTTGCGTACAAGACCGGCATACGATTTCAAATACACCTTCCGAATTTTTTGAAAAGAAAAGGTCATGCCTGTTTGTTTCCGCAAATGATCGACGTCTCGCAGCAACTTGGGTAAAATCAAAAGTAATTCAATTATGAATTAAAATGATTATCTAGCTACATACAAGTTACAACAGATTTTAGAAATACTTTGGCTGCAAAAACTTGACCGAGCGGTTGTTGTGTTATACGTTGTTGAGTTTGTCTATATCCGTGCGGAATACGGAATTCACCACTAAAAATTGAGATGGGAAAAAAGGGCAGGCTCTAATTTGTGGGCGACAAACAGCACCCGTAACACACTTCGATTAGAATAAAATTTTAAACAAAGACAAACAATTATATCTCCTAACAGTCCTCAGTTTCACAAATCTGTCTAGCAAACACGAACCGGGATACGATCGACCTTTTTATTTTGGTATATTTAGTAGGCATCGCATAATTTTCGCATTTCCATTTTTCCCGGTCCACACACGCAAAATTCATGTTTCCTATTAAACCAAATCACGTTTCCTAACCAAATTTAAACTTTATGGGGGCATAATATCATGTAATATTAGAAAGAATTAGTGGCGAGGGTGTACGGTATTTATATCTCCACTTAATTAAGTCGCGTACGTTGATGTATTTCTCACGATTTTACTTGGGCTTCGGAATATGCCGGTCATGTACGCAAAACGAGAGTCGCTCGCTGTCGCGTTGAACGTAGCCTTTAGTCAAGGCGTCCGTGGCGAGGTTTGTTTTGTGCATGTTTTTGCTAGCGCTTGAGGAAAGACTAACATTCATACTGCATACTGTTCGCCCCGAACGCCTTTACCAAAGCGTATATGTGACCTTCGTGCTGAATAATTCAACAGCAACGGAGGTGGTGAATTATTCATAAATTGTAACCAACCAGCGGCGGGGAGCTTCTGGAATCATCCATATAAATATAGGTAGCATTCACGAAAAAAGCGAAAGTTATTATTCGTACCAGGAAAACAAAATACAAGAGACATGATTAGTCAAAGTTCTATAGAGTACCTCCACATAAATTTATTAACCATTTTTAAAGTTATAAACTCGCTAACAATGCTTTTCGTGTGGCAAACCCTCCATGGGCAAACAAAACACAGTGCTACACACACGTACGTATACGTAGGCCCAGTACGCGAAACGGGACAAGTCGTCCCCGAGTCAACTCGCTCCCCTCAATTAACACCTAGGTCAAGTCATCCCCAGGTCAAGTCGTCCCCGAGACAAGTCGTTCCTGGCTCAAGTCGTCCCCGAGTCAAGTCGTCCCTGCACCCCGTGTACAAAACCTGTAGCCCATATGACAATTAATTTGAACAAAATCTGACTTTTCTCCTAGGTTTTTCTCAAGTTTTAAGGATAATCGGTTTGGGCCTGTCGACTACCATATTTTGTATTTGGAAGCAAAAAAAGCACAAAATCACTGTTCAATTTTGCTGAGATTACCTGCAACTTTTTATACGATTGTCGCAAAGTGGGAGGGTTACGTAAAACACAGCTTTTCGAAGAAGTGGTCGTGGCTTGTCATCGTAACTAAATCTTAAGGAATCGTAATGAATCGCACAATGCATAATCATGATCGCAGACATTTGTATGTTTCTGAACAAGTCGCAGATGTCGTAGATTCGCACTGTCATCGTAAGGAATCGTAATGAATCGCAGACATTTGTATACTGAAAATGCATATATCGTTACAATACGATAAGCGCTAAGCGTTACAATTTTCTAAGATTTGTAACAAAATGATCGACTGTCTGAACAACACGCAGATGTCGTCACAGTAGATTTGTACTGCGTCATCGTAAGAAATCATAACAAATATTAAGGAATCGTAACAAATAGTAAGGAATCGTAATGAATCACACAATGTGTGATCATGATCGCAGACATTCGTATGTATCTGAACAAGTCGTAGATGTCGTAGATTCGCACTGTCATCGTAAGGAATCGTAATGAATCGCAGACATTTGTATACTGAAAATGCATTTATCTTTACAATACGATAAGCGCTAAGCGTTAACATTTTCTAAGATTTGTAACAAAATGATCGACTGTCTGAACAATTAACACGCAGATGTCGTCGCAGTAGATTTGTACTGCGTCATCGTAAGAAATCATAACAAATATTAAGGAATCGTAACAAATAGTAAGGAATCGTAATGAATCGCACAATGTGTGCTCATGATCATGATCGCAGACATTCGTATACTGAAAATGCATTTATCTTTACAATACGATAAGCGCTAATTAAGTGTTAACATTTTCTAAGATTTGTAACAAAGTGACTGTCTGTGAACAACCCGCAGATGTCGTAACAGTAGATTTGTACTGCGTCATCGTAAGGAATCATAACAAATAGTAAGGAATCGTAATGAATCGCACAATGTATGATCATGATCGCAGACATTCGTATGTGTCTGAACAAGTCGCAGATGCTGTCGTAGATTTGTACTGTCATCGTAAGGAATCGTAAAGAATCGCAGACATTCGTATGTATTTATAAAAAAATCCATATCACAACAATACAATAATTAAGCGCTAAGCATTACGATTTTCTAAGATTTGTTACAGTGCAATCGTAGCTTGTCGTAGAGTTCCGTAAGCTGTACGTGGCTTAATTGTCATGGACATTTAAACAGGATCAACAAATTTTCTGATCGTACCGTGTCATCTCTTAAGGAACTGTTAAATTGGGAGATCACTAAGAAAAATAAAGGAAAAAATTTGTATGTTTTCGGAATAAATTGCACATTGTAACCATATCGTAAGCGTTAGAATTTGCAAATTAAAAGATATGTCGTGAAGTGGCTGAGAATCCTTACGACACGTACAATACTTCCTACTTTTGCATGTGTCGCAGTCGCAACAAATTGTGGCAAATCATGCAGTGGGTGACCAAAAACTGTACAAAAGTCTGTGACAACCTGCGAGACGCTACGAAATTGTACCTGTTATATCTTAAGATATAATTGCGACTAGTCGTAAGAAAATATTGCACAGCGGAATACCGGCTTATATAGCTCCCACTGTGCGATTTGGCTTTGAAATTCCCAAAATTTATGATTTATAAAGATCACCAGAGCCAGCTAGTACAATTGTCACACAGTAGCAGTGTTTTTCGTAAGTAATCGTTACTTAAGAGTTGTCGTAAATTGTTGTAAGTAATTGTCGTGGCTTGTCGCAGGTTGACAGACATTTGAACTTGTTTATCGTAACAAATAGTAAGGAACTGTTTGTTCAGGGTATATATAAATTTAAATATCACTAATAAATCCTTTTAAATATGACATGATAAATGCTCCAGAGAGTTTAAATTGGGTGACAAAGAAGCAATTTTAGCAGTAAGAAAATTTTCTTTTGCAGTAAGATTTTGTTAAAAATTTGTTTATGCCATGGTACATCATACATTGTACGCAAAACAACAAACAATCCACCGTGCGGCATTGCCATGCACTAGCGGGGCGGCCGCCGCAGACGTCCGGCGCGGCACGGTGTACTGTGCGGCCGGCCGGTTCGGGAGTACGAGTAGGCCTTGGTGAATTTATTCCCCTAAATCACGATCATCTCTAGCGAGCATTTTCTTGGCCTGGATATGTTGGGACTTATTAAGTTCCCCGAAATATTTAGCTTTTTATTCTTCGAAGATTCACACAAACTACAACTGCCTAATTTTCTATGCGTATGACGTCATGCAGTTTAACAGTTCACCTTCTCATTGGTCAATGGGGAATCCTGACTCATGCATTATGCACGTAACCCCTCTACCAAAACGGTAGACAGAAATAAAGAAAAACATAAGCTCCAAAAAAACGCTATGGTAAAGGCTGTCTGGGCGGACAGTCCGTGCGTGCTAGTCTTTCCTCAAGCGTTTGAAAATTGACTGCGCGCGAATATATAACTCGCCAAGGCAGCCTTGACTAAAGGCTACGTTGAACGGCGATCTGAAACAGCAAAACTCGCCAATTTCTGACGAAGTTCCGTCGAATGGATATTAAACAATCAACGGCGATATTAATTTTTTATCATATTGTGGCAAGATTTACTAGCTGCATGTCATCTTATTTCCCCTATTTCAAGTCAAGTTTGCTGTAAAGTGTATACGTCTCCCTTCGTTCGGGTTCGACGTTCAATCGGCAACTTTGAACCGGTCTCATAACCCGAAATCGTTACTCTTTTCTTGAATTGATCATGCACAGATTGGGAACAATCCAGCTTTCAAAGTTAACGTTCATTTCGAGTCAAACAAGACGTTCTAACTCGTTATTTTGACGAAACTTCATGGCGAGTACATGTTTTAACATGCAATTTCAACATGTAATTTCGGATGGTCCAGCTTCAAAATGCATAGAGTACTGTGCGAGGTATTCCAGGTACCGTACAGAATTTCGCGCCGGATAACATGTTCTAGCGTGCACCCCCTTGCCACTTGGCAACCGTTGCCAACGGCCTGGTAGTCTGGTGCAGTACTCTCTTATTATGCGAGCGCCATAGCGCAGAGGCAGGACTCTAGGATTTATGCAAATCTATCACGCAACTGGCTTATTTAACTCGATTTGTGGGGGCTTAACTATAAATACTGTTCGAAGAGGAGAAAAGGAAATCAAGGTAGACCTATACATGCATTCAATAACTAGCTCCATGGTACAACCCACGAAAACATTGGTGGACTTGAAACCAGTCTAATCTGGAACTAGCAATGACGTCATCGTTAGCCAATCGGACTACAGGAAACTATGCGGTGCCACGGCGGTAATTTTGGGTTTGTGTTTTTTGGGAATGCCGTTGGATTTCGCTGTTTCCTGACTGGACTAGACAAAAGTACGTACAATTTTCATTATTTATTGGTAGAATATTAGATATTCTTTGTATAAAAGGTAAACATGGACTGCTGCAAGTAGTGACAAAGGGAGATATTTGCCGATGTTTTGGGTGTCTTTTGTCGTCTTTTTTGACGTGTTTTTTCTTGAATATTTCTCAACTCAAAATACAAAAAAAACCCATAAAATAGTGATACTCGATGACAGATATGTTTCTCATCTTTCCGAAAATCCTACTCTTATTGTTCAGATCCCTAGAAATGAATGAGAAATCCTTGGTTTTCGACAGGCTGTTCAAGCTCATTAAATATGCAAGACTGCAACTGGCTGAAGTCACGCGTGCATACTGTGCACATAAAAGGAAGCACTTTTGTGTGCGCTGCGGACTGACTGTCTTATAAGCAGGGTTTGCACCACCGGGTACACTTTCCTAAGCGGGTCATTTTGCTTTCGTATGGTTTTAGGAACACATTGGCACTGGTTTTATTGATGCACTCGTCATTATGATTAAAGGTGCAATTAGTGCTAATTAAAGGCGTTCTTAATTAGTCTTAATAGCACCGCATATCCTGTTCTTAAATTGTTAATCAATGATTCGTTTGTCATAAACGTTTCAATCGAACACGTTTTAAATATCTGAACACGTTTTAAATTTGCTATCCGTAATTTGGCACGGTGGTATTAGTCTATTAGAAGGGAACTTACTTTTGAGGTTGGGTGTATAAACCTGTTTATGCATCTGGTTTCATGTTAAAATAGCATACACGTTCGCCATTTATTCTAAATAATATGACAATGCCCCAGAAAGTTCAAAATTCGTGAGGAAACGTGACTTCAGCAGTGAGAAAAGTTATGTTTTTCTCAAACACTTGGGAATTTTGTTATGTTCCCTAGACTTAGTGCATGGAATCGAAACTGACGTGTATAGTATTTTCCCCACTCCACCCCACGAAAAGCTCTAATTATTGCACGTATTGTCTAGGGTAAGAGTCACGAAATGCGAACTTTACTTAAAACATGTTGCTAATCCACAGAGCTACCACTTTAGTTGTTTATCACTAGATAACGTTTAATCGGTCGAACCTCGTGATCATCACATCATTCGCATGACCATGAATAGTTTGTTTGTTGAAACTTTAGACTTTCCAAAGTTGACAAAATGTTCACAGTTTCAAGCTCCCCCAACCCCCGCCCCGAAATACTACCTAAAATGTTAATCTTTATCCTACCAAATCATAGAGAAAAAATGCCCACCCAATAGAGTTAATTTGGTTTTTAGTTTGGGTTGACAGATTTTGGATCTGACGCAAGATGCTTTTTTGTACAATACCCTCCAACCTCCCTAAAATTCATGTACCGATTGTGTTCACCAAAATCTCCATACCCGCTCGGTATTTGTAAAGTAAGCGAATTCAAAATTTTAAGAAAACAAAAGTTTTTGTTTTTCAAAGGACCTCAAGTAAAAACTGAAGAACGACCCGTCTGCGACACACTTGAATTTAACCACTGCGAGATAGACCAACATAAAAGACAGTCATCCATATGATCTTAAAGGAAGAGACAACACTTGTTTGGATTTTTTATAGTCATATGTGATAAAAAAAAAATGCTACCTATGTTTTACTTAAAACACTTAGGAATTTTGTTATGCTCCATTATAGTGCATGGAATCTCTAACTGACGTGTATGGTATTTTTCCCCACCCCACCCCACCCCACCCCACCCCACAAAAGCTTCAAGCATGGAGCAATAGCTCCATGATCTAAGTAAGTCACAACATTATCATAGGACAGGAAATGTAGGATACGATGTAACATTTTGCTCTTTATTGCCTATATTTTCTATAGGGTAAGAGTCACGAAATGTGAACTTTACCCAACATGACGCTAATCCAGGGAGCTACTATGTTGTTGTTTATCACTATATAACGTTTAATCGGCTGAACCACGTGATAATCACATGACCATGAATAGTTTGTTTGTTCTGCATTATATGGGACTTTCCAAAGTTGTCAAAATTTTCACAGATCAACAGTGATTAGTATTTTTTTAAGACCGCACCTCCTCTTCCCGAAATAGTACTTATCAACAATAGTTTGTTTGTTCTACATTAAAACTTGGGACTTTCCAAAGTTGTCAAAATGTTCACAGTTTCAAGCTCCCCCCAAACCCCGCCCCGCCCCGAAATACTACCTAATAACATCTTTCTGTCAGTACCATGAAATAATACAGGTTCTGTACATGAAGCATGGACGCAAACTTTAAAATACATGTATTTGTGTGCAAGGATAAAACAGTTGGGGTGGGAAGGGGAACACAGTCGTTAATTGGGTGATATAGCATGTGTACCACAATACAAAGTTGGTATTGAAAATGGTGAACAATTATCAAGGACAATTATTTTCACAAGAGTAATTTTACAAGCGGCCAAAAAAGATACAACTCGGCCAAAAACAAATTTCGGTCTTGCAAATGTGAATATTTATCCTACCCAATAGAAAACCCATCATACCCATAGACAAAAGATTGCCCACCCAATAAAGTTAATTTGGTTTTTAGTTTGGGTTAACAGATTTTGGGTCTGACCCAAGATGCTTTTTTTGGTACAATACCCTTCAACCTCTCTAAAATTCATGTACCGATTGTGTTCACCAAAATCTCAATACCGGTATTTGTAAAGTAACCGAATTCAAAATTTGAAGAAAAAAAAAACCGTTTTTGTTTTTCAAAGGACCTCAAGTAAATATTGAAGAACGACCCGTCTGCGATACACTTGAATTTAACCACTGCGAGATAGACCAACATAAAAGACAGTCATCCATCTTAAAAGAAGAGACAACACTTGATTGGATTTTTTTATAGTCATATGTGATAAAAAAAATGCTATACCTATGTATTACTTGATGAAAAGTTCAAGTTTTACTTAAAACACTTAGGAATTTTGTTATGCTCCATAGACTTTAGTGCATGGAATCTCAACTGACGTGTATGGTATTTTTCCCCACCCCACCCCACATAAAGCTCCAAGCATGGAGCAATAGCTCCTACTCTAAGTAAGTCGCAACATTATTATAGGGACAGGAAATGTAGGATACGATGTAACCTTTTGCTCTTTATCGCCTATATTTTCTAGGGTAAGAGTCACGAAATGTGAACTTTACCCAACATGACGCTATAAATCCAGGGAGCTACTATATTGTTGTTTATCACTAGATAACGTTTAATCGGCTGAACCATGTGATAATCACATGACCATGAATAGTTTGTTTGTTCTGCATTATATGGGACTTTCCAAAGTTGTGAAAATGTTCACAGTTCAACAGTGATTCGTATTTTTTTTCAAGACCGCACCTCCACTTCCCGAAATAGTACTTATTAACAATAGTTTGTTTGTTCTACATTAAAACTTGGGACTTTCCAAAGTTGTCAAAATGTTCACAGTTTCAAGCTCCCCCACCCCCCGCCCCGCCCCGAAATACTACCTAATATCAACATCTTTCTGTCAGTACCATGAAATAATACAGATGCTTTTTTGGTACAATACCCTTCAACCTCCCTAAAATTCATGTACCGATTGTGTTCACCAAAATCTCAATACCGGTATTTGTAAAGTAACCGAATTCAAAATTTGAAGAAAAAAAACGTTTTTGTTTTTCAAAGGACCTCAAGTAAAAACTGAATAACGACCCGTCTGCGACACACTTGAATTTAACCACTGCGAGATAGACCAACGTAAAAGACAGTCATCCATCTTAAAAGAAGAGACAACACTTGATTAGATTTTTTTATAGTCATATGTGATAAAAAAATGCTACCTATGTATTACCTGATGAAAAGTTCAAGTTTTACTTAAAACACTTATAGGAATTTTGTTGTGCTCCATAGACTTATAGTGCATGGAATCTCAACTGATGTTATTTTCCCCCACCCCACCCCACAAAAAGCTCCAAGCATGGAGCAATAGCTCCATGCTCTAAGTAAGTCGCAACATTATCATAGGACAGGAAATGTAGGATACGATGTAACCTTTTGCTCTTTATTGCATATATTTTCTAGGGTAAGAGTCACGAACTTTACCCAACATGACGCTACTCCAGGGAGCTACTATATTGTTGTTTATCACTACAAAACGTTTAATCGGCTGAACCACGTGATAATCACATGACCATGAATAGTTTGTTTGATCTGCATTATATAGGACTTTCCAAAGTTGTAAACATTTTCACAGTTTAACAGTTGTTACTGCTCTTGGGCTCGGAGCCAGTATTAATATAGAGGGCGCTCTTGGTCACAACACACAAACGCGAACAGGTAACACGAGGACCATTGGTTAAACTTGCAACATTTATTCGTTCCAACCATGTCTGGGTGACTACCTTTTATTCGTGTGTTCGGTGACTGAATACAAAAAGAGAAATACAAAGCATGTTAATTTAACATAAAAAATACAATTTCAGTTTTGAAATAACACAAGTTGTCATAAACATCAGAGATTTGAAGATGACGAATCAAATCAATCCACTGGAGAGTGATATCTTGAATATTAAAATGTGGCACAAAGTCTGCTGAAATTAACTTTAAACAAACTATTATGCAGCAACTGTTCCTTTAAACTCAGTATATAAACATTGATCATCTGACTGCTAAAACGTTAACTTTAAATGCAACTGGTAATTATGTACATGTACAATACATGTGCAGTGCCTAATGATGAGACCAGTATTCCAACGGAATTCACTAAAAATAATCAAGAAAACATAAAACAATGCTCACGTGAATGTGACCGCTTTAAGCCTCAAAACTCATCAGTGATACATCATATCGCGAATCCAAAACTCCTTAGGCCTACTGACATATCAGGTCTGTAACAATAATCGCATAATTAAGATTAAATAATACATGTCAAAATTATAAGGACACAAAGTTATTAAAGTGATTTAAATGTTGAACAAAAACTAAATTGTCACATGGAACTACATGTAGAATAAGATTATCCCATATGTGCATGGAACTATGATAATCTTATCCCATAATGTGCATGGACAAAGAAAACTCTATATATGGTCATGGGCTCATGAATATTCATAAGTTCCAAGGACTCAGCAAAATTCACTATTACAACAGCAGCTCGTATTATCAGTCATAAAAAAACAGTGAAAGGAAAAGATTCTGTGGCCTAAAATTCGCTCCATAAAACGAACATATTTTAGTATCAACAGTGCTCCTTTTTGCCACGGATTTCTGTTACAAATTTCTCAGTAAAATATGCCATATTTGTAAAATCAGTAAAATACACCCCGATCATTAAGATCGAGTAAACTGTACGGTCTAGAAATGGCGTCTTGTTTTACGTAACGTGGCGAATTCCTCGTGGCAAGAAGATCAAACTTTCGACTGACATAACTACAAAAACATTAATTTATATAAGACAAAATTACAACTGCAACAACTTTAAACTCACCAGTTAACTGCTGCACCTGAAAACGATGCATTTGTGTTCGGCGCTTATGCCAAAAATAGGCTAAATTTAGCGAGAAAATCTGTCTCGAACACCGTGCGCCATGTGAGCATCGCTTCGCTATCCCATAATCTTTCTGTCCGTATCAAGTTTCAGCGCCGCGAATTGTTGCGAGCGAGAGAGGGCGCACTACGCTCAGAGACGATCTAACACTCCCCCACACTGAAATCATGCAAACACTGGATTTCAGGATGTTTAAATTACAAAAACTTGACTTACTTAAAGTAATCGGTAATACTAACAGGCTGCTCCTGTGACGACAGAATCTCTGTGTATTATACACAACTTGACAATGGGGCGTTTCAAAACACCACTCGATACCTTGACGTCAACACTTCTCACTCGACCGTCTTTGCTTTTGTAGACAGTCAAGACTTTGCCCATGGTCCATCTTCCTCTGGGCAAGAATTCATCTACCAAGAGAACAATGTCATTTACCTGTACATTTGCCCTTGGGGTTGTCCATTTGTGTCTTTTCTGAAGTAAAGGAAGATACTCCCTTTTCCAACGAGTCTAGAAGAGGGAAGCCAGGTACTGAACCTGGAGCCATCTTCTCTTACCGTAAGCCTCAACATTACTTACCGGTGCAACTGGTCCCTTTCTCATCATCAGGAGATGGTTAGGGGTCAGTGGCTCTTCGCCGTATGCATCTGGAGGCAGATCCGTTAGTGGCCTAGAATTCAAAATGTTCTCGACCTCAACTAAGAGTGTATGTAGAACGTCGTCGTTTAACCTCTGTTCCTTGAGAACCCCGTGTAGGGTCTTTCTTACTGACCTGATAAGGCGTTCCCAAACGCCACCAAAGTGGCTCGCTGACGGGGGATTAAAATGCCACTCCACACCCTTTGTGTGAAGAAAGTCTTCAACTGTGTCCTGGTTCATTTGGGCAAGTGCTTGCCTTAATTCCTTCTCACCTGCGGTGAAGTTTCTTCCGTTGTCGCTGAACATCTTTGAAGGCTCGCCTCGTCTCGCTGCAAATCGCCTGTATGCATTTAGAAAAGAATCAGCATTTAAGGTATCGGCAACCTCGAGGTGAACAGCTCTCGACGTCAAGCAAGTAAATATACAGCCATACCTCTTGACTGCGGAACGACCCTGCTTGACTTCTATGGGACCAAAATAGTCCACTCCAGTGAAGGTAAAGGGTGGCTGATCGGCTGTGACACGCTCTACCGGCAGGGATGCCATCACCTGTTCGGCCGGCCGTGCGTTGTGTTTCTTGCATGTGACACAGTTTCTCAAGAGACCTTTTACCACAGACATACCCCTTAATATCCAGTATTTCTCCCGAAGAGCATTTAACGTAGCCTTCCACCCACTATGCCCAACCTTCTCATGGTAGGAGAGCACAAGCCCTTTTACGACACTGCTATTGGGGGAAAGAATGATAGGGTGCTGCATGTCGTAATCAATACGTGCACGGTCCAGTCTACCGCCAACCCTCAGTAACTTACCCATCATAATGGGGCTAAGACTTTTAAGTCGCTTGTCTGTTTGCCAGCATGCAAAGGTACGTCGCTGGTCGCTCGACAAAATCATCATCTCGCTGTCATTCAACTCTGAGACAAGCAGATTACCCGTTGTAACTGGCTGGTGTTTGGTCTTGGCTCGCAGGTTTCTTACAAATCTTAACACCCATCCCATGACACGTCGCAACTTCGTCCACGACGAATACTTACCTGCCAGTGTTGCTATCGGGTTGTCATCAGTCTTTGACTGTCTCAATGTAGTCTGTGCAACCACTGCAGTTTTCTTTTCTTCCGGGTCGGGTGTCGAACTGATGCTATCATAGCACAAGTTAGATACAGGCCACGATGTCTCTTTTTCGCTGAGAAAGTCTGGACCTGTAAGCCACTCACTCAAGTCATACGTTCCTCGGGAACCATCGTCGGCTGGGTTCTGTTCACTAGGCACATGCCTCCATTGATGCTTCGAGGAGACACTCAAAATCTTACTTACCCTATTGGCTACGAACGTCTTGTAGCGTTTAGTTTCATTCCTAATGTAACTCAAGACTATCATGGAGTCGCTCCAGTAGGTCGTTTCTGGAAGAGAGTAACCAAGTTCCTTTCTGATAGTGTCGTTGATAGTAGCTGCCAATACTGCCGCCATTAGCTCTAGTCTAGGGATTGTCACAAGTTTCAAAGGACTTACCCGAGCCTTACCAATGATGAACTCAATCCTAACTTCTCCATCATCATGTTCAACTCGAAGGTAAGCGACAGCTGCATAACCCGTTTCCGAGGCATCACAGAAAATGTGCAGTTGCACACCCACGGCGACATCGAGTCTCAGCCACCTAGGTACGCTTACCTGCGACAAGAGTGAGATGTGGTCTAACCATGTTCTCCATTTCTGTTGTTCTTCGTCCGTCAGAGGTTGGTCCCAGTCTGCGCCTCTTCTGCACACATCTTGGAGTAGAGACCTTGCAATCAGGACGAAGGGAGAGGCAATACCTAAAGGATCAAAAATAGAACTGGTTACTGATAAAAGTCCTCTTCTGGTCATTGACTTTACCTTTGGAGTGGGCTGAAAAGTAAAATTGTCACTTTCAGCATTCCAACAGACTCCAAGTGTCCTTTCAGTGGGCAACTCATCTAACGACAGTGAGACCGAGGGTGCTCTCTCTGCCTCAGGAACGCTCTCGATTACCTTTCGTTCATTGCTGAGCCACTTCGTCAACTTGAAGCCACCTTCGCTCAGTATCTTTTTCAGTCTGTGTACAAGCCTTACAGCCACGTCTGTGTTTTCGACTAAACCTAAACAATCATCAACATAAAATCCAGTACGGATTGTCTCTATGGCCTTTTTGCCAACATCATCTTGGTTTGCAGCCTCGTTATCGTCTGCAGTCTGCTTGAGAGCCTTACCTGAGCAGCAAGGCGATGAAGTGGCACCGAAGAGATGTACACACATGCGATATTCTTTGGGCAACTTACCCATGTCTCCATTTTTCCACCACAAGAACCTTAGCACGTCTCTGTCCGATTCTCGCATCCTTACCTGGTGGAACATGGCTTCTATGTCCGCGACTACAGCAACCTTTCCTCGTCTAAAGCGCAGCAATACACCTAGTAGATCATTCATCAGGTCTGGCCCTTTCAACAGCTGGTCATTTAGGGAAGTACCGCCAAACTTGGCTGCACAATCGTACACAACTCTTACCTTAGCCTTATGAGGATGTACCACTGGATGGTGCGGCAAATACCACACATTTCCTGGTGTGCCATCTTCGAGCACTGGCTCGGCGTACCCCTTTTCGATGTAGCTTTCTATGACCTCCGTATACTTAGCTTTCATGTTGTCGTCTGCAGCTAGAGGCCTTTTCAAGGACGACAACCTGGACTCGGCCATTGACCGGCTGGAGGGCATGAAATGTTCATCGTGTTTCCACAGTAGGCCCATTTCATAATGGCCATCTGTTTTCCTAATGGTGGAGCTCATTATCTCCCTGGCCCTAATATCTTCCAACGAGTCTTCGTGATCATTGAGGCCACTGTTCTCCACTGCCCATGATTTTTGGACTTCATCCAGCAACCGTTGGTTACTTACTTGAATGCGGTTAAAATGGCATCGTCCACCGGTCTGTCCTCCTGGTCCCATTACGGTCCACCCAAGAGGAGTCTTAATACCGTATGGGTTTTTGGACTCACCTTTCCTTTCATCTTGGACCCAAAATGCTTGAGGCGTGTCAACGGCAATAAGCATGTCCACTTTGTCATAATTGTGGTTCTCCCAGGGTATCGACTTCAAGCGATCCCACTTGCTCAGTTCTTCAACTGTGGGGCGACTATCTGCGGGAGCTGGAATGTTTTTCACGGTCAAAAAATCGATGTTTACATTCTCGCTCTCGTATTTACCTCTTACGGAAAGTCTAAAAGTCCATCCCTCGCTCTCTCTGTCCCCGTTTATTGTCGAGGAGGTAAACTTCAGTCGTTCACCCCTTGCACCTAATCGCCTCATCAGGTCTTCGGAACACAGGCTCGTATCGGACCCATCATCCAAGAGTGCAAGGGTACTTACCTGACGGCCATTACTTGAAGTGACAATCACTGGCAGAATCCGCATGAACACTTTGTTTCCACTGGAAACGACTCCTGTGTTGACCCTGACCTCTCCAGGTGGATGCAGCAGATTGTGGTGCTTGTCTGACCCACACCTGCAGGTCCAAATTCTGCGACACCTCGAAACAACATGACCAGTAATAAGGCACCTGAAACACAACAGTTTGATTCTGTCGTCATGACTCATCCCTAGAAATTCTTTACAAACATAAACTTGGTGCTCTCCACCACACGCGTAACATTTCAAAGGTCTACTTACCTTCGTGTTGATGTTGTTGGATTTCACGTGTACTGGTCTTTGACTATTTCGGTCCATTGTGTTCCTTGACTTCGCCATGTTCATGCCAAACATGGTTGACGACACTTCGGCGTTCTTGACGAGGAAGTCGAGTAGGTCTCTAAACTCTGGCTCTCTGTTTGAGTTGGTCAGGATGTCGTGTGCCTTCTTCACCCAGGCAGTCTGCAGGTTGTTTGGTAACAAATCCTGTACCTTCAACAAATTACTTGTGCTGTTAAGATCATTTGTATACCCAAGTTTAGTCAAAGTCACATAGCATTTCTTCATGGAAGCAATTAAGTCCCACAAAGAGTCAGCGTCATGTGATCTTATCGGTCGTCTATTGGTGAGTTCACGCATGAGGGAGTTTAAAATCATATAGGGCTGACCGAACTGCGTTCGCAATATTCGCTTAGCCTCGTCATAGCCGGCATCGCCTAGCAAATCGCAACACTCGATATAGCTGCGCGCTTTCCCCTGACACATCGTTTTCAGGTGCTGTAATCGAGTGGGATTACAGCTCACTTTACGTTCTATGTTTGTCTCAAAGTTTACCATGAAGGAGAAAAATTCAATGGGGTCCCCATTGAACTTTGCGTACTCCGTTTTAGGTAATTCTAGAGCCAACTTGATCTCGTTGAAATCACTCAACCTGTTACTTGTGCTAATAGTACTACTGACTATACCACTACTGGCCGAACCACTACTGGCCGAAGCCTGACTACCTAAAACATTTGCATTGCTAATGACCTTATCAGACAGTGGTGGTGTACCTCCACCAGGAACTACATGTACTTCATCTTTATCACCTTCGCCCGAGGCCGTGGCCTCGTCTGGGACATCCTTATTACCAATACCTGTGGTTGTAGCCTTGCCAGGGACTACCCCTTCGTACTTACTCGTCGGACAAGCTTTCTTGCCCCTCAAGAAACTCTCTGTTTGGAGCCTCACTTCAAGGAAGGTGGCCTGGACTGCCTCCATCCACTGTTCCTCCTTCTCGTACTCGTCGTCATCTTCGATTCCATCGGTGAAGCTGTGATGGGCCTTTTCCACCGCGTCAAATGCAGTATTCGCCTTCTGGAATAGGTCGTTGACTGTTCCAGGGCTTGTATCCGAGTTGTCTAGAGCGAGTCTCCAAAGGTTGATCGCTCGTGTCATCGAGCCTTTGCAGTTCCTCCTCTGTCGCGACAAATCCTTCTGCGAAGCCATCGCTGGAAAATCTTGGTTGATTCACTCACTGTTACTGCTCTTGGGCTCGGAGCCAGTATTAATATAGAGGGCGCTCTTGGTCACAACACACAAACGCGAACAGGTAACACGAGGACCATTGGTTAAACTTGCAACATTTATTCGTTCCAACCATGTCTGGGTGACTACCTTTTATTCGTGTGTTCGGTGACTGAATACAAAAAGAGAAATACAAAGCATGTTAATTTAACATAAAAAATACAATTTCAGTTTTGAAATAACACAAGTTGTCATAAACATCAGAGATTTGAAGATGACGAATCAAATCAATCCACTGGAGAGTGATATCTTGAATATTAAAATGTGGCACAAAGTCTGCTGAAATTAACTTTAAACAAACTATTATGCAGCAACTGTTCCTTTAAACTCAGTATATAAACATTGATCATCTGACTGCTAAAACGTTAACTTTAAATGCAACTGGTAATTATGTACATGTACAATACATGTGCAGTGCCTAATGATGAGACCAGTATTCCAACGGAATTCACTAAAAATAATCAAGAAAACATAAAACAATGCTCACGTGAATGTGACCGCTTTAAGCCTCAAAACTCATCAGTGATACATCATATCGCGAATCCAAAACTCCTTACTGACATATCAGGTCTGTAACAATAATCGCATAATTAAGATTAAATAATACATGTCAAAATTATAAGGACACAAAGTTATTAAAGTGATTTAAATGTTGAACAAAAACTAAATTGTCACATGGAACTACATGTAGAATAAGATTATCCCATATGTGCATGGAACTATGATAATCTTATCCCATAATGTGCATGGACAAATAAAACTCTATATATGGTCATGGGCTCATGAATATTCATAAGTTCCAAGGACTCAGCAAGATTCACTATTACAACAGCAGCTCGTATTATCAGTCATAAAAAAACAGTGAAAGGAAAAGATTCTGTGGCCTAAAATTCGCTCCATAAAACGAACATATTTTAGTATCAACAGTGCTCCTTTTTGCCACGGATTTCTGTTACAAATTTCTCAGTAAAATATGCCATATTTGTAAAATCAGTAAAATACACACTGATCATAAAGATCGAGTATTAAACTGTACGGTCTAGAAATGGCGTCTTGTTTTACGTAACGTGGCGAATTCCTCGTGGCAAGAAGATCAAACTTTCGACTGACATAACTACAAAAACATTAATTTATATAAGACAAAATTACAACTGCAACAACTTTAAACTCACCAGTTAACTGCTGCACCTGAAAACGATGCATTTGTGTTCGGCGCTTATGCCAAAAATAGGCTAAATTTAGCGAGAAAATCTGTCTCGAACACCGTGCGCCATGTGGGCATCGCTTCGCTATCCCATAATCTTTCTGTCCGTATCAAGTTTCAGCGCCGCGAATTGTTGCGAGCGAGAGAGGGCGCACTACGCTCAGAGACGATCTAACAACAGTGATTCGTATTTGTTTTTCAAGACCGCACCTCCTCTTCCCGAAATAGTACTTATCAACAATAGTTTGTTTGTTCTACATTAAAACTTGGGACTTTCCAAAGTTGTCAAAATGTTCAGAGTTTCAAGCTCCCCCACCCCCCGCCCCGCCCCGAAATACTACCTGAAGCGGGCCTCCCACTGTGCGATTTTTGCCACGAATTTCCAACGATTAGGTACGATTTGGTATGATAACCAGAGACTGTCCATAGACTCCACACACAATCGTACCAAATCGTAACTAATCGTTAAAAAAAATCGTGGCAAAAATCCACAGTGGAAGGCCCGCTTAAAGGCAGTATACATCATTGGTAATCTCGAAAATCAGAAATGTTCACAGATTTACGCCTAACTTACACAATATAAACATGATGACCGTAGAAAACCTCCCCTGAAATGGTTTTGTCTGAAGTGCTATAGTCTTTGAGAAATGAGTAAAACATTTAGTTTTCGTCTCATGAGACGAAAATTCAATTCGCCCCAAAACCATTTCGCCCAAGTGCCATTTCGCCCCAAACCACTTCGCCCGAGTGCCATTTCGCCCAAAATTACTTCGTCCAAACAATACATCGCCCAAATGCCACTTCGCCCCAAAACCACTTCGTGCACAGGCCGTGATTCAGGGCGAAATGGTTCAGGGCGAAGTGGTTTTGGGGCGAAATGACTGCAAACCCTTTTTTGACTGTTTTCTCAAAAGTTAGACGAAGTACGAAGCTGGTTTTAGCTCAGGTTGGTTTTGATCATGCATATCTTCAATGACACAGGGGAATAAAACTATTTGTAACAGTTTACCAATCATGTATACTATCTTTAATATCAACATCTTTCTGTCAGTACCATGAAATAATACAAGTTCTGTACATGAAGCATGGACGCAAACTTTAAAATACATGTCTGTGTGCAAGGATAAAACAGTTGGGGCAGTGAGAGGAACACAGTCGTTAATTGGCTGATATACCATGTGTACCACAATAGAAAATTGGTGTTGAAAATGGTGAACAATTATCAAGGAAAATATTTTCACAAGAGTAATTTTACAATCGGTAAAAAAAGATACAACTCGGCCCAAAACAAATGTCGGTCTTGCAAATGTTAATCTTTATCCTACCCAATCATAGAGAAAAGATGCCCACCCAATAAAGTTAATTTGGTTTTTAGTTTGGGTTGACAGATTTTGGATCTGACCCAAGATGCGTTTTTGGTACAATACCCTCCAACCTCCCTAAATTCATGTACCGATTGTGTTCACCAATATCTCCATATCGGTATTTGTGAATTAACCGAATTCAAAATTTGAAGAAAAAAAACGTTTTTGTTTTTTAAAGGACCTCAAGTAAACACTGAAGAACGACCCGTCTGCGACACACTTGAATTTAACCACCACATAAAAGACAGTCATCCATCTTAAAAGAAGAGACAACACTTGATTTGTTTTTTTTATAGTCATATGTGATAAAAAAAATGCTATACCTATGTATTACCTGATGAAGTTTTACTTAAAACACTTAGGAATTTTGTTATGCTCCATAGACTTTAGTGCATGGAATCTCAACTGACGTGTATGGTATTTTTCCCCACCCCACCCCACATAAAGCTCCAAGCATGGAGCAATGGCTCCTACTCTAAGTAAGTCGCAAGGATATTACAGGAGACTGTCTATAGGCAGTCTCCTTGTTTTTCAAAGGACCTGAAGTAAAAACTGAAGAACGACCCGTCTGCGACACACTTGAATTTAACCACTGCGAGATAGACCAACATAAAAGACAGTCATCCATCTTAAAAGAAGAGACAACACTTGTTTTGATTTTTTATAGTCATATGGGATAAAAAAGCTACCTAATATTACCTGATGAAAAGTTCAAGTTTTACTTAAAACACTTAGGAATTTTGTTATGCTCCATAGACTTATAGTGCATGGAATCTCAACTGACGTGTATGGTATTTTTCTCCACCTCACCCCACAAAAAGCTCCAAGCATGGAGCAATACATGTAGCTCCACGCTCTAAGTAAGTCGCAACATTATCATAGGACAGGAAATGTAGGATACGATGTAACCTTTTGCTCTTTATTGCCTATATTTTCTAGGGTAAGAGTCACGAAATGTGAACTTTACCCAACATGACGCTAATCCAGGGAGCTACTATATTGTTGTTTATCACTAGATAACGTTTAATCGGCTGAACCACGTGATAATCACATGACCATGAATAGTTTGTTTGTTCTGCATTATATGGGACTTTTGGAAGAGCCTTGTGACGTGTCAAGGTTCTTGTTTCATATTGTCTGTGCTTCCTTGCCAACCATTAACAGCTCTGTTTAGCACCCCATTGGGAGCCCGCGCGCGGGAATTGCCAGTTTTTTTTCTCGGCGCACCATTGGCAACGGTTGTAAAAAATCCCTCCCTCCCTCCCAATTGGGGCCCTGGGGCTCTCTTGCTTCTTAAAACTGTGGTGCGGTGGAAATTCATAAAGGGGATTAGTCCCTCCGAGTGGTTTTTTTTCCCTAAATGTGGGACTTTGCTCATGGGCTAATATGACGCTGGCTTCGCGCAAATTCTCAAAGCATGGACACCGTTTTTTATGTTTTCTCGGAACGTATATAACTTGGTTTTTATCCCACATATCCTCAATCGCACGTGGAGATATCGTCGCTTGTAACAGTTTTCGGATCCTCTGTATTTAACTGTTGCCATCTTAGGATACTAGTTCAAGATTGTTTAATCTGCAGTGAACTGCAAGTGTCTTGTTTTTTGTCGGCTGTATTTAATCTCTGAACAGGAGAAAGGTTGAGGACTCATTGAGCTTACATTTAATAATATAATAATTAAGATAGATTTATAAGGCGCACTTATCCGAAAAAAAAACGATCAAGGCGCCAACAATATAGACATATAAAAATGTATAGTGAAACAAATAGGATTTAAGTTCCCGTTTGAAAGTGTCCAAGGACGTATTGCGGCGTGTTGCCGGCTGACACGTACGGCCGGTCGCGCGCTGTTCACATCATTTAGCTAGCAAACTTACGTTAGCCCAACGTTGGATCAACGTCAGTAATTGACGAAAAAACGTTGGACCAACGTTAGAAAATGACGTTGTTCCAACGTAAAGTTGCACTTCCGAATAACGTTGTTTATAAGTTGGCGTTAACGTTGGACAAACGTCATATCGCTCCATTCCCAACCTTATTTCCACGTCAATTCAATGCTGGCTCAACGGCAGACGTTAATTATTGACGTCTTATTGACGTCTTATTAACGTCTTTGTGGGGTCGTATGCAAAGCCAAAAGACGTCTTTTCCTGACGCCCCATACATTACTTATACATATTCATACATTACTCATACATTACTTATACACTATACTATACACTACTCATACATTATATTTATGTGCGACTTCTATTGCTCCACAAAACCTGCAACCTGTAACCCATGGTTGGCAAACACCTACTAACCGAATACCAAATTTAATTCTAATCACTCGCCACTTTCAGTTTGTTCATCCCCAACAATTGCCAATTTTCCTATTATCAAGCAACAACCCATTTACAAAAATCAAAACAACTGCCAAAACTGAAGCAAATTAGCCTTTTTACACGGTAAATCTGGTCACGACCACTTTATGACGCACGAATTGAAAACGACTGAAAAAAGACGTCTTTAAAGGGCTGTGACATCCTAAATAACTTTGTGCCTAAGCTTTGCTTCATAATGATGGAACACTTGTTCAGCAAGACATACTATTGTTCGTTTGGATGTAAAATCAATAAAAGGTGGCCTTTTACAACTTTAAAGATTTCATTGCAATAAATCACAGACAGAGGGCGCTGTTTTGAGTGCATCACATAAGGAAGACGGAAGGGAAAAGTTAAGAAAAAACATAAGACTTCAAGTTGGACTTGTGGCAAATTGCTGCAGTTTCTACCCCCAGTTTTATCATGGCTTACAGCAGGCAACATGTAAATCAAACTCAAACAGCCATGGATTACAAAAGTTTCAGGAAAATTGAGAAAAAAGTGGAATCGTTTGTGCACAGTTGAATGTGATTTTCCTGTCTGTGCCTCTTGTGACATCGTGACCTTGGTCATGAATATGCATATTCGCATTAGCATAAAAACTAAAAACCTTCGTTTTAACCCCCAAAGCAAGCTCCAAATAGGATTTTTATGACTTTAACTGAGTAAAGTGGTTTTAAAGCATAGATTTCATTGATAAAAATCCTAAATAAGGGGCCCTTTAACACGTCGTGTGCCCACATGTTGCCGTTAACGTCCGGTTGCCGCCAGAATAGCGACGCAAGCATGACGTAAATTTTTGTCTCTAAACCCACGTTTATTCGACGCAGTATGTCGACGCCGCACTGACGTAATGTGATAACCTTTATATGACGTCTTACTGGGCGTTATGACACCTTATTGACGTCAAATATTGACGTTAAAGTGACGTCATGTTGACCAAATGTCTAACTTAATGCCGACGTATAGCAAATACGGAAATCGCCGGCCCATATCTGACGTCGTACCGACGTCTTACCGACGTCGTACACCGACGGGCGACATTCGCCGACCTATGCCGACGTCGGTGCGACGTATGCTTGCTGTATGTGCTGTCACAGTGTGGGGCGTTTACGAAATACAGGCTTGAGGCTAAACTCGTCTAGAAGACAGTGATCTACTTGGGTGTTATATAATACGGAATAAACCATATCGACGTTCTCAAGGCATCATGGAATTGAATGATAAAATTAACTGGCAACATGACAAATATACACAGATATTTGATTGAGGGTAGGCATTCTGCTTGAGTGATTTTGAACATATGATATGATTAGACAAACTTTGTCACAGGAATAGGTGAAAGCCACTTGAAGAAAAATCCCAAACTAACACCATACCAACATTTACACTCCAACGGTATACAAAATCTTCCCACATGTGGTAGGCTTCATGATCAGTATGATTGGCGTTTATTTGGAAAATGGGGGCATGAATCCTGCACGTGTGTAGAACAGTATTTTCAAGGAATTTGTTTAATTAAATGTTTTCTCCCATGCCTAAATCATGAAATTTATAGGAGCGATTATTATAGACTATGTAAGTTGACCTCGCGAACGTACGAGACCGCGCGAGATCACTGTTATTTCCGGGCACAATACCCTATCTCTTCAACGCACGTCGCGAGCGAAATTCTTGGATTATTTTGTTTACGCAGGTTTTTGTAAACTCAGACGGCCCAAAACGCGTATCTTTAAATAAAATCTTGCATTCCAATGGATGAAGTGGGGTATATAATCCCCCAATTAAACGAGAGAAATGAAGTTTAATTGGGATTCTGCCGAACTATTACCGAAATGAGGAATCACGTGAGATTGTATTGTTCAGTAGGCTAGGTATGCCACTTATTCAAAGAAAGGAATGCCAGTCCTGCCAGTCAGCCCCTATATAAAGGCACCCTCACCGGACGCTCACCAGTGATTTAAAGTAGTAATTACACTGGCCCATCACGTAAAACGGGCGGGCAAAACAGCTGTATGCTTTTGAAAAATGGGAGGGTGTCACGTGATTCCTCATTTCGGTAATAGTTCGGCAGAATCCCAATTAAACTTCATTTCTCTCGTTTAATTGGGGGATTCTACCTCACCATTACCTCCATTCGGATCACGTGAGACTTCAAAGCGGGACAGTGTAATGCATATACAAGTCCCTTGGAAAAAATAATGCAATCAATGGCAAATCCTGACAGGAAAAGGTATAACATTCTACATAATGAAATACCATGGAAAAATTGAAATATATATACAATATGACAATTTTAATCGATTTCTTTTAACTTGTGAGTCTACTTTCTCACTTAAACCTTACTGGTAAACATTGTACATGTACGTTTTGTACAAAGTCACAAACTTATGTGGTCTTATATAGTGTGCACTTGGACGTTCTATTATCAATGCAAATGGATGGAAAATAAGACAATCACTAAAATTAATCATTTGCTTCCTTAATACTTGTACTTTGCGTTGGCACTTTTCATATAGGCTTTTGAGGCCGATTAATTGCCAGCAATACGATTATTTCTTACTCAACACAGACTCAGCAAAAACCGTTTGAGGAGTCTGAATATTATCATTTCTTTTGTAAAATTTTGCAAATGTTGCTGAATTGGTCCATCCAGCTGTTTGCAAAATTGTGTCTATTGAAACACCTTTACTTGCTGCTGCTGAAGTTGATGCAGCTCGAAAACTGTGCGACTTAAAAGTTGTTACGTCTACACCAGACTCGAGTAAACACTGCTTGAGCCATCTAGATATAGTGGATGTGCTTATTTCCTTATGAGGAGCTGTGTAGCCCAGAAAGAGTTTGTGTTTATCATAACGAAAAGGCTTTGTTCGTACAAAATAATGTAAAAGTGTACGCACGACACAAACAGTTTTGTCATGTGGATAAGCCGACAAAATAATAACAGGTTGTGGCTTTCCTAACCTGGAGGTTTTAACCAGTTCTGTGATATTGATAATCACTCGTTTATCTGTAACCTTCATATTGGTTATATCGAACAGAGACAGTGTTTGGGCTCGTTGACCAGTAGTCAGTGCACATAAACTAGGAGTTTATAAGTCAGTTGTTTTAGACTTATTGACTTAATAGGTTCCAAACTCCCAACATACTGCAGAAGTGTTCGAACATCCCAAATCTGGGAATAACGCGGAAGTTGTGGTCTGATGTTAAACAAGCCTTTCATAAACCGCGTTGTCATCGGATGACTTCCAAAACTCTTGTCTGTATTAGGCCACAGTAATGACGATAACGCACTCCTAGCCGTATTGACTGTGCTGTATTTGGCACCATCGTGAACTAGCTTTGTGAGAAAATTCAAAGCTGAGCTTACAGACGCATGAATGGGATTAAGTGACCGTTCAGTGCAGAAACGTAGCCATTTAACGAATGCAGAGGAGTATTGCCTCTGTGTGCTCTGTTTCCACGAGTGGATGATGATATTGACAGTTTGTGCTGAAAAGCCTCTTGAGATGAAGGCTCGCCTGATAAGAGAACAGCACAGATTGTCATTTGTCTTTCTAGCGGATGACGCTGATGTGGAGCGTGCGGAAGCAAGAGTAACTCGGTTTTTGACAACATCACGGGAAGTGCTATGAGCAGACGAAGGAGCCTGGGAAACCAGTGCTGAGTCTGCCACATAGGAAACACCAAGATTCCTGTAGATTGGTCCATTTCTATCTTGTGCAAAACTCTGTCAATAACAGAAAAAGGAGGAAAAGCATAAATTACCTCATTTGACCATGAAAATTAAAAGGCATCACACTGTCTTGCCTCCGGATCAGGAAACCATGAAACAAATGGTTTTAATTGATAATTAAGCCTTGATGCGAAAAGATCAACACTTGGTATAATGTCAAAATGAGTCAAAATTTTGCTGAAGGTCTGTGGATTCAATTTCCATTCAAGATGGTCATTGAATGTTCGTGACAGTGAATCTGCAGCAGTATTATGACTGCCGGGGACGTGGTGTGCAATTAACCAAACATTATTCTGTACACACCAGCGCCAAAGGCATTTTGCCAAATTATTCAGATCCTCTGAATGACAGCCTCCCATGTGATTTATATATGCTACGGCCGTGACATTATCTAATTTAACAGATATTGTTTTGTTCTTCACAAGTGTGACAATGGACTGCAACGCATGCATAACTGCTAGAAGCTCAAGGTAATTTATATGGAATAATTTTTCCCTCGAGGTCCATCGGCCATTAGTGCATATGTTAGTGTTAGGGCATGAGGCTCCCCATCCTTCCAAGGATGCATCGGTAAATATTTCAATATCTGCAACATGAGGCAAGATATTTCGAAAGGCGGATTTTAAGTTTTTTATCCACCATTGCAAATCGGATATTGCCTCTTCAGACAAATGCATTTTTGCATTGTAATTACCATCATGTAATCTCAAAGCATGGTCTTTTGAAATTTCCAAACTTCTATAGAATAAAGGACCCAGTGGAACTGCAGGGAAACAAGAAACAAGTTTCCCAATTACTTGTGACACAGGCAGTATGGTTGGGTCAGTTTGTTTGGCAAGATTAGCACATTCATTCATAACTGAAATTGCTTTCAGTGCAGGCAATCGTACTGACATTTCGTTGGTATTTATAGTAAATCCCCAAAAATCTATTACTTTGCTAGGAGAAAAATGGGATTTTTCTTCATTAATTACAAATCCCAGGTCCTGCAACAGTGCACACCTGTCATTGTGTCAAGAACATTTTTGTTGCATTCATTCATTGTGTCCCCAATGAGGAGGGAGTCGTCAATATAATTGGCAGAAATGTGACCAATGTTGCGCAAAGTCGCTACACCTGGTTTCATTATTTTCGTAAATATTCGTGGTGCACTAGCTAGTCTAAAACACAGGCAAGTGAATTGCCAGAGCTCATCGCGCCATTTAGGCCATGGGCCAAAGGCCCGTATCTTGCAGTTTCGTTTTTACTTTTTAGGGGCAACTTCATTTTTCGGATATAAGTAGTTTGAGACATGCTGAATATTATTTCACTTGTTCACATTTGAACCATTTGCACGTAACTTAGAAATAAAGGTCAGAAAAATCGACTCTTTAAGCCGCTTTCTCGCGCGGTTTTTCTCAACCTCGAGCTATCGCTGCCACTGCAAAATGCAGCGTCGTCGCGTTAATCTGGACACGAGTTAGGATTACAATAGACTGGATCCCGATCCACCCTGGCCCAATAAAGCTCAGTGCCCTGGCCGTACCAACGTGTATTGACATGATTGAGAATGAAAAAGGAACCCATTTGCAGTCAGTAGGTCTATCCCCATTAGCATTGAATAATTATGTGACTGCAATCGCAATATACATGTAGGGTTGGGCCAAAATCTGTAAGAGGCCTAGAAATATTGAGCTTCGCCTTCGTCTTAACTTGAATAAGTGATTATTTTTAGGGATTATAATCTAGGAACCGCCGCACCGGGTTGAATAAATTTGATACAAATGTTGACAAATGTCCATGAATTTTGGAAATCTGGATGCAGTAAAAAGCAACTTGACTCCTCCAGGATTCGAACCGCGGACCTTCTGATCAACATGCAGACGCCCTAGCAATAGATCTGTATCGAATTCGATCGTCTTAACTTTTTAAGTGATATTTATACTATGCCGTGAATCCGAAACCGCTGGTCCACGTTGCACGTAATTGTTTACATTATTAATGCAAAATGACCCTGTGCTAGTTGGACTGGGAGGATTCAGGATTTGCCCGTTTTTGGTCAAAAACAGTATTTTGACCATAGTGCCTGCAAATGCTTTCAGAGTTGACATAAAATGGTGCACAGTTTCAATAATGTTGAATCCGAATCTTATGTTCGCTGCTTGTAAGTTGTAGGCCCAATAGGTTAACACAGGAGAAACAATACTTATTTTTTATTTACTATACTTTATTTGTTTGCCCATTTTTTGGTCAAAATAGTGACATTTTTCCATTAATACCTTTGTTTTGTCAATGGGGAACGAGGGCATTGCTAGTGAAGGGGGACTCGGGGACAAGTTTTTAAGTTAAATTACATGTAGGCCTACGGCTAGGGGCCTATCATGCATTTTTCCTTGCCATTTTATAGCACTTCCTTTATTTGTTTCCAGCGGGAATCTGGAGAGGCACTGGATTTTTGCTGGGGGAACGCGGCCCGAAACACCCTCAAAAACACCCCACCCGGCCCATGTTTAGTTTAAAAGTTCAACTGCAGGTGTACGTGTTTATAAATACAAACACTTTAACATAGTGAAAACAATCCACGGTGTAATTCTTGTTTAAAGGCACAGCAGGCTCGTCAGTAATGCGCGCGCCAAGTTCATCCCACGAAATACGCAGTTCCATACCTTTTCTATGGAGCTGCGCAACTCGTGGCACGAATTTGGCGCGCGCGCAATGCTGACGAACGTCAATAGGTGCGTTCAGACGATGGTTGTTAAAGCCTGGTTTCCATATAAGCGTAACGCGCACACGCAGACTAGACGCAAACAACCGCAACGCAAACACTGACGGAAACAGTCGGCAAAGTTGAACTTGGTTCAACTTTGCCGACTGTCTGCGTTACTGTTTGCGTTGGTAGTTTGCGGCACTCTCATGCGTTTGTTACGTCTATATGGAAACCAGGCTTAACTTAAAGTTAAGTCGTTGTTAAAGTTAACTTAAAGTTAAGCTCGTAAGTAGTGACCGTGTGGACGCACTTACTTATGAGTTAACAACGACGATTTACCAACGAGAAATCTTATGAGTAGCGCGCTACTTACGAGCGCGCACCTTTGGTATATGGGCAGTGTGCATGCCTGCGCGTCGTAGTTAAAGCACCGTGTGGACACGCGTCGTTGTTAGTGGGACTGTCGTTGTTAACTTTACTTTCGAAGGTAGTGCCCGTCTGAACATGGCTTATAACTTAGGGCGTGTTTGTTTCATGACAGATCCGAATCCAGATCCCGGGTTATTTTACGCGCAGAAACAAACGTAACTGCGCTCGACTAGGAATTAAAGTCACGTGAATTGGATCTGCGCAGATCTGAATTTGGATCCGTCCGAAACAAACACGCCCTATATGACACATTACAACATTATTTTGCGTGTGTGGGGGCGTGTATTACGTCTCAAGGACAAAATCTGTTTTTGTGTGAATTAGTCCGAATTCAAAATTTTTAAGCATAATAAGAGCACAAAGGTTTCGTCATTCAAGCACTCTAATGACACTTTAATGTGTATACACTGAAAAGGACAGTAGCGAACACCCTTTTTCTTGTCTAGTCTTAGGCCTATATGCTTAAAATTATTTTATTGAACTTTACGTGGTACAAAATGAGATCACAAACTGTCAAATACATTAAACATGACATCTGGAACAGTGTTATTTTGGTATACATGTAGCTCCAACAATCACCAAACCGCGGTCAGAATATATTAGACTGAAAACGATAGGCAGCGCGAGCGCGAGCACAGCCTCCGGGTGAGTGCTTGAACCCAGCACAGTTCAATTTCCTGAGCGAATTCGTTATGCTTCTCAACTAATTCCCGCTGAATGGCATTAATCAACTTCTCTTTATGGTTACAGTCACGAAATATCTGCCAACCGAGTAGGTTATAGGACCAATCCCCTTTTAATTGTCAATCGAATGACGAACGCACGTTTGGCACGGCCAGTTAGGGTTGAGTGGGAACCAGTCTATTGTAATCCTAACTCGTGTCCAGATTACCGCGACGATACTGCATTTTGCAATGGATAGATAGATCGAGGTTGAGAAAAACCGTACAAGAAAGCGACCAAAATCGCCGATTTTTCTGACCTTTAGTTCTAATTTACGAGCAGATAGTTCAACTGTGAACAAGTGGAATATTATTCAGCATGTCCCAAACTACTTATATCCGAAAAATAGAGTTGCCCCTAAAAAGTAAAAACGAAACTCGATTTCTAGGCCTCTTACAGATTTTGGCCCATGGCCTAATTGAAATCGTAAGAATTTCTGATGTTCCTGAGCTATTGGAATAGTAAAGTATGCGTCCTTTAGATCTATAGATGCCATGTAACAGCCAGGACGAATAAGTGTTAGTGCATATTCCAGTGTCTCCATTTTGAAATGGTGATAAGAGACAAATTTGTTCAGTGCTTTTAAATTAATGATTAGGCGCATTGAGCCATTCTTCTTAGGACGAAGAAATATGTTTGAAACAAACTGCCCCCGACAGGGTGCTACTCGAACTATGGCCCCTTTACACTGTAGGATCTGGATTTCGTTATCAATCAATTCACACTGGGAATTGTTGAACAGTATAGGTCGAGGGTAAATTGTTTGGACAGGTGAATTATCAAACTCAATATGACAATGTGCAATGGTATCTAAAATCCATTGGTCAGAAGTGACATTTTCCCACGCGGCAACAAACTGACCCAATCTCCCTGCTATTATAATTTTAGAGGTACAGGACAAATTTGGGGTCTTGCACTTACTTACTAGATTGGCGACTTGAGTTTGTGCACGGTTTAAGCACTCTGCCGGTTCTAATTCACCGGTTTCCTGGCTGTTATGCCAGTGGGTTGTTGTTGCTGATGGTACAACTGTTGGTTGTACATGTAACTGGTGCGATAACCGTGACCCCGACCTGTACCTCGGCGGTAGGGCGCCCTCTGTTGGCGACCATAGTAAGCCTGTCTGGGAAATCCCCGAGATCGAAAAATCCCCCGATCGTCGGGAGGAGTGACCGGCCCGACGGTTGCTATAACTTTCAGGGCCAAGGATTTTCGAGCCAATTTTGCTGGTCTCTTGGATCATTTTGCAAGATTGCAACAAGTCGTCCCCAAATAAATGATCTGTACAGGGCACCTGCGAGGAGCAAAGTGGCGCATACTTGGCGCTTAGATCTGGCCGAATATTATCTCGTCTCCGCATATTTAACTACGAGTTTCCTGCGCCAAGAATGGCGACCGCATCAACGAGCATTCGAATGAGTTGAGCGGTGTCCAGGCCAGTGTCACTATTGTTACGTGACTTTAACAGTTGATCGGTAACAATTGAAATGGCAGTGGACGCTTTCACAAAAGCGTTCTGGATTTTCTGGAATTTGACGTCTTTTGTTCTGTTGTGGGTTTGAGAATCGCCCAGATTTCAGGGTTCACTCTGGTGATACAGAGGTTTTTACAATTGCTTGGTTTGTCGTATTTTTTGATTTTCTCATCAAGCTTTTCGCTTTGTATTTTGCCTCGAGCCAGTGCATTTATGGTCTTGGCAAACTGGTCATTAAGGGCCGGGCTTTCCTTGTCATCGCCCTCAATAAGCGCCGCCATTTCGGTCAGCAATTCATCTTCAACCTTATTTTGGTCATTGCCTAACATGTTGTCCATGTCACCTTCGGTGAACGTGTCATCGCCCTTTTCAGGTGCGGTATTAATCATTTTTGTCTCGCCCTTTTCAGGTGCGAGCCCCGTTAAGACTGCATCAAGCTCGTCGTCATTGTCTATTATTTCGCCCTCGCTAGCTGCATAATCATTAGCGACAACATGGGTGTTCGCAAATACCGGCTGGTGGTTTTGGCGTGAAAATGCTTCGGTCAAAGAAGCTACGCTTTGTTGCAAGGAGACGACTATTTCCCGTAAATCGCCGTCATTTTTCTTAGCTTTACATGCCGCGGGAGTGCTCGCGTCTTGCCCTGTATTTTTACGCTTAGCAGTGCGCTTTTTTGCTGGTGTCGCAACTGGTTTGCTTGTACTCGGCGTTGCTGTACTAGCAGTAGCAGCCGGCCAGCCAGAAAGCTCGTTGTCTAATTGCTCAAAAAGCGCTTCATCTTCAGACGGACTGACCTGCAAAACTGACTCGGTGGTCTCGGCCATAGCTATAGAAAACGTTACAGGCCACAGCGTGGTCCAAGCAAGGTGTGGCACGTATATACTGTACGTAGCGCAAAACGCGTACTAAGCTGCGATATGCTCACGCATGAGCCACTGAAAATACACTGGTGAGCGTTGTTGTTGTTGTTGTATATTTTATGGCATCTTCGGCAACTAAGGCCCTTTATGCCATCAACTATACGGTTTTAGCTTTAACTATACTATATTATCAACTTGAGATGACGAAGAAGGAGTTGCAGTTTTAGAAGTGGGAGGAAAACCCCCAGAGAAATGCCCCAGGGGAAAACCCACGCGGTCAAGTAGGGACTGCAAACCCAATCCACATACACGCCCCGGATTCTAACCCGGGACCCCAGAGGTGAAAGGCTTTTTCTAAAATGTTTTATTCGTCCGAATAAAACACGCTAACCAGTCCAACGTTGTTACCGATAGAACCAGTGCTTCAGCCGTTGTCGTTGCCAGTCCAGGTCATTTATCCACTAAGCGTTCGCCGTTATTGCCAAATTTCCTCATTCGTAGTCGTTGCCAGTCCAGGTCATTTATCCACCAATTGTTCGCCGTTATTGCCAAATGTCCTCATTCGTTGTCGTTGCCAGTCCAGGTCATTTATCCACCAAATTTCATCATTCGTTGTCGTTGCCAATCCAGGTCATTATCCGGCGAGTATTCTCCATCACAATCATCACCAATCTTGGTCGATCGTGTCCGAGTATCAGGTCATATCCTTCGAGAAGCACCACAGGTACATCCTCATAAAACCACAATCGTCACCAGTCCAGGTCTGGAAGAATCAAGACCGCAGACTCGGATCCAATCGTGTTCCAAAATTGTATCGGCGTTCCCCGTGACGTACGTACTGGTTGGTCACTCCATCATTGAGCAACGTTCCAGGACATCACGGGATTCCGCGAAAAACTCCTCCAAACTACCTATGTGCAAGGGTAGTCCTTTGGAAAGCGGTCATCACAGGCAGGCTTTTTCTAAAATGTTTTATTCGTCCGAATAAAACACGCTAACCAGTCCAACGTTGTTACCGATAGAACCAGTGCTTCAGCCGTTGTCGTTGCCAGTCCAGGTCATTTATCCACTAAGCGTTCGCCGTTATTGCCAAATTTCCTCATTCGTAGTCGTTGCCAGTCCAGGTAATTTATCCACTAAGCGTTCGCCGTTATTGCCAAATTTCCTCATTCGTAGTCGTTGCCAGTCCAGGTCATTTATCCACCAATTGTTCGCCGTTATTGCCAAATTTCCTTATTCGTTGTCGTTGCCAGTCCAGGTCATTTATCCACCAAATTTCCTCATTCATTATCCGGCGAGTATTTTCCATCACAATCATCACCAATCTTGGTCGATCGTGTCCGAGTATCAGGTCATATCCTTCGAGAAGCACCACAGGTACATCCTCATAAAACCACAATCGTCACCAGTCTAGGTCTGGAAGAATCAAGACCGCAGACTCGGATCCAATCGTGTTCCAAAATTGTATCGGCGTTCCCCGTGACGTACGTACTGGTCACTCCATCATTGAGCAACGTTCCAGGACATCACGGGATTCCGCGAAAAACTCCTCCAAACTACCTATGTGCAAGGGTAGTCCTTTGGAAAGCGGTCATCACAGGCAGGCTTTTTCTAAAATGTTTTATTCGTCCGAATAAAACACGCTAACCAGTCCAACGTTGTTACCGATAGAACCAGTGCTTCAGCCGTTGTCGTTGCCAGTCCAGGTCATTTATCCACTAAGCGTTCGCCGTTATTGCCAAATTTCCTCATTCGTAGTCGTTGCCAGTCCAGGTCATTTATCCACTAAGCGTTCGCCGTTATTGCCAAATTTCCTCATTCGTAGTCGTTGCCAGTCCAGGTCATTTATCCACCAATTGTTCGCCGTTATTGCCAAATTTCCTCATTCGTTGTCGTTGCCAGTCCAGGTCATTTATCCACCAAATTCCCTCATTCGTTGTCGTTGCCAATCCAGGTCATTATCCGGCGAGTATTCTCCATCACAATCATCACCAATCTTGGTCGATCGTGTCCGAGTATCAGGTCATATCCTTCGAGAATCACCACAGGTACATCCTCATAAAACCACAATCGTCACCAGTCCAGGTCTGGAAGAATCAAGACCGCAGACTCGGATCCAATCGTGTTCCAAAATTGTATCGGCGTTCCCCGTGACGTACGTACTGGTTGGTCACTCCATCATTGAGCAACGTTCCAGGACATCACGGGATTCCGCGAAAAACTCCTCCAAACTACCTATGTGCAAGGGTAGTCCTTTGGAAAGCGGTCATCACAGGCAGGCTTTTTCTAAAATGTTTTATTCGTCCGAATAAAACACGCTAACCAGTCCAACGTTGTTACCGATAGAACCAGTGCTTCAGCCGTTGTCGTTGCCAGTCCAGGTCATTTATCCACTAAGCGTTCGCCGTTATTGCCAAATTTCCTCATTCGTAGTCGTTGCCAGTCCAGGTAATTTATCCACTAAGCGTTCGCCGTTATTGCCAAATTTCCTCATTCGTAGTCGTTGCCAGTCCAGGTCATTTATCCACCAATTGTTCGCCGTTATTGCCAAATTTCCTTATTCGTTGTCGTTGCCAGTCCAGGTCATTTATCCACCAAATTTCCTCATTCATTATCCGGCGAGTATTCTCCATCACAATCATCACCAATCTTGGTCGATCGTGTCCGAGTATCAGGTCATATCCTTCGAGAAGCACCACAGGTACATCCTCATAAACCCCCAATCGTCACCAGTCTAGGTCTGGAAGAATCAAGACCGCAGACTCGGATCCAATCGTGTTCCAAAATTGTATCGGCGTTCCCCGTGACGTACGTACTGGTCACTCCATCACTGAGCAACGTTCCAGGACATCACGGGATTCCGCGAAAAACTCCTCCAAACTACCTATGTGCAAGGGTAGTCCTTTGGAAAGCGGTCATCACAGGCAGGCTTTTTCTAAAATGTTTTATTCGTCCGAATAAAACACGCTAACCAGTCCAACGTTGTTACCGATAGAACCAGTGCTTCAGCCGTTGTCGTTGCCAGTCCAGGTCATTTATCCACTAAGCGTTCGCCGTTATTGCCAAATTTCCTCATTCGTAGTCGTTGCCAGTCCAGGTCATTTATCCACTAAGCGTTCGCCGTTATTGCCAAATTTCCTCATTCGTAGTCGTTGCCAGTCCAGGTCATTTATCCACCAATTGTTCGCCGTTATTGCCAAATTTCCTCATTCGTTGTCGTTGCCAGTCCAGGTCATTTATCCACCAAATTCCCTCATTCGTTGTCGTTGCCAATCCAGGTCATTATCCGGCGAGTATTCTCCATCACAATCATCACCAATCTTGGTCGATCGTGTCCGAGTATCAGGTCATATCCTTCGAGAAGCACCACAGGTACATCCTCATAAAACCACAATCGTCACCAGTCCAGGTCTGGAAGAATCAAGACCGCAGACTCGGATCCAATCGTGTTCCAAAATTGTATCGGCGTTCCCCGTGACGTACGTACTGGTCACTCCATCATTGAGCAACGTTCCAGGACATCACGGGATTCCGCGAAAAACTCCTCCAAACTACCTATGTGCAAGGGTAGTCCTTTGGAAAGCGGTAATCACAGGCAGGCTTTTTCTAAAATGTTTTATTCGTCCGAATAAAACACGCTAACCAGTCCAACGTTGTTACCGATAGAACCAGTGCTTCAGCCGTTGTCGTTGCCAGTCCAGATCATTTATCCACTAAGCGTTCGCCGTTATTGCCAAATTTCCTCATTCGTAGTCGTTGCCAGTCCAGGTCATTTATCCACTAAGCGTTCGCCGTTATTGCCAAATTTCCTCATTCGTAGTCGTTGCCAGTCCAGGTCATTTATCCACCAATTGTTCGCCGTTATTGCCAAATTTCCTCATTCGTTGTCGTTGCCAGTCCAGGTCATTTATCCACAAAATTTCCTCATTCGTTGTCGTTGCCAATCCAGGTCATTATCCGGCGAGTATTCTCCATCACAATCATCACCAATCTTGGTCGATCGTGTCCGAGTATCAGGTCATATCCTTCGAGAAGCACCACAGGTACATCCTCATAAAACCACAATCGTCACCAGTCCAGGTCTGGAAGAATCAAGACCGCAGACTCGGATCCAATCGTGTTCCAAAATTGTATCGGCGTTCCCCGTGACGTACGTACTGGTCACTCCATCATTGAGCAACGTTCCAGGACATCACGGGATTCCGCAAAAAACTCCTCCAAACCACCTATGTGTAAGGGTAGTCCTTTGGAAAGCGGTCATCACAGGCAGGCCAGCAGAAAGAACCGCTACGCCAACCCGACCGCCCTCACTGGTGAGCGTCCGGTGAGGGTGCCTTTATATAGGGGCTGACTGGCAGGACTGGCATTCCTTTCTTTGAATGAGTGGCATACCTAGCCTACTGAACAATACAATCTCACGTGATCCGAATGGAGGTAATGGTGAGGTAGAATCAAAAATAAGCATCTTTTCTGAGCCGACAAGTGAATCTTTGAAGATCGTAAACTACATGCAGCAAAAGATGCAACACGCACAGCAGCCGACGTACGTAGGCGCTAGGCCTACAGTGTACATACAGACCTCGCAAGCGATAGGCAAAACGCCATCTACAAAAAGTAGAGCTTGCAGACTTTTTTTAGAGTACCCAAGTTCGAACTATTCATTTTCACATGAATCCACACTTGGGTCATCCATTCCAAATTGGATGAAGAATATGCTAGCAGATACATTTATTCAGGTCACGAAATTTTAATACATTTTTATCGTTTTTAGAGATAATTATGCATGTGTTATATATATTGTAAAAAAACATTTTAGTTACCCGAATCACTTTACGGGTCGGTTGTATACTTAAGATTGGACAGAAAAATTTATATACAAAAAACAAAATCTCGCCCGTGTTATAGGAATAGGCGTTTTAGTCGTGTTGTGCCCGGAAGCTCAGATTTGACCTTTGCCGCGAGACTTACATAGTCTATTGAATAATTTTTTGGTATGGATGGATGTCGGTATTGATCAAAACTGTTTGTTGAGCTCACCTGTAAAGCACTTTCTATGCTGCCATTTATACCGCAGGCATCACATTCCACTGCTTGATGCCGTCCACTGACATGGTGGTGGCACCGGATGCAGGGGAATTCTGCGCCGGGGGATTCACGGCGACTACGCTTTCGAGTACTTTTAGAAGGCTAAAAGTGTTTTTTTTAACGTTTATATTGGGACGTTATCATTTTCTATATTACACTTTTAGCCCCATACCAATTTAACCCTATTCGCTACCTTACATTTTGCTGCACGCGGCAAGATGGCCGCCGTGCCCCAAACTATAGTTCACCATACAGTCAAAATTAAACATTGAAAAACTTATCATGGAATTACCTGGAATCTTCAGAATGTGGTACCGTGGTCCGTTTTACCCGATGATTCTTCTAAACAGAAAAAAACTAGTCCAACGTAATTTTTCTTGACATTTTCGAGCACACTCGAGACAACAGCCGTGTTACAGACGAACAAAAGATCATTGTACTGCTAGTGACGTCATACAATGAGATGACCACAAGAGGGCGGAATATCTGGGCCCTGACTGATCATGGACCTTATCGCAGATAGCCAAAAACAGGCACCGCGCAAAGGACTGTGGGTAAACAAGTTGGTAACGTACGTACGTGTGCAAATGGTGATCGCGAACGAGTGAACCGAACGAACGAACACACAGCCTGTTTTTTCCCCGACACAATACACGTAGGCCTGCGCCTACACTGTTTTCTTTTCTCCACGACTACGAATTGCATTGTCAAAATGTCATGTTTCGTGGATTTATCCGACTTTGACTTCATGCAAAGTTTTATCGTCTTTCTTGCATTCTTGCGATTTTGTGACTCCGTCTTAGGACTAGAAACTTAGGCACGATAAACGTTGTAATAATTCCATTACATGTACTTGTTGATAAACATGACAAATGTTTTTCCATGATAATTTAAACTATTGCTCTTTATTTCGTGGGCCAATTTTGAAAAGTGCAGCCGTTTTTATTATTCGTAGCTAGGGCAACAACACAGGAATTTGGGGAACAATTGGGATGACGACTGCAGACACGAAAACGTGCTTTTCATTTTCCATACTGCTAGTTATAAACTTTGTTAAAAAGCAAGGAACACAGCGCATAATAATTTATGCAAGGCTCTGTTGAATGTACTTGTATTAATTCCACAACAAAAATAACTTTCATTTCCTGTAATACATTGAACTAATGCAATCGGACTCCGTTTTTTAATAAATAATCTTGCATTTTGTACAAATGTTATTGTACTAGTTACTTAATTTAAACAAATATATAATATATAATGAAACCTTTTTATTTTACATTCAAAGCTTGTTTGTACCAACAATAACCTTTAAATTAAGACACTTTAAATAAATGCCCAACACCCTGGCCTGGCAGATGCATGAATTTTTTCACCTGCATATTTTTTACCGTTTCTACAAGATGCAAGGGGGTACTGAACATCTCACAGTAAAATTGTTTTAGTGGCTATTATATTTTCGATACGGTCTAGCCTACGTACACTACTCACAATAAGGCCAAGAACAAAATAGCGTTTCCTATTAGTATACCCACCCCAACCTAGAAAATTATGCAGAACCTGTATCTTTTTGCTAAAAAAAATCAATAAATAATACAAACTTATTGTGTCTACCTAAAACCTAAATTTTTTGTACATCGCCTTTAATTTTTTAGAGGCGATGTACACAACATTTTTAATTTTTTACCAATTCAAAGCATGAACAAGTGGCTCACTCTTGTATATTTGCAATGTTGTAAAAACAAAAAATGACGGTCATCCCATCCTTATATTTTTGGTGGAAAAAAATAAGAGCAAAATAAAAAGACATTCCCCACCCTGAATATTTTTATGATGCAATACTAATAGGAAACACAGGTAATTTTTTTGGCCTAAGTTAGGGATGTTGGTATGTTGTCAATTTTGGATTTATTTTTTTAAATGTTTGTTTTTCACATATTTCTGTGACAAGGTGTGTCTATAAATCAGATACAATTATAAAAAGACTAATCATATACAAAATCATTCAAGCAGAATGCATACTCTTAAAAAACATCTGCGTACAACCCACATTGTGATACTTATAGTCCAGTCAATCTAAGCAATTCTTTGGCTCAACCCACCACTAATTGCAACAGAATTTTTTTAACTGGTATGCATTTTAGTAAAGTCTCCTGAACACCATACTAAAAGTCTACCAAAATATATTTGGTGGAAAGGTGTCAAATTTGCATAATATGCAAATTACCTGCTACCATTAGGAAAAATTATATGTTTCACTATAACTGTATATGTAGGTACCCAATCAAAGCACATAAAGTGTCTAAACCTATGTTAGCATTGTCACAGTACACGATAAACATGTTTCTGAATTGATAGTGTGAACACAAATATGCAAATTATGCAAATTACCTGCCGCCATTAGGAAAAATTACATTTTTCACTGTAACTTTATATGTACGTACCCAATCAAAGCACATGAAGCATCTAAACCTATGTTCGCATGGTCACAGTACACGATGAACATGTTTATGAATTGATAGTGTGAACACAAATATGCAAATTATGCAAATTAGCGGCCACCATTAGGGAAAACAAATTTACACTGTATTTTCGTACGCAAGTATCTACTCAAAACGATTTACATGTATTTGTGTAATGTACCCATGATTTTATGGCCAAAGAACATAAACACGTTTCTCAATTCATATTGTTAAAATAAATATGCAAATTAGGTACCGAAATTGTTAAAAAAATGTTTTTCACCCAAAAATCTCTTTACCCCGCTTTTCCTGGTCAGAAAAATTAAGATAAGCACACTTCTACAATAATCCATTGGATGACTGGTGGGTAAAATACATAATTCACAGTCGTACGCTTTGGTAGCGACCTGAACCATTCCCACAGCGCATGAAAAGGTAACTTTCAACCAATGAAAAGCCAAAAGGGGACAAATGTATCTGTCTGGCGCAACAGTTGTGTCAACCCACCGCCCACCCTCACCCCCTTCTCCGCCTTTGATAATAATTTATGTAAATATTCTCGTGTGGTTTTTAATTCAATTTGATTGGTAATGTATTGCAGAAATTTGCATAGACGAGACGGACAGTGCCTAAATTATTATAGTCTTTGTGAAACGTTCAAGCAGTGGAAAGGCAGACTGTGAACGAGAGTTTACTGTAAATGTCTAATTTAAGTAACTGAGGCATTACTCAATGTTAAATTTAATGTTTTGCAAACACAATCTGATAAGGGCTAGCATTCCAACCGTATGTGCCAGCGGTGTATATACCGTACCGAATAGCCGCCATCTTGTAGGGCAGTTTTTTTGTTCAATGAGGACATGCGTGGTTGCACGTATTATGCTTAAATTGTTGAACAGTTTAAACTAGAGGTATGACGTTTGTTGTTACAAACGCCAGGTGATCGGGGTAAATGAACATTTTGTGATGAATTTCAGACGTTGTTATCACCTGTGGAATGGCAAAAATGGAAGTTCAGCAGCCGATTTCACGAAACTTTACTCAATTGCGCAAGTCCACTTACGCCATTACTTGCGCAATAACTTATGGCGTAGGTGGACTTGCGCAATTGCGTAAAGTTTCGTGAAATCGGCTGCTGTATACACTAATCCGGTAACTAATATCTCCTCCCTGCATATCCGCCATAGCTGGGGGGTTGATAGCTTGCACCGTTTTGAGATATGAATTGTTGAAATAATAATCTTTGAAATCTTGTAATGTGACACCTGTGACGACATCATGACGTCACAATTTTGTGCACAAATTGTTGAACAATATGTTGAACATCAAGTTCTTAAATGTGGCGAAGGAATCATACCAATATATGTTGTAGTTTTCAAGATACAGCATTTTAAAACATCTCAGCTCCAAATTTGCGTAATTTGACACCACATTACGTAACCACCGTCCATGTCATGACGTCACCAATGGTATAGTCAAAAGGTCCACATGTGTGGAAACATTTCGTTCCGTAGAAATATGGTCAAATTCACTACCACTTTGAATCTATTTGCATTAAAAATGCTAAAAATTTGCACATTTTCGAAGAACTTCCGGTTTGGACCGGAAGTAGGCGTCACACAGGGGTCATGACATCGTATGATTTGTTCAGTTCATTTAGACTTATCATGTTGTGAAAGAATTGTTCAAGTATCTATAATTATAATTTAGGCAGTTTCAACCCTTTTATTTTAAAGCCCACATCGATTTAAAATCAGTGTCAATTGAAAGAGTAGTTATTGACTAGAAGAAATCTGTTTATTTTTTTCAAATCGGATTTTGCATTGCGAAGCTACAGTCGGTTTGGATAATTGAAAACAGGGTAAAAATTCATCGGCAGGTCAAAGGTTATCCTATGTTTTTCTTTATTTCTAATTTGGCACCGACAATGGTCACTGTGGCTTATACTTTTGGTTATATATCTTTGCTCAACTCTATCCTGGATGGCCCAAAGTTAGTACAAACAACAGTTATTAATATATGTACAAGGACAGATAATTAATTTATATTTTAAATACCTCATTTGCATAATAAATTAATAATTTATGCAAAAACGGTCAATTTTCAAGGGAAAACTCATTTTTCTCAAATTTATCTTAAGCAGGTTTGATTATTACAATGCATCTTGCATCATTTAATTAAAGTATTTACTTTATTTAAATGATGCAAGACATTGTAATAATCAAACCTGCTTAACTACAGATAATTAGTTTATATTGAAATCCCATAATTTGCATAATTTATGCAAAAATGTTGATTGTTAAGGGAACCTTATTTTTCCCCAATTAATGTTGAAAAATAGATTGATAAGAGATACTGATATAATCAAATCTGTCTATTGTCAAGATTGGGACTTGCATCAATAATTTAATTGACATAATCAATCACTGTATGTGTTAATTACCAAGCCAATACTATTTTGGAGAGGTGTGGATTGAGGGCAGCAAAAAAGAATGACAGGAAGCGCATCCACACACAAACTGTACAACTTTCCAAATTGCTTACAAAGTTACATTAAATACAAAACAGAGAAGAGAATGACGTATTATTCTTCAGAGATAAATAATTTATGTTTTGATCAAAACAAACGGATGTGGAGCCTAGAGGTTATATTTAAATCTTTACAAATAATAGTAATTACAGATGTTACTACGGGCAGGAGGCTCAACTATGGATGACGATTCTGCATCATCAAGGGACTCGTACTACCCTTTTTCATCTTCAGGCTCACTGGTAGTATGTCACAGGACGAGGACCACAGAAAAGCTGCAAAAATAATTGACAAAGAATAATATTACTCAACAAATTATTTGCCTTCATTTGTTAAGTAACAACTAAATATCTTTAATTGGTGTATCTGATATCACGTATTGTCTTTGAATGTTAATAAATTCAATATCAGTTACAAAATTGGCACACAATTTTGCACAGATTGACGTAAAACGCAGGTTTTCTAACGCTGCATCATTGCTTGTTTCACGGGAATTACGAGATCATCGCGTATGCAGTGGGCACACCACCGCCGTACGTCCCGGCCCTACACACGGCGTGGAACTCGGTCGTACGTCGGTGTGGACATTGCACGCGAGCGAAGTCTCGGATTCCTGCTCAACATGCCCTCCTAAAAGTACATTTTTGCGACAAATGGTAGGCCTTACGGACTTTTTGTCAGTATGGTAGGATTGTTTAATGTCTACTTTTGTATACATACCTTGTCGCTTGGTGATTCACGTTGATTATGGATCGCTTTATGGACGAGAAAAAATGTTTTTGATCGCAAAAGTTGCAACCCGCGGTCGATTTTGTACGCGAATGGACCCCAGGCTAGCTGGAAGCATACTCTTTTCCGATGATGACGTTTCTAAGCCAACCGGCCAATCAGAACGCGCAAATCTTTACCCGAAGTGTTCCGATCTTATTTAGCCCGATTCGTTTTAGCGTTGAAGTGTGTACCACTGACACGAACTCGCCGGAAGTTGTGTGTGCCCATAGGAATGTGCAGTAACCACGGGCGCTGTGTGTGGAGTATATGGGGCTCTCTGTTTACGATAACAGAAGTAGTCCGTCTGTGGAACAGTATTACGGTTCTTGAGATATGAATTTTGAAAATAATAACCTTTGAATTTTTGTAATTTGACACCTGATGACGTCATGATACTATACATGCTGGTGAAAGTCTGCCGTAGGGCCTATGTCTGTATCTAATTTACTAACGATTCAGCTTGGTTTGATGGGCATTGTTACTGGTAAGTGTAAAAACTGAGATTTCCGTTTTCGTTGAACTTTGACCTCCAATTGACCCCAGAAGGAAGGGTCAGATGACAATGCCCACACAAAGAAAGTTGTAGAACAGAATGTCATCTATAAACCTGCCAAATACGAAGATCCTGGGTCACGTGGTTTTCGAGACGGAAGCATTTTAAAATATGCATATTTTGGTTTTTTGGGAGGTGTAATTTGATACTTGATGACGTCACGATGACGTCACGCTTGATGCCATCATAATATTAAACACGCTGGTGAAAGTCTGCCATAGGACCTATGCCTGTACTTAGTTTCTTAAAGATTCAGCTTGGTTTGATGGGCATTGTTGCTCAATAAGTGCAAAAATTGAGATTTTCGTTTTCGTTGAACTTTGACCTCAGATTGACCCCAGAAGGAAGGGTCAGATGAAAATGCCCACACGAAGAAAATTGTAGGCCATGATCTGATATATAAGCCTGTCAAATACGAAGATCATGGGTCACGTGGTTTTCCAGACGGAAGCATTTTAAAACATGCATATTTTGGTCATTTTTGGTTTGTAATTTGATACCTAATGACGTCACAATGACGTCACACTTGTATGCACATCTTCACATTGGGGTTGATGTTCCTACCAAGTTTTAAGTTGATAGCTTGAACCGTTTTGAAGAAAAGCTCTGGAAACGTTTGAGTGGAAGAAAAAAAAGAAAAAGAAAAAAAAAAAAAAAAAAAAATCGTACGAGAGTAATAGGTGATCGGGCTGTTGGCCCGATCACCTAATAACAAAAGGTGCCCCAAAAGACGGTAGCTATTCGATACGGTCTACACCCAGCACGATATGTGGCCAAGGGACTTCCCCTAACGCCCCTATACATAAACACTCTTCCCTTTTGTTAACGCACCACCTCCAAACTCACCCCCGCCCTCCACCCCCCTAAAAGCTGAAAGGAATTATTTTGAAATTCCCTCGATGTTTGAGACACAATGGGGGAACAATGGAAGAGGGAGTGAGGGGACCCAATGCCAAATATTGTGCTGCATATGCAGCGGTGGACCTGGATAGGTAGAAAACATCCCCAGCACTGTTAGCAGGCGTGCTGGAAGACAACTTCTGGGGCGTTTTCTTGACGCCAGCATGTCCCTGTACCAAGCGTGCCAAGCACTTGAGGCAAGCTACAGTACGATATGTGACAGAGGACAACTCCCCTTCCATTTTCCCCATTAAGTCTCAAACATCCAAGGAAGTTTAAATAAATTTCAGGTTTTAAAGGGGGTGGTGGTGGGTGTTGGTACGCTAACCAAATGGAAGAGTGTGTTGAGGTATAGGGGCGAAAGGGGGGAGTGGTCCCTTTGTCACATATCGTGCTGGGTGTAAAGCTAATTTTTCTGTGGCAAGGATGCGAAGGGCTTTGTTTGTGGCAAGCGTGCCCTCTTTTGTGACAAATATGCAAGGACCTTTGTGGCAGGAATACCTAACAATTTTTGACAAGCTGCTTCTGTGGCAAATAAGCCAAGGGCTTTGTTTGTGGAAAGATTACCATTTACTCTTGGGGCAAGCGTGCCCTCAGTGTGGCAAGCGTGCCAAGTACTTTTGAAGCAAGCATGCATGCCTTCTTTTGTGGCAAATATGTCAAGGACTTTGTGGCAAGTGTCCCAATTACTTTGTGCCAAATGTGCAAAGGACTTTGCAGCAAGTGTGCCAGGTACTTTGCGGCAAGTGTGCCAGATACTTTGTGGCAAGTGTGCCAGCACCCGATTTCACGAAACTTTACGCAATTGCGCAAGTCTATTACGCCACTACTTGCGCAATAATTTATGGCGCAAGTGGACTTGCGCAATTGCGTAAAGTTTCGTGAAATCGGCTGCAGGTACTTTGTGGCAAGTGTCCCAATTACTTTGTGGCAAGTGTGCCAGGTACTTTGCGGCAAGTGTGCCAGGTACTTTGCGGAAAGTGTGCCAGGTACTTTGTGGCAAGTGTGCCAGGTACTTTGTGGCAAGTGTGCCAGGTACTTTGTGGCAAGTGTGCCAAGTACTTTGTGGCAAGTGTGATGTGCCAAGTACTTTTGGCAAGTGTGATGTGCCAAGTTTTTTGTCGCCAACGACAAGTGTGCCAACGACACTGCGGGCATGCGTGCCCGTTTAACACTTTGCGGACATGTTTTCTCTTGCCGAAAGTTAGTCCAACAACCAACACATGGTATTTAGGCAAGCTTCAGTGCAAGGCCGAGGCTAGAGCTGTCGGCTGACTTCAAGGGGTTGACTGGAGTAATTTTTTATTTAATAGACTTATAAAATGACTCTTGTTTAATTCTTATTTTTCTATTAGCAATTTGTATGTCTTTTATATTCATATTTAAATATTTGTTATTCAGGTAAATGTTATACTGTATTTTTATTTTTAAAAATATAATTTGACCCTAAAACCACGAAATGAATTTCATAAATTTGGAATCCGACGTATACGAGTCACTCCATGAACATTGGGTTTAATCACTCAATTTTTCTTTTATTTTTTTTGTTACAGTGACGGCAGCTAATTTTCATAATTTGCATATTTGTCAGCTAATTTGCATAATTTAACAAGATGTTACACTTAATTGAAAAAGATGTTTATCATGTTCTCTGGCCATGGCCATAAAAACGTAATTTACACATGTACATCGCTTTGAACAGATACCTACGTACAAAGTTGTATTGTAAAACGGTTTTCCTAATGGTGGCCGCTAATTTGCATATTTGTGTTCACACTATTAATTCAGAAACATGTTTATCATGTAGAGTGACCATGCAAACACAGGTTTAGACACTTTATGCGCTTCGATTGGGCACCTAAATATAAAGTTACATTAAAAAGTATAATTTTCCTAATGGCGGCAGGTAATTTGCATATTATGCAAATTTGACACCTTTCCACCAAATATATTTAGGTAGACTTTTAGTATGATGTTCAGGAGACTTTACTGAAATGCATAGCACTTAAAACAATTCTGTTGCAATTAGTGGTGGGTGTAACCCTAATTTGACTGGACTATTAGTAATTTGACATGTTTTGCCCCATCTGTTCCCAATTCCAGCTACTAACAGTAATAAATTATACTAAACATGATATGGGATCTCCTCCACACCTTCTTTAAGTAAACACACTCTTCCCTTTTGTTATTAGCCTTTTTGAATTATGGCGGACACAATAGGAGGGCGCACTTTGAAGTGGGTATAAAATTGAATAAAATACACTTAATTATCTTATTTATAATTCTATCTTTGTATTATAATTGCAACATTTTAATCAAGTGTTTGGAAAGAAATAAAACGGTTTAAAAAATTCATACCCAAATACAATTGCGCCCTCTCCTTTTGTTCCACCATACTTCTAAAAGGCTAATGTCAAACTTGGCCCCTTCACAAAAGAATGAAAAGATTCTCTTGAATTCCTTGGATGTTTAAGACACAATATGACCTGGCCCACAGTGGAAGGGTTCACATGACATGCACTAAATTTCAAAAGCAAGAGTTCTAACTGAATCCGCTTATGAACTGGGCATAACTCTCCGTTTACCCCAATAGTCTTTTCAAACTTTCTCCATTGTACTGGTGTCAGAGTAGCAGTGGTTGAGCTAGTCCTAGAAGATTGTCAGTTGGTCAAGCATTTCCTTCGAGAAGAGTTTGGTGCTATACATACATGTACCCCACTACTGCATGACTCCCCTGTGTAATAAAGTCAAAGAAAGGAAAATTTAAGAATTATTTTAAGGCTTTAAGAATTTGGTTATAAGTAGGGATGGGAATTTACGGTTAATTCAGAAACCGGTTTGCAATTCTTTTAAGTGTCACTAAAGATTGTTGCTGGTGTTTATAGATGCATGTGCAATGTATACAATACCCCTAGGCCCCCAAAATAATAGTTGAACCTTTATCTGGTCAAAATTTTACTATGTTGACCCCATATAAATTATTATTTCAATTTCATGAAGTCATTACAAATAACCCTCTGAAAACTATTGTAAATTCTTTCAAATTGGGTTTCGTTTAAATGTTCGGCAAATCTTTTTCGGTTAAACGATTAACCGGTTAAAAGTCCATCTCTTGTTATAACTTGGTAATCTTACCTAAGTGCTTAAAGGCACAGGCTCGTCAGCAATGCGCGCGCGCGCCAAATTCGTGCCACGAAATATGCAGCTCCATAGCAAAGGCATGGAGCTGCGTATTTCGTGGCACGAATTTGGCATGCGCGAATTGCTGACGAGCCTGTGCCTTTAATTGTCAACACAAAACAGCTACAAAAACAAATTAAACAATTTAACTTACCAACAATCTCACTGATTGGGTGATATTGTGTACACTCTGCCTCTCGAAAAGGCAATGCTCCGGCCTTGGCCAAGTGACTTCATTCCATCTGTGCTTAGCTCAATTTCTGTGTTTCCTGAAAGCGGTGAGTACAAGATAGATCAAATATCTAATTATTTCTGGTGTAGGCTATTATTAAATGACAAACTATGCAAATAAATTTGTATTCACCTCGGCGGTCTCTGGGTCATAATCCCTAAAATAATCACTACTTAGCCTATTCATACAAAAGAAATTTTGGATGGAATTTTTGCCATTGTAGAATTTTATTTTTAAGCAAATGAAGGTAAAAAGCAAATTTTAGCCATGACAGACCTCTAGTCTAGAGTAGAGGTGCATTTATAGGTTAGACTTAAATCCATATTTATTTGAAAAATCTGGTCACGCTTCTTTAAAGGGAAGTGAATTTAAGAGTGAAAAACACATCAATGTCCTTGGAAAATACTTCAACTTTTTCTGCCATGTTTCATTAGGGCCTACAGTAGACTATAGAAAGAATTTCATTTAGCCTAGGCTACATGGTCGCCACTGATTAGTGATTCTCCTTATATCGCCTTATACAGCCTTATACCTAACCACCAAATTTCCAAAACGTGTAAATATTTTTAGGAGTAAAAAACATTCAATAATTTCCATAAAAATACTTAACTTTACCTGCCCGTGGGCCGTGCTCTAGTTTGACGACGACTCTCTTCCTCTTTGTTGGCCGGCAGTGGACACTGTAATGTTCAATGTTGGCAGTCCCATGGAGGTAGGAAAAGTGGCAGTCCTAACTTTATTACGGCCTAAGAAGCCGCCTCTGCAGACTTGTCTTTTTAATTTGGGATGTCTGCCCAGGCTACCTGCATGATACTGCCGTAGACAGAATTTCATTCAACGTTTTCACATCGAACGATCGAATATGAGCCCACAATTTCGGTAATTTCGGTCGGGGGGAGGCTCATTGTGAACAAACTGAACAAAAAACTACTTAGTTTAAAAACTGTACGCACTCCTATCCCCGAAACGACCGACCATCGCCGTCCGGTCCGTCGAACCATGGAGGAAGATTCCTCCATGGTCGAACCATGGAGGTAGGTCCAGACATTGTATTCATATGACATATCGCAGAGACGTGACGAACAAAATCGAACGTTTTTGTTTACCCACAGAATTACCCACTGTCCTTTGCGCACGCATGCGCAGTGCCAAAAACTGACTATCTGCGATAAGGTCCATCTCTACACACGTGGTAAATGTCGCTGTTGTCTCGAGTGTGCTCGAAAATATCAAGAAAAATTACGTTGGACTAGTTTTTTTTTCTGTTTAGAAGAATCATCGGGTAAAACGGACCACGGTACAACATTCTGAAGATTCCAGGTAATTCCATGATAAGTTTTTCAATGTTTAATTTTGACTGTATGGTGAACTATAGTTTGGGGTACGGCTGCCATCTTGCCGCGTGCAGCAAAATGTAAGGTAGCGAATGGGGTTAAATTGGTATGGGGCTAAAAGTGTAATATAGAAAATGATAACGTCCCAATATAAACGTTAAACAAAAACACTTTTAGCCTTCTAAAAGTAACTTTCGAGTTTCCATAGGCATCTCGACTCGAGGTAATTTCGGCAAAAGTTTGTTGAGTTGTTGACTGTGTTGCTAGCACAAGGCAAACGGGTAGAATCTCCAGAAATTCTGCCACTTTTTATGTCTTTTTTGACAAAACCACAGCAGCATTTTACCTTGTCAGTCATGTCACTATTGTCAGTTAGAATGATGCCATCCATAATAGAAAGCGACACCCACAAGCTGCCGGGACGGAGTGGTGTCACCGCCGACAGCGGCTCGCGTGCCGACAGTCACCGCCGACAGCGACCCGGGCGCCGCGCCGGCAAAGACACGCCGACCAGCGTTCTGTGTGCGAGCGAGCCGACTTCAACCGGCCGGCTAGGGACGCGACGCGCGCCTGCTGCATTGGCTTCTCCTGCTTTGCATTTGTATAGTCGAGTTGGTTTGCGGTCGAGTTGCAGCTACGCGGTTGAGTTGGTATTCGAATTCGCAAACAATGTGACTGTTTCCCGTTTCATTTTCTCCGGAAAATTAATAATAGCCTGGCTACATGTATTTTCTTCTAGCCCAGACATGCAATATTGGACTTGTCTCTTCGTTTTTTACTATAGGCCTAATCTAGGTTTGGGCAAAGTGGTTTTTAGGCGAAGTGGTTTTTGGGCGAAGTGGTTTTTGGGCGAAGTGGTTCGGGGCGAAGTAAAGCGTTATAACTTGTACCGGCCGATGTTCATACCGTGTTGTGCCAATTTCAAACACGTGGGAACTACGGCTCGCAGAGACCGTACCAATGGACTGCTGTCAGTGCTGTGTAGGCCGTTCGTTTCGTGACAAAACCACCTATCGCAATGCACCAGTATTTTCTTCAAAAGAGCTTCATTGTGAGCCACAATTTCACCGTTTTTCACAAAAAAGGTAATAGTAGATTATTGTCAAACTTGGGATGAGAGAAAAATCGTAAGGGCCTTATCGGGATTTGAACCCGAGACCTCTGACTCACTAGGCAGATGCTCTACTAGCTGAGCTATAAGGCACAGTTGGTATTAATCCCTTAGGTTTCCCTATAGACCCAATTCTTCTCTCGGTGTTGCATGGTGGCGCAACTGGGCAAAGTAACGAACACAACATATGGCATGGCGCCTAATCACCATTGAAATGAAATAACCAAACTTGGGATAAAACAAAAATCGTAAAGGCCTTATCGGGATTTGAACCCGAGACCTGTATTATATTATTATCATATTACATCAAGTATTTTGAATTACAAGGACAAAACAGGCATAATGAATATACACTTTGTATATTGTCCATTCAATACTGCACAGGCCGTTTTGTGTGCTTCTGAGGATGACGTAAAAACCCTATTTATCAACAAACAAAGTGACCTTGAGCGTTTCAGAATTTCGGGTAAAGAGAGTCGTAACTGAATTGCGTTTTAAACAAAACGCTGTAGATTTTTGTTCGAAAACAAGTTGTGATGGTGTTTTGTAGACACATACACCTTCACGATCAACAGAAAAACTAAAACAATGTGGACGGTGGACGGGGGCCGGGGGGGGGGGGGGGGGGGGGGGGGGGGCGGTGCTAGTAGGGCGTCTGCACGTTGAGCAGAAGGTCCGCGGTTCGAATCCCGATGGAGCCAAGTTGCTTTTCACTGCATCCAGATTTCCCAAGCTCATGGACATTTGTCAACATTTGTATCGAATTTATTCACTCCGGCCCCTGGATTATAAACCTTAAAAATAATCATGCATTTATTCAAGTTAAGACTAAGCTCAAAATTTCTAGGACAAATGTTGGCCCATCGCCTATATTACGGTTGCAGTCACAGAATAATTATTCATTGCTAATCTGGATAATATAGTCCTACTGACTGCAAAATAATGGGTTCCCTTTTCATTCTAAATCGAATAATGCCAAAACACGTTGGCATGACCAGGGTCCTTTTATTGGGCTAGGGTGGATCGGGATCCAGTCTATTGTAATCCTAACTCGTGACCAGATTAACGCGACGACACTGCATTTTGCAATGGCCGCGATAGTCGAGGTTGAAAAAAACCCGCGCGAGTAAGCGGCTTATTAGGCGATTTTTCTGACTTTTATTTCTAAGTTACGTGCAAATGGTTCAAATGTGAACAGGTGAAATATTATTCAGCATGTCTCAAAATATCCGAAAAATAAAGTTGACCCTAAAAAGTTAAGACGAAACTCAGAGATACGGACCTTTGGCCCATGGCCGATGACAGGCGCGATCACTGCTCCGCGGTGTCATCATTTTTTACAGGGCTTAAAAGGACATGCTGTTGAAGTATCCCGAAAACAAAAGCAATGGTTGCAAAGTTCATTATTACATTATCATTCTACTGAAAATATAATTTTAATCCGTATTATATAACTACAGAAAAAGACTCTCCAAATACGCATACCACTTGAAGTTTTATCGTGAGAAATTGAAACTAGTTTTTTTTAAGTTGTGTTTAGTCTTTTTTTACATTTTGTTTTATTTTGGAGTGTGTCATGAACCGCCGCACATTGTTATAAATATTAGCACTTTTCAATAAACTGATCAACAATGTTTCCATTTGAAAAATTCATGCGCTGAATGCGGAAAATGGGAACAAAAAGACTGATAATCATTGGCTGGAAGTTCGTGCCGTTTTGCTGGGGTTGATGCCACTTATGCTCTCAAGGCCTACTTACTGACTGCACATTATGATGATACTAATAGTCCCCCGAGTTGTACCTTGTTCCCTAAATTAGGGACTTGGCTCATGGACTAAATCGAGATTCGACGATGCATCACTCTTCGACAACCGCCTTTCGACATCACAACAGCAGTATCGGCTTTTTTATATTAAAAAGTGTGCCAACCAGTGACAATGGTGGGTCCAGCCTCTTTAAAATACAGTAATACAATGGATTTCAGGGGGTTGTAGCCTCTGCTTTTCTTGTGTATTCCTGTTTTCTAATGAGGCTGGATCCGCTATTGAGTGACTATTTGATAAATTGGGGGAAGGTTAATATCCTGTACAGGGATTTTAGGGTGATTACGGTCATATTGAAAAGAAACAAATTATTGTTTAAATTTCATGTGATAATTTTTACAATTTGAAAAAACTGTTACACCAACACATTGAACGCAAAAAAAGGTTTTTGAATATACAACGTACTTTTAACTCAAATAAAGTATACAAAATAATGAAATAAAACGGATTAAAAAAATATCCATGCGCTGATGTTCATAACGTCTACTAATTCTCTTATGAATTTTCACGATATATAAAATATAAAAAATATGACAAAATGTGATAGACCTTCTGAAACGGTAACTAAAGGTGCTTTTTCCTACCTCTTTTTCAACTGTAAAATTAATATTCTCGGTGCCTTACTTCGTCAAAAACAACAACGGCTGTTTCCAGTTGTTAACAAAAAAACATTTCGGCAGATCCAACGTATTTGTATTCGAGAACAGAACTGATCGAGTGTGCAAATAGACCACTAAAGTAAAAACGTCACCCTTTGTGTGTTGCCATGGGTTTTGGGTCTACACTAAAACCAGTGAACTGTTTCCCTGCGCTATACCAATGGACGTTTCAGATTACCAGCGAATTTTTAGACCCAATTACCATGGCAACTGACGTTACACTTTACTAGTCTATTGTGAAGAAATTGCCTGTCATCGTGATGCATGCAGGGTGTTTACAATTTCTGTATGAAGGAATTTAGACTCTTTAGGTTGTAAAAGTGGCCCTATTATTTTGTACAAGAGTGTATTGCAAAATGAACGCTTTGTCCGTTCGGCACTTTTCACTCTGGTATAGGGTTGTTTTATTTCATTAACAAAAAATTGCACTCCATTCCAGAGCATACTCCAGTTCAGATCTCAACAAATTCAACGCAATTTTTTGCGAGTAGCCCGTATTCGTGTATACACGGAAACAGTCGTAATGTTTTTACATTCTGGACGATCGATCGCTGCGTTTTTGAAAGAACATTTTTTTATGGGCGAACGGAACTAAACACCTCAACAAAAGTGGGTGGGGGGGGGGGGGGGGGGGGGACAAAAAAGCCATGTGGGGAAACGCACGTAGCTGCTAGCAAAAAATGGGCTCTATTATTCACACAATAAAGTACGGCATGGAAGATGGAATCTCTGTCGGCAAAGTATTTCTGCGAGGTAAAATTTGTTGTAATTTAGGGTCTTTTTTTTCCAACCAACAATTCCAAAATTGCCATGTGGGGAAACGCACGTAGCTGCTAGCAAAAAATGGGCTCTATTATTCACACAATAAAGTACGGCATGGAAGATGGAATCTCTGTCGGCAAAGTATTTCTGCGAGGTAAAATTTGTTGTAATTTAGGGTCTTTTTTTTCCAACCAACAATTCCAATGTCACATTTAAGAAAGCAGTCAATCCACCCATGCTGGCACACACAAACCCCGGGCACAAACCCATGTTGAGCATTTACTAGTACATGTAAATTTACTTTTGCAGTCTCTACAGGGGAACAGTGACAACAATTATTAATACAAGAATAGATCCACCTTTATAAGAAGCTTTTCATGCTGATATTACAAAAATCAGCATGGGCACTGTTAAAACAGAGCACTTTAATTTGCAGTGCCTATACACAAGTGTTGAGTTCAGCTGTGTGCATGTACAACTCGTACCTGCTTGATACAGTGTAATCAAGCAGGTACTACCAGTAGAGACCGGGTGGACAAGGCTGTGTCCTTACGATGTGCATTTTATGAGCCATGGGGGAAATGAATTTAGTAATTACAATTAAATGCCGTTTTAGGCAGATTCCTAACAGATTCCTTGCCTTTTTTCAGAAAATGAGGAATAAGATTGACCTCTATACAGGGTGTATCAACAAAAAGTAGACTTTCCCACCACATTTACAATTTTACATTTTCATGAAATTTATTAATTTGCATTTGTTGGTATGGACATCCTGCTTTGGTCCATACCAAAATTAATCGCTTAATTTCATGCATGATTGAACACAGGCCCATTTTCTGGTGGGCAATAAAATGTTTCTCCTCCAAAAAATTAAAGGGTTTAGATTGGATGAAAAGTCTTAAACTGTGATGCAAAATGTGAATTTTTGTTTTTCTACGCCGCGATACTCAAATTAATCCTTTGTTTGCTGCTATTTGCACTGGGGCAATGGGTGTATGGGAATGAGTCGATCACTACCCACCCGCATCCTTAAAAGAGGACATTTTAAGGAGCATGTCACATTTAATCATTTTAATACCCTTTTTGTTTCATCAACTTAGTCCTCGACGTGACCTCCATTTGCTTGGATGCACACTTGCGCTCTCCTTCGCATGTCCTGCACTGCTCGCCTGATTATTCCTCTGTCCCTCCGGAGTATGTTCACTTCGGCTCTGATTCGCTGTTCAATGTCCTCGAGGTCACGTGGTGGTGTCACATACACTTTTGATTTGAGATGGCCCCACAGGAAAAAGTCCAGCGGTGTCAAATCAGGTGACCTTGGGGGCCATTCCACTGGCCGGTTGAAAGCAATAACACGGTCACCAAAAAGCTCCGTCAGCCGATCCGTTACAGTTCTCCTCCGGTGTGGGGGAGCGCCATCTTGGGCCCACCAAGCACGTGCCAACCGACCATTTCCTTGAAGACGAAAACGCGGCATTCCTCTGAGAGTACGAACGACATGCTCATTCAACATTCGAAGATAGTCGTCACCATTGATGTTATTGCGAAAAAAATACGGTCCAACAATTGAACCATTTCCGACAAGACCAATCCAGACGGTCACCTTGTGGCGATCATTCCTTCGCTGGTAGTCAAAATTGAGTGAGCGTTGTCCACGTGGCTGGTACTCACGGATGTTGTGAGTACAATGGGATGCATTAAACATGCCAGAGGGGCATGGCATGTTTTTACACCTGATCACCTGTACGAGGTCTGACATTGGGATCTGATTGGTTGTGTAACCAACTCAACACACGCCTAAAATGAAAGTGACAACCCCAAATTCTTTGCATCTGAAGTGATTGTGATAGGGTAGTTACAGCATAGGCTTAATCCTTCTGACGTTTTTATGTAAATCCTTTTATTCAGCTGTGGATATAAATTGGGTTGGGCCATTGGCTTCACTCATTTGCAAGATGGTTCGTCCACAGTTTACACCGCTACAGCGCGCATTCATGGTAAACGAATACCATGATACCAAAAGTGTGGCAGAAGTTCTCAGGCGTTTTCGCTGGCGATTTCAAAATGTTCGGTGTCCTTCGCGAGCAACCGTCTTTAAAAATGTAAACAAGTACAAGGCGACAGGAACAAGTCGTAACTTGAATAAGGAGGCATCCAGGAGACCAAGAACTGGACGTTCTGCACAGAATATCGAGGCGGTTCGAAACGTGCTTAACCAAGAAGCTGGCGGGAGAATCAGTTCTCGCAGGAACGGACTTGGGTTAGCGTCCGCAACTTTCAACCGCATAACTCGCTTAGATCTACGCTATCATCCTTATCAGATGATAAGACGCCACGAACTTTTGCCAGGAGATCCACCACGACGACGACATTTTTGTGAATGGCTTCTGCAACAACGTGCCGACTTTTTGGAAGACCTCGTAATCGGTGACGAGTTGGGATTTGCTCTGAACGGAACGGTGAATACTCACAACATCCGTGAGTACCAGCCACGTGGACAACGCTCACTCAATGTTGACTACCAGCGAAGGAATGATCGCCACAAGGTGACCGTCTGGATTGGTCTTGTCGAAAATGGTTCAATTGTTGGACCGTATTTTTTTCGCAATAACATCAATGGTGACGATTATCTCCGAATGTTGAATGAGCATGTCGTTCGTACTCTCAGAGGAATGCCGCGTTTTCGTCTTCAAGGAAATGATCGGTTGGCACGTGCTTGGTGGGCCCAAGATGGCGCTCCCCCACACCGGAGGAGAACTGTAACGAATCGGCTGACGGAGCTTTTTGGTGACCGTGTTATTGCTTTCAACCGGCCAGTGGAATGGCCCCCAAGGTCACCTGATTTGACACCGCTGGACTTTTTCCTGTGGGGCCATCTCAAATCAAAAGTGTATGTGACACCACCACGTGACCTCGAGGACATTGAACAGCGAATCAGAGCCGAAGTGAACATACTCCGGAGGGACAGAGGAATAATCAGGCGAGCAGTGCAGGACATGCGAAGGAGAGCGCAAGTGTGCATCCAAAGAAATGGAGGTCACGTCGAGGACTAAGTTGATGAAACAAACAAGGTATTAAAATGATTAAATGTGACATGCTCCTTAAAATGTCCTCTTTTAAGGATGCGGGTGGGTAGTGATCGACTCATTCCCATACATCCATTGCCCCAGTGCAAATAGCAGCAAACAAATGATTAATTTGAGTATCGCGGCGTAGAAAAACCAAAATTCACATTTTGCATCACAGTTTAAGACTTTTCATCCAATCTAAACCCTTTAATTTTTTGGAGGAGAAACATTTTATTGCCCACCACAAAATGGGCCTGTGTTCAATCATGCATGAAATTATGCGATTAATTTTGGTATGGACCAAAGCAGGATGTCCATACCAACAAATGCAAATTAATAAATTTCATGAAAATGTAAAATTGTAAATGTGGTGGGTGGGTACTTTTCGGAAAGTCTACTTTTTTTTGATACACCCTGTATACACGGGATTCTCATCAGTCCGTATAGTTCCTGACTACTTGCGGCTTCTCCCGACAGAAGAGTGTGCAATCCTTTGTCTCTACGTTTTGGTCTGCTTTAAGTAAAATGTCCTTTTGCTACTTCGTGTCTGGGGCTTCCATATTTGATAAATGATGATAAAATTACAGCATTTTTCCCAAATGCCCTGCAGCTAGCTGTATGGACTTTGTGACTTATATTAATTGCAAAGGACAACCACACACAAGACTGTGTTAAAGCCTTGCTTCAGCATGTGATCAGCTACATGCAAGTACATGTACACTCCATGGTGTATTCACATAACATAGAGGCCTACTTGGCAGATGTTCATGCAACTACGACAGTTATTTTATAATCATGAATGAACCTCCACTGCAGTACATGTATTTAACATCTTTGTTGACATTTTAAGCAAACTGTCCAAGGAGTGAATACATGTAGACACACTTTGTGCGCCCTTTTGAAAGCTCCAATGTAAAAGTGCCCAATTTCACGGTGCTGCTTGGCTTACTGATGTCATGAGATTAGCTAGTGGATTTTGAAAGTTAATTTTTTTTCTGAGCTATGAAGGTACATGTATATTCCTGCTTAAGCTTAAACAGCACCCATGGAGTTAAAGACTTGCGACGGGTCGCAAGTATACAAATCTATTGCATCTCGCAACAGGTTCAGCGAGTTGCGACGGATTTGGCTATATCTGCGACGCGTCACAAATCTTTGTGATATCGACCCCTGCTCCTGTATAGACAAGTGTACATGTGAACAACATTTGACAGTTTGAGTCCACTGGGCCTTGGGAAGCATGCATGCCTCCGACTACACAAAATAAATGCTACATTACAATTGAACTCTGACCTCCAAGTTTTTTTAATCTTTACAATTTACATGTATAGACTATAGTCATCACTCATCAGTGCTTGGGACAATTATTTTTCTGTTAACAAATTTGATTTGTATTTGATTTGTGCCTGCATTTGCAACACAGCAAGCTGTATACCAATAATAACGTCAATTATAAGATTAGTACTAATTATTAGTACTACATGTATAGTAAAACAATCTGCTTATTACAAGAAAATGTTCCTATCTTTCAATCTTTGCTTTCATTCATTAAGTTTTAAACTTAAAGACATGATTGATTGGTAAACATTTAAAATGGTACGCACAGCATTACAGAAGTAAAGTAAATGTGCCTTTTAAAATTTCACTCATCCATAATTCAAAAACCTTTAAAATACATGCTACTTTGATGCATGATTTGTTTTAATGGTAGGCCTAAATACATAATTTGCAAAGTGTAAAAAAAAACTGTAGTTGGCAATTTCTCTCACAAAGGTACCCTAAATAATTGAGAAGTTGATCATGGCTTCAGACCTCTGCACACCAAAACATATGAGACAGAGGCTGAACAAAATGTTAAGTGTTTTCCCACAAAATCAAATTTTTTCCACTTGAACTTTATTCCATCAAATCTGCACATTCCAATGCTAGATGGGTCATTTTAAAGAAAATAAATTCTGATCAACTTCCTAACCCTTACCAATGGTACCATTTTATATGAAAAAGGGGAGAATTTACAAGTCAGACTTCTTCTACTGCCTCATAAACTCATCCTCTTGCAACAGTGCCCCTTTAACGCACTCCCTAACTCATGCGTACAGTGGCCCTGTTGAAAAAGGCCCCATTTTAAGGTGGGACGAGCGACAGAAATCTTGTCGCCTCTGCTGGACCAATCAGGACGCTTGGCAGTGCATTGCAGCATGATTGCAGACATTCAAATGTAACGCGCGCATATTGTGAACACCGTGCATGCATGTGATACAAGTACTCGGTAATGCTGGCCGTTGTCCGCGTCGACGATTGGCTGCTATTTAAAGCATACTGGGGAATCCGTTCCATTACATTCGTCAGCATGCATCCCTGCGTTATTAATTTGAAAAACTGCGGAGTAAATTAAGATCGTCGTTTGAAAGTTTGGTAGGAATGGGACAGTCATAAGGAACGGAACCCAATACAATTTCTGTAAGGTACAGAAATCGTTTCTTTTCGGCATAACATGACCGAATTTATTAAATTACATTAAAATGACTCGGGCGTGAGTTGGCTCAAAACAACAGCCGGCTCACTCCACAGATTTGCGTGTGTTTCCTCAGGGTATTGTTACGTCGCTTCGCAGAGTGGAAATTCCCTGATATCTTAGGATGCATACATTATACGAATACGAGATCGGCTGAAAAATGGCAAAGATTTGTTCAAATATGAATCGTAATTTCTTCCTGCCAAATTTTTGTTTTTCGATCAGATCTGCACTTACTGACGGCTAACGTTAGTTAATTAGTCATTTTTCAACTTATCGTGTCCGACTTGTAAATTCTTACCCGTAATAAATCAACGGAGGGAGGAAAAAGAGTCATCGTCGCTGCATGGACCATTTTCCAGTCACGGTTCGAAATAATTTTAAAAAAATGTCCTTCGAAGATCTGTCCTTTGTCTCTCCTAATTTTGATGTGCCCCCTGCTTCTGTCGGTCATTATCACTCAGAAATCTACAAAAACAAACCTAAAAAGGTCCAACGACGAACGTTTTACGCTGTCAACTTGGAGCACATCGGTACGTTCGTAGGCTTATCGCACGCATACAATCCGGCACTGAAATGAGAGGAACTATAACCTCGCTTTGGTCCGTTATGAATAAATATTAAGAAATGCGTATGTCATGCATGAATGAGCAGCATTTAAAGGTGAAATTGACACTTTTCAAAAATTGCAAAATCCAATTAACAATTAATTCCCTAATTCTTTTCACACATGACAAGTACAGTTTTGGTCCTCATCGTAGTGTTCGTGCACTGTGACTGCACTAAGCAAGTTTAACTTTAATATATCTTTGGTTTATCTTTGGTTTATTCACACAAGCTGTTATTGCAGTAAAAAAACTGAATTGCAACATCTTTCACAAAAGTAAATTATCATGATACATCAAAAACATCTAAAAACTTCAGTATACCACTCACTATTACCAAAAAAACACTAAGGCACATTTAACAAAAATACATATACAAAAAATGACCAAGCTTAGGGCTGACTATACCATCCCTCCCCAGAGGAAGTCAAGATTTCAAGAATTCATTAAATTTGTGAGGTAAGGGAGTGGGCTTTTTCTGAACCTATTTGTTTTACATTTATATGATCCATATTTTGACTTATGACGTAATTGCATGTCAGATGTACACCGAGAGGCAGGGAACCACCCCGAGAATATCTCAGAGGTGCTTGCTCTCTTAGCAAACTGCCTACAAATTGTCTCTCTCCGATCTTGTAGTGAGTCAAGTTGTAAGGAAATCAGAGCATCACTGTACGTAGTATATTGTTTGGAGAGAATGCAACGGCAAGCACGCTTCTGGAGTTTCTCAAGGTTACAAACCCGTCTCTGGGTAAGACCGGCGTTCCATAAAGGGGCTGCATATTCAAGAACTGGGCGTATATAGCTTTTGTATACAATAAGGAGCTCTTCAGCATCCAACCCAGCATCCTTTAGTTTTCTCAACATGAACAACTTCCTGCATGCCTTGCAATACATATCATCAACTTGTCCCTCCCATTTCAGATCATTCTGAATAACCACCCCCAACAGTTTTACCTTATCTACGACAAGGAGATTCTTATCAGAAATGCGAACATCCACATCTGGACATGTTTTCTGACCAAAATATACCTGCATGACTTTACAACTGAGGGCGGTGTCTGTTTAGGTACAGGAATTACATTAGCTAGTTTCCACTGATTTGGGACAATCCCCTGTTCAAATGATCTATTAATAATCTCAGTTACCGGGTTACTGAGCTCATATGCAAATTCCTTTAGCACTCTCTGAGGAATGTTGTCGGGGCCTCCCGCTTTAGAAACAGACACCGCCTTCAGTTCTTTATAAATATCCCATACTTGGAATTGAGGAGGAGGCTCAGAGCTAGGGAGATAAGCCGGTAAATCATTTACCCTTATTGGTTGTTGTACTCGTAAGAAACTGGCCAAATTTTATTAAACTGATTAATTGCATTAGCAACAGCACCATGGTCACTTGAATCAGTTCCAGGTACATGGATAGTGGTATCGATTTTATTCATGTTGGCAAGTGATCTGATTTCCTTGTGCCACTTTCCTGGTGCAGCTTTTTGCAAACGCCTCACCTTGTTGACATTGTGGGACGTTTTGGCTTTCTCTATCTCATTTATGACCCGATTTCTCAGTTTTTTGGTTAGCTGTAAGTTTCCAGTAGCAAAACCCTTCTGTCTTAGCTGAATGAGATTCTTGACTCTGTCTGTCATCCATGGCTTATCTTTTGTGTGTAATTTAACCGTTTTACATGGAAAAGCCAAGTCAATGCCCTGATTAAGGGTATGATCAAAAGCATCTACCTTAGCCTGTGTCCCATTTGCACCGTGAACCTCATCCCATGACTGACTTTGAATCCATCGCCCAAACTGGTTCAGTCTGGAGTCAGTTAATGGCTGTACAGTTTTTGTTTTCACTACATTAGATGATCTAGTCTGCCATGGCGTTAGGCTGATGGAGTTATGGTCACTATAGCCAACAGGGGCTTTAATTTCAGGGGCACAATAAAGTTCGTGGATATTGGTAATGACAAAATCTAACACGACATTGCCTCTCGTTGGCTTTGTGACAATCTGCTTCAGCCCATTGCCCAGGCAAAGGGCTTTAATATCAGTCTGATTAAAATCCCCTAAGACCATAATTCCAGCTTGAGATTTATATGTCCGTACATAGTCCACAGTTTCAACCAAGTGGTTTATTAGCAGTTCTTGATGGGGCGAATCTGGAGGTATATAGACTGCAGCCACAACAAGATAGGGAACCGCTCTTGGTAATTTTGGATGCGTCACCAGAGTCCACATTACTTCAAGTTCCGTCGGTACATCGACTTCCGTCATCAAATCTGCTTTGATGTTTTCGCGGGTGTATATGAGGATTCCACCCCCACGTTTTTCTTGTCGACACTTGCTGAATGCATTAAAGTTCTCGATTGCATACTGATCATGGATTGTGCTTGGAGTCACCCATGATTCAGTAACTACAACGATGTCCGACTGTTCTTGTGTCACCATCTCCGTCAATTCATCCACTTTATTGAGAACCGAGCGTGCGTTGGTGAAAAAGATCTTGGGTAAGAAAGACACCGTTGATCTGCTCTGTTCTACAGGTGCTTTAAAAACCTCGACCAGAACTCTGTCTCTTGCTCTAGGATGAGCAGGATGAGTACTCTGCATGCTATTAGGTCTATTATTCAACACAACATGTATTTGTTTCTGTTTAAGTCTGCCTGCACGGCATCCGCGTTTAGTAATTCTTGCAATGCCCAAAGACTTAACATAGTTCCATTCCGTTGCTGACAAATGATTACCGTTGTGACTACTATGATACATTTCACCAATGGTAATTAAGTCTTGAGAACAATACCTGGCAAAGCACATGTTGTCACAGCGGTAGCAAATATGTAGATTCAATCAACCTTCATGTTACTATATAAGGTCGATCTTGTCGAACAATATGACGATTATTAGTTACTCTCGATAATCCATCAAGGAGCTTTGATAAATGCCACAGGTACCGTGAAATCCCAAAGTGTCGGAAATAGGAGCCGATGGGTCGACAGTGCTGCAGTCGTGCGTTGTGGGCAACAGTACAGTCAATCCAAAGCGATAACAAATTCCATCAAAACCACAAAAGTCACAGATCAAAAGTCATTAGACAAACTCAGGAATACAGCACACTGCTACTTTGACATAAACACCAACAATTGACGATTGATTTAACCGATTAAACCAACAAAATCCAACAAATAAGATGTTAAAAACGGAGTTAAAAACGGAGTTAAAATCCAAAGGTGCAGCCACGATAAAGGGCGCCCTCACTGAATGCCACGCATGTCCACTCAAGATAGGGCCTTTGCCATAGGCCTGCTAGAGACCCATATACCTGTAAAACAAGTAGCCCCCCACCCCAATATAGGATGGGAGATAAATTGATTGGAGCTGTCGCCGACTTGCCAAGAACTGCATGGTCGACTAAACGTTACTTCCCCTGCATACGATCACTTTATGACAATGCACGTCCACACAGGGCGGGAGTGGTCAATGAGCTTTTAGAGATTCAAGAAATTGACCGGATGATATGGCCAGCAAACTCCCCAGATCTCAATCCCATAGCACATATTGTGGCGTCAACTGAAGCGGACGATCGGAGAACCGATGATCAAACAACACTCTAGGACTTTCCCCAGATGCTGCAGGAGCGGAACACCCTTCCGCAGCGGAGGATCACCCGTCTCATCAACACAATATGCGTGATCGATTTCATCGGGTGTTACAAAATCATGGTGACACAAGATACCGAGGACCAAAACTGACTAGTCATTTGTGAAAAGAATATGGAAATAATTTGTTGACTGCATTTTGCAATTTTTGAAAAGTGTCCATTTCACCTTTAAATGCTGCTCATTTGTGCATAACATTAGGCATGGACACACCGCTTGAAATGCGTGTTCCATGCATTGCACTAATCATTCACACCAAGTTTCGTGTAATTCCGAAAAATACTTTGGGAGATGTAAGCAATTATTTAGGGGGAACTTACTTTTGTTGAGGTGTATATGCAAAGATCGTTGCGCCGAGCTCATACTAGAGCTGGGAGCTGATCGATTGTGCTCTAGTGGGGAAATTGTCCGTCATCTTTATGCAGGGTGTTTGTTTTTTTTTCAAATGAAAGTTTTTTGACAATCCATATTGTGAAAGTGGCCCTATTTTGCAAAAGAGCGTATTTCAAAATGAACGCTTGTCTGTTCGGCACTTTTCACTCTGGTATAGGGGTGGCTAATTTCAAGTAAAAGTAATGAATAAAAGTGACGGATTTCCCGTGGAATCATTGTTAAATACAGTGCAGTAAAATGCATTTTGTACTGCCAAGTATAGTGCTGGAATTCGTCTGAACTGGAGTATGCTCTGGAATGGAGTGCAATTGTTTTGCCAATGATATAAAACACCCCTATACCAGAGTGAACAGTGCCGAATGGACAAAGCGTTAATTTTGCAATACACTCTTGTACGAAATAATAGGGCCACTTTCACAACCTAGCCCGCTGCACACGTGAGGTCGTTTGCTGAGCAAACGGTCATTCGTGGCCGTTTGCTCAGCACTTGGCTCACGTACGTGTGCGGTGGCTATTTTGCTGCGTTTTTTGCCTCGCGAGGCTGTGAGCAAAAAAAATCTAACGTGTTTGATATGATTTGCCTTGCATGGCCAAAATATCACGTGTGTGGGGGTGATGAGCCAAGTGCTGAGCTAAAATATGAATGTAGCTGGCCAATTAAAACCACGCGCGGGATACGAAAACACCGCGCGCACGCGAACCCCGCCAAGGTCACCACACTTTAGCAAAAGTTTGGTGACCTTAGCGGTGCCCGCGAGCACTGTATTCATATCACGTGAATATGGGGATGGTTTTTAATTGGCCAGCTACATTTATTTGAGCTCAGCACTTGGCTCAGCACCCCGCACACGTAAAGCCCGCCGCACACGAGAGCTATGTGCTGAGCCAAAATTCATTCGTGGCCGATGGCGTAAGGAGATAGCTCTCGTGTGCGGGCAACTTACGTGAGCATTTGGTCACTCATGCCACTTGAGACAAATATCTAACGTGTTTGATAATTTTGGCCTCGCGTGGCCAAAATCTCACGTGTGCGGGGGTGCTGAGCCAAGTGCTGAGCTAAAATGAATGTAGCTGGCCAATTAAAACCAGGCGCGCGATAAGAAAACAGCGCGCGCACGCGAACCCTGCCAAGGTCACCACACTTTAGCAAAAGTTTGGTGACCTTAGCGGTGCCCGCGCGCACTGTATTCATATCACGTGAATATGGGGATGGTTTTTAATTGGCCAGCTACATTCATTTTAGCTCAGCACTTGGCTCAGCACCCCCGCACACGTGAGATTTTGGCCACGCGAGGCCAAAATTATCAAACACGTTAGATATATTTGTCTCAAGTGGCACGAGTGACCAAATGCTCACGTAAGTTGCCCGCACACGAGAGCTATCTCCTTACGCCATCGGCCACGAATGAATTTTGGCTCAGCACATAGCTCTCGTGTGCGGCGGGCTTAATATTTTAGCCACGCGAGGCAAAAAATATCAAACACGCAGCAAAATAGCCACCGCACACGTGAGCCAAGTGCTAAGCAAACGGCCACGAATGACCGTTTGCTCAGCAAACGACCTCACGCGTGCGGCGGGAGTCTAAATTCCTTCATACAGAAATGTTAAACACCCTGAATCACGATGACAGGCAATTTCTTCACAATTTGCACACTCGATCAGTTCTGAACTCTCTCTTTTATGAGCTCGGCGCAACGATCCTTGCTAATAGTTCGGTCCGCCTATAGAAAACTACCTCAAACATGTGTTTCTCGAATACGTTGGATCTGCCGAAGTGTTCTTTGTTAAAAATAGCAATCCGTCGTCGTTTTTAGAAACGTAAGGCACCGAGAATATTAATTTTACAGTTAAAAAAAGGTATAGGAAAAAGCACATTTAGCCAACGTTTCAGAAGATCGATCACATTTTCTCAGAATGTTCATATTTTTTTCATATCTGGAAAATTCACCAGAGGAATTGTCTCCCGACATGCCTGAGTGGGTTTTCTGACCAGTATGGAATATGTGGAGCGGGAACCAGTATAGAGTGGTACCTTCTTCTTACGTGGCTTATAGGCCGTGGGCTCAGCCACGAACACCCCTCCCCCCCCCACCCTCACACCCCCACCCCCAGGGGGATTTTTGCGGAGCACTATTTTTGGAAACCTTGTCCGTAGGGATGTTGAAATCAGGCAGTCTGCACTTTGCTTAGTGGTGGGTTGACTCGTGGGGGCGCTTTTCAAAATGGCCCCCATCATATGTTGCTGTAGATCATATAGGCGGGTATATTTATGGGGAAAAGTACCTACAACCGTCCACAAATTCTAACAAAAGGATTCTCAACAGTTTTTGGTCCTACTGAATGTGATGAATAACAATATCATGCCACCAATATCGTACCACCGGAAATGGGTGAAGTCTTGGTCAATTTCCAGATGGCCGCTGTTGACGTTGAAACTCGCTGCAATTGCTGTAACGTCTATACTACATGTATACGGAGTAGAACAGTGATTTAAATGTGCAACCTAAGATTTTCAGGGCCAGGGGATTCACTGGTATCCATACAATTTCAATCCAACCTTCGACAAACAATAAAAGCCACAAACTCAAAATGGCGGCCATAATTACAGGCATGGAATGGGTAGATCCAGGGTTAGAAACAATAATTTCTCTTATTGCTGATGTCAGATGTAGTTTCTTTTATCGGTCAGTAATTTCCATAACATGATACCCTCCAGTGGCAAGCCTGGCTGCATCAGCCACCGTACGAACCGCTAAGGCAGGGTGCGCCACTCTACCAGAATTGCCTCCCTGACAACCTAAATATTTTTGAGACGTGCCTTTCAGGTCAGCTCCTCCCACACAGGTTTAATCCGGATAAAAACCCCAACAAACTTGGCCATCCCAGCCCAGCCTGAAGCCATCTCAGCCCAGCCTGAAGCCATCTCAGCCCAGCCTGAAGCCAGCCCACGGCCAACCCAGCCTGAAGCAGTCCCATCTCAGCCCAGCCCAGCCCGTGGCCAACCCAGCCCGAAGCCAATTAAAAGCCTTTCCAGCCCTGCCTGAAGCCCTTCCAGCCCTGCCTGAAGCCCTCCCAGCCCAGCCCGAAGCCCTCCCAGCCAAGCCCGAAGCCCGGAAGGCAGCCCAAATCACTCCCAGCCCAGCCCTAAGCCTTCCCAGGCCAGCCCAGAGCCTTCCAAGCCCAGCCCAGAGCCTTCCCAGCCCTCTCAGGCCAGCCCGAAGCCCTCCCACCGCAGCCCAAACCCCTCCAGCTCAGCCCAAAGCCCTCTAGCTCAGCTCGAAGCCGTCCTAGCTCAGCCCGAAGCCCTGCCACTTTAGCCCGAAGCCCTCCTAGCCCAGCCCGAAGCCATCCTAGCCCAGCCCGAAGCTATCGTAGCCCAGCCCGAAGCTATTCTAGCCCAGCCCGAAGCCACCCTAGCCCAGCCCGAAGCCATCCCATCCCAGCCCGAAGCCATCCAATCCCAGCCTGAAGCCATCCAATCCCAGCTCGAAGCCATCCCAGCCCGAAGCCATTTAATCCCAGCCATAAGCCATCGCAGCCTGAAGCCCTTCTATCCCAGGTTGAAGCCGTCCTATCCCAGGCCATAACCCTCATATCCCGGGCCAAGGCTCCTATCCAAGGACGAAGCCCTCCCATCCCAGCCTGAATCCCCCTATCCCCGCCTTAAGCCCTCCCAACTCATCCCGCAGCCATCCCAGCCCATCCCGAAGCAGGCCCTGCCAGCCCAGCCTGAAGCGCTGAAGCCCTGTTTGAATCCATCCCAGTCCAGGCCGAGGCCATCCCAGTCCAGCGCAGTTTGTGGCTTTTATCGTCTGTTGGGTTGAATTGAATTTTTTTTATATCAGTAAAATAATTTGCCTGACCATGAAAACTCTAGGGTAGACATTTAAATCACTGTTCTACACCAAATATTAAACTATAGCGATTTTCAAGGTCACCGGCGGCCATCATGGAATTGACCCATATTTCTAATGGCTTGAATTTGGTAGACTTTTCCCGTTATTTACGACTCTCAGTAGAACCAGAAACGGTGAAAATAATTTTTGCTAGATTTTGTTGGGGCAGTGTCCTATATTTACCCCTCTATCAGCCACATGTACCCCACGAAAAGCACAGTATACAACTCATGGCGGCCATTTTGGAAATGGTTGAAAGTATAATATATGATGGTGGTATTTCAGATTACCACTTAGGTTTGATTATCCTACTTGATTAATATGTACGTCAACAGCATCAAAATATAACCCCAAAATATGGGTATGGAAACCAAATAACTTTTGTATCTGCTTAATGAAGCTGATAAATAGAATAAAGCAATTTTGACGGGCGGCCATTTTGAAAATTGTGTGAATTAAAGGCACAGGCTCGTCAGCAATGCGCGCGCGTCAAATTCGTGCCACGAAATACGCAGCTCCGTGCCTTTGCTACACGGAGCTGCGTACAAGGTTTCTGTGGACAAGGTTTCTGAAAATACTTGTCTGCAAAAATCCCCCTGGGAGGGGGAAGAGTGGGGGGGGGGGGGGGGGGGGAGGGGGTGGGGGCAAGCCCGCCGTTTTTTGTTTGCACGAATCTTTACTCGATTGAAAATACATTAAATTTGTGGCGGTCATTTTACTTTATCTTCAAGCAAACTTTAATCCGTGGTTCTGATTGGTGGATCCATGGCAACAACAGTGTGACATTATTCTATGTCCCGTCTTCCGATTTTATGTCGCACTCTGCGTGATGCGCCCTGGTATTCCAAATGCATGCGTCTCCTACATACACAGAGCTGCACACTTCAATCTAGCTATCTGATGCGGCTTGTTATGCGCGCCTTCGGCCTCGTGGGATATGGGACGCAAACGCACTACATGATGCCGTATTCCACTCGCGCTCGTGGGATAACTAATAGTGTATCTTATACAGCCGTCAGCATTATAGGCAAAATAAGAGGCCGCGAATGTTGAATTATGCCGTCAAAACAACCGCTAAAAGTAGCTTCAGCTACCGTTTTGGAAAGTCTGTCACGCTTTTTTCGGACTTTTTGTATTTTTCTCATCTTGAAAAATCGAAAGGGAATTAGTCCATCGAGGTGGTACCTTCTTTTTCCGTGGCTCATGGACTAATTCAGTCATTTTCCTATAATGATTGTCACAGTTTGGCTTAGGAAAAATCATGGCAGGCACTGCTTACAAGCCTTGCATAGCAACACATCGCTAGGGAGGCACTTGTAGGCAGCAACGCACTCGCACTACTGTACAATAAGCAGTCGGAAAGTTTGTTGCCCCAACAGGCAGCCAACAATAACCAACCAATGAGGTTCATTCTAACAATTTGACTCATTTAATTGGCTGAAAGCTGACAAGTGTTAGTAATGACCTCCATTGTTATTGTGCATCGGCACCGTTCTCTAGGGTACACGAGATAAGCCTATAAGTATAAGAAATGTAGTTCAAAAGCCCCTTGACTGGAGGTTAGGTTCCAGTTATAACCGGTTCCCAGACCGGTCGTAACCGGTACATCACAGCAGCTTGGAATCCTGGTTAGCCTGATATGGTTGCTCAGATCTTTTAACCAATCGGAATCACTGAACAGTCAACATGAATAATAATAATACGCTAGTATATACTAGTAGTCATAAAACGTATAGACCGTATCGAATAAATACTATGCGAGTTCATTTCTTAATTTCTAGCTCGCAACAGAGTGTGGGTTTGTGTCAAATTATATTTATCAACAAAAACATAAATACGCATTTGTTAAATACCAATCAGAAGCAACGCAGACTTTACACCGATGGGAAAAACGCACCCTGGATGTGTCTCGTGACAATGTGGCGTGATGCATAAATACAGCATCCCAGAGGGCGGTGACGGCATAAGTGGAGCAGATGTTGGCCGAACCTACAGTGGATAGTTAAGGACGTCTGAATGTGAACAAAAGTTGAGTCTAACCACACTCGGTGTAGCGTAGAGGAAGGACTAGCCAGCGGCGTCACCGAACTTTTCGAAGTCGGGGGCCAAGGGGTGGCACAGCACATTGGAAAGTGGGCACGCAAAGCAGCTTACACATCATAGTTGTGCAAACATCGAGCCTCATTGTTTTGGAGAGCACACGAGGGGCACGACACTTTTTCGGGGGAGCACGTGCCCAGACAGCACACGATCCGAGTCCCAAGCCAGCAAAAACAGCAACATCTCAAAAGGTAGGTTGACCTCTTTTTCCAAATGGGGCATGGGACCCGCATAAAAGATGGAATTATACTGTAAAATTTCTAATGCATTCAATTTAGCCGGGCTTTCAATCGTCAGTGGCTCATCCGGGTCCGCTTGGTATGTCTGTCCTTGTCTGGCTATATTTGTTTTTCTTTATTCATATGTCTCGATCGTAGATGAAATCGTCGCCTACACCACGAAGTGACACCCATGTGAACTTCTGTTATACACATATACAGGGTGGGTAAAACAAAACGAAACCGAGATATTATCGCTAATTGTGACTGAAGTAGGGCACGTATGAACGGGAGATATCATCTGTTAGGGTGGAATCTCCTCTTTAAAATGACACCCTGATCATGTCATTATGTTCCCGGTTGACTGACCAGTGATACATGTTATGCAAGGGTCTAGTTTGGGATTTGCGCCACTTTCTTCAATGGCGTCCAGTCATGGCCTAAAACCATGGCATATGGCCTGTTTGGACGATCAAGTATCCATTGGCTAAACCTAAGATGCCTCCGAAGATCGCCAAGAGCAGTTAATGTCTTACGAGCCACAATTCTGTAAAGGTACCACCGAACAATTGTGTTGAACATGGTTAGGGCCAGTCCCGGCTAAACTATTTCGTCTATGACTGAGTGCGTTCTTCCTGCTGCATGCAGGGCTTGCTGAAATGCGTTAATGTTTTCGGATTACCGACCAGTTCTCCTTAGACTTGATGTCAAGTCTGTAACTAGACCGGTTGGTTCGTAAACCGCAGCAGCGTAGTCGCGAATGGACTGGGAACAAGTCTAATCGAGCTCTGGTTACATAGGTACTATTTATAACAACGACTGTTGCGTGTGGAGATTATAGGCGTCAGACTAACCAATTACGACTGTCTAGAGACTTGACCTCAAGTCTACCCAGACCTTGGACTCAACAAAAACTCGCTGCATTCCCATGTAGGACTGAATGTTCTGTTTAAGAAAATGCGGGTTTTTTTCCCACCAACATTTGTATTGACATGTTAATTTCCGAGGCGTCCTTGGCTACTGGATACTTGGTCCAGCGTCCAAACAGGCTATGCCATGCATTAAAGAAAGTGGCTCAAATCCATAACTAGACCCTTGCATAACACTGTTCACTGCTCAGTCAAACGGAAACATAATGACATGATCAGGGTATCATTTTAAAGAGGAGATTCCACCCTAACAGATGATATCTCCCGTGTATTCATACGTGCCCTACTTCAGTTACAATTAGCAATAATATCTCGGTTTCGTTTTGTATCCACCCTGTATAGTTCGTGAAAACCGCACGTTTTCACGAACTGACATCCGAGTGTGCACGCGCACTCCGTACACTGGACTCACAACTCATGATTGTTGGTTTCCATCCACGACATGGCACCCAAGTAAACGTTAAATTTACTCGATAAAAAAATTGAAAATGCTCGACGCGAATAATATACATGTAATTCACATAATTTTTTTGGGAATATAGTAAAAATCTGATCGAAACATTCCCTAGTTTGTTCGGGTAAACACAATACGTGCTGACGTCCTCTGTATCCAAGACTGCGTGTCAGTTCATGATGGCACATACGAAATGTGTACAAGACGTATCAATGAGGACCGACATTGGAAGTGTTTTTTACGCCATCGCATCGCGGATGCTACATAAACTCGGGAGGAATTTCAAATTGTCATCGAAAACGAGGGTCTCAGTGCTTTTGTTTGTGATATAATTTTCAAATGAAAAGACCCACGACGTATTAATGGCTCAGCATCTGAAACGAGGCTGCCAGTGTTAATTTGAAAGTAGGGGAGTCGGTGTTAGCCTGTTGTCTCGGGTTTTATCAGGATCGTAAAATAAAACAAATCTTAGTATTTTTCGCCACCACCAACGATGATGCGTGTACCCAGGGCGTGTGCCGTCGACGTACGTAAACGAACACCCTTTGTCACGTTGAATTGTGCTTGTTATTATGGATAACCGAACAGTAGGCCTATGTCTTTCAGCGCAGCTAATAGACTACCGAAGTGAATACGTCACCCTATACATGTATATTGTCAGTTGCCTATAGGCAACGGCACTACACTAAAAATCACTGAACCGTTTCCCTGTGCTTTTGCAATGGCGTTTAGTCTGGCAGCCATGATGTTTCATAGCAACACGTCACACTTCGGCACTCTATAAAACAAAATGACTCCTCTCCTACTCCCCCTATACCTCGAACACACGTTTCCCTATTGTTAACATACCAACTCCCCTGCAAAACCTGAAAGGAAATCATTTAACATTATTTGGATGTTTGAGGCACAAAGGAGGAACTCGGAACAATGGAAGGTGGAGGCGAGGGGGGAAGTAGGGGATGGGGAGGATAAGTCCCTTTGTTTTAGTGTAACGTGTTGCTATGAAAATTGGCTCCAAACATCATGTCTGCCAGATTAAACGCCATTGCAAAAGCACAAAAAAAAAACAGTTTAGTGATTTTTAGTCTATAGTGCCGTTGCTTAGGCAACTGACAATATACATGTATAGGGTGACGTATTCACTTCACTTACATTGGCTGCGCTGAAAGACATACTGTTCGGTAATACATAATAACAAGCACAATTCAACTTACGTCGACGGCACACGCCTTGGGTACACGCATCATCGTTGGTGGTGGCGAAGATTTGTTTTATTTTATGATCCTGATACAACCCGAGACAACGGGCTAACACCGACTCCCCTACTTATAAATTAACATTGGCAGCCTCGATCGTTTCAGATGCTGAGCCATTAATACGTCGTGCGTCTTTTCATTTGAAAATGATATCACAAACAAAAGCACTGAGACCCTCGTTTTCGATGACAATTTGAAATTCCTCAAGAGTTTATGTGGCATCCGCGATGCGTAAAAAACACTTCCAATGTCGGTCCTCATAAAGTCATCATCGTGTCGGTGTGTGGAATATGTGGACGGGAAACCAGTCTAAGCGAAACCTCGCTCAGGAATAATTAAACTATGACGCGTTTTATTCTATTTTAGTAACTGATAAACAACACAAAATGCGTGCTAATTAAGTTTTATACAATTTTCGTTTATAGCACAACTTATATTGCGCGTATAAAATGTATGTGTATGAATAAATTAGTTGTTATTTTAGAAAGTTATTATTTAACGAAATACCTTTTGGGCATGCGCGCTTAATGTCTATTCTCGCTCGAATGGGGCGGGAATTTTGAACAAAAAACGCCGATTTCTCGCAAGAGTCTGATAGTTTGGTTGTGGCCTCTGTTGAAATATTATATTTATGGTCAGTTCTATTAAACCATGGTGACTTGGCATCCCCCCGGAGAGGTATTGCCGTGACGGGGGTAAAACAGCGGACTAAATATCATTTAGAATTTTGTCCATTTGGTCCTTATCTATTTTATCAGTTGTAAACAAACTTTTGTAGAAACTGGCACGTGATTTAGCATAGAAGGCGAATCCTCAAGGACGTTACCATTATCCGTTTTGAGACACTTAATAATATTAGTCTTTTGTTGTTGTTTCACTGCTTCAAAAAAGTATTTGCTTGGTTTCTCACCTTCAACTTTATTTTTAATATACAATTTTTTTTTAGTTGCTTCCCATTCTTTGCGTTCGTGTTCTTTAATTTGTTTTTCAATCGAGTCTACCTCACCATCTTTAGCACTCTTGGGATTAGATATAATAAAATCACGCCGCTTTTTAAGACCCGCCAATTGTTGCTTATCACACCTGTTTTTTAAGTATAACTCTTAATAATCTCTTTTAATTTAGTTCTACCCATCGCACCATTCAAGAATATACATATAATTTCTTTTTTGTGTGACCCAATATTTCCAAAACCATTCTAGGCCTATTTGTTGTGTACACTGGTTATCTCTAAAAATTCCATTTGGCCAAATCCCGGTCCAAGTTTCGTTGTATTGTTATTTAATCGGGATACGATTGCATTGTGATCGGAGAGACTAGTGTAGTAGACCGAAAATTCTTGAATCTGCAGTCTGATATCTTCAGATCAATTCGACTCGATTTCCTCAGACCTTCATGATAAAATGTGAATTTCCCATTATTTTTTAGTATTACCAATATCTATTAGATAATGAATTTCCAAGAGATTCCTAAGTATAGTTACACTTGCATCCGAATTGTCACTACCCATTTGACAATTAAAATCTCCCATCACAATACAAGCGCCATCTTCTTGATTATTATCAAACTGATTATTTAATACCTTAAAAAAAGGAAGCCCTTACATAAACTATGTTGGGTGCATACACCGAATAAATTGACATATCGCAATCATCAAACTTGATATCGCCCTTAACCCATCTGCCTTGCTGCACTCTTGGTTGGTAATTTCCAAGCCACTTTTCCCGGATGTTAATATTGCTACACCACAACTATTTCTAGCACCATGACTAAATAAAATATTCCCATCCCACTGTTTTCTCCACAGATCTTCATCATTATATTCGCTATGTGTTTCTTGAAGACACGCAATGACAATTTTTTTCCGATTAAGAAATTCAAACACCATTTCCCTTTTGCAATTATTTCTAAGCCCATTAACATTTAGGGTGGCGAAAGTGACAGCCATACAGAATGTCAGGCAAGACAGGTATATATGTATAATACAGAAAGCAATTATCTCATAAATGATTTTCCTCTTCCTCTACCTTTACTTGGTTTGAAAGATTGTGATAGTTTTGTAACCTAAGCGGCTTGTTTTTGTAACGCAATAATTTAAGTTCCCCTTCTCATGTATGGAACTATTTCTGGTTCCGAGGTTTCGTTTGTGTCCATGTTTGATTCTGAAACGTATTCTTGTTCATCTTCTTTGTCTCTGTTTAGCGCTCTATTAGGTTGTGCATTATCCATTTGTCCTCTTTTCTGGTTTTCTAAATTCACATGTTCATCCCAAAATCCTTTTTTATTTCGTATGTTCTTGGACGACTCACTTTTTGTGTCAACAGGATGGTCTTAATCAGATTCTTTTGGTTGCTCGCGAATAGTCGATTCGGCCCGTTTAGGATCCATCCCGCGGTGTGGCTCACGGCTAGTCCTACGAGATCGTTCGCGACTAGTCCCACGGGAAAGGTCACGACTGGTTTCTCGGAGTCGCTCTTGGCTAATCTCTTAAGGTCGCTCGCGGCTGGTCTCTCTGGGTTGCTCGCAGCCGATCTCTCGGGGCCGCTCACTTCCGGTGTCTTGAAGTCGCTCACGGCCGGTTTCTCGGGGTCTCCCACGGCCTATCCCTCTGGGTCGCTCGCGGTTAAGCTCTTGGGGCCTTTATCGAACATTCTCCGAGCGCTGTCAACGGCCAATCACTTGACGCTGTTCCTGTCTGGTCTCCTGTGGTCCTTCATCGTCGTTATCTTGCAATTCTGTCTCCATAGCCATCTGCTGATTGACGTCTCTCTGGTATCCACTTGTAGATGGTTGCTAACAATCCTGTCCATCATTCCATCCATCAGACTCGTTCCACCCATGTCGGGTTGCCTTTTCCTATTTATCTCGGCCCATGTACTTGTACTGCTTTTTCTAACTGTGGGGTATTCTTCATTTTCACTGGATTCAGAAGTTCTGTCTGACTCATCTGTATCCTGTGGATGTTCACTTTCTGTAAAATATTTCATAATCATGCTCAGGTAAGTATCTCCCTACAAAGTTTCGCCCGAATCCTTCCGGCGTCGATGGGCAATATTTTACATTTAGAAGCTAATTTATGTATACTGAGAATACGTTGGTTTTCATCTAAAACATCTTTAAGCAAATACATCCCAGCTGGCTTCAAATTTTTTGAATTTATCCTTATTCCATTTGTAACAACAGTATTGTCCCACGCTGTTAATTCAATAACTTCATTCACACAACTTATTTCCATACACAGTTTACCTTCTAATTTACCGAATGCACTTATCAATTCCCTGTAAAAGGGAGGCGTATTGGGACTTAGGTGGGTACCATCATTAAAAACACACCATCTTAACTTAGAGTTTTTTTTAAAGTTTTTGAGGATTTCCCAAGTCCCACCAGTCTAAAATAGACTTGTAATTGTTTTTTTGATTGATCCAGTATTTCCAAAACCATTAAACTTGGGACTTGCATTCAACATCATCTAAAATATCCCTAGGGCAAATCCATCTACCCTGTCCCGGTTCTATTTTATTTTACCCTAAACGAACAGTGATTGCATTGTGGTCGGAGGGACTGGTATAATCAACTGAGAAATCTTTTATGTTTGGTCTTAAGTTCTCAGACATAAACACATATCAATTCTACTGACTGACCTGAGACCCTTGTGGTAAAATGAATATTTAGGTGTTTTATCCAGATTTCCAACATCTATAAAACCATTTACTTCCAGAAAAGTTTGGAGCTTACCAGCACTTGGATCAGAATTGCAATTTTCAATACGACAATTGAAATCCCCAGCCACAGTGTACTCTCTGTCGTTTTGTTTACTTTCAAAATGGTCATTCAATTATCTTAGAAATACGACTATGGCAGTAACCGAGTTTGGCGCATAAACAGAATAAACAGAAACTACCTCTTTATCAATTTCAACATCACCTTTAACCCATCTACATTGTTTATCAATCTGGTGACTAGTTATACTTAAAGAGGAAGAATCCCCCTTGACGAAAATCCAAACATCCCTCTTGCCGACGTGGATTTTTATTATTTTTAACTGTCGGTTTTAAGTGGATAAATTGCAAGCAAAATGAGATTTTCGCGATTTCTGAAACGCTCATTAGGTATTCATGACATGCGCGTGACCCCGTGACGCAATCCTGAGAAAGAGAAGTCAACACGATTGTTAGCTCCATACGTTTACATGCAAAAAACTTGGAAAACCGTCTCTGTTAGATGGTGTTTTTTGAAGAATTTTGTTGGTCCAAAAAGCCAGAGATATGCCCAGTAGCTGCGTGGTTGTATGATTTATCAGACACTATGAAAAACAAGAGCAGAAAGATGTTCCTTTCTATTACCAAGAGAGAGAATAATGAGTCGCTCATTCTATAACGTGTACGGCCGATGTTCAAACACGTGGGAACTACGCCCGCAGGGGACCGTACCATGCTGTACACAGACCGCTGTGAATGCCGTTCGTTCCGTGACAAAACCACCAGTCGCAATGCACCAGTATTTACTTCAAAAGAGCTTCATTGTGAGCCACAATTTCATCCTTTTTTCACAAAACAGGTAATAGTAGATTGTTGTCATATTACATGGTGTTTTTCACGTTTGTATTTTTTAATTACAAGGACAAAACAGGCATGATAAACATTCACTTCGTGTATTTTCCATTCAATACTGCACAGACCGTTTTGTATGTTTTTCAGGATGACGTCAAAACCCTGTTGATAAACAAGCCAAGTGACCTCGAGCGTTTCAGAATTTCGGGTGAAGAGGGTCGGAACTGCTTTGCGTTTTAATCAAAAGCCTGTCGATTTTGTGTGTGAAAAGACACATACACCTCCATGATAAACAGAAAAAACAAAACAAATGTGAAAGGGGGGATTCTAGCTGTTTAAACCACTTTTATGAGATATAAAATGGCGACACCACAGCTACTTCTTGTTCCATGACTAAAACAAATAGTGCCCTCCCATTGTTTACGCCACAAATCCTCATCATTAGGTTTACTGTGAGTTTCCTGAAGGCAAAATATATTTTCTTCCTGACGAGAAATTCAAATACCATCTCTCGTTTTTGATTATTTCTTAAGCCATTTACATTAAGAGTATAGCTATGGTGACAGCCATCAAAATAAAAAATAAAAAAGGCAGATGCATTTTTAAAAATACATTATTTGGTATGGAATCTTCCTCTTCCTCTTCCTCTTTCCTTTCCTTCGGTAACGCCGAGTTCCTCTTCTTACGCAAGGAACCATTACATTTCCGTCCTCATCAACGATTTCGTTTGTGTCCATATCAGATTCGTATTGTTCTTGTTTATTTCTAGATTGATCGCGATCTTGCCGCATGTATTCATCCCAAAATCCATCTCGGCGTTGTTCATTAGCAGTCTCGCGGCGTTGCTCACCGGCGGCCTCGCTACGCTCATTACCGGCAATCTTTCGGTGCTCCTCACTGGTGCTCTCGCGGCGTTGCTCACCGGCGGTCTCGCGGCGTTGCTCACCGGCGGTCCCGCGGCGTTGCTCAGTGGCAGACTCGCGATTGGTATCTGTCACACCCGGGAATGAATATACACAAAACTGTTCTATTACAATTTGTACAATTATTTATTTAATAAATCGAAGGAAATTTAGGAAAACTAAAACTGTCTTATGATGTCAGTTTGCGTTTAAACCAGCAATCTAAACTAAATTACGTTACGGTTTTGTTCAAATGTCTTACTTCTCAGACCAGTTATTAATTTATTCAAGTTACTTCAACAAATAGTTTTCTTTAGGTAATGATGTCGTTCATTCACCTTTAAAACGTCAATTTAAATTCTATGAGCGAAAAAAAAGAAGACATTTGTAAACATTATTATCGTATCTTGTTCTTTACGTTTTGGGTCTTAACAAGGAACGGAAATCAAACTTAACACGTGGGTTTACAGATGTCCCTGTGTTATCCAGTCCGATCGACGACCCGGTACTAGGTAGATGCATGAACACGTAAGCACCCTCAGAAGCCGGGGCCAATTCGTCCGAGTAACCGGCGTCCAAAATCCTACAGTCGCTGTACTATAGCCAGCCGTCAGAAATTCTACACACGTTTTTAGAATCTCGTACTATTATTGAAGGCCATCTATAAATGCAAAATTTTACACCCAAATTATGTATTCAGTTTACTGTACCTAATTAGATGAGTCGGCATTTCTTTTAAATATTTGAGAAAAAAACAAAACTAAACTTGTAAACTACACTTTATCGTATCATAGCATTATAAAATTTACAATATTGCGCTATTCTATACTGCACAAAAAGTTCCGTTTTAATCTTAGAGCAAATTACACCAAAACGTCTCCAACTATGGGCGTTTTTAACAACTCTAATATTTCTTGTTCCAAAATATTTTTCATTTAACTACTCTTATTTCATTAAACTACGTTCTAACTGGTAGATTGAAATGTCCAATAACAATTAGTTACTTGAAGTGGATAAATGAATAAACACTTACGGTTTCCTGAGAGTAGGTGATGCCCGGGTTTCGTATGTCGAGCATTGCCAGCCAACAGACCCCACAAGCAGATCAGGCGATGGTGATGGTAAAATCACAAACAACTGTCAGGGGTTTCATCAACGGCCAATTTCAGCACCTGTGATTTGTGCTGACTAAGTTTTTCTTGGCTCGGTGTAGTGGCTAACCTGTCACGACCTCTGTGTTCGAACGTCCGGCACACACTGTTTCCCGCAACTTTTTTCCAAAAAGTTCACCCAAAAAAGTTTCACTTCGTCAAACTTTCACCTCCATTTCACACATACAAACACACACAGCCCTTTACATTCCAATGTCCATTTCATAGGATTGATCTATTTCATATAACACAATCAAGTTCCAATTCCCGATTTCGTTCTTTTAAGTTTAATACCTGTGGAACGCAATAGATAATGCAAACAGTTCGCGATTTTACCCAGGGTAAACGCGCACATTATCTAGAACCGGTCAAGATTCGTGATGTACCGCAGCAAGTATAGTGAAAGGATTACTCCTAACAACAAACCCAATACAGTCACGTACTTAAATGAATGTCAATAGCGCCGCGTGCGGTTTTGGGAAACCATGGCCAGTATAATTTCCCACGTAAACTTCCAACCAATCAATGACGAGAAAGCAACTTAGAAAATAGAGAAATAATGAGGTAATTAGAATTAAAGATATAAAATTTCTGTGACAATTACTCCCCACTCAAAAAGAAAATAATTTATTTTCTTGACAGGAGGCCACAGACATACTCATGAATTTGCAGCTCAAGGCCTAGAAATATATACAAGACGGCTTAGGTAATCTGCACAAACATTTTGCGACCCCTTGATGGCTACTATGCGAAACTGATATGGTTGGAGTGTCAGGGCCCACCTCATTATACGTGCATTAACAACCTTTGCTTTTTGCAAGTACGCCAGTGGTTGGTGGTCAGTTTCGATGTGAAACATTTTGCCATAAAGATAGGAGTGATATTTCTGAACTCCCCACACTAAGTAAGTCTAGACACTCCTTTTCTATCGTTGAGTAATTTCGTTCCCGTTGCAACAACTTTCTACTGGCATACGCTATGGGGAACTTTTCCTCACCGTGTTCCTGTAGTAGGATAGCTCCTATGCCCAAGTTTGAAGCATCGGTGCGCAAAGTAAAAGAAAGATCAAGGTTTAGGAGATGTAAGATTGGGGAAGTGACTAGTGTTTTCTTGAGCGCGTCAAATGCCAACTGTTGGCTCACTCCCCAAATTATCTTACGGTAATATCCCGCAAGACCTAAAAACGACCTAAGTTGTTTATTTGTGTTGGGACGCGGGCATTCTGGATCTTCTCGATGTTATCGTCCTGAGGGGCAAGCTTACCACTACCGATGATATGACCCAGAAATACCAACGTTTGTTTGCCTATGGAACGGCTAGCAGTCATACCTGATTGTCGTAGTCGATTTAGGAGCTGGATGGGTGTAGTGACATGCTCTTCCCATGAAGCCGTATGTATCATAATGTCGTCAATGTAGTTATCCACGTGTTGTAGATCCTGTAGCAAAGTTCGCATGACACGGCTAAATGTATACAGCTGGAGCATTAATTAAGCCAAAACACATAACGTTAAAGTGGAAAAGACCAATAGGAGTAACAAAAGCCGTTTTTGTTCTGGCGTCGGGAGTTAGCGGAATTTGCCAGTACCCTTTACTAAGGTCGATTTTAGTGAAGTAGCAATCACGTGACAACTTTGAGAAAATGTGTTCTGGATAAGGAATGGGTTCCGCGTCAAATGTGGTTACCTTGTTAAGTTTCCGGAAGTCTATACAAAAGCGAAACGAACCGTCGGGTTTCCTCACCAAAACAATGGGTGACGAGTAGGGAGAGTCGGACTCCTCAATTATGTTGAGTTTAAGCATCTCGTCTACTTCGGATTTAATGACATCCGTCAATGCATGGGGAGTAGGATAGGGCTTACTGCGCACAGGTTCGGTAGACGTAAGTTTGATATCATGGGGGCCTATTTTGGAGGTACCCGGTACATCGGTCATTACGTTGCGAAAATGTCTTAGCACTCTATTTACTTCATTCTTTTGTTCGGGTGATAGCAAGTGACATAGTTCGACATCGTCGACGGTTTCCTTCGCGTACAACGAGGGCGACGGGATAATGTCGGCGTCTGGGTATGTCTCGACTGACTCTAAGTCCAGAGAAGTATCGGGTTCACTTTCAATCACAGACACAGATGCGCACTCAAAAATATTTCCAGTGATTACGTTTGTTTCTTCCCCGGAAGCATTTTCCAAACTTGGCTTTGCGCGGTTTACATACAATTTCAACATATTGGCGTGGAAGACTTTAGGTTTCCCGTTTAGATCGATACGATAATCTACAGGGCCTACCTTCTCGGTGACAACAAATGGCCCTCTCCACTGGAGAAGAAGCTTATTTTTGTCAGTAGGCAAAGGTAGCAGGACCCGGTTTCCGGGTTTGAAGGTGCGTTCGCGGGCCTTACGATCATAGAAGTGCTTATACCGTTGCGACGACTTGCCTAATTCTTCTTGCGCTATCTTACACGTTTCTTCGATGCGGTTACGCAAATCGAGTACGTACTGATATGTAGTGCGCGTTTCTTGGTCATTATAGAACTATCCCCAGTCGATGACTCCTTAAGAACGGTCATTGGACCGCACACACTACGGCCATATAGGAGTTCGAAAGGTGAAAAACCGGTGCTGGCTTGGGGTGTTTCGCGATACGCAAAGAGCAATGGCCCTATGAATCTATCCCAAGTGCGGGGTTTTTCGGCGCACAACCGTTTGAGCATTTGTTTTAGAGTGGCATTGAAACGCTCTACCAAGCCGTTGCACATAGGATGGTATGGCGTTGTCGTGACTTGGCGTACAGAGAGCAGTCTACTGATTTCATGCATTATGTCAGACATGAATTGAGAGCCTTGATCTGTCAGTATTTCCTGGGGGATACCAACGCGCGTAAATATGTCTACCATCGCCTCGGCTACTCGTGTGGTTTCTATGCTGCGCAATGGTACTGCTTCCGGATAGCGTGTGGCATAGTCCACAAGGGTCAAAATATAGGGATTTCCATTTTCGGAGACGGGGTGGATCGGTCCCACAATATCTATTGCGACTCTCTGGTAGGGGATGTCAATTAACGGCATTTTTCCAAGGGGGACCTTACTTACCTTGCCTTTTGGTAGTGTCCGCTGACAAATGTCGCATGACCGGCAGAAGCGAGTGATGTCGGCATTGACTCCTGGCTAGAAGACGTTCGAGAGAACTTTCTCAGCAGTCTTTCCGGATCCCTGATGACCGCCCAAAATGGACTCGTGGTCTAATTTCATAACATGAACACGAAATTTAGTAGGTACAACCAACTGGGTACAAGTCTGACCAAAATCAACTCTAGGAGATTGGAATTCCCGATATAATAGGCCTTTAAACCAAAAGAACCTAGAGCTTGCTCCGTATCTAGTCTGCTATTCATTCTCCATGGAAGCAGGATCTCGGACTCGTTTGAGAGAGGGGTCATTTTGTTGCGCCTCCTTGACTTGTTCCCTATTAATTTCAGGCAATTCAGAAGGAACTTTAAGCTTTCCTAAATGTTTCTGGCTTTGTTCTACCTGTGACCTAGTTTGTACTGCACTCACCTTTATGGGGTAATAAAGGGTATCTAGTTGAGGGTCGGTTGTTGTAGATCTGGATTTTACCTCCATGGGTTTCCAGTTGAGATCGGGGTTCTGGGGGTTACGAGCACCATGTATATTTCCTATTATGACGTCATAAACAGGATCATTAAGGCACAGCGCTTCTGAACGACCAACGAAATAGGGGGTACTTATATCGACCTTAGCTACTGGGGCTTGACGAATAGTACCGTCAGCAAGAACAAATGATTTTATTTGCCCTGTGAGTTGGTCATCGAGGACGAGGTTCTTTCTGACTACGATACCACTACACCCCGTGTCCCTTAAAACCTTAGCTGGCTTATTGTTGACATACCCATCTGTTACTGGCATGCCTGCAGGGTTTTTATCACGACAAGCTGCACTCATTATAGGGAGTGAATTTCCGCAGATAAGGGTCACATAACCATCCTAAGTGCACGTACACTTTGGATGAGATTTTATGCGCTGTGTCATCATGCATGCAACTGTCTCATATGTTTCATCACTTAGGGAACCTACCCCATGATCCTGGCTGGGATGTTGCTTTACTGGGGGTGAACTCGGGCTCGAAGTACCATCCTTATGAAAAAGGTTGGTAAGAGCCGATGCAATGACATTAGCAACTGTGTTTATGTTCCTAGGTCTAGAACGACAATCCCTAGCCATGTGACCAGGCTTACCACAATTAAAGCAATGGGAGACTTTTGGCTATCCTGGTTTAGACACAAGAGGGCGCCCTTCACGATCCCGGAAGTGATTTTCTTCCGACTTCGGTCTCGTTTGTTTTACGTGTGGACGTAAATTTCTTCAATTTCAGAGCTCTATTTCTCAGCAATGAAGTCCCGTACATCCTGTATTTTTGTGGTGTGTGGCGGAAGGACTAGTCATGGTTTTCTAAACAATACACACAAACTGAGAAAGTTGTGGAGTTTTTCTATAAAAACGGCAACAGTGGGCAACAGCGGCGCGCGGCGGCGGCTTCGGTGTACTTCAAGCGCGTACGTCACTCACCGCTGTGTATTTATGGCTGTACGCACTATATAAACGGGGCACTCAATGTGTCGCTTTTCGGACGACTTTCACCGGTATGAGCAGTGTTCATGTCACATTTCCTCCATGATGTCACTATCAATTTCCATTTTTTGTTGATAAAAGAGCAAAATGTCTTACCCCCACCCCCAGTCACTTCATTAAAACTTTGTGAAAACAAGTTTGAATGACACATGCAGTGTTTGAATTTGTAAAAACACAAATTAGGCCAAAAATTAGTCTTCCAAAATGATGCGGTGATGCGTTTTTGTTTTATTATTTTATTTTTTTGGTAAGGGGATTCCAAGCAATAAAGTCAAGTTGACATGAAGCCAAAAGCTGCAGGCATGTTTATAATTGAAACACTCAACAACAACAAAAAACCTTTGACGCAGAGGGTTGAAAGTGACGCGTGCGTCCACGATAGTTTTTTGTTTGTGTTTTTGACTTGCATGTGTAACGTGATATAAATTTTCACCTGAGAGGCATGGTTAAAGGCACAGGCTCGTCAGCAATGCGCGCCCGCCAAATGTGTGCCACGCAATACGCAGCTCCATAGCAAAGCATGGAGCTGCGTGTTTCGAGCACGAATTTGGCGGGCGCGCATTGCTGACGAGCCTGTGCCTTTAAGTACCACCCCCACCCCCAGGCTACCACACCTCGGACATGAGAATTGTCACTTTTTGAGTGACAAAATCGCAACCCCTGGGCCAAAATTTGTGACAAAATCTCTACCTTGGAACATCTGGTCAATGCCGAGGCATGTTACCAAGTCCCCACCCCACCCTTCGGACAATGCCTGCAGGGAAGGGGTAGAATGTTGATAAAACATTTGCATACATGTAAGAATGAAAGAACAAAAAATTCTTCTTGCTTGCTATTTTGTTAATGGTTTAGAAAACTATAAATATACATGATATAAAAAATGTACATGATAAATCTGCATAGAATATACCAAATAATGTTCATTTTCAACATAATTGCAGAATACCCTGCAATTCTTAGTCCGTGTAGCATTAGGTAGACGTGGCTTCGGAGGATTGTATTACGAAGGAAAGTTTGGTCCGAGAACGAGTCGATAAAAGCACGTGCAACATCAGTTTTGAGTTGCAGGGTATTCCGCAATTGCTTTCAAATTTTCTACATGTAGTTTTCAAATTAGCACCTGCTGACAGGGCCGTGTACGGAATTGAGCAGTTGGCCATTGCACAGTATGAGACTGGCTGAAACAGAAATTCCAAGAGTTACATAAAAGACACCCGTCAATTTGCCACTTCTAATTTTGGGTTTTCTATCAAATCAGCATGTTCTGATACCTGTTAAATCATTTTGAGGAATACAAGTAATGGTCAACTTATCAATTATGCGGCTAAAAGAAACATGACAATTGTTAACTTGAGACTATCGGCAAGTTTAAGCTGACAAGTTCTTGACTAAGAAATAAAAAAATCAAAAAACAAAAAGAAAAAGCTAGCAGTCTTCACATGACATGTTTATATGTACTGGTAAATCCATGCAATGTACATTTACAGTCCTGAATGTTCCTGCCAGTTGCTTGGTTTTAAAAGCTTTTTAAAGTATTTTAGCTCAATAAAATAATTAAATGGCAACAAAATGTTGATTTATTTTTGAAATTTTGTTTGACCATTGATAATTTGAGCCATACAATTTGTTTCCTTCACATGATTGAGCTGCATAAATCAATGTTACAATACTGTACACAAATTCACAAAATTAAAATTAATTCAGTCATTTCACAAATGTCGACTCTGCTGCCATGAAGGCATAACCATCCTGACTGCCCATGGAAGAACGCCTGATCTGAATCATTTGGATTTCCTGGAAAGCCTTGGCTGCTTCATTTCACATGTCGGGAATCTATCAGAGAAACAAGTCATAAATAAAACAAGAGGTTACTTCACTCCTATTAAATTGAAACATTAAAGATACTTTTTTACGGTTTGAATTCCCTTTACTTGTTGAATGTTTTCACTTCCCTTTAAAATATTTGCACGTTTTGGTGGTTTTTAAGTTTTTATGAGAAGAATAAGTGGCGACCAGTAAACGGAGTTCTTTCCGGTTTTACAAAATCAGTCTGCCTGCTGTATAATAGGCTCAACTTCACATCAAAACAAAAGCAAATGTCTACAGGTATGTTTACCCAAAAAAAAGATGTGAATATTGCTTCATGACGTTCAAGTTGAGATTTGCACTGAAGTGAAGACTGAAGCAAGACCTAATTTGTGAGATCTAGCTTTTACCTGCTTGCTGTCCTTGTGGGTGCCTTTAAAAGCCATAATGTGTGTGGAGTTGACATCACGTTTGTTGATTGTTCCTCACACTGTTGTAGACCCCATTTCTGGCAAAACAAAAATAAATAAATAAAATGTTAGAACAAATTTCTAAGCATTAGGCTTACACTGGGAAAATGTGTATTTGGTTTTACCACTTCAACCTTCATTTGTGATGAGTAAAAAATAAATAAACATACATGTATTAGTAGAGATATCTCAAAAACATTATTAAAATATATATATATACCACTCATTGCCAAGTCTGTCAAGAACAGCATAATTCCATGACCAGGTCTATGCTATGGTCAGCGCCAGTGTAGCCTAGGCCTGGATTAGAAATGGAATAGCAGGGGCGGATCCAGGAATTTTTCCAGGAGGGGGTTTTGCCACCAGGGAGGGGTTTTGCCCATCAGATTTTTATTTCTGCTTGTTTCGGACAGACGGACACGCAAAAAATGCATTAAATTATATTTTTTGGTGTCGGAGCAGGGGGGGGGGTTTGACCCCCAAAACCCCCCCTCCGGATCCGCGCCTGAATAGGCCTCGCGGACGTACATGCACATGACCGTCCGATATTTTATATGCACTGTTGGCATCGTGCACACACTACGGCTGCGTTCGGGCGTGTACTCGTGTTAATTAACACGAGTTATACTCCTGCGCGCGTGAACGGCAAGAATAACGACACTCGGGTCAGTGCGAGTATGCTCTCACTACTCCCCAACAAATGGGGAGTGTGCTCGTACTCCTGTCAAGTGTCATGTGATTTGTACGAAGATGGTGGAATATGGGTGAAATTTTTGGTGAATTTGCTCAACGTGTCAACTCAATAACTGAAACAATAACTCACTAAGGTTTGTTTTAGACGGCATCAAAGGTTCTCACGACCTACGGCCTGTATTTCCTCAGTTTCTTGTGAGCAATGAAACGGCATTTTTTGTGCAGTGATGGCAAGAGACGGCCATCTTCACTGATTGCCATTCGCGCACGCGGACTTGCCGTTCGCGTGATGTGACCCGAGTGCAATGCGCACGCATTACTCCCGAGTAACGAGAACTGCACGCCCGAACGCAGCCTACATGTATACATCGTATACACGATCAACCACATGCATGACCGAAAACAAAATGACAAAAAAACCCGTACGTTTTACTTACCTCTTGGCAACCAACGTTTCCGCGCGACGTTTCAGCTTTTCCTTTTCAAAGTCCATTTTTTAAGTTCTTCAATGGTTGATTTTTCATAATGACTGTTTGGGCTTTCCATCGTTGATTATTGTAGGGTTTCACGGCGACATTTCCAACCGCATTTTTAGCACGAAAATACGTGTAATGCAATAGCTGTCACCGTGGCGCGAAATGCGCTGGGACCGTATGTTTGGCGCCCTCTGTTGATATTGCTCCTCAAAAGTCTCCCATTGATCGAAGAGCGACTCCCACTCTAGACATTGGTAGGTTAGGCCTTGGAAAATTTGGCTTACTTTAAGATGACCGAGGATCCAATGGTTTCATAGGACTACTGAAAAGGGTTCCTTTTTTTCTTGTAGGTTGAATGTCAAACCCTCCGTTGTGGCGAAGTTTTTTTGCAAACTGGCCCAAAATTGGTGCATATGTTCACTGTGGGTCAGTGAACATATCCATACCTTCAAAAGTTTGATGACATCACCAGGTGTCAAATTACACGCGGTTGAACATGCGTTCTTCTAACGGTTTTATCTAGAGAACGAAAAGGCCGATGGAGGTCAAATTTTGTATTTTAGGTTTGTTGTGACTTGGTCTAATGCATATTAGCAGCAACATTTGGTTGCGTAACGATGACGTCATCAAATAAGCCCGTTTGTGCAGCATACATTGGCCAAGGTCGTTAACTTCCTCTAATGGTCGTATGACATTGAGACCTGGCAGGGACGTAGACTTGGTCATTAACATATAACATACCAAGTTACATTAGTGTGACGTCATTCGTTGATTTGTTATGAATTTTTGAATCTGGCAACCTATACTACAGCATACACACTGTGCAGTATATATATATGAGTATACATAAGCATGTACAATTAACGTCACAGTGACGTGCACACCTTCACATTGGGGTTGATGTTCCTACCAAGTTTCAAATTGATAGCTTGAACCGTTTTGAAAAAAAAGCTCTGGAAACGTTTGGGCAGAAAAAAAGAAAAAAGAAAAGACAAATAAATCGTACAAGAGTAATAGGTGATCGGGCTGTTGGCCCGATCACCTAAAAAAAAAAAAAAAAAAAGACAAAGAAATCCTACAATATCAATAGGTGATCGGGATCAGCCCGATCACCTAATAATAAATGACACATATTTGGAAACGACTTTTTGGTAGCCCTGCTTCAAATTGTATTTATTCATTCATGCGTGAAGTATGTATCATATGAGTGGTATCAAATGAAAGATGAGGAACTAAGCTTTTTTAAATATGTGTCATTTATTATTCAAGATTGAAATTAAAGTATGATTAAACATCGATAAATCTCGGTTTCGTTTTTTTCTGGGACACCCTGTACAACGCATTTTCTAACTGATTCTAGTCCCGGGCACACTTATGTTTGGTTCCAGCTTCAGCTGGAAACTATTATTATTACTACTACATTTATATTATTACTACATATGGATATGTTCACACGCGCTTTACATTATAATGGGTTTGTACAAAGCTTCCACCTAATATTCCACCTAAAACATCAAGATACATAGGTGGGTGGCGCCATTGGCAGCCACGAAAGAGTGCGCCTAGGATCTTTTAAGTGCGTTACACAACAAACGACCAACGGCTTTACATCCATTTCGAAGAATGGAGCAAGTGTGTTTAAGTGCCTTGCTAAAGGGCACAGGTACCACGACCGGGTATAGAACCTGAAACCCCAAGTTTTCACCCGAGTTTTGCAAGTCAGTGGCCCAAACCACTCGACCACAGTACCCCATATTAATTAGTACCTAACTGGGGAGTTAAAGGAACTCTTCCCCACAAAGCTAAAAAGTAAAGATTTTTCACCCAAAATAATTACGCACATCATTCAAAGAATTCTGTACAAATTAGCAAGTATTCATGCATTTTCTAACTGACTTTAGTCCTGGGCACACTTAAATTTGATTTTAGCTTTAGTCGCACATCATTTAGTACCTAATCAAGGTACAAATTCTTCGAAAGATTTGCGTTATACTGTTTTTGTGACTTTGTAATTACTGTTCTAAACTAGCTCGTTGGGGAAGTGCCTCTTTCACTTCCTATTTAGGTACTACATGTAATTGGTGAGCGTTTGAATCAATAAAATTAGAAAATGCATAAATAGATGTTAATTTGTACAACATGAAGGTACCATTTCTTTAAAAGATGTGCAATATACTTTTTGGGTGAAAAATCTTTACCTTTTAGCTTTGTGGGGAAGGGTCCCTTTAACTCCCTAATTATGTACTAATTAATATGGGGTACTGTGGCCGAGTGCTTTGGGCCACTGACTTGCAAATCTCGGGTGAAAACTTGGGGTTTCAGGTTCTATACCCGGTCGTGGTACCTGTACCCTTGAGCAAGGCACTTAAATACACTCGCTCCATCATTCGGAAGGATTGTAAAGCCGTTGGTCCAGTGTGTTGTGTAACGCATGCACTTAACATATCCCAGGCGCACTTTTTCGTGGAGAGTAAGGTGATTCCCTGGTGTCGCTGGCCGTCGGCTGCCAATGGCGCCACCCACCTATGTCGGTATCTCGATGTTTAGGTGGAGTATTAGCTTCGTAAAAACCCATTATAATGTGAAGCGCGTGTGAACATATCTATATGGAATATGACCTATGTAGTAGTAATAATGTAGTAATAATAATAATAGTTTCGAGCTGAACATGAGTAGTGTGCCCGGGACTAGAATCAGTTAGAAAATGTGTTAATTTTTTTTGTACAACATGAATGGCACAACATTAAAAGATGTTAGTTCCTTTTTTTGGCAGGGGCCTCTTTATCTCCCTAAATATGTTCTAATTAGTGTGCGGTTGAAGCTGAAACCAAATTAAGTGTGCTTTGGATCAGAATCAATTAGACTTTTTAAGTTGAAGAGGACAGTATGAATAAGTTTTACTGGAGTCTCACTCTCAAATTGTTCTCACTTCATCAGCCCAGCGTGGAAAATATACTCTGGTGAATGCATTCTAGATTATGTCTTTGATATTTGGTAGTCAAAATGCGAGATGCGAGACGCGAGACGCGAGACGCGAGACGCGAGACGCGAGACGCGAGACGCGAGATTCGAAACGTAACGCGAGATTTGGTTGTCAAAATGCGAGATGCGAGACGCGAGATGCGAGATGGCAGGTGCTGAACACCATAAGTTTCTTTGTTTTCCCTTGCAGTGATGAAGAACACCACCGATCAATAATGTATCGTTCTTGTAGAAGGTTTCGTTGCTGTCTGCCAAACAGGCGTGTCATTATTTTAGTTACATCAAAGTTCAACTCCAAGGTAAGAGCAGTTTTATTTCAAAAGTGGTATAATTTACACCAAAAATATCATATTTTGTACATAATTGAGTAGGTAATTTTTACGGAAAGTGCCCGTAAATAAACATTTACGGCCGAACCCGTAAAAATACTTTCACAATGATTTGTGCATGGGACTGTGCCTAACTGAAAATATTTCAGTTGTTTTGCTTTTCGTAATTGCTTTTTGTGCTGGGAAAAGATGCGAAATTGACAGTTGTTGGGTACAAGTTAACTTATTGAATTTTAGTACAATGTGTGAAACCGTGGGCTATGCAGTGTAGGCGAACACTGAGCATAAATAAAGTTACTACAGGGCTATTGTATAGCTGATTTAATGTCAATCCACGGACCTTGTATGAATAAGCGGAACATATGAAAGTACCGTAAAGGGTAATATAATTAGTGAGAGCAGCAGGGAGAAGTACGGGAAAAGCGCCGTAAAAATACGGGAATAGCGTAGAATATTACGTGATTCAATTCAATTCAATTTATTTATTGATCACATTAAAAATGTGAAATTTGTTCTCCCAGTGTACATCTTTAAAACAACAAAAATAATACAACAATACAATATAATCGCCCATCACCAGTCACTAAAAACACACCACACAAATGACAAGAAAATGGCTCCTCACAATGTGACAATTAAGACAAGGAGAAATCATTGTAGCCACAAATATCAAGCCACTAGATTGCATTACCGTCTTAATATTATCTGATAAAATTAAAGTTAAAAACCTGAATTGCCCACGGTAAAAACGAGGACCTAAACCTATTTGTTTTGAGATTAAGTTGTCTCACTCTACCAGACTGGTTCACAACAATAAATGGATGAAGAGGGTGTGTTCTGTCAGACATAATTTCGTTCAATTTTGAACTCCATTGCAATATCTTAAATTCCCTGAGTGTCCATCCCAATGATCCTCTTCGCCTGTTTGTCAATACGTTGACGTTTTCCCCGGTTATGTTGAGAAAGTGAATTAAACTAAGAAATACAACAAAAAACTAAAATTGACTGTATCGTACTTTGATAAAACAATTTCAGAATCCTATAGCTTACATTAAAATATTTTAACTTTCTTAATAATACAGACGCTGGTTGGCTTTCTTACAGATGCTGACCGTGTTTGCATTCCAATTTAACTTATCATCGACAACTTCCAGGTTGTTAATCTTAACCAATTCCAAATTATGTTCACACCTGCGATAATAAAAATTCGATTTCTTGGTTGTTTTCTACGTTTAAAATAAGACGATTTCTAACACGGCAGTCAACAAAATTGTCAATATTATCTCTATACTCAGTTCCTGAATTCCTTGTTATAAGCCCAGATAAAGCCGTATCGTCAGCATATATTATTAGGACACAAGAACCACCCTGTAAACAAAAATCACTGGTAGTCTAGGACCTGTGACAGTTTTGTATGTACTTCATTTAGGAGAGGATTTATCAACTGATCTAGGCTAATTTTACCCCGAGGGACAACGTGGGATGTGTGCCAAATTCACTAGCGATGGAAAAGTACCCGGAAATGACCACATCCTTTTAAATGACCACGCCCCATCTTATTAGAAGCGCTACTTCCGACATAGCCAAACAACTGAACTCAACTGATATAAGCTAATTTGACCCCGAGGAATAACTTGAGATGTGTCAAAATCGCCACCTACAGAGTACATGTAGTAGGGCCTACCCACAAATGACCACGCCCTTTTTAATATGACCACGCCCCTTATTTAAAGTGCTTCTTCCGACATCGATGTATCTACTATAGAGCAAGCTAATTTAATCCTGGGGAACAACTTGGGATTTGTGCCAAATTCCCTATCCGGGATAAGTACCCGAAAATGACCACACCCTTTTAAATTCCCACGCCCCCTTCTTATTAGAAATGTTACTTCCATCATAGATGTACTACTGAACCCAACTGATATACATGTACGCTAATTTAACTCTGCTGAACAATGTGGGATGTGCGCCAAATTCGCTATCAGGGGAGAAGTACCCACAAATGACCACGCTAATTTAAATGACAACACTCTTATCAGAAGTGCTACATGTACTTTTAATATTGCTTTATCTACTGAAATCAACTGATACATGTATGATATAATATTACCCCGATGAACAGCATGGGATGTATGCCAAAATTCTGGGGGAAAAGTACCCAAAAATTAACATGCCTTTTTTTTTCGTCAGAAGCGCAGTACTTCCGACATAGTTGTATTTACTGAACGCAACTGATGTAAGCTAATTTGACCCCGAGGAACAGTGTGCCATAATTATTCGTTAGTTAGGTCCAAAACCTCAATTCCGTGACCATTCTCTGGCTAGTAAGGTTTGACGATTAATTTGACTTCTATGGACCTTTTAGAACAAAATAAGCCCCCATGTCCCTCGCAAAAATCCCGGCATTTTTCGCTGGAGGCCAAAATCCAAGATGGCCGCCGGCACCATTTTGAAAAATTAAGTTTTGAACCAGAGCACCTATATTCATGTACAAAGACACTTTTGCGGGTAAGTCGAGCACAAGGATTCCGATTCTGACATTAGTTTGACACTACGGTGTCATTTTCAGTAGTTTGCGCGGATGAGGCAGTGTTGACGTAGGCTATCTGCATCTGGAGGGAGATGGACGAATGATTTGTTCTTCAGGGTCTTCCACTTCGCTGCACCGGCCTCAGCCATGGTGCTACTCTTTTTGTCACCATACTTGACATGTCGTGTGAACTGGAAGAGTTCCTCTAGCACCTCCTCCTCAAGGTCAAGGCTATCTCCGCACTTTGAGAGCTGCTGTTGGGCCACAGGGCTCTTCGCCACCCAGTCATACACCGACTTCTTACCCTTGCCGTAGAAACCCGAGTTGGCGTCACTGCCTGTCATACAGTGCAGCTGTACAATACAGTCTGCCATCTCATCAGTCACCAGCTCACGGCATAAGACCATTTCCTGCTTCCTCTTGATACAGAGATGAACACTGCCGCGACATAGGCATCGGTATCCGCGGCATCGATGACAACAGGGCCACTGTAGCCTGACTCGCGCAGAACTGCGTAAACGGAATAGAGGACAGTGTCAGCCTCAGAGTGGTCAAAGCTGTACGTAGTTCTCCATTGCTTGCTGGGTTGACATGTTGGTGCAGTGGGAACCAACAGAGTAGACAATCTCTGCATCAACACTCTCTGCAAGGTTAGTCAGGTAGTTGCATATTAGTTTTTGCAGCCACCTCTTGTTGCTGACGCTACACGGCAGCGTTGTGAACGCTTTGGCAGAAGGGAATGTGTCGCTTAATTTTATGTAGGTGTTGGGGATATGTGCCTGACCCTGTAACCGCAGATCTCGCTCGTCATTTTTAGTTCAGCATCACCATGACAGGTAACAATTATAGATTATACCTTGTGGACTTAGTCCGACCACTTGTATGGGGTGCCATCTTGCTTTTGTCGCACCTCTGCTGATGGAGTTGCAACCCTCCATATCATACCCATGTCGATGAGAGCGGTGTAGGGTTCATGTAAATGTACAGATTGCAACTACCTGACAGACCTTGCAGAGAGTGTTTATGCAGATATTGTCTACTCTATTGGTTCCCACTGCACTAACATGTCAACCCAGCAAGCAATGTAGAACTACAGCTTTGACCAGTCTGAGGCTGACACTGTCCTCTATTCCCTTTACACAGTTCTGCGCGAGTCAGGCTACAGTGGCCCTGTTGTCGTCGATGCCGCGGATACCGATGCCTATGTCGCGGCAGCTTTCATCTCTGTATTAGGAGGAAGCAGGAAATGGTCTTATGCCGTAAGCTGGTGACTGATGAGATGGCAGACTGCATTGTACAGCTGCACTGTATGACAGGGTGTGACGCCAACTCGGGTTTCTACGGCAAGGGTAAGAAGTCGGTGTATGGCCGGGTGGCGAAGACCCCTGTGGCCCAACAGCAGCTGCCAAGGTGCGGAGATAGCCTTGACCTTGCGGAAGAGGTGCTAGAGGAACTCTTCCAGTTCACACGACATGTCATGTATGGTGACAAAAAGAGTAGCACCGTGGCTGAGGCCCGTGCAGCGAAGTGGAAGACAATGAATAACAAACCGTTCGTCAGTGTCCCTCCAGATGCAGATAGCCTACGTCAACACTGCCTCTGCGCAAATTACTCGGCATATCTTGTGCGTCATTCCTCGAAGAAGCACCACCCCTTGCCACTTGGATATGGCTGGGAGCTGGTGGGTGGTCACTGTCGTCATGTCCCCCACACACGACCTGCTCTCCCGACGCATCTACCTGCACCAGGGCCAGCTGAGAAGAGCGACGAAGATGAGAGTGAGGTAGATGAGAGCGAGGTAGATGAGAGCAATAAGGAGGATGAGGGGGATTGACCTCCCTATGCTCCGTGCACAACCAAACTCTCTGTGTGGGTGTGCAGTAAGGCAGAAAATCCACAGAGTAACCAAATACGTGGTTACTGTGTGGATTGTGCAATTTACACCGCTCACTATGTGGAACACGCTCACTATGTGGATCGTGTAACTATGTGGATCGCCAGTTGGGGAGCCCTCCCGTCGATAATTTTCGAAATTTCAGAGGGTTAGGGAGTTCTGTTTTGTGTCGAAATAGGAAAAAAAGAGAGGCACAATAAAAAGAACTCCCCATCCAGTAATAAAAGGGTTCGAACCATTGGTGGCAGTTTCGCCCCAAAATCCACATAGTAACCAAGAAATCCCGGAAGGAGAATGATTATGTACAGGGAGGAGGGAGGGATCATCAGAATCTGATTATTCAGAATCTAGTGAGACAGAATGGTTTGATTCAGACTGATAATTGTGTTGTGGTTTCATTGGTTTACATAAAATGGCAATGAACTACAATTTTTAGGGTAAATTATTTTATTGACATGTTTTAAGAGGTTTAATTTGAAACTAGAGTTGGCTAGTAGAACAATGCCATCTTCAAACTTCAAGTTTTTCACGAGTTGTCATTGAACTTTGATGCCGATGTCAAACTCTTAAATGGCAAGAAGGAGTACAAACTCTAGAATAATGTTAAGAAAAGTTGTGGTGACAGAATATTCTTGATACGGTCTAGGTGGTGAACCAGCGAGACAGTTGGGAAAGTTAGCTCGGTCAAATTAAGGTCAAAGGTCAAAGGTTCAGGTGTGGCCGGTGGAGACACAGGGCTTTAATTGGTTGGACGACATGTCCCTTTAATCACAGTTTACTATACTCATGGTTCAAGTATACTCGGTAAATACCCATTCGTTTGGGTGGAAAACTGTAAGTCCGGAAAATCTCTGCAATCCCGGAAGAAGTCCAGTAAACAGGTAAATCTGGAAATCCTGGAAAATCCTGGTATTGTCCGAAAAAGCCCGTTCATCCATACTCGGCCACTTTGCTCCCGAGTTCCAGCCCGCAGCCGCTGGGCTATAACACGCTGCGCGATATCCACCGCGTGGTGGCGCTGTTCGCTCGCCGCGTATATATCGCTTCCTCAACACAGCCGCCCCTAAACTGTGAGTAACAGTTTACAGCAAGAGGAAGCATTGAACAATAACATCCTAAAAGACAATTTAAAGGGCAAAAAGCACAAGGACAAAAGGTCCAAAAAGGCAAAAGGGCATAAGGTAGATTTCTTTTGGCGTTGGATACTTATTCGGTCTCACAGTTCCCCGGACCATCGTCAGTGTCGGACTCAGAGGATAGACGAATGAGTCGAGCAACTGGACGGGTGTATTCCCGACCTCCACTTCGTAGTTTGACTGCACGGACTCGGCCGTCAACGCCAGGCAACACCTCGAGGACCTTACCCAAAGGCCACGATGCTCGGATCTGCTGGGGATCGACCATGAGGACGACATCACCGATGGCCAAGTTGTCTGCCTCGGAGGTCCATTTCTGACGGGCCTGCATAGTGGGCAAGTAAGAGTTAGTGAATTCCTTCCAAAACCTCTGCATCAAGGCTTGACATTGCCGCCAACGGCGTCGACTTAGTACGTCTTTATCTGGGTACACCATCTGAGGAGGCGCATGGTCCAGCCGCCCCATTAGCAACATAAATGGGGTAATGGGATCTGGGTCCGCGACGTCAGATGAAACATAGCAGAGTGGCTTGGAATTAAGCAGGGCTTCAACCTCCGTGAGACTGGTGTACAAGACTGTCGGGGACACTGTTTGGTTACCTAAGATAGCATAGAGGGCCGTCTTCACGGACCTGATTTCCCTCTCCCATGTGCCTCCGAAGTGTGGTGCGGAAGGAGGGTTGAACTTGAAGTTCACCCGGTGTTTGGCAAGCCTTTCCTGGAGGTTGGGTGTCATAGCTTCAAAAGCTTTAGTCATCTCGGACTGACCTCCCTTGAAATTTGTTCCGTTATCGCATAAGATCTCATGAGGAGTTCCACGTCGACATCGGAAACGACTAAAGGCAAGAAGGAAAGCGTCAGAGTCAAGGGACTCTAGTAAATCAAGGTACACAGCTCGGGTAGTCATACATTTCCATATGACTCCCCAGCGCCGTTCACTACGCCTCCCAATGGAGACAGAGAATGGACCAAAACAGTCCACTCCCGTTGAATAGAATGGTGGCTTTCCAATCCTTAGGCGGGAAGGGGGAAGATCAGCCATTCTAGGGACTGACGGATGTCCTCGTCTCTTCAGACAACCAGGGCAACGGCTTTGCAGGCCACGAATGGCCTGCCGCCCCCTCAACACCCAAAATCGGCGGCGCAGATCGGCCAGTACTGTCCCAGTACCGCAATGTCCCAAGCGATTGTCTGCTTCCTTGACGAGAAGACGAGTGATGGGGTGTTTCGAATCCAGCACAATGGGGTGCTTCAGTCCCTCTTTCAAGGATTGGGCTCGACGGAGCCTTCCCCCAACTCGAATGACTTGGCTCTCAGAATCGAGTTCAGGGGATAGGCTGATAAGGGGGCTTTTCTTGGATACGCTCTTGCCAGACCGAAGGGCAGCAACATCATCTGGAAAACTGTCAGTTTGTACTTGTCGGAAAAGGAGATTTTCAGCTCTCAATCGCTCATCAGCTCCTAAAAAGCCTGGTGTGGGCTCCCCTTCTGACTGCTGCCGAAGAGAAGTACCGTAAGACTCGACCAAGTCATCCCAGGAGTTACACCGGGTGGCATCTACTTTGAGAACAGACTCGGATGTGGCCACTGTAAGCGCAGTGAACCCATGGTGTTTGAGCTCCGTATCTTCTTCTTCCTGTTTGGTTTGGGTTGGCCAAACTGGCCATTGCTCCTTCGGTAAGAGCAGGAAGGGCGGTGAATGCCATCGGCTGTTCTCATCCAATTTACTCAGCTTCAACCCCCGTGTGAGGTCATCAGCTGGATTATTCTGGGAGTCTACATATCGCCACACTGTATGGTCAGTGAGTCTCTGGATTTCAGCGACACGGGCTCCGACGAATCTGTTGTAGCGACAGGATTCAGACTTTATCCATGACAACACTGTTGTGCTGTCACCCCAACATGTGATGGGGATCTTCATCTTCATCTCAGTTTCCAGAAGCTCGGCCAACTCGGCTCCACTGAGAGCTCCTTGAAGTTCAAGGCGGGGCAATGTCTGGGTGCGTTTTGGTGCCAGACGCGAGCGAGCCATCACAAATCGCACAGAAACTTTATCTGGCGGGACTAGAACTCTCAAATATGCTACGGACCCATACGCCTTCTCGGATGCATCGGTGAACACATGCATCTCAGAACAGGCTACCCCGGGATCAAAGTGGGATGGGAGGTAGCACCGGGGAAGGCTGATGTTGCACAAGTCAGCCAGCTCCTCTCGCCACTTGAGATGTTCCCTAAGTATGCCTCCATCACCGTCATCTGGGATACCATCATCCCAACCGTAAGGGCGCTTCCATAGCTCCTGTAGCAGTATCTTGCCTCTGACGGTGTAATGCATGAGGTAACCTAGCGGGTCTTTTCCTGCACACTGCATGACATCACTTAGTATGGTCCGCCGAGTCGTAACAGGCCAGCTCTTGAGTATCAATTCATAGGTCAATGTGTCATCCCGAAAGTTCCATCTGGGTCCCAGTGCCGCTTCTTCGACCGAAGTGTCATTCAGGCGGATCCAGCAGTCGGCGTTATCCGAGCGTTCTTCTGGGGGTAGCTCACTGATCACTGAGGGATCATTGCTGGCCCATTTGACGATTGGAAATCCACCTGACCAAAGAGACTGGACCAATTTCTCTACCAGTTCCTTTGCTTCGCCAGCAGTGGGCTTCCCATCCAAGCAGTTGTCGACGTAGAAAGCTTCATCCACGCTTCGGGTTACTTCAGGGTCCTTTACATTTTCTCTCACATGCTTCTGGAGGGCGAAAGTAGCACAACAGGGACTGCAGGTTGTCCCAAAAGGCAGGACATTCCACTCCATTTCCTCCGGCTCAGCCGAGGAACCCGGCTCCCTCCAAAGAAATCGAAGCGCTGAGCGGTCTTCCTCAAGGGTGAGGACGCAATGGAACATGGCTTTGATGTCCCCTGAGACGGCGATGTGATGCCTACGGAATCGCAGCAAAACTCCGACAAGGGTGGAGCCCAGGGTGGGACCCGGTAGAAGATGTTCATTGAGGGACTTGCCCCGATACTGGAAAGCGCAATTGAAGACCAACCTGTGTTTATTATTCGGTCGGACAACATGGTGTGGAATGTACCACTGGCGTTTAGTGGGTTTCTCACTCTCCTCGGTGGTCAGGGTGTGAACAAGTCCAGCTTCTTTCAATTCGTGAATCTTCTTCTTGTGAACTTCAGCAAGCTCAGGGTCTCTCAGAAGACGCTGTTCATTTCTCCTAAGAGCTGGTATGACAGAGGACGCTGGAGTGGAAAATCTATCTTCCTCACACCTCCAAAGAAGGGGTGTCGCCACGCGTTTGACGCCGTTTACTTCTATGAAAACGGACTTGGATTCCAAGAGGTCGACGGCTCTTTGGTCTTGTTTAGACCGGGTCACTTGTTTCCGCTCATTGTACATTTGTGCGTCGTTCTGCCACATCTTACAAACATTCTCATGCAGGATTGCGTCGGCTTCGGCGCTGGAATATTCATGCAGGTAGTTTACCTCGCATCGATTTCGTTGGCTCAGGGTTGGGCCTTGGACGGCCCAGCCCAGCTTGGTTCGAACTGCGACTGGTGCCCCCTCTGGTCCGAAATGGCTCTCGATGGGAACGATCAAGTCGGGTCGGTCGCTGCCGATAAGTATCAAAGGACGGACATTTCTACAATCATGGAGTGGGAGTCCCTTGAGATGGGACCACGTTCTCTGCAGGTCATCGGCGGGAACGGAATGTGTGGACAGTCGCAGCATTGGGGACGATAATACACCGGAAATATCTATCTTGTTGTCCGGATCACCTTCGGGAGCAATCCAAAGCTTCAACAGGGAACCCTGACAAGGAGTACACTCCTCTCGCGCTGTAGCTATGGGAATCTCGGTCTCTTTACCTTCGAGATGAAGGGCTTTGACTGCATCCGGTAACATCATGGTAAAATTGGCAGCATCATCTAACAGACAGTATGTCTTCAGCTGGGTTCCGCGGCCATGAAGAACAACTGGGACGATCTTCAGGCAGACCTCTCTTGGACGGCATGGATTCCCATCGCCATAGAAGGCACAGAGATTAGGGTCAAAGTTGGAGTAGTACACTCCATACCCAGGCTGAGTGAGGAGACTGTGAAGGACTGTCAAATGGACTTTGTCGCATTCTCGGCAGGGCTTCTTCAAGTCGCAAGTCTGACCCTCTTTGTGCTGACGAGCGCATTGCCAACACCGACGACCATTTTTAATCCACTTTATTCGCCCCTCTAGGGTTAGCTTGCCAAATTCGTCGCAGCGAGACAGCCAGTGGTCGTTCTTGCAATAAGGGCAATACCTTTTGAACGGCTTCTTTCCGCCGCCTGGATATGGGGGAATGTATGAGCTCTGACTAGCATTATTTCTTCCCGCTGGCTGGTCACGACCTTTGTTCCCACTCTGGGTGTAGTAGGAGGCTACGCCTCGTCGGCGCTTGTCTTTGTTGCCTTGGAAGTCACCGCGGATACTGTCTTCAAGTTGCACCTTTTTGCGTGCCACTGCTGCAGTTTCCATCAGCCAACGGTTGAGGTCGGTCAGGGAAAATGCATTGATCCCCTTCGATTCCATTTTCCTGAGGAAGGTACTTTGGTGCTGGTTCGACAAACGGCCATACAAAATGCAGGCCGTTGAATTCGCTTTAAGCTCTGCCTCGCCCTCGGGAGCACCCTGGAGTTGAGCGACGAGGGCGGACACGACTGAGGTAAACTCAACAAATCCCTTGGAATCGCTGACTGTCAGTTTGGGCCATGCAGAAAGCTGCTCAATCTTGGCTCGGATGAGTACCCCTATGTCGCCATAAAGTCGTTTTAGGGTTGTCATGGCCTTGGTAAAAGGAGTTGGATCGTGTTCTAGCCCAAGAACATCCTTTTTGGGCTGCCCACTAAGCTTTGACTTCCCTATGAAGTACTTTTGTAGTTCACTCAAATGAACCAGGGGCTTTATGCAGCCTTCAATCATGGCTTCGAAGCATCGAAACTCAGAAGGATCACCCCCACTAAATTGTGGGACCTCCATCCTGATCCCACCAGCGGACGCCGCTAGCATTGAGCTCAGCATCATCTGGTTCATTACCCCAGGATTGTAGGTCAAAGGGGGTTACCATGGATTGATCTGTTGTGCTCGCTAAAGCTGGTGATACCCCGGTATTATGAGGGGAGAGTTGGGAGGTGGTAGGGCAAGGGAAAGAGGCGAATCTGCAAGGGGAAGCAGTATTCATTGGATTGCCATGACCACTCGAAGAGGTCGAAAGGACAGGCTGGGTTCTCACTGGCACTGGTGCATACGGCAGAGGCGTGGTCAGATGCATCGTTGGCTTCGGACTGGTGCCCATCGGAAGGGGGGCTGGTGCCGTTGCCAGATGATGACTGTAGTTGCCCACAAAGGAAGTGGACACGTGCCCTAGGGGTGCAACCATTCCAGGCGAGTTGGGTATCTGATGTGCAGTCAAGGCAGATACTGGATATGTACCTGTATGAGGAAAGGAATACAAAACTGGAGGACTAGTGGGCACAGAGGGCCCACACCTTGGTGGAGTAGAAACTGCCAGAGATTTGTTACTCTGGGGGGCAACAGTGCTTAGTGTAGGGGGAGTAGATACAACAACAGAGTTACTACACAGTGGGGCGGCAGTGCTGAACGCATGAGCCGCGGCACTCGGTTGTACGCCAGGCGAGGGCAGCCTTACGCTTATGCTTGCGGTAAAGGCATCGCTGACTTGCGCAGGCGTGGCTTGCAGCTGAACGGTTTCGCAGCCAACATTGGGCCTTTCTGGTGGTGAAAGGTCTGGTTTTTCTACAATGTCTGGAGAAATGAGTTCGGATTCGAGTTTGGCATGCGCAAGATGGAGTTCTGCCTCCCCAAGTCTTCTCTCTAATTCGTGTGTATGTGCAAGTTCCGATTTCTGGTGCAAGATCTGCTGTTCCTCAAAGTCCGCGTGCAAACGAGCACGGTCAAGCTCCAATTCCATCTCCATCTGCTTAAGTTCGAGCTCTTGCCTTCGTCGTTGAGCGATAAGCAGCTGTTCCTCTAAGGCCTTCCTCTCAACTCGAGATTTCATCTCCATTTCCACTCGATGTTGGGCCAGTGCAAGTTCTTGCTGTCTGGTAGTACTTTCATCTGTGAAAGCTGTGATGCGGTCAGACTGACGTGACTGATAGCGCTGGTCTTGCTCTTCTTTGAGCCGGCAGCACTGTGTGATTTATTGTGCTGTGATGAAATTCGGCTGGGGGCATTGGTTTTGCCCTCCTTGGAACCTGCAACACTCTGGGTATCGTGTGGTGGTGAGGTCGATGAAGGATCAATCTGCACCTCTTGTGGTTGTTCCTCCACGTGCGATCGCAGTACTCGGCGTGTAATGCTCGGGTCAGTTTCCATGGTGATACTATTTAAGGCTGGATGCCCTTTATCACGTCCGGGTCACCAAATATGTTGGGAAAGTTAGCTCGGTCAAATTAAGGTCAAAGGTCAAAGGTTCAGGTGTGGCCGGCGGAGACACAGGGCTTTAATTGGTTGGACGACATGTCCCTTTAATCACAGTTTACTATACTCATGGTTCAAGTATACTCGGTAAATACCCATTCGTTTGGGTGGAAAACTGTAAGTCCGGAAAATATCTGCAATCCCGGAAGAAGTCCAGTAAACAGGTAAATCTGGAAATCCTAGAAAATCCTGGTATTGTCCGAAAAAGCCCGTTCATCCATACTCGGCCACTTTGCTCCTGAGTTCCAGCCCGCAGCCGCTGGGCTATAACACGCTGCGCGATATCCACCGCGTGGTGGCGCTGTTCGCTCGCCGCGTATATATCGCTTCCTCAACATCTAGTGTTCTAGATATTTATGTTGACGTTATAATTTATGGTTATAAAATAAGAATTCATCACCTGGGAGTTATATAATGTTCTAACTGACATTTTGACGTTTGTGGAGATAACAGTATTTTAAATTTTTTCAGATCATAAGCTTTAAAATGATATACTTTCTCAGGGTTCCCTCTTTCTTTGAAATTGGCCACTTCCGGTAAATATTTCTTTGCCAATTGTTTATTTCCGAACTTTAAAGGCCAATATATCTAAAATATTAAAATGTTAATCAGAACATTGTAATTCTCATGTCATATTCACAAATCAGGACCTCAATCCGTGACCATGAATTAGCCAAAAAAAGGGTTAATTCATGATCCTAAGAGCTTCCATTCAAAAGTTACGTTTTCGCTCTACCGAATGGGGGCCATCTTGAATTTCTGGGCGAAAATTATACCTCAAACTAATGTCAAATTCGGAATCCTTGGGGTCGACTTACCTAAAAAAGTGTCTTTGTACACGATTTTATGTGCTCTGGTTCAAAACGTTTTTTTCAAGATGGCGCCGGCGGCCGCCATCTTGGATTTTTGGGTACAAACGATGTCGTAATGTCAAAGTAATGTCAGATTCGAAATCCTTGTGGTCGACTTATCCGAAAAAGTGTCTTTGTACACGATTTTACGTGCTCTGGTTCAAAACTAAATTTTTCAAGATGGCGCCGGCGGCCATCTTGGATTTTTGAGTGAAAATGACACCGTAATGTCAAACTAGTGTCAGAATCGGAATCCTTGTGCTCGACTTACCCGAAAAAGTGTCTTTGTACATGAATATAGGTGCTCTGGTTCAAAACTTAATTTTTCAAAATGGCGCCGGCGGCCATCTTGGATTTTGGCCTCCAGCGAAAAATGCCGGGATTTTTGCGAGGGACATGGGGGCTTATTTTGTTCTAAAAGGTCCATAAAAGTCAAATTAATCGTCAAACCTTACTAGCCAGAGAATGGTCACGGAATTGAGGTTTTGGACCTAAAGGCCCTGTCACAAGAAACCGAATTGCATTACCGTTCATGTACCGTACTGATTTATGTGGAATCGGTATTGATAAGGAGTGATCGGTAAGTGGTCGTTTCTCTATCGTTACTGATAAGTTATTGACACTGGCTGTCTCGGGGTTATAAGGACAGCACGGAATTGCTGAAAAAAAGTTTTAAACATGTTCAAAAATTGCCACCGAACTGGAGCACGTTAACGGGTCGTTACTTGCACGCTATCAGCTCGGTATTGGATCTGTTTTGCCGTTTATAAGCCGTTACTGATACGGCAAGGTTTGATATCAGCGTACCAGTACCGGATCACGAACGATTGGATAGCGTTCTGATACAGAGCCGATACCGCACTTCACCTTACCTTCCCCGTTCGCTCCGTTCCTTACAACGTCGTAAACTTATTACTACCGTGTATCTACCGCCTATCACGCACTAATCACGACCGTTCTCCGAACAATCCGTGCATGACACACATGTAGTATAAATATGACTAAATTGTGATGAGAAGCTCAGTTATTAAATCTGCAGCTTCAGGGGCAGGATATTCACAACGACCACCAGCGCCACGACCACCGGCACCACGACTAGCAGCACCACGGTCACCAGCACGGCGTCCTCTTTTGCCCATCTTGAATCTGGAGAATGATTTAGTAGTGTTCTCGTAGTGTTCTCGTCGATATCCGGAACTGTAATGATTTTAATTTAAACGGAGACGCTTATTTATACACTCGCTAGCCACCCGTTTCCGACGGTTGCCGGTCGGTATGCGTTCGGTATTGGTAAGGTGTTGGTAAGGTTTTGGTAAGTTATGTGCGGTGCGCAACAGTTTATAGAACGGTATTGATTCGTGTGTTCGGTCTTAGAACGGTCATGGTTAGGTTTAGCAACGGTGAATTCGTCAACAGTACTGTCTCGGCTCGGACAAAATTGCTAGATTCTGGATCAAATTGACCATTTTATGCTGTATACGGTACTGGTACGGAAACAGAACGGTACTGGGGCGGTATGAGAAAGTTGATGAATTGCATTTTATGTCCGTTCTCCACCGTACTAGAAAAATATTAATTTTTCAATAAGGTTTACGAACGTTCTTGCGATTCGGTTTCTTGTGACAGGGCCTTAACTACGTTGTTAGGGGAGAAGTAGCCCGAAATTACCACATTCCTCTTTTCATGTGCAGTGCTACTTCCGACATAGTTGTATCTTCAGAACTGTTACAGCTGGGTATCTGGGTTGCTCAAAATGTTCAGAATGGCAACGATGTTTAGGGGGGTCATAGAAGAGTTTCGAATTTATATTTTGTTAATTAGAGAAAAATGGCAAAAAATGTTATCCATTACCATAGATACTACCCTTACTACATACATATATATGAATTGCCAAATATTTACCGTATTAACCTAAGCGTTCCAGGCTTTAATTGTACGCATGTCTATTTCTTATTATATAGTGCACTCAAACAGGAGTAAATCGTGTGAGAGTTTGAAATGGCTCTTGTTATGACTTCCGTCTTAATGATATTATAGCATTTTTGGAGGGGTGGGTAGGCAATGCATCCATCAGCAGTATGGATTAACACGAATAACTAGATTTTTAAATAATGTGCACCAAGCTATAGTCAGTATATTTAAAAAAATAATAATAATAATCACCTTTTAACTACATGTACTTTGTAAATGTGAAGCACAAGGAGCAGTGAGAGCGACCTCATCCTAAAAAGAAACAATTATACCATGGTCAGATTGCTAAACAAGGTTAAGAGTAAATTTTGCTCTGCCATCAAATACCGCTATATTTCTCTCCAAAGCAAAGATCCCTCTTTGCCCTCTAGTACATGGTACAGATCTAATTTCTATCAAAATATAAGTCTTAAACTCTTCTATGACCTCCCCTAAACATTATGACCATTCTGAACATTTTAAGCAACCCAGAAAATACAACTATGTCAGAGGTACATTTCTGATAAGAAGTGGGTGTGGTCATTTAAAAGGGCGTGGTCATTTTCGGGTACTTCACTCGGATAGCGAATTTTGGCACAAATCCCAAATTGTTCCTTGGGGTCAATTTAGCTTGTATCAGTCGAGTTCAGTAGATACAGCGATGTCGAAATGAGTACTTCAAATGTGGGGCGTAGTCATTTTAAAAAGGGCGTGGTCATTTTCGGGAACTTCTCAGTAGGTGGCGTATTTAACGAAAGTTATATTTTATTTCTTGGGTCCTCTTTTTTCTATTATGCTTCCAAATCAAAATGGCGGCCAATATGGCTGCCAAAATTGGCCAATATGAGAAAAATGACATGTATAATGGACAAAAAATATGATAAACACATACATGTACATTAAATGCAATCCCTAACTACACCCTTTTAGAGTGCCTTTTATGGAATGTTAACAATAAAATTAAATGCTCTGGAGATATCTATATGGCGGCCAGTATGGCCACTAATATGTCTAAAATGAAAAAGATCATATAGGCCTATTAGCCAAATAATGACGAAATCATTTATAATTAAATTGCTAGAACTTTTTGTTTATGTTTCTTACCCTCGCGAATTTTATTTTTGCGGTTTTCTAACATGCTTCAAATTCAAAATGGCTGCCAAAAGTGGCCATGTATGAGGAGAATGATATATAATGAGCCAAAAATTATGATAAACACGTATATTTAATGCACCCCCACAACCAACCCACACCTTTGGATGTTACCAATTACGCAACATGTTCTTGAGATATCCAAGATGGCGGCCAAAGTGCCTGCCAAAAATGCTCAAACATGGAAAAGAATTTGAAAACAAATATGCTAAAGGTATAATAAATGTTTTAGTTGTAAGTTTTTATCCCCTACATTATAATTTCTAGAGTCTTGTTTGCTATCATGCTCAAAATTAAAGATGGGTATCACTGTAGCTGTCAAAAGTGGCCAAATATAAGTAACATTATACATAATAAAAAAATTAAAAAATGACACACCTTCAAGAACTATCGCACACAAAGCTCTGGGGTGCCTTTTAAGGTCATAAAACATGTTAATTAAGAAATGGTCTGTTGAAATCCAAGATGGTGGCCAGTCACCAAATATTTACAAAAAAAGAAAAGTCATATATTGCAAAATAATGATAAAAACGTATAAAATGATTAGTTATATATTTTTTACTCACAATGTTTTTATCTGGTGTGCTACTTGCTACCATACTTTAAATTCAAGACAGCGATCGATATGGCTGTTAAGATTATCACAGGTAAAGTGATAAAGAAAATATGGGGTGGGGTGTTATGGCCGAGCGGTATAGTGCGTCGAACTTAAGTTCCTGTGCTATATAGTACTAGAATGTAGGTTCGATTCCTGGCGGCGACGGGTTGTGGCACCTGTGCCCTTGAGCAAGGCACTCAGCCACACTTGCTCCCATTACTGTAATTGGCGGTCCCTCCGCTGTTGGATGTGGTAAATAAATAAATAAATAAATAAATATAATCTGAAGGAAAGAACTGAGTTGTGTGAATATAATACCTTGCAAAAACGAGTGTTTTAGTCCATGGGCCAGAGGGACAGGCGAGGATATGTCCCCGATTATCTTGCTCAGAAAATGATTTTCGTGGCACACCTCTGAGAATTAATTAAATGCGATTGATTTTTATAGATTTGGGCATGGGGAATCCGAATTTACTGAATGAAAATGAAAGTACCTCAACCATTTTATTCGGGATCGTTTTTAATTGACTACATCTGGTGATTACTGATGTTAATTGCTCGGGAAAAGGTTCACAAAGTTAAAAATATAAATATAAACAAGCTTATTAAAGGTTCAGTTTGTCAAATAGAAGGTGAAGAAAAACTGTACTATTTATAATAAAGTCTACACTTAATAAAAAAGTCTTGGACATGTATGTACATGTACAATCAAACCTCGTTGATAAGAAGTCCTTGCAATTTTGCAAGATACCTTGTTATATAGCAGAAGTCTATATTGGGATGAAAACAATGACAAGAATGCATTTAGGACCTAGATGTCGGTGTTTCATAAGCAGAATATTGTATTAACATTGCTCTTATTAAAGTTTAACTGTACACTGCACGTATGCAAATCGGTATTAAAAAAAAAATTCCAGTAAAAGGACTTGTTAATCATCAGTGTATGCAGATTTGATAGAAAAACACAAATTTAAAAGGAAATATTTTTCTAAGAAAAATAAACAACTTTTCACTAGTCTCACATGTTTTGTACACAGGGAGTGAAACCATGGTCCACTACATTTATTTCCTGCATATCTTATCAAAATCATGTGACCAAGAAACATTTTTCTAAATGTTCAAGCCCACATGTTTTGTTTTTGTCAATCATGGAAGACACAGACAGAAATGTAGTAGACATATTATGGAAAGGATTTGTAAAAAAGGAAATGCAAGTTAACTAAACAGGTTTTGAATTGCCAAATTAAGGCACAAAAAGCAAAAGAGTTATTAAAAATGTCTGCCCATAGTTTAAATAAATGTTGGCCAATACAAGGATAAAGGAACACCCAAGGTTCAGTCTACTAAAAACAAGATAATTAATTCCACAGATTAACACAGTGGCGTAGCTAGAGGGAGGGGGAGGGGGTTGTGTGGGTGTGTGTGTGGGGGTTGAGGGGGAGGGGATAGGGGAGGAGAGAGGGGAGGGGATAGGGGAGGAGAGAGGGGAAGGAAGGGGAAGGTGGAAAGGAGGGGAGGGTGGAAAGGAGGGGAGGGTGGAGGGGAGGGTGGAGGGGGTGACATCCCAATAATTTTTTTTAAATTCCGCTGAGCGACACTGCGAATGCCTGGCAGCCGTCGACAAAATGTGGTCAACACCCACCCCCCCCCCCCCCCCCCCCCTCACCCCCCCAACTGGCACTAACAAAGAAATCAAAATAAATAATCATATGGGGAATCAATGTCGATCAATGGTTCACTTTTTAATTCCAAGCTTGATGACCACATGCTCTCAAGTCAACGACCCACCATTAACCTAGCTGTTTGTACATTAAAGTAATTTGCAGAGTGAAAGTTGAGTCGAAAAAACATGGATATGGAGCCTTTGCACAGCGGCCATGACAGGGGCAGTCACATTGTCACTGTATTTCAAGCATAAGAAGGTGCTTTGTACCTCTATTAAATAAGAAAACATGCCCCCCTGTCATGGCCGCCGGTGCAGAAGCTCTATATACCGTATTTCACACGAAGACGCTCTGTCAGTTGGTTAGATCTGAAAGTTAAAAAAAAAACCATTAAACCCAAAATATTAACGATACAAATGTGGACAATTGTCGATGAGTTAGGGAAATCGGGAAGCTGTGCAAAGCTACTTGGCTCCACCGGGATTCGAATCGCAGACCTTTGAGCTGTAAAGCTAACTGGTGGTCTTGAATCACTGTAGTGCAGTTCTTCCTCACTGATTGGGATTGGCTATCACGTAAGCTTAGCAAGCCCTACAGAGGGATAAACTCTTCAATGAGATAACCACCCCTCCCCGAAATCATTTAAGATACGCCCCAACCCACTGCCCAGCTTGCTATCCCCCAAGTAGGCTATAAAGTATGAATAAGTGATTTGTCCTATTTCATTTGGACCACAGTCCCCAGCAATACCTATGCCCTATACCTACCGGGTAGGGCTAGAAACTGAATAAATGGGGGTAAGGGACAAAGTGAGACAAACTACAAAATACAAAACTATGGTTTAGGTTAGGAGAGGGGTTATCGGGAAAAACACTACATAAAGAAAAATGCATGTCAAGGAAAAACATTCCCCTTGCATCCCAATTGTTTCGATAAGGATTTACAAGTCTAGCCTACATCACTTCCTCCTTGCAATCATGGCTTATCAGTAATCAGTAAGTGCAAATCTAAATAGAAAACAAAAATTTGATTGTAACAAAAGTAGGATTTTACTTAAAAAGACATTGTTTGTCTGCTACTTTCACAATGACCTTTGCATGAGGTCTTAGGTGATGTCTGACTTGTTCTATTTCCAGGAAAAGAATAGAGTAGTGGTCATGTCTTCAAATCCTGTGCAATTAGACTGGTTGAAAACACTTTGGGTTTTTTTTGGGTAAGAATTGGGAAGTTGATGAAAGATTTGTTTCTTTAAAATGACTCATCTGGCATTGGAATCCGAATGTGCAGATTTAATAATAAAAAACCCAAAATTAACTGCAGGAGTTCACGACCCCCAACAAGCATATTTGGATTCAACGTGTCAAAATCTATATAAAACAGCTATTATTTTTTAATTCTCAGAGGTGTGCCACGAAAGTGAAAGATAATCGGGGACATATCCTCGCCTACACCCCCCTCGAATTGACGAGACAACGTTTGTGACCCGCTCTGCAAAAACAAATAATAAAAATAATAATAAAAACCCCAACATTTCGAGTGGGAAATTTTTTTTCAGCCTTTCTCACATGTTTTGCACACAAGGTCTGAAGCCATGGTCATTTATTTCCCTCTTACCTCCTGATGATGTCTAATGACGAAAGTGCTTACCGGTTTCACAACTAAACAGTTACCCGTCAGTGAACATGCATGCGGAGCAGTGAACGTTGCAACGTGTTTTTTCGTAGCTGTAGGCTGTGTCAACCGCGCACCGAAATAATTTCCCCAACTTGATCGTTTCGGGAAAAAAACAGTTGTTTTATCATTTTCCTCGTACCTGTATACATGTATCACACTCTAAAGAGTCCCAAAAGTGCCAAACTTTGCTTAAAACACGCTTGAAATCCGACAGCCACGCGCTCTCCATGGCCATGGAGGCTGCCATGTTGACTTCCCTGAGATGTCATGTGTGCAGGCCGCGTCCTTTCATTGGTTGAAAAAGAATTACGTCATTATATTTCTATGGCAGCGCAATGCATCATGGGAAAATACATGTCTTGTATTTTAATCTTTTAAATTGCATTTTTCTAATTAGCTGCAGGAATTCACGACCCCCAACAAGCATATTTGGATTCAGCGTGTCAAAATCTATATAAAACAGCTATTATTTTTTAATTCTCAGAGGTGTGCCACGAAAGTGAAAGATAATCGGGGACATATCCTCGCCCACACTCCCCTCGAATTGACGAAACAACATTTGTGACCCGCTCGGCAAAAAAAAAAAGAGTCACAAGTCGCGATGGCTAGTATTCTTTTTGCGACCATTATAATTTCTACGCTCATTAAAATACCTAAACACAAAAGAAATTCCAGGCGTAACATAGACATTCCAGGGGGAACACAGACATTCCAGGCGGTATCTGGGCACCGCCAGGAATTTTCATTGTGTTTTGGTATTCTATGGAGCGTGGATTTGCCGCGGATTTCTTTTTATGGTCACAAAAAGAATACTAGCCAGCGCGACTTGACTCTTTTTTGCAGAACGGGTCACATTTGTCTAGTACGTTTGCATCTGTACTTCATTTTAGCACTTGTTTATACCCCCGTCACACCGGAGGCGCGGTGCCACTGCGGTGCTTGTACGGCATAAACCGCAGTTGCACCGCCATTATCGCTGTGGTTCCGCAGTGGTTCCGTCATTGATCGCCGTAGCACTGCGGAAAACTGTCAAAACCGCGGACCTTCGCGGTGGCACGGCGGAAACTTTGAACATGTTCAAAACTTCCGCAGTGCCACCGCGGGTTGGGCCAATCCGCAGTGGGATCGCCGCGGCACCGCCATGACCGCCGTGGGACCGTACAAGGACCGCAGTAGCACCGCCGTTCCTCTGCAGTACAACCGCCGTACAATCGCCGAAAAAGTAGACTGGCGACCCTACGGCGAACCCGTGGCGGTTCTACTGCGGTTATGGCGGTGCTACCACGGTGCTACCACGGGAGCACTGCGGGTATGGGGGTGCCACTGCGGAGCCAGGGAGGAATTTTAGAAAAATGTGGCGATCTTACTGCGGTGCCACTATACGTTCCTACGGCGGTGCCGGCGGTGTTATTGAGGTGCTTGTACGGCAATGGCGTTTCCACTGAGGTGCTTGCACGGTGCTACTGCGGGCATATTTTGTAGTATAAAAGCTTCGGTTTTCTGCTTCAATTTCAGTGTTCTAAAAGTCTTCAAACAGTTCAAGCACCGCGAAGAAAAACACATATGTGACAGGTAGGGGAAAACTATGAAAAACTACTGGCGGTGTCACTACGTTGATGGCGGTTTTGACAAAAAACCGTAGTGGCACCGCAAATCCGGTCTGACGGGGGTATTACATGAGATTAGCTGGGACTCACTACTTGAATTTGGATGTTACATGAACCCTTAAGCCCAAGACTTGACGTCCATTTTAGGGTTAGGGGAAATTCAAATATCCATTGTTCCGTAAAAAATTGTCGTAGAGATACAATTAGTTACCCTTCAAAATGTAGGTCTTTGTGAGTTCTACACAGTGGTACATGAGTTATTTCTTTTAATTTAGTAAGTAGGTCAACAGAGGTCAAAAGGTCAATTTTAAAGGGAGTTTCGCTAAATTTGGTAATCCTCGCCATAAAAAAAAACTGTACGTGTAAATTAATAAAGTTTTACTATAACATGATATTATTCTGTCTCAACGTATTTTATTCGCCATATTAATACAGGTTAATTTGATTATATTGGTAGAAAGGCTTTCTGCCACAACGTGGGAAATAGGCGGGTCAATTTAGCACCAAAAATACTCCAACATAAAAAAAAACGTACAGGCATGGAAGGGCAGGAGACAATGATTTCTCTAATATAACTGCCGATGTCAGATGTTGCTAATTTTTATTGTTCAGTAATGTGTATAACATGATACTGTGGCAAGACTGGCTGCACCACCCACCATATGAGCCGCTAAGGCAGGGAGGGCCACTCTGCCAGAATTGCCTCCCTGACAACCTGCACTTCTAGGGCTGTTTTTGAGACATGGGATTCAAAAGGTCTGGTCAGGCCCATGCAGGTTTAATCAGGGTAAAAACCTCACCATGAACTTCAGCATGAAGCCATCCCAGCCCAGCTCTAAGCCATCCTAGCCCAGCCCGAAGCCATCCCGTTTTAGCGCGAAGCCATCCCGTTTTAGTCCGAAGCCATCCCGTTATAGCCCAAAGCCATCCCGTCCCAGCCCGAAGCCATTCCAGCCAAGCTCAATGCCCTGCCAGCTATGCCCAAACTCCAAAACCCCAGCCTAAAACATCCCAGCCCAGCTCTAAGCCATCCCAGCCCAGCCCGAAGCCATGCCATGCAAGCCTGAAACCATCAAAGCCTACAATCCTGGCCAAATCTCGCTGGGCCCCGCGGTCTGTGCTCCAGCGCGGAGTAACAACATTGATCGGGGGAGTGGGGGAGGTGGCCCAACCATTTTGGCCAGGATTGTCCTAATGTACATTTTTGTGATACATGTACATGCATGTATATTATAGACAGGGCGGATTGTGGACAGAGTACGCCTGGATGGCAGGGGATATGTTGTGTCCGGGAGGGTTTGTCAAAATGCCAAGGGGTATGTAAACTTGTCTCATTTGACGGATGTCCATGGAAGGGTTTTCCTCGTCACCGACACTAGTAAAGCATCCCAGTAAAACTACAGTAATGATTGAATCAACCCTTCGTGTCCCGTTTTTATCTGGTTTAAATAAAAAAAAATGGGGGGAGGGTAACAAACGTATTGTATTGGTTGCATTTTCTTCGTAACCTATTTGCACAACCGCCTTTGTTTTCGTCCGACTCCGGTATCTATAGGGTTTAGATATGGGTGAGATGGATTTCGCCAAAACCTGCCCCCTTAGGCCGCCGAGAACCTCAAACCTGCCCAAATACACCCCAATCTTTACCCAAACCTCAAACGTAAGCGGGAGACTATATCAGATACAAAGAAAAAAAGAACTGGACTAGCTGTCTTGCCTTTCTTTCTTTCATTCTCTTTTCTTCTTTTTTCTTCTCTTTTCTTTTCTCAAGCTGTCGCTGCCTATAAAATTAATTCAAAAAACAAAATGGGTAGTTTTGTTAGTAGGTGATGGCATTTATAGACATCAGCTGCATGAAGATGGCGGGAAAGCCACGCGGGCACCGAGGCCCGAGTTCAGACGCCTATAGAATTTTCCGACGATATCTGCCCTTGGACTTTGTCAGCTGTGGAGACGGCATCGCGTAATACCTGGACCGTGCTCTGACGCCTCATAACTCTCTCAACCTGGGTATAGTGCTTGTACGTCTTCCGCGACGCCCATCGACAGTGGTCCATCACCTGCTCATCCGATGCATCCAGGAGCCACAGTGTGGTTGCTACCCCGGCACGGCTGCTGTGCGCTCTGAAAAGCTGGTTTTCAGGATTATCTGATGCGGCAAAATACATCTTCAGCCGTGAATTCGGTCCGTTACCGGGCGAAGGGTTTGTTTACGAGGACTTTGCGATTGGCCGCCAAGGGGCGAAAGATCAACCATACTTTGAACTGCGCCGACTGGATCCATCTTTCCTTGGTCCTCCAACTTTGGAATCATTATCAATGATGAGTCACCCTCACTTACTGTCTTGCCAATAGTGTGGCTGAATAAAAAATCGCCTCCCTCGATCCTTGTTATTTTACAGGTTCTGGTTCTTCCTAGGTCACCAGCTCTGTCCCCGGCCCACCATAGGCAGAGGAAAAAGGCCAAGTCTCGTTGTAACACGTAGCGCTGGGGGAAATGACCTTCGCCTTTGCCAAGTCTCCGGGATCGGTCATAATCTCTTTCAGAAAACAATGGAATTGCCTGCTTTGGAGTAATGTGAGACTCAGCCTGCTCCAGCTGAATTGCATTTATGTATCTACGAACTTGGTGAGAGATGCCAGGGTTTCCGAACTTTTATCCAACTCGCCAGACTTCGGTCTTACCGAATGAGTTAAAGTATGCCCTTATCTGCCCAACATAAGAGTCCACGGTGCATGCCGCTAATCTAAGCGGGCACCCACAAGATCAGATCCCGTGCTTACCCAAATTTGTACACCCTAAGCCGTGAATCTGCGTGCGACCTTCTGAGTCACGATCAATCAAAAAGCATAGGATGTCCAGTGGTGTCGCTGACTCCAGACCCTCCCCTTCAGTACAGCATCATTTGCCTTGACGCTTCAAATGAGTCTGCTCTTTTGCACTTCATATCCCTGCTTATCCAACTTGTTTTCATAGTTTTGGTTGCCACACTGATCATCTTCGAAAAAGATAACAAAACGGTCTCGTGATTGAGGAAGAAATTTAGCATTATATTGCGATTCCCGAGGGCAAGCCCGAAACGGATCTTAAAAACAGCCGCAGCCTGCGCTGGAGCTTAGATATCCCATCATCGATAGGTGCACATTTTCCGCAAGATCCTGCTCCACGAAGTAATCGTTCGAGAAAAACTGCCAGCTAGCATTCATGACACATATCTTTCAATGATGAGTTGACTATGGCGACTGAGCGATTGATCTTGGTTTGGCACACTGAGGAAAGAACAAATATGCATCTTGGGAATTTTTCCCTGATCAGTTGGGCAACAGCGCGAAAAACCCTTACCACTTCAAGTACACCCTGCGAAGGGTCGATCAATCGGCTGAAATCATTTATGCCTCCGCGCAGAACTGCCACCTCCGACTGACAAGCTCTGTAAGATACCACCAGATGTCTACATAACGGGGCCATTTTTGTGCCTCCGTTGGCTGACATTTGCACGCTCAATGCCTTGGGCCAGCCGAATCCTTTAAACCCTCTGAACATTGAGTCGGACACAAGGAGAACATGGTGACGCTTAGCGTAAGTGATATCCATTCGGGGAGTGACAATACCTAGAAAGTAGCACTGGAAGGCCCAGAGCTCAAACCCCAGCCCTTGAAAAATTCGGGACATATCCCGTAGAAGACGGATATTCTAAAAACCCCGTTTGACCTGCCTCCGACAGGCGAAAGGAATAACTTAATTGGAGACCCGTTCCTACGCGCCGGGACATTTGACGGAAGTGCCACCAAATCAAAGGTAAAACCTGTGGGAATACCAGATGGGACCCAGGTCAACTTGAGCGAAAAACTTGCCTCCAAGGAGAGGGCAAAAAATAAACTTCAAAATGTTTGAAAGCGGTTTAGACCTAGCTCGGAGGCCAGTCCAAGCATCCACTTCTGGAATCTCCAACCACATCCACCCTCAAATTCCAAAGCGAATCCAAGACTGAAAGCAACACAAAATATAGGTCAAGGGCCTCCTTGCAACATATACCCGTATGTGCCAAAATGTCTGCAGACCAGTGATCTCAGAAACTTACACTACCGTCTGATAAGACTAGGGTACCGCCCTATTTATAGCCAAATGCGTCTGCCGACAGTGCGATGCGATAGCAAGGTGGCGGTCTTGTCTCCAAGGGATCAGCTGCGACAAGCTATCAACAAACCTCCAAAATAAAATCTCCTCCCGACAGAGGCGTAGGCAAGAGATCATCAAGTGTAGATATGAAGGAGGAGCATTCCCTCAGAAACAAGGATGCAGCCGGAAACACCAGAGCAAAACTTTGGCCTTTGCCCACAAAACGTTGCATCTGCTTTTAGAGCACTTTATCCTCCAGCATAATTGTCTCTCGCACCTCAGCGAATGATACCTTTTTATGCTCAGGAATCGAAAACGATAGGGTTTGGAGCAGATGCTGAACCCGAGATGCACCATGCTGTTCGATGGCTGCCGATGACTTTTCTTTAAGTTGCTGAACAAGCCGAGCCTTAACTGTATGTAGCATAAGACGTATACGGCCCTTAGATCTCTGATGTAGGAACCGTACCCATGCATGTCCTGTTCACACCGCAATAAAACAAACATGACTGAAGTGTTTTAAACCTTCGTCTACTTTGCCTCTCCATCGCTGGGATGGCACTCACCAACGAAACGGTCGTCTATCCAGATTTCTGTATGTATACCTCTGTTCTTAAGCCATGCAGAAAGACAAAAGCCAATGGATGAGTAAACACATGCACTGTTTTTAAAACCAAAGGGAAGAGTGGTGTCAGTGAAGTAAAAGCCCGCCCACTCGAAGCCGTAAAAAGTTCTGGACTCCTTGGTCAAGAAGATTTGCTTGTATCCCTGGCTGTCGTCGGTACTTGAGAAAAAAACGCCTTTGGTTATGGGTCTGACAACATTGCCTACAGGTACCACACTGGAGGGTGTGTCCTTGCGCTAAATATTAAGTCCCTTCATTGATAGAAGCAGACGCGGCTTCTTGGGTTCAACTGTCAAGGCATTCACACACTTCGGTGGCTGTACTCCCTTGACTCTACCCAAAACTTCTATAGAGCCCTCTATCCACCGCTTGGTGATTGTGTCTATGATAAAGGCGACATAATCTTGACAAATGGGCGCATTTAAAAATACCTTTCGGTGGGCAATTATAAACAGCAATTCCTGCCCCTGTATCGGCCATTAAACGGCTGGAAAAATATCATACAGACTAACTCCATGATGAAGCCAACCATGAACTTCGTCACTATTGGGTGACTCTGCTAATATATCGTCCCAAAACGCCAGGATCTTTGCTTAATGTGCCGGCTACAAAATAATTGGATCTCTGAATCCGAGCGCCTATAAATCTACCTGTAGTCTACTAGAGAGAACTTCAGGTGGGGTGGGTGTAAAAGGGACTGGCAAGCCACCTGGTTTGCCATTGAAAACTACCCACTGGGAGGTGCCTCGTTTCTGCTTCGCTGCGTGCGTAGCGATAGGATCAAAAGATTGATCAAAATCTCTCTCACACAGATGACTCTCCAGCATTTTCAAATACCACTGGTACTCAAATGTTTTTCCTTTACATCTTCGGCATACTCGAACTCGTCCACGTATTCTCTAAACACGGACATGACGAAGGCAACATTGCGATCATAGCTCGTCTCCATGCACGCTTGAGCAGCTGCAGGCGTCTTGGCTTGTGGACCTACAGAGCCGACTTGGGCTGCATACATGGAACAAACCATCGCATAATTCGTTGACGTGCTAACGGGGACCGCCGTTCGACCTTTCATAAACGCACAAACCACGGCATGTTATATGTATAATAACCCACTACAGAGACCCGTCCTCTGGTTTGTTTGTTTGTTTGTTTGTTTGTTCGTTGGGGTTGTTTGTTTGTTTGTTTTGTTTTGTTTTTTATTTTGTTTTTGTTTTTGTTTTTTTTAAAGCAAAACTTTGCGAACGGGGTACTTGAACTTTGGGATTCAGAGGCCCGACCTCTGGCACAAAGAGGCGCCCCTGGACCACATTAAAATAAGCGTGCCAGCGAAGGCCCATCAACATTCACATCTCGCCTCGTTAGCAGACAATTAAAGTAATTCAAAGCTGCAAATACATACATATATATACTCTCCAACAAAATAAACTGTGCATGATAAAAATTGCTAGATTTTTCAGCCATGGCAGGTAACTCGCTGGAATAAACTGTTAATGAAAGTCCATGAAATCTTTCAAATGGTTAACCGAACATGAAATGTACAAAATGTGTTCTTCGTGTTCTCAGAGGTTGCTGAAAACTGACTTGCCAATATTGAAGTCACAAAGTCAGTATCAAGTGCATCTTCGCCTCATGGAGCCAATAAACACGCGCATGAAAATCTTGTGGGATGTCATTCCACACCTGGACGAGATCTCTACCAAGCTGTTGCAGGTTTGTTGGCTGCTGAGGAAGATGACGTAATCGGCGCTCCATCTCATCCATCTCCATCTCAATCGGATTGAGATCTGGTGAGTTTGCTGGCCATGGCAGTACATCATTTCGCTCTCTCTGCCTTCTCACAAGTGCTGAAATGGTGTTTCGGTGACATTGAAAGTGTGCTGCAACCTCGCCTTGACTCATTCCGGCCCGCAACATTCCAATGGCCTGATGACGGTCAGCTAAGGACAGACGCGGCATGACGTTTTGAGTACTGGACACAATCTTGCAAAATGCTCTTCTGACTTTTGGGTAGTCCTTTTATACGGCTTTGTGGAATTATGTTACATAACAACCTGTAGGACCCCTATTGTGAAATCAACACCCAGGCATGCCTAAGTCCTGCACTATGCCATGAGCAGGTTTTGAGTGCATAACCTTTTTCTATCAATGTCAGAGAATATTGTCTGTGAATTTGGTGTTTATTTTCCACCTACTTGAAAAAATACAGCAATTTTTACCATGCACAGTTTCTTTTGTTGGAGAGTATATATATATATATATATATATATATATATATCTTGTTTTTTTTATATTTTATTTTATTTTATTTTTTTAATTCTTATAATGCGTACTTGTGAATGGCGGGCTTAGTAGCCCAAACTTAATAAAAGAGTCGTATGCATTTGTATACGTAAACAATATTTGGCTGTATACCTTGTATACCTGTCGAATGGCTGGGCCCCCGTCGCCACACGGGTGATACCTACAAAATACGAGCCCGAGGCTACTTGGCCTAATTCGCCATATTTATGGGCCTGGCAGATGTTTTACCAAAACTGAATAATATCTTATGACAAATAAAGCATTCAAGCAATTCGTACCTCAACTAAGGCGTAAATCATGTCCAGTCAGTCCGCAGCGCCCCCGATAATGAGGTCAAATGCCCAATTTTATCTGCACAGCTCATTGGCGTGAACGCGCCGCGAGAAAGTCCGGGATGTTCGCGATATTTCGTTGGCCTTATTTCGTTGCTCGCCAGCGTTTTTAACGAGTAGTTGGTGGCCAAGATGGCGGGGTAAGTTTGTAGAATAGTTCTTCCTCTTTCGATTGATGTATATTTTGTCACAATTTGGTTCATTGTTTAGTTGGTAATTGTGTAAATCTGAAGTGATGGGTCGTATCGTGGATTTTGAGGGGGTCAACTGGTTTGTGTTTCCTGACTGGACTAGACAAAACTTTGGAAAACAATAGCGTTTTTCCGATAGATGAAGACAAGTGCTTTTGTTTAACGTGCCATGTGGCTTGCTGGAAGGGTTTTTTCAATAGTTGTTGCGCTACGATTTTACCGCGAGATTTCACCCTTTTAGCAGTGCGATGTTACTGTGGCTGCACACGTACGTGTACACGTACGTGTGCACGCAGACATTGTAGAAATGCGCCTAAACACATTCATGACAGTCAACTCGACCGTTGGACCAACTCGTCCGTTGACCGACTCGACTTCAAAGTTGAGGGAAATTTGGGGAGTCGATCATGGCTTTAGACCTTAAGTGCAAAACATACGAGCCAGGCTGACAAATTGTTAAGTCTTTCTTCACACAATTTAAAAGAAATCTTAAATTTGTTTATCCCACTTATGTTTTTTCTTAAGGTATGCCTTTTAAGTTGGAATCAGGTCAAGTCGCCACCTTATGTACCCTTTCCAACTCGCCCCCTGACCGACTCGCCCCCTGATATCATCGATGCAGTGATTTACGCAGTTGCAATACCGTAACTACACTACTCAAAAGAATTAAAGGAACAAGAGAACATAATGTTTTTGTCATGATCTATATGGGCTACCGTTAGAACAAGAGGCATTAAAGTTTTGTAAAAATCATCCAGGTGTTGTCAATTGATTCTCAAACAATACTCAACAATGTATGGCAAAATTTATTGATGTGGTAGCCTGTTAACATGACTAAAACATGAATGAACAAAAATATGGACATAATCATCTGGCAGGTTATCATGACTATCCGTACATTGTCCACGTTTTGGCAAAGTAAACGTTAATTAATCATTGTAAAGTAACTGGTATGACCTCTACGTGCTTGTATGCACTCCTGACAGCGTCGAGGCATGCTTAAAATTAACTGTCTTGTGGAGTCTTGAGGAATGTTCTCCCACTCTTCAACCAAGGCCTCTCTGAGTGTCTGTACAGAGTCTGGAGCATGTTCTCGACCGGCAACACGTCTGCCAAGCATGTCCCATGCATGCTCTATAGGGTTTAGGTCAGGAGATCTTGCCGGCCAGGGCATCGTGCCGATTCCCTCATTCTCAAGAAAGTTCATGGACACTCGTGCAGTGTGTGCACGAGCGTTATCTTGCACCAGGATGAAATTTTCACCTACGGCAGCAGCATATGGCCTCGCAACAGGTTCCAGTATCTCATCTCGATACCTCAAACCTGTTAGTGCACCACCAGCTACCACGACGAGGTCCGTACGCCCCTCCAGGGAGATACCCGCCCACACCATAACTGATCCACCTCCAAAGTGGTCAAATTCGACAATGTTGCAGTTGAAATATCGTTCCCCCGACCGTCTCCAAACCCTTACACGTCTGTCATTGGTTGAAACAGTGAACCTGCTTTCATTTGAGAACAGTACTGGTGCCCACAGGTCCATCTGCCAAAATTGATGGTTTCTAGCAAAGTCCAGCCGGGCTCTGCGGTGTACTACGGACAAAATGGGGCATGTGGCTGGTCGTCTGGCTCTCATACCATCTTCATGCAGACGATTCCTGACTGTTTGATTGGAAACACGGACATCAGTTGCCCTGTGGAAGCTTGTGGCTAAGGATCTTGCAGTAGATCGTCGATTTCGACGTGCCAGGATCCACAGGTATCGGTCGTGGGGAGGGGTAGTCACACGTCTGCGACCTTGTCCTGGCCTCCTGGTGTACAGACCATCTTCCTGAAAACGTCTCCACAACCGGTTGATGACACTTACGGACACATTAAAATGTACAGCCACCGCACGCTGTGTATTGCCAAATTCAAGGAGCTGGACAGCTCTAGCAACCTCAGCTTCAGTTAACTGACGGCGAACACCAGTACTCAGTGTGGAGGGGCGCTATTTTTATTCGTTCAACGATAATTAAAGAGGAGATTTGGTCTGATTGTTATCGATTGATGATGTTCAAAAGTTATCCAACTAGCCTTGGGTCCCGGTGATTTAACTACAAAGTACGATTTCTTGATTTGACACGATTGAACAAAATCTATTCGAGGGTTCTTTGTTGGTCGAAAAATCGTTTATTGTCAGGCAGCTGCAAAGTGAAGCGGTGAAAGTTCCAACCGCACGACGATCGGGCACACGAGGAACAGCATGGAAAAGAACAAACAATACACCATAAGTTAAACATAACAGTCATAAAGTACACAATAAGACGAATACAAATATCAAGCTCTTACAAGTTAAAATTACGCAACTTGTTTCAACACCAACGCATGTGCGACTGATCTGGAGTCTACAACACAAGCAGGGCTAGTGCGTGAGCACACGCACAAATTGTTATAGTACTTCTATGCACTAGACTAGCAGAGTCTATTTAAGTTCTAGAACTGATATACTCAAAATCAAGGAAACCTGTCAGTACACAACTGGTACATGTTTTCCTTAAAACTCATCACCAAACTGTCGTATGACCCAAATTTAGTGACAAAGTTCTCTTGTTATACCTTTAAACCAAACTCGAAAAGCAATAGCACCTCGTGCAGTGCAATCGCACAAATTACAGTTGGTAATCCTCAAATTTACGGGGTAAATACAGTATATAGTATGTGTCAAAGTCTGCCAAAACCAATGGAATTTGCTCACTAAAATCCTGCAGGTTTTGGGTAAATGTGCAAATAATCCTTTTAAACCCAAATGCATGTCCAATCTGGGACACAATATGCACTTATTATAGTTCCTTAACAATATAAATGCACAACACTACAACCTAAAAATAATGTTTCATTTATCATGTACCAGTCATTTAAGGGTCTGGTCACATGAGGGCGCTATTCATCTCTAACGGTGCATCAGGATAGAACTAATATGGGGGGTAGCTCCATAAAACTCTCCCATGACCAATTGCTCCTCAAAAGGTACATGTGTACTTGTATAAATGACTCTGAATCAAATTTAACAAGCACAGGCTCTATCTTAAACCAAAAATAGGCCGCAAGAATGGAAACGGGCCGCATAGCCACGCCCACCGGGCCGTATTCATTTGCGTAGGTCGCCATCTTAGCTTTTTGAGCGACACAAAATTACGCTAGAAAACACCTTTTTAAAACGCCACAAATAATGCAACATACTCAATATGGACTCTGAAAGCCCAACGGTCACTCTAGTTAATAGAAAACCCAATATTTAAGGTTTAACAAGCGAGAAATGTACCTGCAAAGTAGAGCGGTGAAAGTTCCAACCGCACGACGATCGGGCACACGAGGAACAGCCCAGCCGTCGCGTGGTGGCGCTATCACTACTCCACGGTCAAGCAGGGAGCACTTTACGGGCTCCACAATCTTCCAAAACCAATATGTCGTCGCCCCGACGACTAAATTCCTAGAAACACGTACTATAAGGCAACAATTTTAAAAAGGCAACATTCAACAAGTAAAATCTGCAAAACACCAACTAGATGTACGTGAAAGTTTTATGCAATATTGGGATTCGTTCTCCAACCCAGGGGATCCTAGTCTGAATCAGACGAGGTGTCAGTATTCTGCTCAGGAGTTACCATCTGCTTGACCTGGTTCAGTAGCCTAAGTACACTGGACTGAAATCGTTCTGGGGGCTTTCCCTTAGTCGTGCGCTTCGAGCGGCGAACAGGTCGCAGAGGCTCAGAAATCCCGTCATCTGTCGTGGGAGGCTCAGTCCCTCTGCAGATCATGTTAGCCTGGGGCTCCTGGGTATCTGGCGTAGGCGTAACATCTATATTGGCGTCAATAAGTACTCTATCCTCTAGGATCGATTGAGATAGGGTACCCGAATCCGAAGTATCTGCTGCAGACTGGCTCGGTTCAGAGACAGGTGCACTTGATTCAGTCTTTAGGGTGGGGGGGTGAGGTATCTTGGAGCGTTGCTGGGATGGGCTTAGGTGCCGAGGCATGTGCATCACTCGACGGAACACTATCTTCAACATCGGGTGGTGGCTCAACTGTCGGTGACCAAGTGATGACCTTGCCAACATTGGTGTCGCTGCTCGATGAATAATGGGAGGGGTCAGTGGCAGAGGAGTCAGAGCTTGGTGACTCAGAACGTTCGGGGTGAACATCCCAGGGGCAGTGCTTCAACTCTGCACGATGAAGAACTTTCTCTCGCCCAGATGAGTTGCGGACAATGTATACAGGGTGGCCTTCAAAGGGGCGCCCGGTCACCATATATGGCTCGCTTTCCCAAAAGTCCTGGATCTTAGCTCTACCCCTCTGGGTACGGTCACGGACAAGCACATGTTCGCCTCTGTTTAGTGGTCGTTCAAAAATGTCCCGGTCATGGTAGGTCTTCCTAGCTGCTGCACATTTGTCAATATTAGACGTCGCGATCTTTCGAGCATGTTCCATCTGCTTACAGTGCCTCTGGACGTAAGCGTGAGGGGTACTCCCGCATACCTGTGGGAAATCAACGCCCAAGAGCAGGTGCTGTAGAAGACGAGAAGTCCTTCCGAACATGAGGTACGCCGGCTCATAACCAGTACTCGAATGTGATGTATTGTTGTACAGAGCCACAAGATGGGGGAGACTATCAGTCCACCTAGACTTCTTCTCTGCTGGGAGTGTCTTCAGGAGGTTATGAAGGGTCCTATTAAACCGTTCACATTGGCCGTTTCCTTGCGGCCGGTACGGGGTGGTGTGTGAGCGGCTGACCCCATAGAGGGAGCAAAGTTCATGTACCACTTTGGCTTCGAAGCATTTCCCATTGTCTGAGTGGATTCGGAGAGGTGCCCCAAACGGGTTGATTACGTGCTTTACCAGGACCTTCGCAACTGTTTCAGCCTTTTGATTTATAGTAGGAACAGCCCATACAAACTTGCTGAACACGTCTGTAATTACCAACACATTCTCATACCCATCGGAAGATGGCTCCAGGGTGAAGTCTATTGCAAGTACTTCCATGGGTGCGGTGGCTCGCAGGGTGCCCAGAGGGGGCCGTGTGTGTCGATTTGGCGGCTTAGCAATCCCACATCTTTTGCACTGCTGGCACCAGGATTTAACCTCAGTCTCCATCCGAAGCCAGAAAAAGAGAGGGCGGATCAACTGCTGGGTCCGTTTGGTACCAAAGTGCCCTCCGTTGTCATGCAGGTATATTAGTACCGTCTTCGTAAGCTCCGCTGGAACAACCAAGCGTTCTCCTTGGACCCCATCGGGAAAGGTCCAACGACGGAAAAGAACTCCATCCCTGAAATACAGTTGACTGCGATGCTTCAGAATTTTGTCAACATCCCTCATTCTTGTTGCTCTTTCTTCCTTGGACGGCTTCTTTCCCCCTTCCAGGTATGAGATAACCTTGCTCAGAATGACATCGGCTCTCTGATACTGTCGCAACTGAGGAGCTGTAAACCCCGGTAAGGAGCAACTACCCTTGCAATCAGACACTTGGATGTGATAACACAGTGCGGGTGGTACGTCAGTGCCCTCTGGCTCAGGATCAACGATCCCTGCGATTGCAGCAGAAGTCATGTCTATGTCGCCTCCAGTAGCTTCATCCTGGGAATTAATCGGGTATTGGGCTGGCAGTCTAGAAAGGGCATCCGCTGCCTGGTTAACCTTCCCTGGCCGGTACTCCAATTGGTAATTGAAAGACGAGAGTTGCTGTACCCATCTGAGTTCCGTGACGCTTAGGTTAGCGGTGTCGATATACTTCAAAGGGTTGTGGTCGGTGTAGACTATGCATTGGTTTCCCAGAAGATAGTCATGAAACGCCTGACACATCGCCCACTTAATGGCCAATAGTTCTAGTTTGAAGGCAAAGTAATTTCGATCTTGTCGCTCGACCCTTCTCAACGATCGTGATGCATAGGCTATTACAGCCTTGGTCCCATCTGCGAGTCTCTGGGATAGCACAGCACCCAGACCAGAGGTGCTTGCGTCTGTCTCCACGACAAACGGCAACGAGAAATCTGCAAATTGCAGCACCGGCGCTTGGATCAACTTCTGCTTGAGGGTCACAAATGCTTCCCGGGCCTTCTCGTCTAACTCTACCCTAGCCTCTCCTGCCTTACCTCCTCTCTTACCCCGAGGGCCCTGCAAGTAAACATAAAGAGGGGATGCCACTTCGGAGAACCTCTGGATGAACTTCCGGAAGAACCCCATGAAACCCAGGAATGACCGCAGTTGTTTTACCGTCCGGGGCTCTGGCCAATCTTTCACAATTATCACTTTGTCAGGGTCTGGCTTGACACCCTCACCAGCAATCACCAAGTGTCCCAAGTATTTGACAACTGGCTTGAAGAACCCACATTTCTGGGGCTTTAACTTTAGCCCGAACTGCTGGAGTCGAGAGAACACAAACTCCAAGCGTTTCAAGTGCTCATCGAACGTGCTGGAGTAGACGATCACATCATCTAAATATATGAGAAGACTCTCGAGGGCCTGGTCACCGAGGCAGCGCTGCATAACTCTCTGAAATGTGGCCGGACTGTTGCATAAGCCGAAGGGTAAGCGAGTGTACTCCCACAACCCGAAGGGGGTCACGAAGGCTGTTTTTTCCATATCCTGCTCCGACATTGCAACTTGGTAGTATCCAGAAGTTAGATCCAATACGCTAAAATACTTAGAGCCCCCAAGTGCCTGCAGAGACTCGTCGATGCGGGGAAGAGGGAATGAACTTTTCCTCGTCACAGAGTTTAACCGACGGTAGTCCACACACAAGCGAATGGATTGATCTCGTTTTCTGACGACCACAATCGGGGATGCCCATGGGCTGTCGCTCTCTCTAATTATGCCAGCGTCTAACAATTCTTGAATGTGTTGTCTCACCTCACGATGTTGGGATGGAGGGAGAGAACGGTAGCGTTGTTTGATAGGGGCTGAGTCTCCGGTTTCTATGGTGTGCTTAACTTCATCGAAGTACCCGAGATATCTGTCATGTCGGGAGAACAGACAGCTGTATTTTTGCAGCAAAATCCCAAACTGCGATCTCTGCTCCTGGGTGAGCCCTTCTCCCATGTCAACCATATCTAGGAGATCATCCTCGCCTGCCCCATCAGCTGTAACTGTAGAAACCTGCACGAAGGTCTCTTGAGGAACCTTGTCTTCAATTTGTTCATCCACTTCATTTGCATGCACCTCCTCCGGGTGATACAGCGTCCCAATACAAGTGTGTGGCGGTAGGCTCATGTCGTGGTCTGTACCATTCGTCAGCGCAACCGCAAACTTGCCATCCTTTACCCTAACCAGGGAACTCTTAAGTCCGATCTCCGATGGCAGACTACAGCTTTCATCCGGTTCTAGGACAGCGCAGTACTCCATGTGGTCTGGGCCAGGTCGAGCTGATGCTTGAAAAATCACTACTTCTCTGGCGGGCACTGCAAGCGGGGCTTCACGGGGCAGGTATGCATGGCTAATGGGCCGCGTGTTTGTATGGAACTGGACACGTTTTTCGGTTGCCATCATCGCCTGATGCCAAATCTGTTCTGAGTCGCCAGTCTGTAGGCGCTTAAAATGCTCATTCGCGGGTAGTGCAATTAGAGCAGACCAGCACTGGGATAGTACATTCATACCTAGGATGCCCTGGGTCGGGGGGGAGGGGGGGGGGGGGGGGGGGGGGGGGCACTGAATTGTTCGCCTCCCGGAGAACGAGAACCACACTATTAGGTACGATTATGCCTAAGGCCCTTACATCTACTTCAAAGTACCCTAGATAAGGAAGCTCAACACCATTCGCAGCGCGGAGCTGAAAATTGTTTAAATCTTTAAGTTTATAACCTCTTTCCCTGAAAAAGGATTGGTAACAACTCTCCGTAATTGTCGTTACCATAGAACCAGTGTCCAGTAAGCAGTCCACTTGCGTCTCATCAAAGAGTACTGTGACTGCATAGCAGTCGGCTACCAGCCGTGATTTGGGGGATTTGGAGCCATCGGGTTTCCCTCGGGTTGTTTGGCTCCCAACAACCCAGGGGGAGCGTTTCCCGGCATCTGTTGTTCACCACGAACAGTGGGAGGAGGCGCAGATCTATTTCCGTCCCTGCGGGGAGACTGGTACACTGGTTGAGGGCAACGAGCCCCATTCTGCTGACGGGGCCTTGGGCACTCTCTTGCAAAATGTCCTTCTTCGTTACAGTTGTAACAGCGGAAGGTCGTGGGCATCGGACGGTTACGTGAGGCAATGGTCGGTGGCTGAAGGGTTTGTAAGGTCCGGAGGACCAGTTCCATTTGCTGGCTCAGTCGGTCCATTGCGTCTTCTTTACCTTGCATTGTGGCAACTACTGGACGCCGGTGCACTGGAAGGGGCCCCTGCTCCCTCTCAGCACGTTTCAGTGCCCAATCTTTCAAGTCCACGAAGGAAATATCAGGGCGACGATCCAGCAGGTCGCGAGCCGAGATGCGCAAGTTCTCCAGTCCCAGCCCGTCCACGAACTGTTCTCGAATGATTCGGTCTGGTTCCGTGAAGAGGTGTGGGTTCTTTTTCTGCACACGAAGGAAAATCTGCTGTAGGACAACGGCAAAATCTCTCACAGTCTCACCAGGCTCCTGTCGGCGTTCTAAAAATTGCCGTTGCAACTCGCTGCTGGTCGATGTTTCCCCATAAGAGGTCTGAAGGAATGTCAAGACACCCTCGATGTCAGAGCCAGATGTAAACAGCGCTTTGGCCTCAATCCTGGGGCTGCCACGGAGAGCGTCCAGGAGGAATTGGCTTTTTTGGTCTTCCGGTACGCCGTAACGTTTTATGGCATGCTTCATGGATGTGACAAATTCATCGATGGGGACCTTGCCAGCACCCTCTTCTTTTCCGTTGAATACAGGTATTTTGCGTTCGGGTGCCATAACTATGGTTGGGGCTACTGAAGTGGGGATAGCACTAGTCACAGGCTTCTGCGGGCACACAACCTCGTATGTGGTCTCCCCCCTCCACCCATCGGCCGGGGGTAACACGTTCCCGCCCACTATAGCCAATACGATGTCCTCATTGTCTATGTGCTCCAGTAGACCGGTAGCTTCTGGCCAGTAGCTGTGGAGTGTCGACAGAGGCAATTTCCCCTCCACCAGACTAAACCGTAGGGATTTAGTGTCCTTCGATGCTTTAACTCGTATGGTGGTAGCCATTGTCACATTACATTAGTCTCGACGCAAAGTAGTGACTTCGTATTTGCTGCCCGACTCACAACCAATCCCACTTCTGACACATGTGGAGGGGCGCTATTTTTATTCGTTCAACGATAATTAAAGAGGAGATTTGGTCTGATTGTTATCGATTGATGATGTTCAAAAGTTATCCAACTAGCCTTGGGTCCCGGTGATTTAACTACAAAGTACGATTTCTTGATTTGACACGATTGAACAAAATCTATTCGAGGGTTCTTTGTTGGCCGAAAAATCGTTTATTGTCAGGCAGCTGCAAAGTGGAGCGGTGAAAGTTCCAACCGCACGACGATCGGGCACACGAGGAACAGCATGGAAAAGAACAAACAATACACCATAAGTTAAACATAACAGTCATAAAGTACACAATAAGACGAATACAAATATCAAGCTCTTACAAGTTAAAATTACGCAACTTGTTTCAACACCAACGCATGTGCGACTGATCTGGAGTCTACAACACAAGCAGGGGTAGTGCGTGAGCACACGCACAAATTGTTATAGTACTTCTATGCACTAGACTAGCAGAGTCTATTTAAGTTCTAGAACTGATATACTCAAAATCAAGGAAACCTATCAGTACACAACTGGTACATGTTTTCCTTAAAACTCATCACCAAACTGTCGTATGACCCAAATTTAGTGACAAAGTTCTCTTGTTATACCTTTAAACCAAACTCGAAAAGCAATAGCACCTCGTGCAGTGCAATCGCACAAATTACAGTTGGTAATCCTCAAATTTACGGGGTAAATACAGTATATAGTATGTGTCAAAGTCTGCCAAAACCAATGGAATTTGCTCACTAAAATCCTGCAGGTTTTGGGTAAATGTGCAAATAATCCTTTTAAACCCAAATGCATGTCCAATCTGGGACACTATATGCACTTATTATAGTTCCTTAACAATATAAATGCACAACACTACAACCTAAAAATAATGTTTCATTTATCATGTACCAGTCATTTAAGGGTCTGGTCACATGAGGGCGCTATTCATCTCTAACGGTGCATCAGGATAGAACTGATATGGGGGGTAGCTCCATAAAACTCTCCCATGACCAATTGCTCCTCAAAAGGTACTTGTATAAATGACTCTGAGTGAAATTTAACAAGCACAGGCTCTATCTTAAACCAAAAATAGGCCGCAAGAATGGAAACGGGCCGCATAGCCACGCCCACCGGGCCGTATTCATTTGCGTAGGTCGCCATCTTAGCTTTTTGAGCGACACAAAATTACGCTAGAAAACACCTTTTCAAAACGCCACAAATAATGCAACATACTCAATATGGACTCTGAAAGCCCAACGGTCACTCTAGTTAATAGAAAACCCAATATTTAAGGTTTAACAAGCGAGAAATGTACCTGCAAAGTGGAGCGGTGAAAGTTCCAACCGCACGACGATCGGGCACACGAGGAACAGCCCAGCCGTCGCGTGGTGGCGCTATCACTACTCCACGGTCAAGCAGGGAGCACTTTACGGGCTCCACATCAGTCCCAGCAGACAGACAACAAACAACAGAATTGGAAGAACCTTCATTTTGTTGCAAGAAGTGATAACAACTAGTGATGACAAGTGTACCAATACCAACACCTTATACAGGGTAAAACAACACGCCTGTGGACACCCCTGTGTCCACGTGTTAGAAGACACGCATGATTTCACCAACATTGTTGAGTATTGGTTGAGAATCAATTGACAACACCTGGATGATTTTCACATAACTTTAATGCCTTTTGTTCTAACGGTAGCCCATATAGACCATGACAAAAACATTATGTTCTCTTGTTCCTTTAATTCTTTTGAGTAGTGTATATGCATTTTTTATGGTTACTGTAACTATATATAGCCACTGCGATTTGTTAAGTGTTTCCTCAGGAAATGTTAAATTTTTCCCACTCAAAATGTGGGTTAAACCTGCACGGCACAACACCCCCTCCCCCTCCCCTTGATGTTATTATTAGTGCTCACTAATTTTGTTTTCGTTCTGCTTCGCTTTGCTCATACGAACGAAAAGCAGTTTCATTCTAAACCAACTACCTCAATAAAGACAAAAACAATAAGTACTTGGTTTTAAGTAATTTATTAATACAGCATGGGATGGTGTCTGTGTTCGGATGCCAACTACCCTTACAACACTTTTTGTTGATAACAAAATTAACTATATTTACACCATAATCAGAACGCATATCGCAAAATTTCAATGAAATATAATTATATGATATTAGGCAAAATCACGTTCGAAGATTTAGAACGGTAATCTCTCCAGGAACGTGGCAAGGCTTTCGGTATCAGTCCATGCGGCAAAGCTACAGGCACTCGGAGGCCACGAAAAACCCCCTTTTTTTCTGATTGAGGAGGAAACGTGGGTGCATCCTAGGATACCAAAAGAGAGTGCACTCCCTTGTTCATTGTCCCATTACCTGGATTGTTTACCGAGGTGCCTGAATTGGTTTCTTTGCGAGAAGATCTCAGTTTAAATGAAACAAAAAGAAATACATCTTGTAATAAGTATAATCAAAGTAAAGGTTACTCGCTTCCCTCTAAAACCAAACAGTTAGTCCTCAACTGAGTGAGCTCAAGACATTCATGTCATATAATTAAAGAAAGTGAATGAGTTATTCTGATAATAGTTAATTATACGTGGTATGAACTCATGTACATGTATTAATTTCTGTATAAACAACCTTCAGGCTCTTCGGACATTGAGACAATTGTATTAGCACAATTATGCGAATGCATATTGGGATTAAAATTGTTTGAAAGAATAATCATCAATAAAGTATTATAAAGCATAATGCAATTATTGCAACTGGCATATTTGCAAGGAACTACAGTGAAGTATATCTAGACACAAACCGATATTCAATGTAAAATAAGATCATGCGTATTGAAATCAAATTTGCTTATTGATTGAAAGAATTATTATTGAAGTACACAGGTATTATTACAGAGCGAGTGAGTGGTCTTAAAGGGCGATCACTTATTTGCAACATGTTGATGTCACTGCAAATGAACCTTAGTGAACAAATCTAGACTTTAAACAGCGTTAAATGGAATTGTAGCTCTAATGTACCATACATAAAACCCTGTAGCCCTCCAGGCTCTTCGGATTATCTGTCCGGTTTCAATCCAGTCTAGTTTTGAAAACTGTAGCCCTCCAGGCTCCTCGGATTTATTATTATTATTATTATTATTATTATTATTTTTTTTTTCACATAGTGACCAATGTCCATGTAAAGTTTGAAGTCAATCATGAATGTGCAAGTGCCCAAAAAAGCGTCTGAAAAAAGTGGAAGAAGAAAAAGAAAAAAAAGAAAAAAAAAAAATAATCTTAACGAAAACAAAGGCTGTTCCGACCGTATCGGAACAGCCAAAAATAAAAACTAGACCTGTGTTCGTTCTTGACAACGAACACATGGCCGTTCCCCTCCTTTTTATAAACATATGTGGTGTTCGGGATGACCTTTGTCAGCGCCTCGGAATATGTTTACATAGATAGATGGCGCTTTACAAATGCTTGTATTATTATTATTTTTATTTTTATTTTTTATTTTTTATTTTTTATTTTTTTTCCGTTCTCAGTGGGGCTACGAGGCCCCTTTTATTCAATTACTTAAACAATTAATGGACATAACAACATACAAACAAAAACAGGTTTACATAAATAATACAAATAAAAGGCACATGAAAAAAAATCATGGCTGTCTTTGACACTTACAAAAATTACATTGCCACTTAAAAGGAAAACTTTAGCTTGCCATTCTTAAGAGAACATAAGGCCGAGTTTCGAGTGTATATTGTTTCAAAAACCTTTTCCTTCAATCTATACATTTCTAATACAAGGAATTTTCTTAAATTCTTTTTATACTGTTGCAAGACGTTAATATTCATTTTTGTTTGCGACATTGACAATTCACATCTTATACTCCAAATGGTACTGATAAGTTTCACTATTAGAGCTAGACCAACACCGTTTTTAACATTCAGCCCCAACAATCTGTTACAATCAGACAGATTGTAGTACAAGATTCCCAGATATTTCCCAATGACATTTTCTACGAAAAACCACGCATCATATGTAAGTTCACAACTACTAAAAAGATGTTCAACAGTTTCTTTGCATTTGGTACACATAAGACAATAATTATCATCCGTGATTCCATATTTGTGCAATTTATCTTTTGTTGGAAGAATTCTATGTTTTAATTTGAACCACAAATCTTTGTCAGCTGCTTGTACTAAGAAACCACCATCATTTAACCATAATCTACCATCTAAGTCCGTCAGATTAAAATAATTTTTCCAATAACCCTCAATTCCTGAAGGACTCGCTTTCTTATTTACCAAAAAGGTATATACAGTTTTAACACTCATCATGGTCGTGTAAATTTCATCACCTTCAGAATTTAAACTAATTTTATTCAAAAAGTGATTAGCTGGTCCCTCTCTACTCTCTTTAACATAATCATTACAAATTTTCGCCCTTAGATTGCTTACAATTCTTCCTGAATTTATGGGCAAAATATTACGATTAGCCAATTCCATGTAATCCAGAATCCGGTTCCCTTTCAGGACATGTTTAAGTCTCGTCATACCGAAATTTTTCAAAATCTTTGTATCCAATCCCTGATTATTACCCAGCGTAATGACATTATTTTTCCAGAGGGGTAATTCTTTAGTCTCGTTAATACATGAAAAATCTTCAAGTTTTCCACCCACTTCAGCAAAGGTAAAAATTAACTTCTTATATACAGGTGGTGTACTGCTAGTACTTACTTTAGGATTAACAAAAACATACCATCCAAGATTATCAATTCCACTTGCCTTATGAACAAAAAACTCAAAAAAACATTTCCACTTGCCAGACCCCTCCTGAAATCGTTTCAGAGTATTCATATTAAGCGCTTGAATTTTTAAACGTATGTCGACTACTGCCACACCTCCTATATTTTTTGAACCTATCATAGTATCCCGTTTTATTTTATCCGGTTTATTCCCCCAGACAAATGACCACTTAATTTTCTCCATTTGATCGATATATTCATCTGGGCAATGAACTATGGATCCATGGTAAGACAAACCCGCTCCAATATAACTATTAATAACAATCGCTTTGCCCTTCATTGTTAAATCTCTCATTTTCCATTTATCCAAAACATTCTTCATTTTCACGATTCTGGGTTCCCAATTTCTTTGCGTTGTGTCCACATTTCCAAAATAAATTCCCAAGATTTTAATACAATCATTTACCCACGTAAACCCTCCAGGTGTATCGGATCGATCTGTCCATTTCCCTACCCACAATCCAGTTGACTTTTGAACATTGATCTTTGAACCCGAACCTTTACTGTAAGTATCAAAAATTCCTTCCAAGGCTTCAAATTCTTCGTTCGCACTAACAAAAATCGTCGCATCGTCAGCATGTTGAACAAGCTTTAAAGTGTCGCCATTTGGTAAGTGTATCCCTCTCATTATCTTATTATTCCTAATTAAACATGCCAGTCCTTCAGCGCAAATCGTATATAGTAAGGGCGATAGAGGGCAGCCTTGTCTTATGCCTCTATATACTTTAAAGGGTTCTGTAACGAAATTGTTTACTATAACTGAACTAACAGGATCATTATATAATATCTTAACCCATTTAATTAAATTATGAGGAATTCCCATTTTTACCATAACACTAAACATGTAAGTCCATTCAATTCTATCGAAGGCCTTCTCTTGGTCTACGCTAAGTAGAGCACCTTTTTTGTTTTCACCGTTAACATAGAAAATAGCGTCCCTCAAAATCATCAGATTGTCTTTAATATTTCTCCCTTGAACCCCACAAGTTTGCTCCTCCCCGATTATCATTGGCATAAGTTTTTTTAAACGATTAGTGATAACTTTTGATATTATTTTATAGTCGGTGTTTAATAGACTGATAGGTCTCCAATTTTTTAAATTGCTCCTTTCCCCTCTATTCTTATAAATCAGTCGTATGAGAGCAACATACATTGAATCAGGAAGTACTCCACTCGTTTTACATTCATTAACTAACTTAAGAAAATCATCTTTTATAATATGCCAAAACTGCTGATAGAATTAAAAGTAAAGACCAGGTGACTTTCCCTTACTCATTTGACAAATAGCTTGGTAAATTTCTTCTTCATTAAAATCCTCCTCCATACTTTGCATAATATCCTCCTCGAAAAATGTACCTTTAATTTCATTCAATATATTCTGAAAATCATCTTCCTTTAAATTCTGTGACGTATAGAGCTCTTTATAAAAATCGTTAACACATTTACATAGAGAAATGGGGTCGCCACAGATTTTACCATTTTTATCTTCGATGTTTTTGAGAACATTATCATTACTTCTAATATTCTCCATAGTAAGAAAAAACTTGGTCGGCTTTTCGCCTGTCATTTTTTTGGTATGCATCCTGATCCTGGACTTTTCCCAATCTTTAACTTCCTCAGCTTTTATTTTTTTCTGAACTTCCTTGATAGCCTCTGGATTAGTAGTACCGGCTTGTAACATAGTCTGCAATTGTTTTTGTAAAAGAGCCTTATATTTACCGGTTTTATAATATTTTTCGCTACTGTACTCTCTCAGGATTTCCTTAACTTTGGCCTTTCCCATATCCCACCAACCTCGGACATGCGCATAACGACCTTTTTTTGTTTTCCAAAAATCCCAAAAGATCTTAACACGACTCTGGCAATCATCGTCATCCAAAATATCATTACTCAAAACCCACCGCCCAGGTCCCCGTGCAACCTCATTACTAGTTATACGATAACTTAAAGCAAAATGGTCGGCAAAACCCACAGCAATCACATTTGCATATGAAACATAAGAGAAGAGGTTCCCAGAAATTAAAGCATAATCAATTCTGCTGCATTTTTTAGTGGCATTGTGATAAAAGGTAAAACCGTCTTGATTCGGATATAGTCTCCTCCATACATCTAACATATCGTTATCAAAGATAAAATTCCGAAGTTCCCTCGTGCTATTATCATAATGATAATTGTTATCAAGTTGGCAATTGAAGTCACCGTTAATAATCCAATTACCCTTTACCTCTAAAAAGTTCGACAGAGATTTAAACAATTGTTTCCTAACCGTCATAATATTAGGAGCATACACACATCCAAAACTAAGAGTGATGTTATCCCAGACAACATCCGCCATGACAATACGACCATCACCATCACTTTTTTGATTAAGAAATTTAATTCCACTCTTTTGTGATGCTAAAATAGCAACACCTTTTGAGTTCCTTTCCCCATGACTGAATACGATTTCTCCTCCCCACTGCTTCCTCCATATGTTTTCATCCCCAACAATGCTGTGAGTTTCTTGGAGACAAACAATGTTAAATTTTTCTCTCAAGTGATTAAAAAGAATGTCCCTTTTCTTATCGTCTCTAAGCCCATTGACGTTAAGAGTTGCTAATTTTAGCATCACAAAAAGTAAGATTACAATACCCCTCATGAGTTAAATTCAAAGGAAACATAAATTAGTTTGTATTTTCGCGTTGACGTGCACCGCGACCGCGTCCTATATATGGTTGAACTCGTCTGCTGGTAAGAGTCTGGGATCCCGACCCCCTCTTCTTCCTATAGTGTATAGAACCCCGTCTAAAATATGGCACGTAGTCGGGGTCTGGTTCCTGTGAGTCCATGGTTTCTCCTTCCCCTGTGTCTTTTTCCTCACTACCTTTCGTTTGTTCATTTGCGTTCTTTTGCGTTTGTGTGTTTGTGCGGTTCTCATCGACAACCTGTGCCCAACTCTTGGTTCCTTTGGATGTGCTGGGTTGGTCCTCCGTACTATTTCCCGTGGGTTCTCCTTTGTCCTCATTATTATTATTATCGCTAGGTCTCGTGTCGTTTCGATTTTCCTCGGCTGTGTTCGTTTTGGTTCCTTCCTGGTCTCGATTCCCTCGTTCTTGTGACGCGGAGTTGCTCTGGCTTGTTGTCCCTTTGTGTGGATTCGCTTGTTTCTTTTTTGCTCGTCCCTTTGTCTTCTCTCCCACCATTTCACTCTTCTTTGTTTGTGCATTGTTATCCCGCGTCTTTTCTTCTTCTTCCGCATCCTCAAAATCACTCTGTGAAGCCCCTTCGTGTCTCTTCTTTTCGTCTCGTCCCGCCGTCTCCTCTTCTTTCTTTTCACTCTCCTTTGTTTGTGCATTGTTGTCCCGTGTCTTGTCCTTGTCTTATGCAGCCTCTTCTCGGTGTGGAACTCCTTCTTGTTTTTGGTCGTCATCCTCGTCTATTCCTTCCACATCTACCTCTGATCCTTCATCTGTGTCCGCAATGTCACTGTCGTCTTCTTCTTCTTCTTCTGACGTGTCGTAGTTGAATGTATTCTGGGTTTTCTGCGCGTTTTCGTATCTTGCATGTTCATCCGCTCTATGGCCGCGCTGTCCGCATCTGAAACACTTCCCTCTCGAATCACAATCCCGCGCCAGGTGCCCCGGTCTACTGCAAAGTCTGCACGTCTTTATCTGTCCTTTATGCCTCACGGGTAAATTAAAATTCCCAACTCTAACAAAGCTGGGAATTAACTTTTTGATGTTTTTGACAAGTAGACTCCGGACGCCAGTCTCCACCGTATCATCGAAAGCGTACGTTTGATGGCGTATGTTAGCTACTGTACCGTACTGCGACAATGCTGCCATTACAGTCTGATCGGCCATTTCATACGGTGCCATTACATATACTACTGCCGAGTTCTGCACGTTCACTCTTTCACATGGAATTACAATACCGCCGGTTTTAATACTACTGGCCGCGATTCTTTCACAGCTGACCTCACTATCAAGCGTGACATTGTACCACCCTGTGGCTAACTCAGCTATTCATTTTGTTCTCCCTTCAGTGCCCAGCTCTTAGTTCGTTGCGAGATAGACCTCGTGTGGCGTTACTGCAAAATCTCTTGGGCGGAACCGAATTGTGTTCTCTCGTCTCAATTCATGTCTGTACAGTCTGTACTCCATGTTGTTTATTGCAGCGTGACGGGCAAAAATGGCGTCGGCGTGATTTCGCCAAGCCTGCCCCCGAAAACTTCCACCTAAAATATGTCCCTTTAGCGACGATTACTTCGCTCGAAAAAAGCAAATAGTCAACCAAAACTAAAACAGAACGTACCCTCAGCACAAAAACAATCAGAATCGATCCCAAAGCACGGATTTTGGAGGCTTTTTCTGGAGCCGATGTACAGACGGTGTTCGCGACTTATTATTATTATTATTATTATTATTATTATTATTATTATTATTTTTTTGTCCGGCTCTAATTCATTATACTGACCAACAAGCAATGGTTTTCTCTTTTTTAACATACATATTCCTCTGTACTTGTTTACCCAATTTCCCAGGAAAACAGCAATCGAAGAATTACAGAGCATACAGTCACTGCACGAGTGTCTCTGAAAGAAATAAAAGATATAGGATATGAATTCCAAGTCGTAATATTAATTTTCAATGTATTTGCAAGGGATTTTGATATATTTAAGCAGGAATGTGTCTTTTTATTAATTTTTTTTTGGGCATTATCTGTTCTCTGGTTATTTCTCTCTTAGCCAAATGCGAAGGCTTGAATTCAAGTCTCATGACCGCGTACTGTGGAGACCGTATAAGCGTTTGGAGTACATGTACCTAGGTTCGAGCCCCACTTCGACCAACGTGTCTGTGTCCCTGGGCAGGGCACTTTATCCCAGTTGCCTCGTCAACCCAAGCGATATATGGGAAGCTGTTAAGGGGAATGCCACAATCTAACTGCTGATAGGGTTGTGCGTCTGACCAGCAGCCACCTAGTTGAAGCGAAATGGTTCTGGTGATTCCCTGATGGCATCGGTAATAATGGTAACAGCGCCTTGAGCACCCTGCAGGGTGGATATGTGCGTTATACCAATCTAATCATTATTATTATTATCTAATAACGAATCACGACAGCTATTATGTAGCTCATAATAGGCTTATGTCACCTTTGGCTTGGATAATATGACAAGAGCTTAAAATGAAAGTCTAAAAACGCATCGTTCTATATAGGCTACTTTCTTTGGGATTTAAATTAGACAGTAGTCATTTGTTTTTGGCTAAAATTGCTTTTAAATTACCAGATTACAGCCGTCCGGAAAAGTGTCTGTTTTGGACCTGGGAGAAAATTGGATAAACCGGTTTGATCAGGTAATATTGAAGTGACATTCTTTCGACCGAGCTATCCCGCTATGTCTAAAAAATAGGGAACGTAATAGGCAGCCCCTTAAGACTTATGTCACAATCTGAAGTTAGCAAACGTGTCTATAACTCCCCAGGGTGTATGTAACATTATTTATTCTGGAGGGTTGAATAGTGTTAGGGCTAATCAAGAGTCAATTATCTTGTATTAATTAAACTAGCAAAACAGTCTATACGTAAAAGTTCCCATAATTTATCAATAAAAGAACCATTCTCGAGATTTCATCCATCCATCACTAAGGTCAATCAGTGTGCTTACCAAATCCCGTTCATTCAAGGTTTTATGCATCTTTCGTACTTCTATAGACCAAATGAATCCTTGTATCAGTATCTAAACCTTGTACAACACACAAACCCATCGTCTAGATTTGGCAATAAGAATGTCACACGATCGACAGTGGAGAAGGAGCCGTTTCATCATTATTATAGTAAAGAGCAAGGGCGCAGACGAGAAGCCAAATAAGGGAGAATGTTCATTTAATTGATCCATGTGAATCCGAGGTATCTTCGATAGTCGAGTGCGACATTTGTACGATGATAACCCTATTTTAGATATATATTGTGCGTTTTATGAAATAACTGAAGACGTTTCTTCACGTCTGTAGTTAAATTGCATGTTAAAAAGGAAGGGTCGAGATTACTAAAATCTAATATAAGGCATCTTTGCCCGAGGATTGGTATAGAAATATATAAACGATAATTGTGCGTTCTGTGAAAAGAACTGAAGACGTTTCTTCCATTTCTGTAGTTGAAATGCATGTTGAAAGGTCGAGATCACTCACATTTAGTATAAGGCGTCTTTTGCCCATAGGCTATGCGATATGCGAATAGTATATTGGAATTGAAAAATTTTTGTATAGATTCTAACAAAGGATTTCTCTGACAATGCAAACTTGTTTACAATTACGATGGGAGAGAGAAAGCAACGAAAGGAACTTGATTTCCTTCCTTGATAACTGATAACCATATGCACCAATTCTTCCCAGAACAGAGCATGGGCTATTAATCTTTCTTACACTTTCACAGTATCACACTATTGGCTACTGGTACATTCTTCATAATTACATCGCACCTTTATGACGTCATCTCACTTAGGTTCATCCTGAATGATGCCCGAGTTGCAGTACCCTCGTGCTGTATCAGGCTCGCTGATCTTAGTTGGGACTACACCAGATCAAGATGGGCCGGCAAATGCTGGGAGTATTGTTTTCAGCTGTCCTGGGATGGAATGAAGTGTAGCTGAAGGGTAGAGTGGGTGGGACTCTGCTCGAAACTGTACCGGGATATCCTGTGACTAATAGGACTTGGGGGAAAAATTAAAATGTCGTTGAATACGTCATTTCACATTACAGATAATTGCCTGTAAATTCCAAAAACTACTTTTATTGCATAAACAGAGCAATCGGTAGCCGAGATAAGCATATTAGAAATTAGCCGTTTCCCGCGAAATCGTGTACATGTACATGTGTATGTGACTGAATACAAGAGAGCTCGAAGATGCGATTAACTATGAAGCGCCCTCACAGTGACAGATTGCGCCAGCAAAGAATTATTAAAGTCTGATTAGTCTTAGTTCAACACGCTATATCTTGTTTTGCGCTAATTAAAATGGAAGAGTACCTATATTATATTTGTGTAATAGCACATATTCACGCCTATATAATAAAGACTACGCACTCGACGAAATTTGCTTGACATACGAGGGCGCTCCTTATTGCTAGTCATAGAGAGAAACCACAGTTTAAAAAACAAACAAACAAACAAACAAAGAACATCACATTTCAAACAGTAGCAGTAGCCTACTGATCCATTTCTGACCCAAACAAACTTGTTGGGATTGTTGCAACTGACATACTAAACAAACTCGGTAAACTGTTACAGATCATAACACCAAGAATAATTCACCTAAAATGACAATTTTGTACACAAGTCAATGGATATTTCCTCTGTTATTGTGTGTCTTGTTTTTTTTTTTTTTTTTTTTTTGAAAGTGAAAATGATCGTAATGTGTAAAACACACCCTGTACTATAATTATATTTAATAAAAACCTTATTTAACACGTCCTTTAAACAAATGTCAATGGGTATAGTTACCAGTGGAATAGGTATGCCTCAAACTGAAGGCTCGTAGAATACACAAGGTTTTATGTGAACATACTTTAGTGAGCGTAAAGACCTGAATGCCGACTACAGAGTATGCAGACAATGCAAGGCGTGAATTAGGTTAATAAAGGTAGAGGATTTCGTCTATAGTAAGATGTTACCAACGGATAAAGCTAAATTGATCCGCAACTTCAGAAACGGCAAGGATGCGTTGTAAAACTGAGCAGTATAGTGTACCCACAGTGCACGCGCGATGACGTCACGGATTTCGAATTCCCTATAACGCGGCAAAAGGCAGTCAGAGTCCGGGCATCTTACCAGTTAAAGCTCATAGGAGGCCTGTGAATAAACAAGAAATTTGGACGGAAAATACGTGGAAACTTAACGTGAAGTTAAGCAAATCTCAATGGGTAGTTAGCAGTGGAACGGTAGACCTGAAATGAAGGCTCGGGGAATGCACTGGGTTTTATGTGAACATGCTTCAGTAAGCGCAGTGACCTGTATACTGACTACAGAGTATGCGAACAATGCCAGGCATAAATTAGGTTAACAAAGGTATTGCAATTTGTCTTTTCTGACTCCGTTCCTACGTCAGAAACTTCATTTCTTTTCTATATCTACCTCATGTAAAGACACCAAATAAAGGAATCATGACACAAATTTCATTGGTGAACATTTGGGATGGCTGCGGGCACGGAAACTCGCCTGTTTATTCATCAAACCATTTAAGTCAAATTCTTATTACATTCTTACTGATTTAAATAGCATGACAAAAAGTTTGCTTCACTTATCAATTTATACAGGAACATGAACAAGGCTTTCGGTATCAGTCCATACAGCACGCTGCTGGTCCTCGGAGGCCACGAAAAACCCCCTTTTTTCATTTCTTTATCTTTTTAGGAGGAAACGTGGGTGCATCCTAGGATACCGAAAGAGGGTGCACTCCCTTTTTCCTTGCCATATACCTAATTAAATGCTTAAACACTGGAAATCTTGTGTCTGAATGGGCGGGCGGGTGGGCCCGGTTTCAATGCTCACACCGAGAAGAAAGATACAATGCGAATTGCGCTCCTTATATATGAAGGAGCATTGGTGCGTAACAGAGCATTACGCAAGAGCTCAATTGAGCGCACCTGTCGTTATTGAACGCACCTGTCGTTCGATAACGAAAAGAAATTTCATTTTCTGACTCCGTTCCTACGTCAGAAACTTCATTTCTTTTCTATATCTACCTCATGTAAAGACACCAAATAAAGGAATCATGACACAAATTTCATTGGTGAACATTTGGGATGGCTGCGGGCACGGAAAATCCCCACGGAGAAACGCCAAAGAAAGCGAATGTTGTGTTATACTATATGCTGTATCAACGCCGATTCCGAGTTGATGCAGTTAAATGTTTATGGAAACGCCGACACGGGACTAAAACCGCCCGGCAATTAAACCAAAACTACAAAACAGTCGTCATTGCGTCTGTACAATACCAAAAGGCATTTGGCTCATGATGACTCCTGCCCCTCCATTGTTCCCCGAATATGTGTAAAACATCCAGTGTACGTAAACAAAAGGGAAGAGTGCGTTGAGGCATAGGGGCGGTAGTCACTCTGTCTCCTATGGCAGCACATACCAAAAGTGGTGTATTATAAAGGGGACAGTCTAAGAACTGTCAAGGCTCAAATCACCCGGCAAACTGAGGCTACAAAACAGCCAGACGTCTTACAAATTGCGTCTATACAACAAACACCAAAAGAGTGTATTATAACGGGGGCGGCCAAGAACTGCCTATAGGCTCGAATCGCCCGGCAAACGGGCTACAAAACGGACCGACGTCTTACAATTTGCGTCTGTACAACACCAAAAAATGGTGTATTATAAAGGGGACGGCCAAGAAGGCTCGATTCGCCCGGCAAACAGGCTACAAAACAGCCTGACGTCTTACAATTTGCGTCTGTACAACACAAATTAAAGGGTGTATTAAACGGGACAGGCTAAGAACTGCCAAGATTCAAATCGCCCGGCGAACCGAGGCTACAAAAAAGCCCGACGTCTTTCAAAATTGCAACTGTATTTAGAGGTCTCGAAAATTGGGTGTTATAGAGGCCTGTTGCTGCTGCAGCTGAGCCCGATATTAGTGAACAAATTGGTCATATGGAATTTTGTTCCAATTAAAAATGTAATTTACACGAGTTTCTAATCATGTATACATATATTAATTATACTAAATGAAACAAGCAATTAAGTGATTATACTAAATAAATTACAGTTAAAGTCGTTATAATTACTGCTCCTTTAGGTCCATCTCCCATGCGCGTTGAAGCTTGTACGTCGAGTTGTGGATCCAGTGATGGTACTCGTATATACGCGTAGTCATCGGGTTAAAACATGGCGTTTGTCTTGGTTTTTGCTACTCAGGTTGCAGCGCTGACCATGCGTCTGGCGTATTACAGGTTGTTGTTGAACAAGGTGAATCTGTGTGTGTGACTGCATGTGCATCGAAGCATTATGCAGTAGAATGATCATAAAACAGAACTATAACACTAACAGGCGCGGTTTCAATGCTCACACCGAGAAGAAAGATACAATGCGAATTGCGCTCCTTATATATGAAGGAGCATTGGTGCGTAACAGAGCATTACGCAAGAGCTCAATTGAGCGCACCTGTCGTTATTGAACGCACCTGTCGTTCGATAACGAAAAGAAATTTCATATAGTGAGGGGCGTTACCAACGAATAAAACTCCATTTTAACTATTTTAAATTACTGCAGTGGTCATCATGGGGACCTGTATATGTACATGTATGCAGCATCAGAAGCACAATGGCAAAGTTCATCTGAGACACAGTTATCTCCTGACAACTTCACAGAGACTCCGGCAATTATCCCTGGTAATTTTAGTCATTCTAACCATGTTCTAACTCACTCACTTGTCTTTTGACATAGTGTCAAGCATTCTGCCAAGGAACATAAAAACATACATTTACCGGTAATTAAGTTGCAGTACTTATCCTATAAAGAAATGTGGCAGTGTGTGTATTTATGCAAGACTTTTATTTGCAGGGTTTGTACCAGTGTGCTATTTTAATTACAATGTATGTCAAAATTGTCAACTGATATTAATAACTTGTACTTCATGTTTGTTATGCATGTTAGTGCAAGTCCCACCTAGAGTTTAGGTACATGTACCTGTATATAATTTTAAACCAGCTGATGAGAGATACAACCTATATTTTATTTTTGGGATCTGTGCAGCTTGAAATACATGTACAAGCAATTAACCATATATTTTGTATCGTCATACATGTATTTGTCTTTTACAGTTGATCCAGTATACTTTAGCAACTCTAATCAGACAGTGTTTACATGTGTGGCAGTTATCAAGTTTTAAAAAACGTTTTATAATATTTATGTAATTATACACTCTCTGCAACAACAGAACCTGTTGTGACTATTCCGCTCGTGGTTTTTCATTATGGTTACATTTTTGGCAATAATAATGGTTTTGAAATCCACCATATGTCAATCATAAGTCATGTAGTTGTTTTAACATATTTATTTATCAGTTGCTGTGTAGTATCCAAAGATGTGTGACATTGAATAAATTAAAAAGAACCGTTAACAATCTGTCATGTTTCCTGTGTCATATAATCCTTTCCCAACTGGACTGATTACTGTTTAAAATTTATTTGGGCAGATGGAGGCATAGAACAAGGAACCAGAAGATTAGGAAATTACTTCAATCTTGTGTAAAGATTTAAAAAAGCTTCAGATCCTAGCTAAGTGATTTTTAGGAAAAAATGATAAAAACTAAGATTGAATACACACTTGGCTATGCTTTGAGAATTTTTACACCGGTTTGAATTTAACTCGATTTATGGGGGCTTAACTATACTGTTCGAAGAGGAGAAAAGGAAATCAAGGTAGACCTATACATGCATTCACTAACTAGCTCCATGGTACAACCCACGAAAACATTGGTGGACTTGAAACCAGTCTAATCTGGAACTAGCAATGACGTCATCGTTAGCCAATCGGACTTCGGGAATCTATTTGCACATCCGTCGACGTTGAGGGCAGCGTAGGAATCTACGCAGTCTCGAGTATAGCAACCCGTCTGGTGGACGTCTGTGTGATCGCTCGGGATAATTAATGGTTTTAAATTCTCATGAAAGTGCAGTTGTGTGTCACCTAGCGTCGAGTCTGGGAGGTTTTGTAAGGCGAAATCAGAGACCACTCCACGTCTCTGGCGAAATCAGGTAACCAGAGTAATTTAGAGGCATTTAAACAATTGTATCATTACGGCGGCTTTCAGCAATCGTCGTTCCCGCACGCACGGTTGGCACTACGCGGGGATAGAGCCTATACGTTTTGCACATAGTCAAATTGGCTTTTTCTTAAAATGGTAGAGCGCGCTCCAGTAGTTCCAGAAATGCACGTGTATTACAGGCTACAGGGCCAATGCTATATGTGCGGGTTATGCGGCCGCGGCGGTGTTTTATGTACTGGACAAGTTTCCAACTACATGTACTCGTTGGTTGAATGTGCGGAAGATGGACATGATTTACACCTTAGTTGAGATACGAATTGCTCGAATGCTTTATATGTCATAAGATAATATTCAGTTTTGGTAAAGCATCTGTCAGGCCCATAAACATGACGAATTAGGCCGAGTAGCCTCAGGCCCGTATTTTGTAGGTATCGCCCGTGTGGCGACGCGGGCCCAGGCATTCGACAGGTACACATGTATACTGCCAAATATTATTTGCGTATAAAAATGCGGCATACGACTCTTTAAATTAGGTTTGGGCTAAAAGCCTACCATTCGCGAGTACGCACTATAAGAATATATATATATAATACTCCGCTAGATTGAATTGAAGGGGGAAATTTTGCAAAAAAAAAAAAAAAATGTTTTAAGGGAACCCTCTTTTAAAGGACCACCAAATTTTCGGTAAAATCTTTTCTAATGAACACTAACTATCTTTACCCAAATCTACAAAAATGGTTTGTAACCTAATAAAAATGGTTTGTGACCTAATAAAAATGGTCTGAAACCTAAAAAAAAAAAAAAAAAAAATTTTCGTTAGTGGGAAATTCAAATTAGGTAGTATATAAACTAGGTAGTTCGGGCACGGCCATATTTCCCCACGCCAGCGTCATGTTGTCAACATACGCCCGCAATCCCAGCGCGCGTTTTTACGTTTTTGCGTTCGCGCGTCCCCCAACTTGATGCACAGGTAGAATGTTTCGAGAATGCCATTACAATTCCCTGACGAGTGGAGGTATCCACAAAAAAAAAATATATATATATATATATATATATATGGTGAACTAAAACCTATCCCAGTTTTTGATTGATTTTGTACCACTCCTTGTGTAAAGTAGAGCCCCGCATTAGGACGACCAAAATGGGAAGAGAGCTCACAAAGGCCACTAAACCAAATTTTCTCGACTTAAAGGTCTCATCAACATGTTTTTTGACCTAAACGAAAATGGTTTGTAACCTAACAACAATGGTGAGAAACCTAATGAAAATGGTTTTCGACCTAATAAAGATGGTTTTTGAAGCATTTATCATTAGCGCGACCGGCCGTCGGTCGCGCTAACGACGGTGGTCGTCTCAATACGCCCTTTTTACCCATAACCGGTCGTCCTAATAGCGAAAGAGTATACGTATATGTATGTACATATTATATGTATTATAATATGTAAAAAACAAAAAACAAAAAAAACATAAATAAAAAAAATTAAAAAAAAGGTAAAGGGCAGTTTGACACACGCGTCTCAGAAACAGTGCTCTTCTCCGCCTTTTTATGGAGCCAGGCGGCCCAGGTACAGTGTGCGTCTGCGTGAACTCAGCAAGCTCCTTATATAAAGGCCTGTGCAGCACTTTTAACGTTTCATCTAAGTGATTTTAAGGATCTTGCTTAGGATGGTCGGGAAGACATCGACCAACGGGCAAACTTGGCTCAGTGTGCAATTCTAGCATGTTTATAAGCAGGGCACGCCCTTGAATCATCATAATTAAAATACCAGTTTGCAGGTTCGTTGGACGATAGAGGGCGGGCCTCTTTCAAGATCCATAGTTCGAAAAGTGCCCTCACAATTTTTGTTTTGTTATAGACTATGTAAGTCTTGCGGCAAAGGTCAAATCTGAGCTTTTGGGCACAACACGACTGAAACGCCTATTCTTATAACACGGGCGAAATTTTGTTTGTTTTTATATAAATATTTCTGTCCAATCTTAAGTCTACAACCTGACCCGAATGTGAATCGGGTAACTAATATGTTTTTACAATATATAATACGCATAATTTTCTCCCAAAACGAAAAAAAAAAAAAAAAAATTAATACAAATTTCGTGACCTGAATAATATTTCCCGGCTGCCATATTTCTAATCCAATTTGGATTGGATGACCCAGTTTGGATTCATATAAAAATGAATGCTTCGAACTTGGGCGCGCTAAAAAAAAACAAAAAAACAAAAAAACAAAAAAACAAAAAAACAAAACAAAAAAAAAATATTATTTATAGATACGCGTTTTGGGCCGTGTGAGTTTACAAAAACATGCGTAAACAAAATAATCTATAAATTTCGCTTGCGATGTACGTTGAAGAGATATGGTGTTATGCCCGGAATTAACAGTGGTCTCGTGCGTTCTCGAGGTCAACTAACATAGTATATTGCTCGAACATGTATAACGAGTGGAATATAGCAATATAAAGGAGTCAGCCTAGCATTTGGAAAATCTGGTTCTGGCTTTTTGTTTTAAGGTACCTGTGTTAGCAACCTCATAGATAATAGAACAGGCCCTAAGTGGCAAGTTAATGTACTCTGGCTTGCTAGATTTATGAAGTGGAGGACGGGCTCCCCCTACGCGCAATTTCAGCACCCTTTTTTTGTTAGACAATTTACGAAGCACGGGTAGGGCTTCCGAGTACCAAGGCCTAGGCCGTGTTTCTATGGACCAGGACTGGTTGAGGAGGCAGAGGATGGGCCTCTAAATGCTATGCGGTTGTTCGTGAGCACGTCCATTAGACTGAGTGATATATATCTTTCGCCATTAAGCAGCAATATACAGGTGCACTAGAGGTTGGGCTTAACATACTAAGTTTCGTCATAACCCTAGTCACAATCTGTATAAGCCGAGGACGGGCCTCTAAAGGGCAAGTTTGAAAGTACTCATAGTTTACATGTAAATAGCCAGAGGTCGGGCCTCTGAATTCCAAGTGGTAATACACTATATATTCCACATGTACTCTGTATTAGACAGAGGACGGACCTCTGAATGCCGAGAAAATGATATCAATATTTCCCACGTACTATATATACTAGATAGAGTGCGTGCCTCCAAATACCAAGTTTATTATGAGGACGGGTCTCTGAATACAACATTTCAATAAAAGTCAATTTTAATGAATGCCAAATTTTAATGTGCCCATGTTTTCTATGTGTATAGATACAGGTACTAGACGCAGGACGGGTCCCTGTTGGTCGAGTGTAATATACCCATATACATGTATGGCATGTGTGCTTGACAGAGGGCGGGCCTCTGAACGCCAAGCTTAATGAGCATCTATATCGCAGGGGCGCTGCGCAGGGCCTCTGAATGAATGTACCCCAGACTGGTTCCCGTCCACATGTTCCACGTAGGAGAGTGTAAGGACAGGTAGAGGGCGCTTCATCTTGATATGTGATTGGTCGTCTTTGCGCGTGCGCATTGTATGTTATATATTTTAAAATTGGCGAAGCCCTTTGCTTTAGGCATTGCGCTTTATTTACATAATTGGATATGTTGACACGCACGGCCGGGATACAAATGTCAAAATATGCGCGCTTACCAACAATATATAATAATAATAACCGCGTGACGGGCAGAATTCTGCCCGTCATGGCTGCCCTTTACCGATCCCTATATTTTCGCAATAAGCATCTAATCTGTAGGGATCAGGAACCAATCTAAATGTACCCTTGAATTTGCATGTGTACTCTGTACTAGGCTGAGGGCGTGCCTATAAATGCCAGGTTTATGGTACATGTGCAATGTAACTCTATTTTGCATATACACCGTATGTACTCTGTACTAGGCAGAGGACGGGCCTCTGAATGCCAGGTTGTATAGTACATGTGCAATGTAACTCTATTTTGCATATACACCGTATGTACTCTGTACTAGGCAGAGGACGGGCCTCTGAATGCCAGGTTGTATGGTACAATGTACAATGTAACTTTATTTTGCATATACACCGTATGTACTCTGTACTGGCAGAGGACGGGCCTCTGAATGCCATGTTTATGGTACAATGTACTTCTATTTCGCATATATGTATTTTTGTGCTAGGTAGAGGACGGGCCTCTGAATGCCATGTTTATGGTACAATGTACTTCCATTTCGCATATACTCTGTGCTAGGCAGAGGACGGGCCTCCGAATACCATGTTTATGGTACAATGTACTTCTTTTTCGCAAGGACGGGCCTCAGAATGCCATGTTTATGGTACAATGTATTTAGATTTTGCATATATGTGCTCTGTGCCAGACAGAGGACGGGCCTCCGTATACTATGTTTATGGTACAATGTACTTCTTTTTCGCATATATGTACTCTGTGCTAGGCAGAGGACGGGCCTCTGGATGCCATGTTTATGATACATATATACATATATACATATGTATGTATTTGCAGTTTTGATTAACTTTAAAAGTTTTGAATTACCTTAAAAAAAATAATAATAATAATAAAAAAAAAACAAAAAAAATAAAAAGCAAACAAACAACCCAACAAACGAACAGACAAGCAAAAAAACAAAACAAAAAACCAGAGGACGGGCCTCTGTAGTGGGTTATTACATACAACGTGCCGTTGTTTGTGCGTTTATGAAAGGTCGAGCGGCGGACCCTGTTAGTACGTCAACAAATTATGTGATGGTTTGTTCCATACATGCAGGCCAAGACGCCTGCAGCTGCTCAAGCGTGCATGGAGACGGGCTATGATCGCAATGTTGCCTACGTCATGACCGTGATTAGAGAATACGTGGACGAGTTCGAGCCATTGTCTGCCGAAGATGTAAAGGAAAAGCATTTGAGTACCAGTGGTTTTTGAAAATATTGGAGATGTGGGAGAGATATTTTGATCAATTTTTTGATCCCAGCGAAGCGGAAACGAGACACCTCCCAATGGGTAGTTTTCAATGGCAAGTCAGGTTGGCGTACGGCTCTTTCCTCGCCTCCCATCAATGTGGCCCGGTTCGAATTTCGTCCAGGTTCGAATCCCGTCCGGGTCAGTATGTGGATTGGGTTCTCAGTCCCTGTCTGATTCCGGGGGTTTTCCCCCATACACGTTAGTGTGTGGGGCTTTCCTCCCACCTCTAAAACTGATAATTTCTTCCTGTTCTCTCACACTTCGTGGCCATGCTGAAGAACCTCCTAGGTGGCTACAGGGCAACGACTTAAGTCGGCTAATCTCAGCAACCAGATCCCTTTACGGACGCCTATATAATGGCAAACCATGTGGCTTGCCGGTCCCTTTTACACCAACCCCAGCTGACGTTCTCTCTGGTAGACTACAGCCAGATTTACAGGCGTTCAGATTCAGAGATCCAATTATTTTGTAGCCGGAACATTAAACAATGATCCTGGTGTTTTGGGACGATATCTTAGCTGAGTCACTCAATAGGGACGAAGTTCATGGTTGGCTTCATCATGGAGTTAGTCTGTATGATTTCTTCCAGCCGTTTAATGGCCGATACAGGGGCAGGAATTGCTGTTCCGGTTTGCCCACCGAGAGGTATTTTTAAATGCGCCCGTTTGTCAAGATTATGTCGCCTTTATCTTAGACACAATCACCAAGCGGTTGATAGAAGACTCTATAGAAGTTTTGGGTAGGGTCAAGGAAGTACAGCCGCCGAAGTGTGTAAAAGTTGAACCCAAGAAGCCGCGTCTGGTTCTATCAATGAAGGGACCTAATCTTTGGCGCAAGGACACACCTTTCTTCTTCTTCTTCTCAAGTACCGACGACAGCCAGGGATACAAGCAAATCTTCTTAACCAAGGAGTCCAGAACCTTTGCGGCTTCAAGTGGGCGGGCTTTTACTTCATCGACTCCACTCTTCCCTTTGGTTTTAAAAACAGTGCATATGTTTACTCATCCATTGGCTTTTGTCTCTCTGCATGGCTTAAGATCAGAGGTATACATACAGAAATCTGGATAGACTACCGTTTCAGTGGTGAGTGCCATCCCAGCGATGGAGGGGCAAAGTATACGAAGGTTTAAAACACTTCAGTCGTGTTTGTTTTATTGCGGTGTGAACAGGACATGCATGGGGACGGTTTCTTCATCAGAGCTCTAAGGGCCGTTTACGTCGTATGCTACATACAGTTAAAGCTCGGCTTGTTCAGCAACTTAAAGAAAAGTCATCGGCAGCCATCGAACAGCATGGTGCATCTCGGGTTCGGCATCTGCTCCAAACCCTGTCATTTTCGATTCCTGAGCATAAAAAGGTATCATTCGCTAAGGTACGAGAGACAATTTTGGGGAAGGATAAAGTGCTCTTAAAGCAGATGCGACGATTTGTGGGCAAAGGCCAAAGTTTTGCTCTGGTGTTTCCGGCTGCATCCTTGTTTCTAAGGGAATGCACCTCCTTCATATCCACACTTTATAATCTCTTGCCTACGCCTCTGTCGCCACAAGTGTGGGAGGAGATTTTATTTTGGAGGTTCGTTGATAGCTTCTTGCAGCTGATCCCTTGCTTGAAGACAAGACCGCCACCTTGTTATCGCATAGCACTGTCGGCAGACGTATCTGGATATAAATGGGGCGGTACCCTAGTCTTACCAGACGGTAGTGTAAGTTTCGGAGATTACCGGTCTGCAGACATCTTGGCACATACGGGTATATGTTGCAAGGAGGCCCTTGACCTATATTTTGTGTTGCTCTCAGTCTTTGATTCGCTATAGAATTTTCCCAACTGTTTCCCAACTGATCAGGGAAGAATTCCCAAGATGCATATTCGTTCTTTCCTCAGTGTGCCAAACCAAGATGGTGGGTATCAATCGCTCAGTCGCCGTAGTCAACTCATCATTGAAAGATGTCTGTCATAAAGCTAACTGGCAGTTTTTCTCGAACAATTGCATCGTGCAGTAGGATCTTGCGGACAATGTGCACCTATCGATTATGGGATATCTAAGCTCCAGCGCAAGCTGCGGCTGTTGTTAACATCCGTTTCGGGCTTGCCCTCGGGAATCGCAATATAATGCTAAATTTATTCTTCAATCAGGCACACCCCCCCCCCCCCTTTTTCTTCACAAGAGCGTTTTGTTTTCCCTTTTGGAAGATGATCAGTGTGGCAACCAGGCTGACAGAACGAGCAAACAAGTTGGATAAGCATGGATGTGAAGTGCAAAAGAGCAGACTCATTTGCAGCGTTGGACCGATTTCTGCAGTAGCATCTAGGCAAAGGATGCGGTACTGAAGGGGAGGATCTGGAGTCAGCACACCACTGGACACCCTATGTTTTTTGATCGATCGTGACTCGGAAGGTCGCACGCGGATTCACGGCTTAGGGTGTACAAATTTGGGCGCGACAGCTTGAGAAAAGAAAGGAGAAGAAAAGAGAATGGAAGAAAGGCGGCAAGACAGCTAGTCCAGTTTTCTTTCCTTTGTATCTGATATGGTATCCCACTTTCATTTGAGGTTTGGGTAAGGTTTGGGGTGTATTTGGGCAGGTTTTTGGGGTTCTCGGCGGCCTAGGGGGCAGGTTTTGGCGAAATCCATCTCACCCCATATCTAAACCCTATAGATACCGGAGTCGGACGGAAACAAAGACGGTTGTGCAAATAGATTACTATTTGCACATCCGTCGACGTTGAGGGCAGCGTAGGAATCTACGCAGTCTCGAGTATATCAAGGTGGCAGGTGGGGAGTATGGTACGGTTGTATGTCTCAACGGTGGTAAGATAATAGTTTGGCCTAGGCGGCCAGCTTCTGGTGAGTATTATTATATATATTTTTTTTTTCCCGCCCACTCGACCTCCTTCCTTATTTCTGAGCTTTCCTCTGGCTTCGGTTTCTATGCTCAATCCATCTCACCCCATATCTAAACCCTATAGATACCGGAGTCGGACGGAAACAAAGACGGTTGTGCAAATAGATTACTATGCGGTGCCACGGCGGTTATTTTGGGTTTGTGTTTTTTGGGAATGCCGTTGGATTTCGCTGTTTCCTGACTGGACTAGACAAAAGTACGTACAATTTTCATTATTTATGGGTAGAATATTACATATTCTTTGTATAAAAGGTAAACATGGACTGCTGCAAGTAGTGACAAAGGGAGATATTTGCCGATGTTTTGGGTGTCTTTTGTCGTCTTTTTTGACGTGTTTTTTCTTGAATATTTCTCAACTCAAAATACAAAAAAAAACATAAAATAGTGATACTCGACGACAGATATGTTTCTCATCTTTCCGAAAATCCTACTCTTATTGTTCAGATCCCTAAAAATGAATGAGAAATCCTTGGTTTTCGACAGGCTGTTCAAGCTCATTAAATATGCAAGACTGCAACTGGCTGAAGTCACGCGTGCATACTGTGCACATAAAACAAGCACTTTTGTGCGCGCTGCGGACTGACTGTGTCCATCTTCAGCACATTCAGCAAACGAGTACATGTAGTTGGAAACTTGTCCGGTACATAAAACACGACGAGGCAGCATAACCCGCACACAGCATTGGCACTACAGCATATAATACACGCGCAAGCCCAATGAGAGGTGCATTGCTTAAGGCGCGCGGAAATTCAAAAGGAATTACTGGAGCGCGCTCTACCATTGTTGAGAAAGAGCAAATTTGACTATGTGCACAACATATAGGCTCTATCCCAACGTAGTGCCAACCGTGCGTGCGGTAACGACGATTGCTTGAAGCCGCCGTAATGATACTGGTGCGCGGTGCTGCCCACACCTCCCAAGTGTTTAAATGCCTCTAAATTACTCTGGTTACCTGATTTCGCCTTACAAAACCTCCCAAACTCAACGCTAGGTAACACACTGCTGCACTTTCATTTTCCTCGAAATATATCAGCTAATTGGATGAGAATTCAAAACCATTAATTATCCCGAGCGATCACACACACGTCCACCCGACGGATTGCTATACTCGAGACTGCGTAGATTCCTACGCTGCCCTCAACGTCGACGGATGTGCAAATAGCGCGTTTCTCTCGTCCAGAGTGATGGAAAGGGAAAAATGGACAACCGAAGTATGACGTTTGACACGGTAATTGGCTCTAAACATCATGGCCCTCGAAAAATGTACCATTGCAAAAGCATATTGACACGGTCCAGTGATTTGTTTTAGAGAAGAGCCATTGGTGAGGCAACTAACAAAACTTCGACAGTTTACACTCGCTAAATCTTCCAGACACCGCACGTGCGCGTTGGCGGGTTAAGCAATAGCCACGGTTCTCGGCTGGACACTAAAAAGAAGAATCATTCTTTCTTTTCTTTTTTATTTGGATGGAGGACCGATGAGTTTTCGCTAATTTCGTTAAAAGTATGGGGTAAAAAAATAAGAAAGCGATGTGCTGTGTCGTTTGGGGAAGAGATAAACAAAGATAGTAAATAAGTATATAGATAAAAAAAACAAATAAATAGTTTTGCCCCAACCTCTGCGCAATACTGTTTCTCATTCCACAGTTTCTGTAAACATTCAGACAATCCTGGCCAAAACTCGCTGGGCCTCCCGGCCCCCGCTCAATGTTGTTTGATTTCCGCGCGGTCTGTGCTCCAGCGCGGAGTAACAACATTGATCGGGGGAGCGGGGGAGGTGGCCCAACCATTTTGGCCAGGATTGTAGCCCATCCCGGCCCAGTCTAAGGCCATCCCGGCCCGGCCAACCTGAAGCCATCCTGACCCAGCCCGAAGCCATCCCAGCCCAGTCTAACTAATCCCGGCCCAACCTGAAGCCATCCTGGCCCAGCCCGAAGACATCTCAGTCACGCCCAATGCTCTCCCAGCTCGGCCCAACCCCAAAACCCCAGCCCGAAGCCATCCTGGCCCAGTCTGAAGCCATCCCGGCCCAACTTGAAGCTATTCTATCCCAGCCTGAAGCCATCTTAGCCAAGCCCAATACCCTCCCAGCCAAGCCCAATGCCCTCCCAGTTTAGCTCAAACCCCAAAACCCAGCCCGAAGCCATCCCGGCCCAACTTAAGCAATTATCGCTCAGCCCGAGGCCATCCTAGCCCAGCCCGAGGCCATCCCAGCCCAGCCCGACGCCATCGCAGCCCAGTCTGACGCCATCCCGGCCCAACCTGAAGCCATCCTGGCCCAGCCCGAAGACATCTCAGTCACGGCTAATGTTCTCCCAGCTTGTAACTTGTATCTCTACGACAATATTTTACGGAACATTGGATATTTGAATTTCTCCTAACCATAAAATGGACGTCAAGTCTTGGGCTTGAGGGTTTATGTAGCATCCAAAATCAACTAGTGAGTCTCAGTTAATCTCATGTTAACATGTCTTAAAATAAAGTACAGATGCAAACTTACTAGAAAAATTTTGTTTAGTCATTTCTAGGGAGGGTGCTCGTACGTGTACATTTTTGTTTGATGGCGAGGATTACCAAATTTTGCGCAACTCCCTTTAAAATTGACCTCTGTTGACCTACGTACAAAATTAAAAGACATGACTCATATACCACTGTGTAGAACTCACCAAGACCTACATTTTGAGGGGTAACTTGTATCTGTACGACAATTTTGACGGAACAATGGATATTTAAATTTCCCCTAACCCTAAAATTGCCGTCAAAAATCTTGGGCTTGAGGGTTCATGTAACATCCAAATTCAAGTAGTGAGTCCCAGCTAATCTCATGTTAACAAGTGTTAAAATGAAGTACAGATGCAAACCTACTACTCTGAGTGGAACCATCCTCCAATAGCTGAATGTCTTCAGCTACTTCCGGTTCATTTAAATCGTCTTGCCCCATCTACTTACACCAAAAAAGGACACAGAAACTGCAACAACTGCAGATTTTCCCATTTTAGTTAGGTGGAGAAAAATATTTGTTCAGATATTGACCCAATTGGCTTTGTATAGGGTATTGATCTGACAAAATGTACACTCTGACATTCGTTTGTCTTGCATGAATGAAAACTGAGTGTGCTGGTGATCCATTTGAGTAAATTTATTATTCCAAAAAACCTTACCAGTGCATGTATTATCACCTTAAATACATTAATTTGTTTTTGAAGCTTTAAAAAATTCATACAAAAACAACATTTTTGTTTGTCCTATTCATTTTTGAAGGACAAAAGGATAATTACACCTCAAATTACACCAAATGTGAAATGTTGGTTCTTGTTGTTCAGAATAAGTGGACATCTGGAGCCAAGACAACGTGTTAGTCCATGCATGTTAAGCTAAATCAGTTGTTATAATTATCATCCATGAACTGCCTGGAGGAAATTGGGACATCCCATGCCATAATCCTCAACTGTGATTTTTATTTTTAGTTAACGAAACACCATGGACAGTGAGGTGAAAGCTCCAGCGGGCGCTGTTCAGCAGCAGGAAACGCTAGAATCTAAACTGAGTCAAGTCTCTTTGGACGTCACGTTTTGGACTGAAACTCTAAAAATTAAGTGTGGTTTAACGAAGTACAGCCAGCTGCGGCTTTCCGACAGCTCCGACATCAAAGAGCTACAGAAGTGTGTCCGGTATGGCTGGGAGACCAATGCGCTGCGGGAGTTGTTTGGTGAGCATGACGTGTCGCCTGAAACCAAGAGCAAGCAGCAGCAAGAGGAGCAGAAGGAAAAAAAAGAACGGTCTCTGAAGCTGCTGGCTGAGATACAGCAGCTGAGAAGCGTGGGTAGAGAAAGAAATGATACGGAGACGGAGACGGAGCAAAAGCTATGTCAGGCTCTGCAAATTCAGGACGAGGCGCGGCGCAACACGTGGACTGACGATTGTTTTGATGACGTTATAAGCAATCTGAGCCACCAGCTGAGGGCAATCAGTGAGATAGCTATGGATAGGCAGGAGCTGTCTCCTACTGAACTGGTTAAGTCAGCCTCTGGGGGGCTTGCACTTGGAGGTATCCTGGTAACTAATAACGATATAGAGTCCTGTACTGGGTTCAGGGAACCTGTTATTGAGCCACCTAAAGACGTTGAGCTGTTGTCGCCTTTCAGCTCACAAAGAGACGAGACAGTTGAGTTTAAGTCCCGTAAACAGAGTGACCATTTTAGTCGTCACCTTGACACGCTGGGTTATAGTGTAGCAGTCAATGCTAAGGGCAGGGGTTGGGGATTCCAGGCTGAGGCTGGGTTGAACAAGGATCACAATGAGGAGTCAGAGAGAGAGTCGGAGAGTGTTAGCAATGAGGTTTACCACTGTAAGGAAATAATATCCTGTGTGCCAACTGCTGTCTGTGAGCTTGACAAGACTAAGCTGAAGCTCAGTGACAGTATAACGGCAGATTTACGTGAGTTAGAGTCGGTTATAGAGGGTACAAGTAATGAGCAGGTGATACAGGAGAAGTGTATTGTGTTTTTACAGAAGTACGGGTCCCATATTAACACAAGCATAGTGTTTGGGGGTGTATATCAGTGGAGGGCAAGTTACTATAACCAGAGTTCATCAGACAAACAAACAGATTCCAACATGGTGTGTGACGTGCTCAATAGGTTTGTGTCTATGAGCTACTCAGGGTTTGGTGCAACGGTCAAGGGTTTGGTCAGTGGTAACGACATCGACGCCCATTCTGCTCTTACTGCTTCTTATGACAAGTCTGAACTGTCTAGAATCACACTAAATGTAGTAAAGAAAGGAGGCCCACAGGAGGTGAGTTCTCTGCCTTTGTGGAAAATTGGCCTCATCAAGTACAAGAAGACATGGGCTGTAATTGATCGGGGGACTAGTTTTGAGAGGGATTTCGTGGGTATTTGGGATCTGATCAAGTATAATGAGGATTTGTTTCATGAGGATTCGTTTAATTATGCTAAGACCCTGTCAATGACTCTGCAGAACGCCTGGCGGGTGATGAACGGCTTTTCGGCAAACACCGGCAGCAACTTGCTCCAAGACCAACTCACCAACTTAACCCTCTTCCTAGATAAGAATGTACAGAAGTGGAACACTGACCCCGACTTTGTCAAGAACTTGACTGCTTATCTGCGTCAGCTACTCCACCATGTAGAGCAGTACTGTATAGCAACAGGAGACTCCAAGCTGTGGGTAAGTAAACTACAGACCCACAAACCACTGTCTAACTTTTTATCCACCATGCTACAGGTCAGGAACCAGATCACTGTGAGCGACCTCATCTACGTCCAGATGCATGTACATGGGGTGGTGAGACTGGCCGGTAAGCACGACTTTTCCAAAAGAACAGAACTGGTGCAGTGGCTGCTGGCTATGGAGACCCGAGGTCAGGCCAATATCACCACTCTAAACCGTGACTCAGTAGATATTAATAATATCCCGCATCTGCTGGGTGCAATCAGAGAGACGCTCCTACCCGCCATGCACTTCCTGCTGACAACAAAACCGGCGGATATTGTGGACATCCAGGCCACTAAGGACATGGCCGAGATGATCGTCAAACTTCAGAAACAACTGGAACGAGACAACCGCCAGCAGGAGCTGTTCCTGTTGCTGGTTATGCTCAGAGTACTGAAGTTTGATCCCGAGAAGAAAGTGTTCCTGGTGCTGGTCAGTAAAGAGAGCCTGGAGAAGTTCACTACAGAGTTTGAGATCCTTCACGAAGAGTACCTGTGTAAACAGGGGATTGGTGATGTGGAGACTTTTGCCTTTTTGATATCTTGTCTTGTGAAGTCTACAGCAGAGGATGATGATGACAACATCAGGCAGAGGGAATTTCAACAGATATACTGCATAATTCAGAATCTGCTACCACATGACATGGCTAGCTTCATGAATCGAAATATGGTGACTTCACGGTATCGCTGGGATGTAATCAGCTCTACGATGAATGACCTAAAAGAGGGTAACAAGGCCGTACTGGATATAACATCTGTTGATATGGCTGATCTTAATAACATCATTGGGTCGAATAGCCAAACCAACACTACAGACAAGACTCTGGAAAAGCCAGCTTCAGCATCCATAGTGAAACTGGGTCAGAATGAAAAGGCTAAAAACCTGCTGGACATACTCGGACTCACTAAGTACTACCCGTCTAAAATTAGCCTCCAGGATGTGATGGCTGTAGGGGGTAAACCTGAGTGTAGCACAAAAGCTATGCCTTGGATCATTCTGCAGAAGCTGATCATGCTCGATTATAACGGCCGTGATTACGAACTAATGAAATACTCCAAGACCAACAGGAATTATAACATTGAGGCCACTGGTGAGAGTGATGAGGAGGGGGACTTTACGTTTGAGGGTTTTATGAAAGATGGCGTGTCTACTGGAGCAGCTGACAACTCATTGAATCCTCAGGACATCTTCCTTACTGTGTTTTCCTGCTGTGATCTGATTCTGAGGCAGACCCTGGTCTCCAAGATGTTCATGTGTCGCCTGGCTGTCCCATTCTTGTCACCTCAGCTGCCAGACGAATCACTGCAGTTTTCACTCTGGGCTATGCGGAGCATCATCATAGAGTGGAAGGGTCAGGGCAAGAAGTTCATGGAGACGTCGGTCGTTCGGCAGCCTCTTAAAACAGTGTCTTTTATAAGGTTGGGTAAACCGTCCTGCTCCAAGTCCATCTTACTGAACCACGTCTTGACTGACCAGTCACACCACACGTTCTGGAACAGGGAATGCCCACTCGGCGACACACAGAGGCAGGTCGCTGACGGCCTGGTCGAATGTCAATGGTTCCTGCCCTCAGGTAAGGAAACTGACGCCTTTAAAGATTTGACTATGTTCCTGAACCTGCGAGGGGATGCTTCTGATCACAGGAAACAAGTATATTTCCTTAAGCAATTCTCAGATGTTATTGTGTGTTTCCTTGAAAGCTCGGACTTGGAGAAGCCTAATATATTACAGATGGTAAAACAGTTGCATAGCAGCTCTGTGATTTTGGTGCTGACGGTGAAAGACCTTGAGTCCTTGAACCAGCAGAGGCTGAAGAAGCAGTGCGAGACCTACATGAAGTACGTGGGTATATCTAACACGGCTAATGCTAATGTCTTGTTCGCATTCAAAGGCAACAGAGACAAGAGTATCGGTGACCTCAAGCAGGAGATCAGGAAAGCTGCAAATAAACTCCTAACTAAGCAAAAGGGTCGGGTTATTGAAGACGCATTGAAGATACAATGTCTGCAGAATTTGGGGGATGGCATCAGCATAGATGAGGAAGACAAGTCGTGTAAAACGGCCAAACAGCTAGCTCAGGAAGTCATCGAATGCATGGGGGACAAGCCGACTCACATTTGTAAAACCACGATGTTACCACTACAAGGAGTACCCCTGCAAAAGTGGAGCCAATTGCTGAAAGAGACAGAGCGGTCTGGGAGGAGAAAACACAAATCGAACGGCGTCTCTGAAACGGCTGGTACTAAAAAGGAGCAAATGACTGCCCTGAGGCTGGAACAGCTAAATCACTTCAAGTCTCTGAGTGGACTAATGAAGACCTTCCTAAAGAACTTGAATCAAGTTGTAGACTCCCCGACAGCTGACCTGTTCCTGCAGTGGCTTAAGATTTACATGGATGAGAAATGTAGAGACACGTTGCCCGGCCTGCAGAGTGACTTCCTGGAGAAGTGTACGAAGCTGACAAGCTCTAAGGGTGAGGGGAGTGCTCATAATACGTCCATGCTGAAGGCTGAGTCGGTGAAGGCGGAGAAAAAGCTTGCGGACGCATCTCTGGGATTGGAGCATCTGTTGAGAGAGGTGGCTCAGATGTACGAGGCAGCTGTGGAGAGTGATAATACGCTGACAGAAAATGTTAAACAGTTACCAGCTGTAGCCGCTAAGCTACTGCGAAACGGGCAGTCTATAGAGATCATGGATGGGGATACGGCCAACGTGCCTCTGACGTGGATTACCGCTGTGTTTACCAGTCTGAAAGACCTGTTGGGGGACAAGAGGCTGTATGTCATCTCTGTACTGGGTGTTCAGAGCTCAGGCAAGTCCACACTGCTCAACACCATGTTTGGGCTGCAGTTTGCAGCCAGTGCTGGGAGGTGTACCAGGGGGGCCTTCATGCAGCTGATCAAGGTCCAACCGGCCAGGAGTGACTACGAATTTGTACTTGTCGTTGACTCTGAAGGTCTCCGAGCTCCTGAGCTAGGACAGACCAAGTACACACATGATAATGAACTGGCTACATTTGTCATTGGCTTGGGAGATGTGACAATCATCAATGTAAAAGGTGAAAACATGGCTGAGATGAGTGATGTACTGCAGATCGCTGTCCATGCCTTTTTGAGGATGAAGCTTGTAACCGGTAAATTTCAGCTGCATCGTAGCTGTGTTTTTATTCACCAGAATGTGCCAGCTATAAATGCTAAGCACAGGATGCAGCATGGTCGTCAGAAACTACAGGAGAGTCTAGACGAGAGAACGGTCGAGGTGTGCGCTATGGAGAGCATCGTTGACATCCACAGTTTTAATCAGGTCATAGACTTTGACAGCCAGAAACAAGTCTGGTACTTCTCTGACCTGTGGCACGGCGACCCACCCATGGCTCCTGTCAACCCTGGCTACACAGAAAAGGTACAGGAGGTCAAAGACTATCTGCTGAATGACCTATCCGAGAAGCAGTCCTTGCTCAGCTTCACCAATATGATTCCCCGCATTACGGACATCTGGAATGGGGTTTTGTCTGACGATTTTGTGTTCAGCTTCAAAAACAGCCTAGCAGCTAAGGCCTATAGCAGTCTAGAGAGCACCCGCCTGAAGCTGATTTGGAAGGTCGATATTGGCGTCACGGACTGGCTGAAAACCGACGCCATCGTTCAACTTGAGAGCTGTGTTACGTATGAAGCGCTGGAGTACTGCAGCACTAAACTGTTGGGGGAACTGGAAAAGAAGGTGAGTGTGCTGAACGAGGAAGCCCAACAGGCCCTGGAGGAATTTTTCACAGATGACAACCTCAGAGACATACTGATAGAGTGGAAGGCGGAGACCATGCACTCTCTGAGTAAAGAATGCACTGAATTCAAGTATATGGCTAGGGGAAATATCATGGAGACTAAAGAAAGCCTACGGGTAGATCTGGTACAGAGAGTGGAGCAGCAAAATCACAAGAATGATATTTTACAGAAGGCGAAGGAGCTGGCCGAAAAGATGAGAACTGTCGTGGATGACCACGAGCTCGATGCTAAGTTTAACAGTGTCTGGATTCAGTGGCTAGGCGAGCTAGCCACAAGGACCACAGTCAAGCCGATCTGTATTGCGTCTAAAGTAGAGCATTTGCTCAGGCATCACCTAAATATGGACGGTCCTGCTCTGGAGAACGAGCTCGGACGCAGCAGCCTCAATAAACCCTTAAACATAACCATGCTAAAGGGCAGCATTCCGGTGGATGACATCCCAGAGGGGTACCTGAGTAAACGGATATCTCTTCTTAAGAGTATCAAGAAGTGGGCTGGTTTTGAGAATCCGATCGACTATAGTAGAGCAGCTGTTCGGGTGATTGATGCCATATTCATAACAATTGACAACTACCTGACAGATTTGTCTAAGCAAGATTGTCGGTTTCGGGAATCGTATGCTACGTTTGTTATTAAGCATATCGTAGATACGATACAGGAGCACAACAAGCAGCACATCGAGCAGTACCCGTTCACTCTGCTACCTAACTTGAAAGTCAAACTCGTCGTCCACGCCTCATGGTTTGCTATACATGTGTTTAACAAGATGCAGACGGACTATGACGAGAAACACAGCGTCGCCAAAAAGCTGGAGAGGTACAAGAACACAGCATGGAACCTGTTTAAGAATACGGTGAAGCAGGCCTCGAAAGAGGTGATTGCTGCTGATTTACTCTCCGACTACTTGGAGGAGGCGGTGAAGAAAATTGTAGTTCAGACAATGCCCCATTACGTCGTGGACGAGATCACACGTCACTTTGGGTATTCCAAGTACCACCTCATTATCGCAATCATGGATGACCTGGCATCAAATGATAGTTTTGACGACTACATATCCTTCATTAATAATGCTAATGGCTTCTCTCTAAAATGGGTAACCAACTTCACCAACAGCACGTTTTTCACTGCTGATCGTGGGGATTCAAAGTACACTAAGATAGCTAATAGCCACATCTGTGGTATAATCGAGGACCTAGAGAGTAGCATCAGTGCCTCGACAACAGCTGTAACTCGCTCCCAGACACTGCCCTCCATCATCACGTGGTGCCAACACTTCCGTGCCAACCTGACGAAATTCCACGTCCCAGAGTCCGACCTGGACACTGTAATGAAGCATAATGTAATGGATTTTAAGAATCTGGAGCAGCTGCTGATTCGCCGGCTCATGTACATGAAGGACTTGGTGATGTGTACGTTTAGAGACGAGAAGTCGGACAGCATCAGGTGGCAGGGCACCACACCCTACAAGCAAATTATTGACAAACTGTGGGGCTGCCAGGCTGAGTGTCCGTTTTGTAACGAGCCTTGTCAGAGAACCGACCCCAAACACATGTCGTACGTTAACCACCAGTGTATTCAGCACAGGCCGGGTGGTGTGGCAGGAATCAGGTGGTGCCAGAAACCCAAAAAAGGTCAGCTGGTCATAGAATCTTGCAATTATGATGTCCAAGATGCTGGGACTCAGTTCCGATGCGGCACCTGCAAGTTTGAGTGCAGGCAATCTGGTATGTGTTCCACGTCAGATGAAGACTGGATTTGCCACAATTATACAGAGTACAAGTCGTACCTACCTAAGTGGGACATCGCGCCGTCCAGCAGCATGGAGTCATCCAAGTACTGGATGTGGTTCATAGCGAACTACAAAAACCAACTGAAGGACATATACAACGCTAAGCTGCCAGATATACCGAACGCCTGGAACAACATCACTAAGAAACAGGCCACGGACAGCCTGAGGGTTCACTACAACTGAAGTTAAATAGAACGACACATCCGTCAGCCACTGACAGCCTTAGGAGCATTGAAACAGTGGAGTGGAATGGGTTGGGGTTGTGGGTATAATTAATTAACATACCGCACCGGCATTCGGCAACAGACCTTATGTGCCATCACAAAACAAAACAATAATTGTTTTCATGCAAACCATATTATATAGCCCCTCATTTGTAAGCTTATTACAAGACGAATCTGGTAAGTTAACGGTACAAATGTATTTTAGATGTTCCATCTGCAAATTGACAGTAATTAATTATGCACATGTCGCATACACTGTTTCCACGAAATTCTCCCTGTTGGTAATTACGATATATATACTGTATATTATATATATTGAAAGACAATAGAGACGTGACGTAGCATGCATATAGTTTCCCTTATTTTACTAAGCTTTCTGCTATAAACTAGCCTTCGTCAGAGTACTGTAAAACAAAAACCAAAAAACAGAGGGTTAAGTGTAATACGTACCAATAAATATAACAAATTAAGTGTGAATACGGTCAATTTATATGGTTGCCAAGGGTCACAAAATGATATTTACCTGTCAGAGTATGTTGAAGTCGTCGTGACAAGTGCATGTACATGTGTGACAGTGAACTAATACATCTGTCAAAGTTTGACCTAATTAAAGGATTATCCGGGCCTAGGGGAACGGGATGTGAACACGGACAATGGGATGTGTGTGTGTTGCGTTCGCACTGTGGACTCGAAACCCATTCAAGTCCACAATTTGCGGGAAAAAGTGACGGATTTAGGACTTGCACTCGTTCGCTCAAGTCCACAGTCAGGTTGACCAAACTTGGGAAAAGGGGTTAGGGTGGGGGTGGAGGGTTAACAAAAAGGTTAGGGTTCAGGAGTAAAGTTTAGAAACATGGATTAGGAAAACATTGAATTTGGAGAAAACAACGATTTTCCGACCAATTATCTTAAGTGCACGAATACAAAGAAACGTCCACAGTGCGTACGTAATGTACGGCGCAGTGTGTTTACCGGCAATCGGGGACTTTCCATTGCTTGAACAAAAGACGGACAATAGGTCCCCGATTGAGCCACCGTCCCCGAGTGACACACCCATGCAAATCCTATGGAGGCCTTCGCAAAAAAACTATGTCCAAAAAAAAAAGAGAAGCAATGGAAAGCCCCCGATTGCCGGTAAACACTCACGCACGTATCCTAACTTCGGCAATCGGGGACGTTACCTATAAAGCTGAAATTTAAACGTAAATGGTTTGTGCCCTAACCTATTGGTTTGTGCCCTAACCTATAATGGTTTGTGAAACCATTATAGGTTAGGGCACAAACCATTTACGTTTAAATTTCATCTCTGTAGCTTTAGGTAAAGTTAAGTTAGGTGCCACTAAAACAATTCTTCCCTATAGTTGGGTTTTAAAAAGTTTTTTTAAAAAGTTTAATAGGATGTCCCCGATTACAAGTATGCATGTGTGAGTGAACAATGGATAGGAGGCGTTCAGTCGTCTACATAGACTGCCGAAGTGAATACGTCATCTTTTGTTGGTTGCCTAGGCAATTGGCTCTAAACTAAAAATCACTGGACCGTGTCCCTGTGCTTTGCATTGGTACTTTTCCCGACGGCCATGATAGTTTAGATCCAATTGCCATGGCAGCCACGTCACACTTCGGCTGTCTATTGATGCCCAATGGGGCCAAGGTGCGTAGTTTCGCTGTCCAGTAGGACTCCCTCCTGAGGATGACGTTTTGTGTTTGAGTTTGGATTTGTTCTATTCCTTGGATACATATATTTCTAATTGAGTGATCAGGTAGATTAAACTAGCGAGCGATGGGGATACTGAAAACAAAGTTATCAATATATACCGAGCGACAAAAGAGACGCAAAAATATTCTATGCTTTTGGACGAAAAAAAAACCCAGTCAATTTGAGAGTGGACATTTTCAGCACACGGAAGCTTTACGCAGTCATACATAATTGAGTTATGTAAATATTTCTATGTCAACATAATTACAAAAGAAAATTTTAAATTTTGATTAAACTGAAAATTTGCGATACTTTTGTTGTTCGGTATATTTACACTTGTAATGAAATACCCTAATTTGCGTACAATGTTGATGTGGTTGTATGATGCAGTATTTTTTTTATGGAGTCTCTATTATATGCTATGGATCACTGCACCATTTTAATGTTATCGGAAAATTTGGAGGGATTTTTTATTTAAACATTTTCATTGAATCATACAACACAATGTCAAAACAAAAATGTATTTTAAAAATTAATTTTATAGTAAACCAACTGTCTACTATAAAATATCGCACACTAAGGTCCAATACTGTGACCATCGATTTGGCAAATAAAAATATAAGTCATAGGTCATAACGTAAGTTATCATCAAGATCCCTTGTCTATGGTCCATAACTGGACTAAGTTTCCAGTTCATACCTTGTTCCGTTTTCAAGTTAGACTGTTTTTGTTCCAAAATCGACTTTTTGAAGTATTTTTAAAATCTTATAATAAGTCAACCGATGACGTCATAGTGGCATCACATAAACGACCGGATCCCTAGTCTAAGTTGTAAAATTGTACCAAATTTAAAGTTGACACCTCTTTCCGTTCTTCAGTTAGGCTGGATTTTGTTGAAAATGTGATTTTTTTTTGGGAATTGCTGAACTTTGACCTTCAATATTGACCCAGGAAGGAAGGGCCAGATGAAAATGCCCACACAAAGAAAATTTTAGCCCATGATCTGATCTATATGTCTGCCAAATATGAAGAGGGAACCACTTTTTCAGCTTGTAATTTGACGACGACGTCACTACAATATGCACATCTTCAGACCAGGTTCTAAGTTGGTATCAAGTTTGAAGTTTGTACGTTTTTAAGTTTGTTCGTTCTCGAGTTATATGGTCTAGGCCGAGTTTGGACTGAAAGAAGAAAACAAAAGAAATGAAAACAAAACCGAAAAAACGAGCAATAACAATAGGTGTTCGGGTCTAGACCCGAATACCTAGTGAACTAACGAGGAATAGAGTGCACGATGGCCTTGGGCCCCCTCTTTGAATCTGGTACGTTGATGACAGTTCAAACGCATGTATACATAAATGAATATCTTGACATTGTATAGCGGTAATCGGTATACGACCAGAGGTAACTTTAACATTGTGTCATAATGTTTTGTCTGGAGACAATCATATTTTAATTCTGACATTTGTCTTTAGAAAATACTTCATATTCTTTGAAAAGTTTGGAAAATATCAAAATGGGGAACATAAAAAAATATGTTGCGTGCTGTCAGGGACGGATCCTGAAATTATTGCGGGATGCAACCGGTTGGTTGGTGTTGTTTTGTATTGCCGGTATAATAATATATTTAATTACTGTACGTTGACTTACTGTATGGCAAAACTGTATGTGTAAAACGTATGAGTTAATTGTTGCTGTTAGAGGCTTTAGTATCTTGATATTGTATTTGTAGTGGTATAATCCGTGTGCTTCAATAACTAACTTTAAAGGCACAGGCTCGTCAGCAATGCGCGCGCGCCAAATTCGTGCCACGAAATACGCAGCTCCATAGCAAAGGCATAGAGCTGCGTATTTCGTGCACGAATTTGGCGCGCGCGCATTGCTGAACGAGCCTGTGCTTTTACTATTGTGTGAAAGGATTAAGGAATGCTTTGTCCGAAGTGAATACGTTAGTTTATAGCCAATTGCCATGGCAACCCACGTCACACTTCGGCTGTCTATAGACCCTTTGTACCAGCAGCAATGATGGGGCAGGTTTTCATATTTAAATGATTGCATCACATTTTTTTTATAAAAAATGTATTTGTATTCATAATAAGAAATTTGCACAAAGCGTGCATGTATAGATCTTCTTGGAGCGTAAAGTTGAACATCGTGTTCATATTGCATGTATGCTGACTGGAACATATTGAGTTTAATACTAAAACCAAAGTTATAAATATATACCGAGCAACAAAAGCAACGCAAACATTTTCTCTTTTTTATTGCAAAGAAAAAGTCAATCTGAGAGTGGAAATGTTCAGTTTATACAGTCATACATGATGAAGATGTAATTGTGAATATTTCTGTCAACTCTGTGAAATTTTGATTATTAAACTTAAAATTTCCGTTTCTTTCGTTGCTCGGTATATTTACACTTGTAATTAAATAGCCTAATTTGCATACAATGTGATGGTTGTATGATGCAGTAATTTTTATGGAGTATGTATATATGCTATGAACGAATCACTGCACCGTTTTGATGTTATCGGGAAATTTTGCGGGACTTTGTAAACAACACAATGTCATAAAAAACCATCAGATTAAGTTTATATAAATGTAGTAGACCAACTGTCTTCTTTTTTTGCATTTCACCGCTTAGTTACACTGCGAACTGAGTAAAAATGTGAAAACGTCACCCTTTGTGTTGGCAAGGTTGTTACTGGGTCTACACCACAGAGCTATATTTAGATAGCTCTATGGTCTGCACTAAAACCAGTGAATCGTTTCCCTGCGCTTCAGCAATAGACTTTTTAGATTACCAGCGAAAGTTTAGACCAATTACCCTGGCAATTGACGTCACACTTTAGTAGTTTATTCAAATAGCGAATGTCATAGGATGACAATCCTAATATGACTGCATTAAAAAACGTAATGTTTTGTAAATGTTTAATAATTATGTCGTTAAACTTGAAAATACAAGCTGGAATGAACTGATGAGGAATATAGTGGACGATGGCCTCGGGGCCCCTCTTTGAATCTGCTACATGGCCTACGTTGATGACGGCGGAAACGCGTATACATTATACAAATAATGAATGTTTATGGGTGCAATGGGAGGAATATTTTTATGAGGTGAAAGATGGAATGTTCCAGCGGTATCGATACGACAACGGCTAACTTTAGCATTGTGTCATAATTATAGGCCAGTAAATCTGGCATTTTCTAAGGAACTAATTGCAACAGAATTTTTTTTACCACAATGCATTTCCTTGAGGTCCCCCAAACACCATACTAAAAGTCCCAAAATATCCAAGCATGGGAAAGGTGCCTAATTTGCATAAATCCAAAATGGCCGCCAAAACTTCAAAAAAATCTAGATTTTGATATATCTTCACTTCTAAATAGCTTATTACAATGATTTAACTTTCTAGGAAGGGGTTTTTGGACACAACAAGTCTAATAGGATAGGTAAGACATTGTTTACATATATGGATCATTAGCATATTTTCAAAATGGCCGCCAAAAATGTAAATTATGTCTATTTTACACACGTAAGACGTCATTTCGTATTATAAAATAGCTTGGAACAAATTGCACCATTGTTTTTTGCACCACAATATATTTATTTCAGGTCCCTTGAATACTATACTAAAAGTAACAAAGTATCCAAGTATGGGAAAGATGCCTAGTATGCATAAATAAAAGATGGCCGCCTGGCAAAATTCAGAAAATGTAGATTTTGACGTATCTTCACTTCTAAATGGAGGACCCTAATGGAAATAAGCTTTTCTGGATTATCATTGGATGTGAGCTAAACAAATATTTCTTATTATATAGTAACCAGAAACACTACAATACCACTCACCAGACCAGAGTGAACAATTAAGATTCCTTAGAAGAACTGAAATATTTCAAGTGAGTACCATTATCATTATTTATGATTTGTGGGTTTGTTTTGAGAACTTTTGCTACTAATATGACTTAATGAACAATCCTGATAAATTTGTTTCGAGTGGAAATATTCCTTCTTTTGTTTCTGTCAGTTTTCAGTCACTAGTCGTCAGAAAAATCTGGACGTTCCGAGTTGATGCAGCTCACTCCCGTACATTCCGCGCAGACGTCGCTGCAGGGTAAACCATGGCGTCGGCAGGTGCATCTGGCTGTACTGCATTGACTCTTGCAGCCACAGTATATCATTTCCAGTAGTTCAGGTGGTGCTGGTGGCTTGTCTGTCTGCTGTGGGAGGTATTTTCCATCTACAAGCTGCCATCCCCATTCTTCTGGCTTCATCATCTCCGTGCCCATTACTTTCCACTGCATTACTTTCATAGTAAACACGAAGGCTATGGTACAAAGCTGCTGCAGGCGTTGGTGGCAATGTTTGGGCCTCCATTCGAGATGCGCCTTTGATCTTGTCACAAAACCTCTTGTAGCGTAAGGTATTAAGTCCTTCACTCTTACTACTATAGAGTAAGACCATTGCCTCTTCGCCTGCCTTGATGATGTCCTCTCTTGATGCGTTAGTTTGGCCAAAGACCTCTGCTTGTTGGCGGAACTTGACGGAACTCTTGATCTTTTTATGCTACGTTTACACCATGTCCCCGGCAGTCCCGGCGCCCCGGCCCTAGTTGGGCCGGTGTGCTGCGTTCTACCACGGTGCGTTACGTCCCGGTACGGAAAGCGTGGCGCGCCGTGCCGGTTCCGGGCCGCGAGGCGGACGGCGCGCCCCGAAACCGGGACGGCGCGCTACGTTTTAAGCGCCGTTCCACTACGGATGGGTCCACGTCCCAGGCCGGCCTGCTAAGTTCTGATGCGGTGCCTCACGTCCGTCCCGTTCGTGTCACGTTTGTTGTCCCGGCCCAATACGTTCCCGACGGTGTGCGAGGGTCTGCTGCGGCGCCCTGCGACTGAACGTGGCAGCTGTCACGTTTCACGCCCCGGTAGTCTTCCGGTGAGCCCCGGTGGGTATAAATAGTGCGCTCCACACCTTCATTTGCACTTCGTCCTGGAGCGCTGCCGCAGCAACATCGTCATCATCGTGAGGCACCGGCCGCGATCAGAGGTTCTCGGCACCCCACGGTGCCACACCCCGGTGAGTCAAGGCACACTGCGGTCCGTCACGCCCTGTGACGGAAGCCCCGTTCCACTGCGGCCCAGGACGATTCTCATTAGTGCCGGGACTGCCGGGCCAACATTTTTGACAGAGCTGCTCACTGGCCGGTCACCGGCCGGTGGCAAGGGTGAGCTACGATCATTCACGTTTTGCCACCCCGCTCCCCTACGCTCCCCGACGTCCATCCCGGTGCCTCCACGGTGCTCCTCTACCGGGGCGCCGGGACTGCCGGGGACATGGTGTAAACGTAGCATTAACACCTTTCCCCAAACCGTATGGCCCAGATATTACATCACATCCAAGGATTGCGTGGACAAAGAGTATGTTGTTGTTACATACATCAGGACCTAGAGACTCCTTTGTGTGCTTTATGCACCACACTTTCACTTTGGTTTGCTGTGATGGTTTCTTGGTCTTTCTTGGTTCAGATCTGAGAAACAGCTCATGTGCATTCGTTTCAGCATGATACAGTAGCAGGACTAACAAGTCTGTGTCATCCCCAATCACAATGGTATCCTTATTCCTGGCAGATGCAACAGCTGTCTGGACAATAAGGACATCAGCATCATCATTTGCATGGTCAATGCTGCAACCAACCCGTTCTAATTTGTCACTAAGGTAGTATATGAAGCGCTGTTTGTTGATCTTGTTGCTCAGAAATTCATCCTTATTGGACTGGATGATCATTCCACCAGTGAAGTGCACTATGTAACACCTGTACAATATCCTGTCCTCCGTATGTGGGTGGCATCTTTAGTTGTTGTTACTACCTTAGTGACAAATTAGAACGGGTTGGTTGCAGCATTGACCATGCAAAGGATGATGTTGATGTCCTTATTGTCCAGACAGCTGTTGCATCTGCCAGGAATAAGGATACCATTGTGATTGGGGATGACACAGACTTGTTAGTCCTACTACTGTATCATGCTGAAACGAATGCACATGAGCTGTTTCTCAGATCTGAACCAAGAAAGACCAAGAAACCATCACAGCAAACCAAAGTAAAAGTGTGGTGCATAAAGCACACAAAGGAGTCTCTAGGTCCTGATGTATGTAACAACAACATACTCTTTGTCCACGCAATCCTTGGATGTGATGTAACATCTCGGCCATACGGTTTGGGGAAAGGTGTCGGTGTTAAAAAGATCAAGAGTTCCGTAAAGTTCCGCCAACAAGCAGAGGTCTTCGGCCAAACCAACGCATCAAGAGAGGACATCATCAAGGCAGGCGAAGAGGCAATGGTCTTACTCTATGGGAGTAGTAAGAGTGAAGGACTTAATACCTTACGCTACAAGAGGTTTTGTGACAAGATCAAAGGCGCATCTCGAATGGAGCCCCAAACATTGCCACCAACGTCTGCAGCAGCTTTGTACCATAGCCTTCGTGTTTACTACCAAGTAATGCAGTGGAAAGTAATGGGCACGGAGATGATGAAGCCAGAAGAATGGGGATGGCAGCTTGTAGATGGAAAATACCTGCCACAGCAAACAGACAAGCCACCAGCACCACCTGAACTACTGGAAATGATATACTGTGGCTGCAAGAGTCAATGCAGTACAGCCAGATGCACCTGCCGACGCCATGGTTTACCCTGCAGCGACGTCTGCGCGGAATGTACGGGAGTGAGCTGCATCAACTCGGAACGTCCAGATTTTTCTGACGACTAGTGACTGAAAACTGACAGAAACAAAAGAAGGAAATATTTCCACTCGAAACAAATTGATCAGGATTGTTCATTAAGTCATATTAGTAGCAAAAGTTCTCAAAACAAACCCACAAATCATAAATAATGATAATGGTACTCACTTGAAATATTTCAGCTCTTCTAAGGAATCTTGTTCACTCTGGTCTGGTGAGTGGTATTGTAGTGTTTCTAGTTACTATATAATAAGAAATATTTGTTTAGCTCACATCCAATGATAATCCAGAAAAGCTTATTTCCACTACTAGGGTCCTCCATTTAGAAGTGAAGATACGTCAAAATCTACATTTTCTGAATTTTGGCAGGCGGCCATCTTTGATCTATGCATACTAGGCATCTTTCCCATACTTGGATACTTTGTTACTTTTAGTATAGTATTCAAGGGACCTCTAATAAATATATTGTGGTGCAAAAAACAATGGTGCAATTTGTTCCAAGCTATTTTATAATACGAAATGACGTCTTACGTGTGTAAAATAGACATAATTTACATTTTTGGCGGCCATTTTGAAAATATGCTAATGATCCATATATGTAAACAATGTCTTACCTATCCTATTAGACTTGTTGTGTCCAAAAACCCCTTCCTAGAAAGTTAAATCATTGTAATAAGCTATTTAGAAGTGAAGATATATCAAAATCTAGATTTTTTTGAAGTTTTGGCGGCCATTTTGGATTTATGCAAATTAGGCACCTTTCCCATGCTTGGATATTTTGGGACTTTTAGTATGGTGTTTGGGGGACCTCAAGGAAATGCATTGTGGTAAAAAAAATTCTGTTGCAATTAGTTCCTTAGTTACCCCCAAAAAGTGCCAGATTTACTGGTTTCGCAAGCCGACGGACACGCGTACGCATACCTTAGCTATCCATAACCGTTAGTGGTATTTATGTAGTTTCGCAAATTCAAAACTACATGCAGCACGTTAGCAAAAAAAGACGTATATTTCCGACAGCGGGAAAACCACCAAGCACAACACGGCTTTTATATTAATTTTACTTTTAATCCAAAGCTTTGAAATGCACAAAAACTTCGTAGACATTCATATACAGTAGTTTATACTATTTCCAACCTGGCTACATAACGAAAAATACGAGAAATCCGAAATTTCACTACGCGTTTAGTGCTTACGCATAGCGAGCTCGATATCCGTACCGTGCAAACGCGTATCAGATAGTGAGAAACCTCTCTACTGCTGACATTTGTCTTTAGAGAATACTTCACATTCTTTGAAAATATGTTGCGTGCTGTCGATCTGGGACGGATTCTGTAATTACTGCGGGATGAAACCGGTGGTTATTGTTGTTTTGTATTTTACTGGTATAACAATAATGAATGCATAGTTCCGAGATTGCCCATGCAGTTAACCCCGCCCCTTATATCATATTGTTTTGATGTGCTCACAAGCCATCGCAAAAAATGGCGACACACAGCGTACAAAGCAACGGGACTCGGCATGGAAAGCACACATTCATTGGAGAAAACTCAAGGTATTTATGTTTTAGGGTCGACAGTTACACACTGAGCAAAGGGCACTGACCAACGTAGACTGGTCCCCTGTCCATGTGCACTACGCTGCTCTCGCTATACAAGGACAGGCACACGCCGAGCAATAACCACGGGTGATTGGCCGTTGTATTACCACGCGTGATTGGTCGTTGTATTAAATATATGCATGATCTATTTTTAGAGTTTGCTCAACAACGAGTGAATTTTGCATATCCTATTCAATCTTTGCCATCCCTTATATTTATTTAGTAATTTTGGCAGTGGTGTACTCGTCAACGCCCAGGTACAGGTTTGTACTGATACATTACTTTTTACTTGAAATGGCGCTGTTTGCCGTATTTTTAAGCCGCCAAACATCAATATCACAGTGCGGCCGTTGTTCAAAAAAAGTTTTTCATCGCATAAAAAAACTCGACAAAACATGACAGAAACCCCATCGAATGATATGAATGACATGGTTGGATATAGAGCTATTTGTTCAACCTTGATTCCCACCGAAACCAGGATAAGTTTATTTGGTTCTGACAGCAATTTTATAGGCATATCTTCTGCTGTCGATGCAAAATTACCGCTGCTGCCGCCGCTGTAATTTTCCCAGACATTGATTGCGTAGCGCGCGATGCCAAATCGAACGAAGGCGCGCAACACGCTGTATTCTGGGCGCCTGCTTGGCGCTTGCGCAAACCGTGACACAGTCCTTTTAATTTGCATAAACATACAGGAATTCCTGGATATTTATGCCAAACATGGCGGCGTGTACCTGTCCTCATATACGACGGAGGGGAAGTAAATATGAGGACAGGGAACCAGTCTATGACCAACGTTGACTTACTGTATGTCTACTGGGAGGTTTGGTGTGTAAAACGTATGAGTTAATCTTTGCCATTAGAGGCTTTAGTTGTATCTTGATAGACCTTATCGCTAATGCCGCTTGGGCGAGTTTGCACAAAAGCACAACTGTATTGTGGGAAGGAAAACGGGCAAAGTCTGCCCCGAAAACCTTCCCACAATACATTGCTGCCTTTGTGCAAACTCATCCAAGCGGTATTTGCGATAAGGTCTATATTGTATTTGTAGTAGTATATTCCGTATACTTCAATAAGTAACTTGAAGATTGTGTGAAAGGATTAAGGAATGCTTTGTATGGAGACATTCATTTGAATAGACCCTTTGCACCGGTGGCCATGACGGCGGCAGGTTTTCATATTTAAATGATGTGAAAGTAGATCCATAAAGTGCCTACTCGGGCATGACCCAAGGTACAATGTTACTGCGCCTATCATGGCCGCCCGTGAAAAGGGTCTATACTGACATTTGTCTTAGAAAAGTTTGGATAAGGTCAAAATGGGGAACATCATAAACATTGTGAAACTATTGCGAGACATAATGGGTGGTTAATTATGTACAGCGTTGACTTACAACAGACGGTGTGACCTCTCACATCACGGCAGGCATAAAAACAACAGGGGTGTGGCTATGACTGTCCGCAGCAGCTGTGCATTATGATATCTGGCTTTGAATTGTGTGACCTTTGACACATTCTCTAAGCAAATTTATACAAAGCTGCATGCGTACGCACGGCGGCAGGCATGATTTCAATAGAGGGCGCTATATCTCTATGAAACACAGAACTCCATTAAATACTAGAACGGAAACGGAGGCCGTACGCGCATAACCGCGCTTTCTCATTAGCATAGTTTTGGGCACATTTGCATAATTTTGGGCACCTCATTTGCATGGTTTTGGACACTTTCCTATAGACCGTATTCCTGAACGCGTGAGGGCGCTCGAACAAGGTGATTTGGGGGAAAATGTCCATAGACGACTGTAGAAAAGTGGGGGTACGTGCATACGTACGTGGGAAAAGTCGCGTACGCGGAGCGCGCAGACCTGTGTCGCGCGCACAGATTTCCATTCAAAATAAACGTTTAGAAGGCGTGTGCGCGTAGCGCGTTTTGTGTTCGAACATAACGCACGATGGGCGCGGACCAGGCGCGGACCACTTGACAGCGCCCTCCACGTTCAGGAATACGGCCTATTGAATTACACGTAAAACCTCCCGCATGCGCACTTTCTAAAATGTTTGTGAATGTTTGTGACGACCGCGCGTGTTATGTTCGAACACATAACGCGCTACACGCGCACGCGTTCCAACCCGCCTTAAACCGGTTACGGTGATGTGCCATTCAATAACACAGTCGTTTCTTATCTTGCTGTTAATAGACCGATCCAGTAAGCTCCGCCCATTTCGGAATTGACCAATCACAGCCTCAGGTTGAGGTAACCAAAATGTGGATCTCCATTTTGGTTACCTGAGCCCTCAAAATTTTGTGCACAGAGCTACGGCGAAATGCAGCACGAGTGACGCAAAAACACCATAAACATCATCTTTATCAGCGCAGAGGATCAGGACCCTAGCCGGTTTAAAACGGATTGTATAAGACTATCCTAACCTACTTTTAATCTCTTCATGAATGTGTTTTTGTTTAAACGGGGAAAACTCACCAAAATTAGCTTGTCGTTTTGCTTTGTTGTGCATTCACTGCGTTCTATATGTGTGTGAAGATGTTTTTTTTTTCGATGGCGCGTGTTACGCGTATTGCAGGCGTGTTGTACGTGCACGCACACGACCGGATACTTAAGTGCACATTTTGTTTTCGAGCGTGCAGTTTATGTGTGCGTGTGCGTGTTTCAATACGCGCTGACCAGGGCGCGGACGCTGACGCACGGCACGGCCTCGCGACTCTACTGCACATGTGTCTCACATGTGTGGTATGTTGCTAGGCAATTTCTAAATAGGCGGAGCTTACTGGATCGGTCTATACATAGAATTCACTGACGTCACAACATCCGGGTAAAACATCACGGCCGCCATTATATAGGTCAAATGTCACGTACGTACTTAACTTGCGTGCACGGTACGACTTCACGGTGCCGTGTGTATGTGTACAGCCTGCAGCTAGTTGTGTCACCGGCATTTTGTTCTTTCAGTTTTACTTTCTTCCTCTCCCATCATGGCAGCTACGCCAGTTAAAATAGAGCCTAAATATTTCAATAGTTTACCCGATAAGGCCTCCAAGGATAGGTATTTAGCGAAACTGAAAATAATAGGAGGACTAGACCCCTATGAAATTCCAAAGTCCATTTGGAGTCATGATCGCGAAGGTTTGCCTGACTTATGCTACCCAGACATCGTGAATTACCTTGTGAACACTGCCAGCGCCTACACTCTATCGCAGATGAAGGCATATAAATCTCTTGAGGCGTACAACCAGTTTGTTTCTGGTTGGGTGAAGGATGTCGTGCATCTTCTGTCTGGCAACTTGATCATTGTAACTTGCAAGGTAGGCCCATCATGCCCATAGCATTCATGGCATTGGGAAAAATCTGGAAGTTTATCGTGACTTGAGACCTTGGCTTGCAAAACGTACAGGCATATGTATGATCAGGATAATGAGACATGCTGACAAATTTTTAAGTGTTTACTCTCAAAATCTTAATTTTTTTTCACACTCGAAATCAACCAAATCTGTACATTCCACTGCTAGATAAGTCATTTTAACATGTTTAAAGAACAGGTATAAATACCATAGCCTAGGCCTACACCCTCGCCACTATTTACTTCATAATTTAAAGGTACATGTAGTCATGGTAGGCCTAGTCAAATCGGACCCAAACCAAGTCGGACCCGAACCAAGTCGGACCCGAACCAAGTCGGACCCGAACCAAGTCAGACCCGGACCAAGACTTGGTCCAGGTCCGACTTGGTCCAGGTCCGAGTCAGTCGTGGGTCCGACTTGGTCCGGGTCCGACTTGGTCCAGGTCCGACTTGGTTTGGGTCCGACATGACTCGAAACCGCCTAGTAGGCCTATACAGGATTGGTAAACCCATAGAGCTCTATGGTAAACCGTTACAAATAGTTTCATCCCCTGTGCTGTTCAGTTGGGAAGTTGATGACTTAACTGTCAATGGAATGTGCAGATTTTAATGGAAAAAACACAAAATTTCCAGTGAGAAAATGTAATATTTGTTCAGCCTGTCTCGTATGTTTTGCACACAGGTCTGAAGCCATGATCAAAGTTCCAATTCTGTCCATCATACTGCCCATTGTACCCCTAGAACTATCATGACTATGGGGGATATACATCCCACTATAGGCATGATAGGTCATTTCGTTTTTGACCAATTTGGCGGCACTCTAACTTTAAGAGTGGACATAAACTTTCTTGGCAAACGCAATAATCTGCTGCACAATTGCCACCAAACTGTTTGATAGTTCTTGAGAAATTCACCTTGCGTGTGTTTACAAAATTTTCCAAAAATCATTTATACATGTATGCCACAACAAGGAAAATACTGGGTGTCAATGCATGGTAATTGTACCCATATTATGCCTGAAAAAGTTTAAATTTGGTGCATGGCGAGGAAACACTTTTCCACTTTGCCCCATCACCACTTCGCCCCATCACCACTTCGCCCCATAATTGATACATGTACATGTGATTAATGAACAATAGCGAATCATTTGTTTCTCCATACACTGTACAACAACATAAATATCAGCATAGTCGCCAGGTATTTGATGAGGTCGCCTTCATCAATAGGGTGTCATGGTAATCGATTCTCATGGTCTATTTTTTTTCATCACTTGTTTATTATAGGTGAAGCATTCACAGTCGATGAATGACCGTCCGGCTCAGCCATGGGTGATTTCCAAGAAGGATGGCACCATCATTGCAGGTCATTGTAACTGCAAAGCTGGGTTGGGTGAAGTCTGCTCTCATGTAGGTGCACTGCTTTTCTGGGTTGATGCTGCGACCACACTACGAGACTCTAAGACGGTCACTCAGTCACCAGCATACTGGCTGCTGCCCAGTGGAGTTGACAAAATAAAATTCAGCACTATTCAGGACACAAACTTCCAGTCTGCCAAATTAATGAAGAGGAAACTGGATGAAGAAATGGCACATCCTGGCTCATCTCGACAACGTTCAACCACCAAACTTCCCCATGTTCAGCCTCCATCTGATGATGAATTTTTAACATTTGCAAGAAAATTGAACTCATGCACCAAGGCATCTATGTTGGCAGTAATGCCAAACTTCGCAAGCCAGTTTGTTCCAGCTTCTTTGAGTGTACGTTTTCCACAGATACTCACTGAACTCAATGATGACTCATGGGTTGCAGTGCCTAAAGGGGACTTACTAGAACACTGTTTATCGGTATTCAGTAGTATCGCAGTCAGCAGTGTACAAGCCAGCAAGGTGGAGAAAGAAACGAGGGAACAGTCAAAATGCAAGGCCTGGTTCAACTTCAGAGCTGGCCGCATAACAGCTTCAAACATGAAAGCGGTCTGTGCTACATCTTTGGAAAACCCATCCATCAGTCTTACTAAATTGATTTGTTATCCAGAACGTTCACAATTTTCAACTAAGGCTACAAGATGGGGTTGCGATCACGAGCCAGTTGCACTACAGTCCTACTGTGAGCTCATGAGTGAAAGCCACGAAAACTTCACTTGTACAAAAAGTGGTTTTGTTATAAATCCTGAAATGCCATACTTGGGTGCCTCACCAGATGCAATTGTTGTGTGTGATTGTTGTGGAGAAGGCCTTGTAGAGATAAAATGCCCGTATTGTAAGCGTTCAAACAAGTTGGATGAGGACTTAAATAGAAACTGTTCACTAGAAAATCTTGACGGCCAACTGAGACTAAAAAAATCTCATGCCCACTATTACCAAGTACAGACCCAGATATTTGTATGCAATAAGGATTATTGTGATTATGTAGTTTGGACAGAATGTGATTTGCATGTTGAACGTGTTGAGCCCAATGGCAGTTTTTGGGAAAACGTCACCAAAAAGTCTGTACAGTTCTTCAAGCAAGTCATCCTGCCTGAACTAGTTGGTAAATGGTATTCTAGGCCTCGCACTGTTGCTGTTAGTGAAGAATAGTCATTTATTATCTAAAAGCCAAGCTTTTAATACATGTACTTCAGACCAACCTAATGAGCAACTAATTTATTTTGCCAAGTGGACTTTCTTGATTTACTAAGTCTGCATTATAAATTCAATAAGTCGACTTGGCGAGATATTTTTGTTGCCACAAGTTGCCTTTCTAAATCTGCTAAGTTGACTTTGTGCAGTTGACTTGACTTACATAATTATCCCACCAAGTTGGTAGGATAATTATGTAAGTCGAGTCGACTAGGCATCAAGTTATTTCACCAAGTCGACTTGGCAATATAAATTATCCCGTCAAGTCGTCTTAATCTGTAGCATGTTATACGTGCAAGTCAACTTAGTGAGAGAAATTATCTTGGTATAAACTAAACAAGTAGGATAGCACTCGTAGAGCGCCGTTGTATTCTTTATAAATTCAGGAATGTATTTTCAGAAAGAAATCACTTTGAGTATGAAATCTGGAGTTTAAGTACCAGTTTTATTTCACTATCCGGTTACACATTTGAAAACCAAATATCTGAAACTGAATTGGAAAAAATAGGTCCTCCATTTTCAACTTGAAATAAAATTGTGGGGTACCGTGGCCCAGTGGTTTGAGTCACTGACTTACAACACTCTGGTAAAAACTTAGGGTTGTGGGTTTCGATACCCGGCCGTGGTACTTGTGCCCCTAAGCAAGGCACTTTAACACAGTTGCTCCATGGATAGTATTTTGGGAAAGTATTTTATATAATTGTTAGGTTAGAAATAGAATGAAATACAGTTTTGAAAAAAAGACTGGTTACGCTCCTTTAAGATGACTTTTTGTTTGTACATATACAGCCAGACTAAACACAGGGTGGTTTAAAAAAAGTTAACCCAAATTAAAAGTGATTTTTCACCCACTTCCTGTAATTTCAGAGAATTTTATTTTTACCAAGTTTTTATAAGTTGGTTGTTTAGCACTATTAAAAAACTGGCTTGTCCACAGGAGCCTCATTAATCATAGGCACGATTGAACACAATGAAGACCTCTAAACTGATAAGAAGCTCCCGTGGACAAGCCAGTTTTGTACACGTCATGTATAATGAGCCAAATCTTTAAATCCACTTTGAGCTAAATCATTTTATTTTTCAGGAATAGTGCTATTCATAAAAATGTGGAATTACAGGAAGTGGGTGAAAAATCACTTATTTTGGGTTAACCTTTCTTTTTGTAACCCTGTAGTGTATTGTTGAAAACAACTGGCCTTGATTAGGCCAAGTAATATAAATAACATGGTTCTCGTCCCCGCGCGCATCAATATTTTTGATATTTTCTATTTTAACAAAATATTTTAAACAAACCCCCAAAAACGGATTTACAAATTCGATAAAAAGGACTCCTATATCACATTCTTACATTTTTACAATGGTATAGCAATGGTATCGGGTAGAGTACTACATATTGTGGATTCATGGCAAATCGTGCGTGTGCCACTGACATAAACATAATAAAAAATTATTTATGGCAGCACGGCCATCTTGGAAAAAAATAGCAAACAATTCAAAAATAGTAAAGTCCCCCCTCACCGACTTTTGAAAAATGTCCAGACGAGAACCATGTTATTTATATTACTTGGCCTTATCAACCCACCTGAAGGATTCTAGACCAGTACAAATACATAAACTGTCTTATTTATAAATACGTAGTATTAATTCTCATTAGTGTTATTTATTGTATATTTTGTATAAGATTTCAACTTGTGCTCAAGTGTAAATACGTGTACATGTAAAATAAGATATTATGCAATGTATTTTCATATACATGTAGTACATGATATATAAAATAAATTATATACAATTTTATTTATGACAAAAAAAAAAGCTTTTCGTCCATGTGGTATTATTGAAGTACTTCTAACAAGCAACATGTTTGCATATATACATGTAGACCATCCCCAACCTGGGCAGCTCTTTAAAAAATCCCTGTGGAGTTAACACTTTTCAGTCAAAGGGCACAACTGATTCACACATGTTAGTGAGACAGCAGCAAACTGTTACAATTTTGTCAATTGCTGGAACATTACTGGAAGCATTGAGCAGGTAGTCAATTGGCATGATTCCAGATAGAATTGTGTACTTGTTACGAACAAGTCCTATTACACGTTCTACATGTATCCTTACATGGGCAATATTTCTGGACTCTTCAACCTCCAAGCCAGGCAGCTGTTTTCTACCTTTCATAAAGCTAGGAAATTTGACTTGGGCACACACAAGTCCAACGCTATCCTGTATATTAAAACCTCTGTCGGCTAATACCAAGTCTCCTGGAAGTAGTTTGTCTAATAAATTGGTATGCTCTGTGATGTATTTGTCACTGGTACGACCACCCCAAGCTTTAGAAAGAAAAGAAATTGAACCCTGTGGAGTAATTCCAATGAGAAACTTAACAGTATTATGATGTTTGTATGTAGACCATGTTTTAGCCCTTGCAAGTAAATTTGACGGTCTCTCAATAAAAATTTCAAAACAATCGATTATGACCACAACTTTCAATCCAAAATGCTTTCTGAATGCAATTCAGAAAGCAATAAATAAATGGAGTGCTTCAGACGAACATACAAAACATGAATCACACTGAGGAAGGTTCTTGACACAGTGGCTGCTGATATTCTAAATTCGTGAGCCAAAAATTTGTTATGTAAATTCAGTCGAAGTTTCAAAAGCACTAAAATCAATTTCTGGAACTTGGTCAGTGAAACCCGACTGCTGCAAGGAATAAAATCCTTCACAAACTCGAATACAGTTATCAGTGTCAAGAAATTTGGGAGCCCTGTGAGATAATGAACTTTGTCGTCATTATCCCTAAATGAATTTTCTTTTAGATTGGTGGCCTCCAATTTCTCTTTCAGTTGGATGTTTTCAGTTCTCAGCAACTGGCACTCTCTTTGCATCTGATCAAACAGCTCATATTTGTCCGATGAAGAGGGAGTCGCCAGTGCAGCAGGGTCTGTCTCGAGTGCCGGTAGTGACTGTTCATCTGCAGTTGACTCCTCTTCCTGTCTTGTCTGCTCATCTTGATGAGCTGGATTAGGAAGAGATGCAGATAAATCAGGAAGGGCCTCTGCTGCAATTCTCTGCACTTGCTTATTATGACGTCTCTTTTGGAGTCGATTGAACCGCTGAAGCCGTGATTTCTGAAGAGATTTAGTTGAGCCTTCTTCAGCTTCCGACTCTGATGAAAGTTTTAGTGATGGTGCCCAATCAGGATGATTCCTCTCATAAAGTTGAGATGGTTTACCTGAGAATAACACATAAAAAAGTAATTGGTACATGGGTGCACGATTTGTGTTTATTACCAGTGTTTATTCCAGTGTCATGTTTATTACCACAAATAAACATGACACTGGAATTTTCCATGAAGATGAATCACATTTTCTGACAAACTCAAAAACTTACGTTGCACAAAAGAGAAAAGTCATGTAAAGGTGATTCAAGTTAAAGATCACAATGTTTTTGAATACATGTAATCAGTTCAAATCAGGTGCATGTAGTACTAGTACTAGGCCTACAGGCCAATCACGATTGAAAGAGCTCAACATTTATAATAAAACCCACAAGAAAAGTTATATTCTGTTTTACTGTTTTAGTCGACCATGTTTGCAAATTTGATTTGCTATACGTAGGCAAAACAAAAGGAGAGGGTATAGTTTAGGTTTACAGTCAACTCGACCGTTTGCCAACTCGACCGTCGTACCAACTCGACCGTTGACCAACTCGACCTCATAGTCGAGTCAACTCGACCGTTTCCCAGGCCGGTGGCTGCCCGTATTAAACCAGTGCGCGTGTCCGCGCGGTGGGCCTGGGTGGCACGCGAAAAGCAAAAATACCACAGTATTGGTCAGACGATCACTTTTAAAATGTTCCCTATTAAACTACGTCTAGAACTAAGCCAGTAAGCCACTTTCTTACCTTCAATGAAATGGTCGGAGCACACTTTGGAATACTCGCTTGGGGGAAGTCTTTCCGGTTGATCGACTCGAGCGATCCAACTTTGACGTCGACAGCGAGAAAGTTCCTCGGTCTGTTGTCCCTCATGAACACGGATTTTTGGTAAACTATAGAAACCCCGTTTTACTACTGAATTTGATCTATTGGTGCAACCCTGAACAACACAAGTATTCGGCATTTTTTAGGGGTTAAACCGGCACAGAAACTGATGAAATTTCGAGAAAGCGCGTAGTGTGTTATCAACTAGAGTTATCGACTGCATACATATGTACGTGCACAACGTACGTTTGTTTACATACGTACGCAGTCAAGTTTGACACAATCAATGGCGCCAATTCCGTTGCTGAGGATAATGTGACGTCATGAGAATTCTATGTATAGGCTTGGGAATGTGATGTCATGCAACGTCACAATGCAGTGGTTTCCGCCATGTTTGTTGCCAGTAACATGCGCTAGTACGTTCAGATATAAGCAATGGGAGCTGCGTATCACTGTTAAACTGTTAAACTGTAGTGCAAAGACCCACAACCACCCTGACGAAGGCCTAGTAGGCAACAAAATTGGTTCACCCTCGTAAGTTGAGCACTAGTTTTATTTTTTTGCACTTTGCACTACAGTTTAACGATACGTTCAGCTTGTTTTGTTCCCACGCGTGCGGGATGCGTGCGCCGCGCCGCGCCGCGACATGTCGAATTCAACTGCTAGGTCGTTGTTTGCATGATATGGAATCGCGCGGGCTCCGCACGCATCTAAAGTTGACGAGGCTGCACGCCAGTTCGCATAGCAACCACTCACTACCTTGAAGTATGGCGGCCGAGAATGACATTTCATTTCATTTCATTTCATTTTATTATAAAAATCCTCGTAGCCCAAAGGCCAAATTACGATTTGTTTACAAACAAAAACAAACATCCACATTACTCAAATTAAAACAATAATTACCAAGAACCTCTAAAGATCATAACAGTAAATTAAAACGAGGACAATAAAACATTGCACATACATATGCGAACATTCACTTAAAATCATTCATTTAGTAACCGGATAAAATATGGTATTGAACTACGTTGAAACCGACAAGTCCGAGCATAAAAAGTCGTAAATTTACTACTGTTTCCCAGGTTGCGGGCATGAGTCTCAAATCTGGTCGGGGGAATTAGGTCACTTGTCCGCACTGACTGAGAAAGCCTTGCGGCAAACTTGCGGCAATGATCCTCCCTCCTAGCAGACAGAGACTCAAGCCCACAACCTGCAAGTGCTTCCACATAACCACAATAATTCACACCAAGAATTATCTTGCAAGCCCTTTTCTGGAGCTGCTCCAAGATATTGCACTGATCGGCAGAGATGGATGAATCCCAGACCACATCACAGTGGGACGAACATAGCCTTTGTAAACAGTTGCCAACTCATTGGCATTGAATCCAAACTTTTTCAACGTGCGAAGCATGTAAAGTTTCCGATTTGTCTTCTTAACAATTTCTAAGATGTTTGTGTCCCATTTTAAATCGTTCTGCAACCAAACACCAAGAACTTTAGCATAAGTAACGACCTGAAGGGATACTTCCTCAGTTACCATATTTTGACAAGCAGGAATACGTTTTTTAAAACATATTTGAAAGGCCTGGCATTTAGCTGGGTTTCAAAGCCAATTTATTATCATTTGACCAAGTGGCAAAATTATCAAGCTGAATAATGGTGTCATGTAGTCGATTCCCAAGCCCTATAAAACTAGTGCTCAACTTACATGTACGAGGGTGGACCAATTTTTTTGGCCTTCTAGGCCTTCATCAGGGTGGTTGTGGCTCTTTTTATCGTTTTTATCTTTATCGATACAACAGCCATGGCGCAACAACATAAAGCAAGGTTAAGCATCGGAGGTAAGTGCAACCAATTCGCTTTGCTTGCTCTTTTTTGCCGATTATCACTCGAGCCACGTGCCTCATGAAAAATGCCAACCAAAATGGTGGATGGAAGGCATGACGTCACCGGAAAGCAATCAATAGGTGGTTTGTTGTATACCAAGTGACAAAAAAAAGACGTTTTTGAACAAGTATAGATGTTTTATTAAACGTGTTGGTTTAATAGTGCCATTAGAATTAACCCATATCGTATGAAATAGGAATAATTGGTCTCGTGACAATTCTCCATAATGCTACTTTTTGTCACAATGGCGCACTTTTCAAACCACCTACATGACCTGTGTAAGGTATAGCCTACACATCAGTTCAGTTAATGTTTTTTTGTTTTGCCACTCAGTATAATTATATATAGCAAACTTCATTTTGTTCACATAATATCTACATCTTAGCTCAGCAGTAGTTAATGTCATAATCTTGACAAAGTTGATTCGCAATAAAACATCCAGGATGCTGTGAAAATACATATCAGACGTTTCATTGACTTCTGTTTTTACGTTGCACACTAAGAGTACATGGGTACTGGGTATATTTGTACGTCTCTAATGGTAGTTTACATCGAGTCAGTTACTACGCAGGATGATATGACTTTATACACTAACATCGTCCACCATGCACATTATTATGTGTATATTTATATCTCCGTGATCTGGTTGGATCGTTTTCAAAAACACAGTGAAAAACTGTTAAAGCTACACATATATGCAAACGTTCTGAATAAAGGCTACGAAACGACTTCCAGCGAGGTGTTTAATGAATTACGCTAGATTCCATTGCAAACGGTTTTAATATAATAGAGCTACAGGGTGTATCAAAAAAGTATACACTCATACAATTGTAGATGAAATGCAAATTGTATTATATTTAGAAAATTGGCTCAAACATATCGGTAGACCTAAGTTTCATGTTTTCATTAACGTCGTCATCATCTTGGGAATTTCATGCCTGACTGAACAGGGGCTGGTTTTGTAAACAAATCTAACATTAACTTGCGCCAAAACAATGGAAGATGCAAAACGGGATCAAGGAGCATGAAAGGTCAATTTCTTTGCTATCAGCTTTTAGCAAAGTTTGGCTAGCCCCTTACCTGACCGACTTTTCTGCACTCAAATTTGCACGCTTAGCCTAACACCAAAGGCACGCCTATTCACTGCTCTGTTTTGTCTGAGATGGGCGACTTTGGTTCTTATTCGTCTCTCCAGGTCATCCAGTTCCACGGGCAGTAACAACAACTTGGACTTTAGATGTCCCCATTAAAAGTCCAGTGATGTTAGGTCTGGTAAATCTGTGAAATGGACTTGGGAATGGCCCCTTAAAATCACCAGACCTAACACCACTAGTTTTGGTTTTTCTTGTGGGAGCATCTCAAGTTTTTGTTAAAGTCCTTGGAACTGGACGACCTGGAGAGACGAATAAGAACCAAAGTCGCTCTTCTCAGGCTGAACAGAGCAGTAGTCAGGTGTGCATTTGTTGTTACACCGAGCGTGCAAATCTGTATGCAAAAAAAGACGGTGACGTGGAGGATCTAGGACGGAAGGGGCTAGCTAAACTTCTCGAAAAGCTGATAGCAAAGAAAGGACATGTCAAATTGACCTCGCATGCTCCTTGATCCCGTTTTGCATCTTCTATTTTTTGGCGCAAGTTAATGTTAGCGTTGTTTACAAAACTCAGGCGTGAAATTCCCGACTTGATGACGACGTTAATGAAAACATGAAACTTATAGGTCTACCAAAACTTAGATCTGGGTCTGTCCACAGTAGGCCTAATGAGGTACATTTCTGTAACATTCAAGATCTTAGGTCCCAGTTCACTTCAAATGTCTTAATTTTATCTTTAAATTATGCAGCTAAACTGAGGAAATAACCTTTTCACTGCAAGGAGTAAGAAAAATAGTCCTACAACATACATTTGTGAAAATCTCGTGCACAAATGTTCCTATTACGCATGTAACAAAGACGGAATAAATGTCACAAAATTGTCTGTCCACGTTACATACGTAATAGGAAAATTTGTAAAAAATGTATGTCGTGGCAGCAATTTCTCACATTTTTGGGCAAAATGTTTTTCCTGAGAACAAAACAAGGACATTTATTTAATTCTGAGATAAACTAAAGACATATGAAAGGAATTATTGACTTATTTTTCAAATGTACCCTATTACTGTGGACAGACCCATCTACAATTTAATGTTAGCTTTGTTTACAAAACTTGCCCCTGTTCAGTCAGGCGTGAAATTCCCAAGATGATGACGACGTTAATGAAAACATGAAACTTAGGTCTACCGATATGTTTGAGCCAATTTTCTAAATTTAATACAATTTGCATTTTATCTACAATTTTATGAGTGTATACTTTTTTTGATACACCCTGTAGACCGCTTTATTATAGTCATTCCAAGAAAACAGAGCATTACAGTGTCCCTCTTCGTCGTGACGGTTTATTTCTTTATTTATTTATTCCATTTATTTACCCAGGGTGTGCCCAAACAGTTTACAAAAACCGGTTTCCATTGGGGCCCTGCAAACACACATAAAACAAATATACTACATTGAACAACTTCACAATCACAAACAAACTGGAATAAGATACATTTGTACAACTACAACATAAAAAAAACTAATGGTTACAGAAGAACAACATTACAAGTAATTATTATACATGCACGTGACACTAACATTTACGCTTATTACGGGAAGGGCGAAAAACCCGCAAAAAAAAACAAATGGGAAAATTCCCCTCCGGCTCCAAAATTAAAGTTTAATTTTATGGCAACCAAGTCATATGACTCCGTAAATTAGCATTTTTCACTAAATTAGCATTTGTTCATGTGAATATTATGTGTATGTTTGGCGAAGTGCCGATTCGAATGATCTCAAAGAAGACATAGTTCTAATGTGTGCACTAAGGCTGTTCCAAATTGCGGCGCCAGTTACAGCAAAACTCGAGGCGTAGGACCTCTTTCGTGCAAAGGGAATTCTCAGTGTCTTTCCGGCAGATTGACGAGTTTCTCGAGTTTGTACGTAAGGTGTAAATAGACTTGCCATATACTGCGGGGCCAAGGAATTTATGCTTTTAAAGACAAATATTAAAATAGCTTTCTTGTATTTAACTCTCTCAGGATAGGCAAGCAAGTCGGGCTTTTTAAGCATGTCAGCTGATGGCGTTAGGAAATTGCATTTCAGTATTATTATGGCTGCACGTTTGAGGCATTTGTTTATACACTACTCAAAATAATTAAAGGAACAAGAGAACATAATGTTTTTGTCATGGTCTATATGGGCTATCGTTAGAACAAGAGGCATTAAAGTTATGTGAAAATCATTCAGGTGTTGTCAATTGATTCTCAAACAATACTCAACAATGTATGGCGAAATTTATTGATGTGGTAGCCTGTTAACATGACTAAAACATAAATGAACACAAATATGGACATAATCATCTGGCAGGTTATCATGACTATCCGTACATTGTCCACGTTTTGGCAAAGTAAACGTTAATTAATCATTGTCTAGTAACTGGTATGACCTCCACGTGCTTGTATGCACTCCTGACAGCGTCGAGGCATGCTTAAAATTAACTGTCTTGTGGAGTCTTGAGGAATGTTCTCCCACTCTTCAACCAAGGCCTCTCTGAGTGTCTGTACAGAGTCTGGAGCATGTTCTCGACCTGCAATACGTCTGCCAAGCATGTCCCATGCATGCTCTATATGGTTTAGGTCAGGAGATCTTGCCGGACAGGGCATCGTGCTGATTCCCTCATTCTCAAGAAAGTTCATGGACACTCGTGCAGTGTGTGCACGAGCGTTATCTTGCACCAGGATGAAATTTTCACCTACGGCAGCAGCATATGGCCTCACAACAGGTTTCAGTATCTCATCTCGATACCTCAAACCTGTCAACTAGTGCACCACCAGCTACCACGACGAGGTCCGTACGCCCCTCCAGGGAGATACCCGCCCACACCATAACTTATCCACCTCCAAAGTGGTCAAATTCGACAATGTTGCAGTTGAAATATCGTTGCCCCGACCGTCTCCAAACCCTTACACGTCTATCATTGGTTGAAACAGTGAACCTGCTTTCATTTGAGAACAGTACTGGTGCCCACTGGTCCATCTGCCAAAATTGATGGTTTCTAGCAAAGTCCAGCCGGGCTCTGCGGTGTACTACGGACAAAATGGGGCATGTGGCTGGTCGTCTGGCTCTCATACCATCTTCATGCAGACTGTTTGATTGGAAACACGGACATCAGTTGCCCTGTGGAAGCTTGTGGCTAAGGATCTTGCAGTAGATCGTCGATTTCGACGTGCCAGGATCCTCAGGTATCGGTCCTGGGGAGGGGTAGTCACACGTCTGCGACCTTGTCCTGGCCTCCTGGTGTACAGACCATCTTCCTGAAAACGTCTCCACAACCGGTTGATGACACTTACATCAAAATGTACAGCCACCGCACGCTGTGTATTGCCAAATTCAAGGAGCTGGACAGCTCTAGCAACCTCAGCTTCAGTTAACTGACGGCGAACACCAGTACTCAGTCCCAGCAGACAGACAACAAACAACAGAACTGGAAGAACCTTCATTTTGTTGCAAGAAGTGATAACAACTAGTGATGACAAGTGTACCAATACCAACACCTTATACAGGGTAAAAGAACACGCCTGTGGACACCCCCGTGTCCACGTGTTAGAAGACACGCATGATTTCACCAACATTGTTGAGTATTGTTTGAGAATCAATTGACAACACCTGAATGATTTTCACATAACTTTAATGCCTCTTGTTCTAACGGTAGCCCATATAGACCATGACAAAAACATTATGTTCTCTTGTTCCTTTAATTATTTTGAGTAGTGTAATAGTGTTATGGGATGCGTAACGGTCACCCCATACTGTGCAACAATAATCTAGACTAGGCATGACCAAACTTAACATAAGGGTGTCCATGGCAGACGCGTATTACTTTTATCAAAAAGTAAAAGGTCTCTCATGTTGAGTATGTCTGATATATGTGACGAGAGTATACCTTTTGTGTTTATGTTGATTTGAAAAAGTACAGTGTCTGAACACATGAACAAAAAAGAATATAGCTGGCGCACGAGATGCTCAAGTCCGAGATGGCGTACAGCTTAACACAGTTTTCACAACGCCACCGCACAACACGCAGGATCTGCGTGATAAGATAAAAATCATTCAGCAAGAGGTGAACAGTTTGCGAAAAGGGCCAGACTCCGTGAGACGAGCTGTAAACGACATCGCCGATGTCAACTTTGTATGATGTGTACGAGCATTGGATACACTATGCGAACATATCGGACAAAAGTGATCCGCATAAACCTAACGCTATGATCTCTATGATCGCTTGGCTGATGTCACAGCTGCCTGTGTAGCTCTAAGAACTAGACTTGAGGTCAAGTCTCTAGACAGTCGTATTTGGTTTGTCTGACGCCTATAATTCCCACACGCAACAGTCGTTGTTATGAATAGTACCTGTCTATAGAGTAACCTGTATTCGCGCCAATATTAATGCTTCAATGCGCGTAATATATAATCACGCTGTTGCCATAGCAGCCAATAACAATTCGTCCATCGTGCCGTGGTAACGTCCACTTCTACCAGAAGGGATGTAATGTTATCTGATTCGGTTAATGCGTGTTTTAAAACTTCAATATTGGTATTTAGAGAAACTGTGTTAAGCGTTTAGTTAAATGTAGTATGTTAAATTACAGTCAAGAGCATTTATGATGTACATATAAATGTACAACAATATTCATAAAAAATATCTCCCCTATAATGATTATGGGAGATCTTGTATCAGCTTCTTTTGATTAATGTGTTCTAACTGTATATTCAAGTATTAACTCGGTAACAGTCCCTTTACATGTGATTGCGCCAATTACAACTGCACAGCCCTTTATCACGTCGCAGAATGTATTAAAACTACTTTTACGTTATGTTGCTTTATCGTTTTCCAACTTTCGTGGCACTGCAGACCAGTTAACGCACCACAGACTAAGATGCGCTTTATGTACAATTGAAAGGGAGCGCACTGCCAACTTTTCAAACTCGACTAACGCGTAAACGATATTTTCTCACCTGTGACATCGAAGATCTGCGGTCATTGTAATACAAAACTGGCAAAAGTTGAGAAGGTGACAGATTTGACCGAAAGCTTGAAAAGCTTATTAAAACTGCCCCATTTGCTTCGGTAGCGACTTGGGGAAATAAAATTATATTTTGAGTTAAAACTATTTTCACACAACAGACAAGTTGCAACAGATATCAAAATACTTTTGTTGCAAAAATTCATCAAGCGGTTCCTATTTTATGCTTGTTAAAATGTGTTAAATTTACGTGCGGAATCGTCATTGAAAATGGATAGACAGCAACTTAAAAAATTGTGATGTGATGCCAAGTGCGTTACATATTTATCTTGTCCTTCAAGAGCAGACTGTAAACAGGGCGCCATCAACTGATAATTAAACAGCGGTGCCAAGTAGAGCATGATGAGGGCACTATAGGCGCGGCCTTTGTTATGCCTATAGTCATGCCTGTATTGGTGTCTTCAATCAAGACTATAGTTTACGGCGCCCGCTAACTGCCGATGTTGGTGATATTTTGGGGCGAAAAATCTCACTACTGCACAGGTTGATTTGGGTGATATTTGGCACAAATACAAAGAAAACCAGCCCCAATAGGCTTGTACCAAAAAGAAATCAGCCTGGCAGATTAAATAACATAAACTAAAGGGAGTATGATTTACAGTGCAATTTCACGCAGCGGTCTGATTGCAAACTTCGGTTACGGATTTGACCAATAATAGTGTCACGACTGCGTGGCTGATGATGTCACAGATTTCCAAAGCTTCGGCTTCAACGAGGCCGACAACCCCATTGTTTGGCGCCCATGCTCGACAGCACTGTTCAAAATTTCAGCTCTATCTTTCTCCATAACCACGATCTGACAATCGTGCAATCATCAGCGTTTGCGATTATATTTAAAAAAAAAAACCATCGATAATCGCAAATTCGCATAAACTGATCAAGTCGAATAGGCTTACATACGTACATGTAGCCTAGCCTAAACAAATTTGCACTTCAAGCTTGCTGAATGAGTTTGATGGAGATGAAACCCAATTCAAAATTCACAAAAACACATCCTTTTACATGAATATTAATGTCGTCCTGCGTTTCGACCAATCAGCTCTCTACCTCCAATTCTGGTAGCAATCTCCATAGACCGTGCACAAAACGGAAACAGGTTTCTCAAGTCTGTAACTAGAGGTCGATTAGACTTGTTCATTCACGACTACGCTGCTGCCGTTTACGAAATAACCGGTCTAGTTACAGACTTGACATCAAGTCTATTAAGAACGAACGAACTGGATCTATGTGGCTGCAATTTCTACAAGGTAGTTTTCTCGACCTATATACTTTCAATTACCAGAGAAAATCATATCTTTTTAACAGCTTACCAAACAAGTATACTACCTTCAATCTATGGTAACTATATACTGACGATGATTTAATACGTTATATCAATGATTCACTTCTAATCAGCGGACATTGCACACGGATGGTCTCAAAAACACGGAGCAAGAGCGCGTGTGGTCTAGTGGGTGTGAAGCGGGACTCCCAATCAGAGGTTGGGGGTTCGAGCCCTATTTCGACCAACGTGTCTGTGTCCCTGGGCAAGGCACTTAATCCCAGTTGCCTCGTCAACCCAAGCGATATATGGGAAGCTGTTATGGGGAATGCCACAATCTAACTGCGGATAGGGTTGTGCGCCTTGGCCGGGTTGCCACCTAGTTGAAGCGAAATGGTTCTGGTGATTTCCTGATGGCAGCGGTAATAATGGCAACAGCCGCCTCGGAATATGTCTACATAGATAGATGGCGCTTTACAAATGCTTGTGATTATTATTGATTATTAAGAGAGAGCCCGGTCTTCCAAGCCAGGCATAGCCCATGCAAGAGTTCACCTAGACAAAAATGAAACATTTTGGTCGTAAAATATCAGGCTGGATGGGGTCTGACAACCTTGTCAACGTGGATGGCATGAAAAAGGAGCGCTACATGTAAGAGGATATAATAGTAGAAAGCCGGCAGTCCGCGAACTTAGCCTTAAAGCCGCACTGCACTTATACGGCAAGATCCGAAACATACGGGGGTCGAAGACCAAATGGAGGACAAAGTACCTATCAAATTAAGTTCAGGGACCTGAAGACTTTCGCAAAGGAGTGGTCCAAAATCTTATTGGTACCTCCCAAAAAGCTTTTACACAAACTTACAGGGACCGTTTGGAGGCGTTGACTCATGTTGATTTATTCGGTTGAGCCCCAAGGCGAATTAGAATGAATCTACTTTACCCTTGTTATGTAAAGTGAAACGGTTCAGTGGTCACGAGTGGTATAAATAAGCACGAGTGACGCGCAGTGCTTCACTTCACGTTTGTTCGCTAATGCTGCATACTGCAAAACTTTTTACTTTTAACAAATTAGCATTCCTTGCATACACAATGTCAACAAAGCCGTGACATTTGTTACGCCTGCGGTACCCAAGGCCATTGGAGTAGAATCGGCCCAAATTACCGCAACAGCTAAGCACCAGAATGACGTCCAGCACCGGAACGGTCCATGGGACAAGGCAACATCGGCGTTCCCGGGTGGGGAACGCGTCCGCTGGGACCACCCCTTGTAGGGCGAGAGAGAGGAGGGGAACGGGCCGCAGTCCCGAGAGGGCAAAGGAGTCGCAAGAGCAAGTTAAGTTTCTTAATTCCAGTAACCCCACTTTAATAGCCCTTCTTTTCCTCGGGAAAATGGTTTTCTGTTAAGTTTGACCTCGAAGCGGGGTACCACCACATTATTATCTTTCCTGAGCATCGAAAATACCTTGGGTTTGTGTGGTTTATCAACGGGAACCCCACGTTTTACCAGTTTAAGGTCTTGCCTTGGCCTTTCGATCGCCCCTTATGTTTTTACAAATTGGTCAGACCATTGGTTCAGAAAGGGAGAAGCGAAGGAAGGTCAATCGTAGTATATCCGGACGATGGTCTGGGCTACGCGAATGGTTTTCATAAAGCCATACAACACATTGAAGCGGTCAAAACAAAAGTGTATGGAATCCTGTCTCGGAAACAGTATGGCTGGGTCTACAATTAACTTACAGCTTGGTTCACTGAATTTGCCAGAAAGACGATTTCCAGCATTGGATACCTAATGGAGGGGATATAGTCTCTTTTCCTCAAACCATTACAAAGAATAATCCTTGGACGTACCAAGTCGGTGTTCGAAATCTTGCCATTTTTGGCCGGGAAAATTGCCTCGGCATTAAGGCATAGCTTGTTGTCGGACTAACGAGCTAGATCATGACAAAAGCCATTCATAGTTCAATAGAACGGAGATTCCTGGAATTCCAAAGTCGAACTTTCTATTCATGCGTGCGAAGAACCGCATTTTGGTTGCATAATATCGAGTCATTTAAAACTACGTTTTTTTAGACATGTGGTGTAAGACCACGGGCATGTTGCATACAACTGACGATATAATAGAAAGATTAGACACGTCCCCTTGACAGTCTCACAAAACAGATCGACGCAGATAAGTGTTGTCTGGCTACAGCCAGATGGCCTCTCTTGTTGGCCAGATAATTTCTCTGACTTATTCAGACTAGATCTTTGTATCGCTGTATACATGTAGATGCAAGAGCCAGCTGGAATGCACCAGTAATTGTCCGTGGAGATGCATATAATAAAAAGAAGTCAGAGCCCTAAACAACCAGGGACTAAGTATTTAGTATAAATTACCAAGGAGTAACGTAGAAGTTCTTGAAAACGAAACAGTAAGATGGTTCACTGACAATAAGAATGTAAAGAATATCATAAGCCCGGGACTTTGATCTGTCCAGCCTGGCAATCGGGGCCATATTGGGTCATTCTATTTCCAGATGGTCTTTCGATAAGATCAGAAATTGTAAAATGTTCCTTTGTTCAGAGCAGGCAGAGGAGCAAACACAAAGTTTGTGGAAAACATGTGTCGCAGTACAGTACTGGGAGTGAGATTTAACGGCTCTAACCAAGCCAGAAATGCGTTCAGAACGCAGTACGTTGGTTGCCAGGCAACCCAAAGCACTCGTGTGCAATTATCCACAGTGGATGAAGCTGTTATGAGACATGCTTGATCGGTTGCCTTTGTATACATGTACTTTTGGCGGGTATGTTTCCCTTAGTGCGGGAACCTCGGCTGAAGGTGCGGGGGTGGTGGTAGGAGTGTAAAAACAATCATAAACTCGGGACTTTGATCTGTCCAGCCCGGCATTTGGCGCCATATTGGGTCGGTCTATTTCCTGATAGTCTTTCGTTAAGATTAGAAATTGCCGAAATTTTTTAATTTCCAGTCCGTTCTTTTGTTCAGAGCAGACAGAGGAGCAAACACAAAGTTTGTAGAAATCATGTGTCGCAGTACAGTACTGGCAGTGAGATTAACGGCCCTAACCAAGCCAGAAATGCGTTCAGAACGCAGTACGTTGGTTGCCAGGCAACCCAAAGCACTCGTGTGCAATTATCCACAGTGGATGAAGCTGTTATGAGACATGCTTGATCGGTTGCCTTTGTATACATGTACTTTTGGCGGGTATGTTTCCCTTAGTGCGGGAACCTCGGCTGAAGGTGCGGGGGTGGTCGGTTCGTGGGATCGTAGGGAGGCTCGGCGGGGCTCCGGTTGAAGGGGGCTGAGGCGGTGAGCGGATGGGGAGTGGCCTGGAGGTTCTTGAGGGCAGAACGGTGGGATGGTTCGCTGATGGTAGGAGTGTAAAGACAATCATAAACTCGGGACTTTGATCTGTCCAGCCCGGCAATTGGCGCCATATTGGGTCGGTCTATTTCCTGATAGTCTTTCGTTAAGATTAGAAATTGCCGATTTTTTTTAATTTCCAGTCCGTTCTTTTGTTCAGAGCAGACAAAGGAGCAAACACAAAGTTTGTGGAAATCATGTGTCGCAGTACAGTACTGGCAGTGAGATTAACGGCCCTAACCAAGCCAGAAATGCGTTCAGAACGCAGTACGGTGGTTGCCAGCCAACCCAAAGCACTCGTGTGCATCCATCCACAGTAGATGAAACTGCTATATATGGGGCATGCTTGACCGGTTACCTTTGTATACATGTGCCTTATAGCTGAAACATGCGTAAGAATGCAAAGACAATCATAAACTCGAGACTTTGATCTGTCCAGCCTGGCAATCGGCGCCATATTGGGTCGGTCTATTTCCCGATAGTCTCTCGTCAAGATCAGAAATTGCCGAAATTTTTGAATTTTCAGTCCGTTCTTTTGTTCAGAGCAGGCAGAGAAGCAAACACAAAGTTTGTGGAAAACATGTGTCGCAGTACAGTACTGGTAGTGAGATTTAACGGCTCTAATCAAGCCAGAAATGCGTTCAGAACGCAGTACGGAGGTTGCCAGGCAACCCGAAGCACTCGTGTGCAGTCATCCACAGTGGATGAAGCTGCTATGGGACATGCTCGATCGTTAACCTTTGTATACATGTGCCTTATAGCTGAAACATGCGTTTTGTTCTTTGTTTGGTTAAGCTTGTCTTCAGTAGCCAACCAGGGGAGGAAGGAGTCGCTTTGCATCGGCGAGCCGGAACGACACTTTGGATCGCATGGCCAGTCTTTCGGACTCCACATGGGACGGTATCGTGCTTCGGACCTCAGAGGGACTCAAACGGACACTGTTAAAGTCAAGGAAGGAACCCATTGCAACGGAGATGGTTGCTGAACTGGTGCAGAAGATTGGAGCAGACAAAACTGTCGCTAATTCGATGAACATTTATATTCTTAGCAATGATACTCGTATCATATAGACCTATACGCATGTTTTCTGCGTTTCAATGAGTTAGCCTCAAGTTCAGTTACAATATCAAGGTCATATCTGTACACGTGCCCGGTCGCCATGTTGGAACTTTGCTCGACTCTAGCCAGGGTTCAAAGTTCCGACAAGGGCATTTAAATTTTCAGAAATTTATCCGAAACAAGAAACGGATATGTTTTGTGTAAAATTACAAACCCATGCCGTTTTCTCGTGTTGGAGAGATATTTTGGATGCTATCCTGTTGAGCGGGTGACGGTGCGAGGGGCCGGAGGGGATCGAGGTGGCGATCCGTCATAGCGTGCGGCCCGCACGCACCAGTGGGAGAGAGAGAGAGAGAGCGGACAGGGCTCTTACGTAATGGAGGATGTATCAATGTTGCAGGGGGGGTGGGGAGGGGGGGGAGGGGGGGGGGGTGGGGGGGGGGAGTGGGGGGGAGGAGAGGGAGGGGGGGGAGGGGGGGAGGGGGGGGAGGGGAGGGGGAGGGGGAGGGGGGGGGGAGGGGGGGGTGGAGGGGGGGGAGGGGGGGGAGGGGTGGGGGAGGGGGGGGAGGGGGGGGGGAGGGGGGGAGGAGGGGGGGGAGGGGGGAGGGGGGGGGGGGAGGGGGGGGAGGGGGAGGGGGGAGGGGGGGGGGGGGGGGAGGGGGTGGGGGGAGGGGGGGGAGGGGGGGAGGGGGGGGAGGGGGAGGGAGGGGGGGGGGGGAGGGGGGGAGGGGGGAGGGGGGGGAGGGGGGGAGGGGGGGAAGGGGGGGAGGGGGGAGGGGGGGAAGGGGGGGGAGGGGGGGGGGAGGGGGGGAGGGGGGGGGGGGAGCCGGGGACTGGGGCCGGGGACCATGATGTATGGGTCATGGTGGACTTCTGGAGTGCAGTGTGCATGTGCCAATGGCGCAGTGGGCCGGGCTGCAGGGCGGGGAGGGAGAGGGGAAGCGCATGGGGCGGGGTTTATTGTTGCACGTGTACTTGACCTCCAGGATTTCCAGGCGTTCTTAAGCAGGGTTTGCACCACCGTACACTTTCCTAACCGGGTGATTTTGCTTTCGTATGGTTTTAAGAACACACTGGCACTGGTTTTATTGATGCACTCGTCATTATGATTAAAGGTGCAATTAGTGCTAATTAAAGGGTTCTTAATTAGTCTTAATAGCACCGCATATCCTGTTCTTAAATTGTTAATCAATGATTCGTTTGTCATAAACGTTTCAATCGAACACGTTTTAAATATCTGAACACGTTTTAAATTTGCTATCCGTAATTTGGCACGGTGGTATTAGTCTATTAGAAGGGAACTTACTTTTGAGGTTGGGTGTATAAACCTGTTTATGCATCTGGTTTCATGTTGTATAAATAGCATACACGTTCGCCACTTATTCTAAATAATATGACAATGCCCCAGAAAGTTCAAAATTCGTGAGGAAACGTGACTTCAGCAGTGAGAAAAGTTATGTTTTTCTCAAACACTTGGGAATTTTGTTATGTTCCCTAGACATAGTGCATGGAATCGAAACTGACGTGTATAGTATTTTCCCCACTTCACCCCACGAAAAGCTCTAATTATTGCACGTATTGTCTAGGGTAAGAGTCACGAAATGCGAACTTTACTTAGAACATGTTGCTAATCCACAGAGCTACCACTTCACTTGTTTATCACTAGATAACGTTTAATCGGTCGAACCTCGTGATCATCACATCATTCGCATGACTATGAATAGTTTGTTTGTTGAAACTTTGGACTTTCCAAAATTGACAAAATGTTCACAGTTTCAAGCTCCCCCCCCCCCCCCCCCCCCCCCCACCCCCCCCCCCCCCCCACCCCCGCCCCGAAATACTACCTAATATAAACATTTTTCTGTCAGTACCATAAAATAATACAGGTTATGTACAGTCGTTAATTGGCTGATATAGCATGTGTACCACAATACAAAGTTGGTATTGAAAATGGTAAACATTTTCACAAGAGTAATTTTACAGTCGGCCAAAAAAAATACAACTCGGCCAAAAACAAATGTCGGTCTGGCAAATGTAAATCTTTATCACACCCAATCAAAGAAAAAAGAATGCCCACCCAATAAAGTTAATTTGGTTTTTTTAGTTTGGGTTGACATATTTTGGATCTGACCCAAGATGCTTTTTTGGTACAATACCTTTCAACCTCCCTAAAATTCATGTACCGATTGTGTTTACCAAAATCTCCATATCGGTATTTGTAAAGTAACCGAATTCAAAATTTGAAGAAAAAAAACAAAGTTTTTGTTTTTCAAAGGACCTCAAGTAAAAACTGAAGAACGACCCGTCTGCGACACACTTGAATTTAACCACTGCGAGATAGACCAACATAAAAGACAGTCATCCATATGATCTTAAAAGAAGAGACAACACTTGTTTGGATTGTTTATAGTCATGTGTGATAAAAAAATGCTACCTATGTATTGCCTGATGAAAAGTTCAAGTTTTACTTAAAACACGTAGGAATTTTGTTATGCTCCATAGACTTATAGTGCATGGAATCTCAACTGACGTGTATGGTATTTTTCCCCACCCCACCCCACAAAAAGCTCCAAGCACGGAGCAATAGATCCATGCTCTAAGTAAGTCTCAAAATTATTATAGGACAGGAAATGTAGGATACGATGTAACCTTTGCTCTTTATTGCCTATATTTTCTAGAGTAAGAGTCACGAAATGTGAACTTTACCCATCATGACGCTAATCCAGGGAGCTACTATATTGTTGTTTATCACTAGATAACGTTTAATCGGCTGAACCACGTGATAATCACATGACCATGTATAGTTGTTTGTTCTGCATTATATGGAATTTTCAAAAGTTGTAAAAATTTTCACAGTTCAACAGTGATTCGTATTTTTTTTCAAGACCGCACCTCCTCTTCCCGAAATAGTACTTATCAACAATAGTTTGTTTGTTCTACATTAAAACTTGGGACTTTCCAAAGTTGTCAAAATGTTCACAGTTTCAAGCTCCCCCCAACCCCCGCCCCGCCCCGCCCCGCCCCGAAATACTACCTAAAGCGGGCCTCCCACTGTGCGATTTTTGCCACGAATTTCCAACGATTAGGTACGATATGGTACGATAACCATCCATAGACTCCACACACTGTCCATAGAGACTGTCCATAGACTCCACACACAATCGTACCAAATCGTAGATAATCGTGGCAAAAATCGCACAGTGGGAGGCCCGCTTAATATCAACATCTTTCTGTCAGTACCATAAAATAATACAAGTTCTGTACATGAAGCATGGACGCAAACTTTAAAATACATGTCTGTGTGCAAGGATAAAAGAGTTGGGGCGGGAAGGGGAACACAGTCGTTAATTGGCTGATATAGCATGTGTATCACAATCCAAAATTGGTATTGAAAGTGGTGAACAATTATCAAGAAAAAATATTTTCACAAGAGTAATTTAGTCGGGGAGCATGTGCAACAAAATAGGCCCCCGTGGGAATTTTGTGGTGAAAGCAAACTACCACTTTAGATTGGTCGAGAGGAGCCTGAGGAACCCCAAAACACATGTTGACAATCCTGAAAATTGCTCTGAGTCACCCTGTGAATGTTACAACAAAATTAGCAAAATTGACATTGTTTTGTACATATGCGGTTCTAATCAGAATTTCTTACTGAAAAATCGAGGAGGTTGAGGGATGTAACACGTTTTATCAGCCAGTAATGTGTGTGAACACCTCTCCTTTCAAGGCTAACTGCACCAGCCTTCATAAGAGCCTCTAAGGCAGGGTGCGCCACTCTGCCAGAAATGCCCCCTTAGAACCAGCACTTCTAGGGCCGTTTTGAGACGTGCGATTCAGGAGGTTAGCTCATCTCGCGCATTGCTGAACCGTATCAATCACAGGTACACCTGGACCAGCGGAACTGTTTTGAAGGCGTTTCCAGAGTGGTTGTCGATCAGTGCCTTGTCCTGTATTGGGGCGGGTTGGCCCGGGTTGGGGCTGGGCTGAGGCTGGGCTGGGCCGGTTTTGGGCTGGGGCTGGGCAGGGCTGGGATTGTCTGGTTGGCTTCGGGCTCGGCTGGTCAGGGCTGGGGAGGGATGGCTTCGGGCTGGACTGGGATGGCTTCGGGCTGGACTGGGATGGCTTTGGGCTGGGCTGGGAGAGCTTTGGAATCGGTTAGGGGGGCTTCAGGCTGTGCTCGGAAGGCTTTGGGCTGGGCTCGAGGGCTTTGGGCTGGGCTTCGAAGGCTTCGGGCTGGGCTTCAGGGCTTTGGGCTGGGCTGGGAGGGCTTTGGGCTTGGTTTAGAGGGCTTCAGGGGCTTCGGGCTCGGCTTGGAAGGCTTCGGGCTGGGCTTCAGGGCTTCGGGTCGTGCTTGAAAGGCTTCAGTCTGGGCTTGGAGGGCTTCAGGCTGGGCTTCAAGGCTTCAGCAGGGCTGGGAGGGCTTCGGGCTGGGCTTGGAAGGCCTCGGGCTGGGCTTGGAAGACTTCGGGCTAGGCTTGGAGGGCTTCGGGTTGGGCTGGGAGGGCTTCAGGCTGGGCTTCAAGGCTTCAGCAGGGCTGGGAGGGCTTCGGGCTGGGCTTGGAAGGCCTCGGGCTGGGCTTGGAAGGCTTCGGGCTAGGCTTGGAGGGCCTCGGGTTGGGCTGGGAGGGCTTCGGGCTGGAAGGGTTATTGGGCTGGGCTGGGAGGGCTTCAGGCTGGGCTGGGCAGAAAAGGCTTCAGGCTGGGATGAGATGGTTTCGGGCTGGGCTTCAGGCTGGCTTGGAGGGTTATCGGGCTGGGTTAGAAAGGCTTCGGGCTGGGCTGGGATGGCTTCGAGCTGGGCTGGGATAGCTTCCGGCTAGGCTTCAGGGCTTCGGGCTGGCTGGGAGGGTTATCGGGCTGGGAGGGTTATCGGGCTGGGAGGGTTATCGGGCTGGGAGGGTTATCGGGCTGGAAAGGTTGTCGGGCTGGGCTGGGAGGGCTTCAGGCTGGGTTGGAAAGGCTTTGGGCTGGGCTGGGCTGGGATGGCTTCAGGCTGGGCTGGGATGACTTCGGACTGGGCTTGGAATGCTTCGGGCTGGGCTTGGAAGACTTCGGGCTGGGCTTCAGGGCTTCCGGCTGGCTGGGAAGGCTTCGGGCTGGGCTGAGATGGTTTTGGGCTGGGTTTCAGGGCTTCGGGCTGGCTGGGAGGGTTATCAGGCTTGAAGGGTTATCGGGCTTGGCTGTGAGGGCTTCGGGCTGGGCTGGAAAATGGTTTGGGCTAGGTCTGGGTGGCTTTGGGCTGGGCTTGAGGGCTTCGGGCTGGGCTTGAGGGCTTCGGGCTGAGCTCGAGGGCTTCAGGACGGGCTGGGATGGCTTGGGGCTGGGCTTGGAAGGCTTCGGGCTTGGCTTGGAAGGCTTCGAGCTGGGTTTGCAAGGCTTCGGGCTGGGCTTGGAAGGCTTCGGGCTGGGCTTCAGGGCTTCCGGCTGGGCTGGGAAGGCTTCGGGCTTGGCTGAGATGGTTTCGGGCTGGGCTTCAGGGCTTCGGGCTGGCTGGGAGGGTTATCAGGCTTGAAGGGTTATCGGGCTTGGCTGTGAGGGCTTCGGGCTGGGCTGGAAAATGGTTTGGGCTAGGTCTGGGTGGCTTTGGGCTGGGCTTGAGGGCTTCGGGCTGGGCTTGAGGGCTTCGGGCTGAGCTCGAGGGCTTCAGGACGGGCTGGGATGGCTTGGGGCTGGGCTTGGAAGGCTTCGGGCTTGGCTTGGAAGGCTTCGAGCTGGGTTTGCAAGGCTTCGGGCTGGGCTTGGAAGGCTTCGGGCTGGGCTTCAGGGCTTCCGGCTGGGCTGGGAAGGCTTCGGGCTTGGCTGAGATGGTTTCGGGCTGGGCTTCAGGGCTTCGGGCTGGCTGGGAGGGTTATCAGGCTTGAAGGGTTATCGGGCTGGGCTGGGAGGGCTTCGGGCTGGGCTGGAAAAGGGTTTTGGCTAGGTTTGGGTGGCTTTGGGCTGGGCTTGAGGGCTTCGGGCTGGGCTTGAGGGCTTCAGGATGGGCTGGGATGGCTTCGGGCTGGGAGTAGAAGGCTTCGGGCTTGGCTTGGAAGGCATCGGGATGGGTTTGCAAGGCTTCGGGCTGGGCTTGGAAGGCTTCGGGCTGGGCTTCAGGGCTTCCGTCTGGGCTGAGAGGGTTATCGGGCTGGGCTGGGAGGGCTTTAGGCTGTGTTGGAAAGGCTTCGGGCTGGGCTGGAATGGCTTCGGGCTTGGATTTGGTGCTGCGAGCTGGGCTGAGAGGGCTTCAGGCTGACCTGGGATTGAGGGCTTTGGGCCAGGCCGGAATAGAGTACTTCGGGCCGGGCCAGGATGGCTTTGGGCAGGGTCGGGATGGCTTTGGGCAGGGTTTGCCACGGGCTTGGTTTGGAATGGCTTCAGGGTGGGCTGGGCTGGCCATGTTTGTTGGATTGTTATCCTGATTATACCTGCGTGGGATGAGCTGACCTCCTGAATCGCGCGTCACAAAAACAACCCTAGAGGTGCATGTTGTAATTAAGAGAGGCAATTCTGGCAGGGTGGCACACCGTGCCTTAGCGGCTTGTATGGTGGCTATATGCAGCCAGCCATACCACAGGAAGGCATGATGTTATGTACATTACTGACCAGTAAACGAAGCTACATCTGACATCACCAGTTACATGTAGATAAGTTATTCTCGTACCATGCCACGTTGTTGTTGTTGTTGTATATTTTATGGCATCTTCGGCAACTAGGGCCCTTTATGCCATCAACTATACGGTTTTAGCTTTAACTATACTATATTATCAACTTGAGATGACAAAGAAGGAGTTGCAGTTTTAGAAGGAAAACCCCTCAGAGAAATACCATAGGGGAAACCCCACGCGGTCAAGTAGGGACTGCAAACCCAATCCACATACACGCCCCGGATTCGAACCCGGGACGCCAGATGTGAAAGGCGAGGAAAGAACCCGTACGCCAACCCGACCGCCCCTACCATGCCACGTAATAATGACCGCCATTTTGAGTTTGTATTGTTTGTCACTGGTTGCATTGACATTTCATGGATACCAGTGAATTTCCAGGCCCTGAAAACCCTAGGGTAGACATTTAAATCCCTGTTCTACTCCAAATGTTAAAAATGTTACAGCCATTTCAGCGATTTACTTGGCCATCTTGGATTTGACCCAGATTCCAACCATTTCCAGTGGGTTGATTTTGGTGGACTTTTCCTGTCATTCACCACAATTAGTAGGACCAGAAACCTTTGATAAACCTTTTGTTAGAATTTGTTTCAGGTTAGGGTACTTTTTTCCCCATAAATATACAACCGTACCCATCTAGAAGGCACTTCAGGCAGAGTGGCGCACCCTGCCTCAGCGGCTCTTATCGAGGCTGGTGCAGTTAGCCTTGTCACAATAAGTGTTTACACACGTTACCGATACAATATTACATTAGGCTGCTCAATCTTTCGGTCAGAGTATAATTTGCACCTTTTTAACCGTATATATACACAAACAAATGGGATTTTTGCTAATTTTGTTTTAAAATTCACAGGGTGACTCACAGCAATTTCCGCGATTGTCAACATGTGTTTTGGTGTTCCTTCGACCAATCTAAAGTGGTAGTTTGCTTTCACCACAAAATTCCCACGGGAGTGCACATGCTCCCAGACTAATTTTACAAGCGCCCAAAAAAGATACAACTTGGCCAAAACCAAATGTCGGTCTTGCAAAGACTAAGGTTAATTTGGTTTTTAGTTTGGGTTGACAGATTTTGGATCTGACCCAAGATGCTTTTTTGGTACAATACCCTCCAACCTCCCTAAAATTCATGTACCGATTGTGTTTACCAAAATCTCAATACCGGTATTTGTAAAGTAACCGAATTCAAAATTTGAAGAAAAAAAATGTTTTTGTTTTTCAAAGGACCTCAAAGGACCTCAAGTAAAAACTGAAGAACGACCCGTCTGCGACACACTTGAATTTAACCACTGCGAGATAGTACCAACATAAAAGACAGTTATCCATATAATCTTAAAAGAAGAGACAACACTTGTTTGGATTTTGTATAGTCATATGTGATAATGAGCATCTTTTTGATGGATACCGGCGCATTACAAATATTCATTATTATTATTATTATTATAAAAAAATGCTACCTATGTATTACTTGATGAAAAGTTCAAGTTTTACTTAAAACACTTAGGAATTTTGTTATGCTCCATTATAGTGCATGGAATCTCAACTGACGTGTATGGTATTTTTCTCCACCCCACCCCACCCCACAAAAAGCTCCAAGCATGGAGCAATAGCTCCATGCTCCAAGTAAGTCGCAACAATATCATAGGACAGAAAATGTAGGATACGATGTAACATTTTGCTCTTTATTGCCTATATTTTCTAGGGTAAGAGTCGCGAAATGTGAACTTTACGCAACATGACGCTAATCCAGGGAGCTACATTAGGGGCGTTCGAGATTCTTACACCGGGTAACACCAACTTACACCGGAGCGTTCTTTTAGCCATCACGTGATACATGAGTCTCCCCCGGTGGCAGCCACCACTGCCCGAGCTCGCGGCTGGGTCTGTGGTGTAAAGCAAGGTGTAATGACGTCACCTAGTAACCGCGAGTAGTAAAACATGGCGGACAGTTTGGAATCGCGACGTGAGTACGAAGAAAAACACAGATTTATGACACAAAATAGGAGGGAATAGGGCTGTAAATACATTTTGCTGAATCAGTAGATGTCTGTGGGCATTGACGAAGTTTATTTCGGTACTTTATGGCTACTATTTTTGCGTGGCGCCGGCTTCATTTTTCATTCTGAGTCAAACCTTCCTCCATGGTCAAACATTAACGGCGTTTATAAAACCCCACCCGGCAACAACCATTGACCACGTGTTCCCAAAATTCAAAGCGAGACCCTGTGTCGTTCGTTTTGCATCTTCTAGGGGCTTCCCCGGGTGTAAACCCCCTTACCCGGTGTATAAGCTTCTCGAACGCCCCTTATATTGTTGTTTATCACAAGATAACGCTTAATCGGCTGAACCACGTGATAATCACATGACAATTAATAGTTTGTTTGTTCTGCAATATTGGACTTAGTCTTGGCTCCAAGACCTTCGTGTTAGTTTTTGTTGTTGCGAGACAGAATTCCCACAGTGCGCGATGAACAGTGCGCGAAACGAATGAGGGCGTGTTTTCATACATTTTAATCGATTATTTAGTGTATTCGTAACGGTAGTACGTATTCGTTGCACTGGTATCGATACCAGTGGTGCATACGATACTGGACCTTCACGAGGGTCTTGGCAATCTTGGCAGCAATTCTTAACTTTTTCTTTATTTCTCCCTTGGAAATCCAAGGGAGCCAATCAGTGATTAGGTTTGGACCATATCGTGAATTATTCATTAGGCAAACATAACACAGGTTGATGTGTGTGTAAAATGCCTGCGGGATGTCTGTCGGGTTGAGTCAACAGGCCCAAGTGTTATTTTTGCCGTGTAGGGAAACCTCGGCATCGGGAAAATGTGTGGACAAGCGAGCGCTGCGCCCGGTCCAGGCAACACCGCGCTACCTGCAGGCGCAGGCAGCTATATATATCGGTACGGTCGGCTTCCCGGCTAGACTTGGTTCCAAGTCCGAGATCCTGTTTTGTTTTCCGTTTCCGATTTTTGAAATGTATGGACAGGGAACTAGTCTATTTCGGTTCAGGATCTCGGACTTGGGACTTCTGCACGCCAGCTACATTCATGTATTCACCAGTTGGATTTACATACAGCGCGGTTTCCGTAGCGACGGCCAATTGGAGCGTATACAAATCCGGGTGGTCGGGTCTATATGCTTCACAGGTAAGATGAGGTTTACCATTTTCGCAGCCTTCTTCTTAAAACTGTTTCTGTGGTTTGTTGTTAGAAAGAATTAGTGCCATAAGCATGAAATGTTGTAATATTTTGAATGGAAATAAAAATAAAACGTACTCCCGACACTTACTCGTGTCAAAATACACATCTGTTAATACCTTTTGATAGAATGGAATAGTCGCTTTGTAATCCTCTCAGTGCATGTATTTTAGTGCAACTGCGAACGTACATGGGTGCGATAAACTTGTTTTCAAGGCAAATGCCGAGACCAAAACGCGAAAAATAAAAGCAGGTTTCCCGTACTGGGGTACATGTTGTATTTATGGTATTTGTCAAAACTGGGGACACGCAACAGCAGAGCCTTTCTGATGACAAAATCTATGTTCTTTTGAAGCGGTTTGAGAGTGATCGTTACCGATTTGCCCGGCCGATTTGATAACGCGTGGCGCCCGGCGAGCTCCGCGCACCCGGCCGTAAAAAAGACGAGGCGACCGTTTGCCAACTCGACCGTAAACCGAACCGACCGTAGTTCAAGTTTTTCTTTGAAACTTGGAATTTTTATGTCCAAAAATAGTGCCACTATTAATGATGTGTCACTACACCCGTAACTTCGGTCAGTCACTTTGGACGTAAAGCAGTGACTAATTGTTGCATGCACTGTGTGGTCGAGTTGGTTCACGGTCGAGTTGGGCAAACGGTCGACTTGACCCGAGTCAGTATTATACAGCATCCATTTCGTAACAAATTTACCTACTTTCCTGATGAAGGGTTCGACGACACATAAGCCCTCCTACATTTAAACCTATGAGACAATTCAGGAGACTTTTTTTCTACCCTAAAATCTCCACTTATTTTAAGAAAAAAAAGCTTGCAGTGAGTGGTCGTGGCTCTAATTCATGGGTTAAGAACACATTCAAAATTTATCTTGACAAACTCCTTCAAATGAGAGGTCTGCAATTTTCAGGTTATTAAAACTGATTTAATGTGGATTTTGATGCACAAAATCAAGGTTGTAACTTGTCTCCTTCTGCTCGAGTCCCAAGTCAAGTCAAGTCAGGCATATTGGTCAAGTTTGCTCGTTAAGTCAAGTAGTCACCACAATAAATTTGTCAAACTAATTTCAAATTGAGTCTTAACAATGGAACTCACATGCTTTTAGCCAAGGTTTTTTTAGTGCTGAAATTCGGTCCCCAAAATTACGAAAAATGCATAAATTTTTTTTAATTATTTTTGGCTGAATCAAATAAAAAAATCTGACTCATGTCAAGTCTTTTGAGGTTTGAGTCTCAAGTCAAGCCATATCATTTGGGGTTGGAGTCTGAGTCTCGAGATCGCCTGCACAAAATAAGGCAAATTTTAGTAATCATGTTTAAGATCAACATTTAAACGGCATGAGGAAATATGCTTGTAACACTGTTGTAACTCAGATATTTAGTTGGTTTTATACTGCGGTATTCCTTTTTAAACAAAAAATGCTCTACATTAAACATTTTATACATGTATTGCTTTTTATGTTAGTAAATTCTACTTTAAAAAATGTTAGATACCTCAGTGAAACAAGAGTGAAATAGATATATTTTAATCTGGGGGCCTCTTCAGAGACATAAAATCTTGGAGAAAAACATTGGACCACCTATGTCTTGAATTATTCAACAAAATCCCTCAGCAACCAGGCTTATGTTTATGATATTTGGTCTTAGACAATAGTCATTAGCTCAGGAGGCTTACAAGGCATCAAATATGTAAGACATGCCTTAAACAATTCTTACATACTTATTTTTGTTGTCTATGCAGGTTGTAGGTGGTCCAATAATTGTTTTCACAAGGCTGTGTGTTGGAGCTAGGATGTTGCAAAGTACTCAAATTGTGCTCTAATCACCGTAGGGAAATATCATGCTGTCCATATCATGCTGAACTCCTCTTTAAGTTTTGTGGCAGTTCCTTCAACCTTGTACTTTTGAATAGTCCCTGAGAATCTGCAACTCATCACAAAGGTATTGCCAAGGCGCAGATCCGCCAAGGCTTCCTGCAGTGAGTTCAAGCTGAGCTCTCGAAGTAGTCCTGCCTCAGTTGGACTCTGTGCACAAATACAAGTAAAAAGGTTTATTGGTATAAATTACCATACTTTGCCTTTCCTGACATATACATGGGAGCGCGTGTGGTCTAGTGGGTATGAAGCGGGACTCCCAATCAGAGGTTGGGGGTTCGAGCCCCACTTCGACCAACGTGTCTGTGTCCCTGGGCAAGGCACTTAATCCCAGTTGCCTCGTCAACCCAAGCGATATATGGGAAGCTGTTAAGGGGAATGCCACAATCTATCTGCTGATAGGGTTGTGCGCCTGACCAGCAGCCACCTAGTTGAAGCGAAATGGTTCTGGTGATTCCCTGATGGCAGCGGTAATAATGGTAACAGCGCCTTGAACACCCTGCAGGTTGGATATGTGCGCTATACAAATCTAATCATTATTATTATTATTATTACATGTGTCACAGGAGCTAATTAACAGGTGCAGTTTTTGTATGCAGGTTTCTGAATTAAGAGCACCTGACCAAAATAATAGAAAATTCCCCCACACACCCATCCACCGCCCATAAAAAAGTGAATATACGTGAATCTACCTGCTTCTGCTTACTAATTAGGGTAATATTTCCCCTTAGGTGGGGGTTTGGTCACATTTTTTCATGCCCCCAGGGTGGGGATTTTGACAAAAGGAAATCAGATTGTCTGTGCACATGGGAGCAAGACGTGCATTATTTTGCATCGAATGGAGAACTCTGTCTTCAGTCTTCAGACAATGTCAGACCTCAGGCCTATTTATTATTACTTATTTTATTAGGACAACAAATGAGAGATTGGCTGGAAATTTGTTCTTTCTTATTCCTAAATTTGGGTTTTTCATTAAATCAGCAAGTTACTGAGGTTTGATAAGTAATTTTAAAGATTTTTTTTCTGCTCAACTTCTCCATTCTTACTGCATGTAAATCTGAGTCATATGATAACATATCAATTAACGTACCGTGAAACCGGGTAGAGGCCGCGCGGCCCGGCCCCGCGCCGCAGCCGGGCGCGGCACACGACCGCCCGGCCCAGGCAGCGCTAGGCCAGCCAGGCATGTGCCGGCACAGTCCGCGTATGGTAATCCTTCTAATTTTAAGTGATTACCTGTTGAAGATTCAATTCAGGTGATGTTATAACCATGTCATGTACCCCCATATTCTTTCACCATCTCAACCATCTGCGAATGTCAGTAAATTATCAACGGATATGTCAGAATGTCATTTACAACAGGTTTGTAAACAATCCGACACGACCATGTACCAGCAGACGACACGACTCGCAAATACATCCTCTAGGAGATTTCTAATGAATATTCATTACAACGTGAGGCTCCCTGTGACTTCGACCAATCATATCGTTACGTCCTGTTTTGGACTTAATTCCCATAGACCGTGTACAACTGGCGTGCAGAAATCTCATCTCAGCCCCGATGTACTGTAACATCAAGTCAAACAACGTGACACCAGGACTATGTTATCTTGTTTTATTCTGGGATAGCTGCAGTCACAATGTCATGTGATTTGTACTACATAATATACATTACAAAAATCTGGCTCTGGAAAAGTGCCATCACAACTTGTTAAACCAGTTGAACCAACATGATAGTGGATATTTAGAAAATTTAGCTCAAAATACGTACCCTGAGATATAGGCGAAAAAACAGATTAAAACTTAAAAAGTAGAAAAATTACTCTGGATAATTCCTATCTGACCCCCTCTGGCGATCGAGCAGCCAGAATCGTACTGGCCGACTCCAGAGTAATATCTCTCAAGGAAAATACGAACAAACAAAGTAAGTTGTTCGTTTATAGCAATGTTTTATAATGAAAGTGCTATAGACCACCTCGTTATATTTCAGTGTTTAAACATTGTATACATACCAATATTTAAAACGCACCCTAACAAAATACAACCAAGTGCACACGAGTTTCACGACTCGTTGAAATCATTTGTTCAACGTGGCTACCACAGGACAATTAACTCTGGCCATCGCCTTGTCCAATGTGATAGTGGATTTTTAGAATATTTAGCTCGAAATACGTACCCTGAGATAGGCGAAAAAAACAGAGATTAAAACTGAAACAGAAAAAATACTCTGGGAAAATTCCTATCTGACCCCCTCCGGCGATCGAACAGCCAGAATCGTACTGGCTGACTCCAGGGTAACATCTCTCGAGGAAAATACGAGCAAACAAAGTATAATATTAGTAAAGTTGTTCGTTTATAACACTAGTTCAGAGCGAAAGTGTTATGGACCACCTTATTATAATTAAGTATTTAAACATTGTATAGATACACGATTATTGCAATTGCACCCTAATTATATACCAGCATGTGCACACGAGTTTCACGACGTTGAAATCCTTTGTTCAACATGGCTACCACTGGACCACTCCGGCCATCAACATTGTCAAATGCCATGTACTTAATACTGAAAGAGTGTCAAACAAATTATATATATATATACACTTCTCCCCGGTACGAAAGTCGGGATTTAGTGCAGAATTACAGACATATGATTAAAATGTTTTGATTAAAATAAAAGACATAAAAGCGATGTGTCCGCCTTTGGGGAAAATGCTCAATGAAATTATATAAGAACGAAGACCATTTTTCTTGAAAAAAAATGAACTGTGTGTGACGCTGTGACTGCCTGCGAATGACTTGCAACCGCCCATGCAAGTGTACCACATTACACGGCGCATTCTACGCACCAGTACACCACAATCAAACCTTTAGACCTTACGTAACACCCACCAACAGGTGCTCTCACACTTACGATGAGATAACAATTCTCTTCTTATTGCATGCCGAAGAGAATTTATAAATCTCATCTCAGCCCCGATGTACTGTAACATCAAGTCAAACAACGTGACACCAGGACTATGTTATCTTGTTTTATTCTGGGATAGCTGCAGTCACATACGCCCACTTTAAGTACAATGTCATGTGATTTGTACTATAATGCGAGGACAAAGTTTGCATTGAAAACGAAGAAAAGTGACATAATTATACTTTAGCCGCGATGGCTCTATGTAGCACCTTAAAGATTCATAGCAAAGGATAAATGATAAATTGTTAAAATAATAGTCTTCTGTGCATGTCGCCGGTTGGCGATATTTTTTTCCGTACCACATATTCGCTATGGGGCTTCATCGATTGGTGTATTGTAAATGAATATTCATATTTTCACATTTGGTAGCCTAGTGGTTAAGACGTAGTGCTACCAATCGAGAGATTGCAGGTTCGAATCTACTATCGAATCTCGTAATAAATATTTTTTTACTATTAATTGAGGAAAGAGTGTGGTATGGTGTGGGGTTATGTTGAGGTAGTTATCGACAAAACACATCAGTATGCAACATATGCATAGGGTTAAACCAATCAGAAGCAATGTTCGCTAAACAACGGTACGGAAAAAAATATCGCCGCCGGTTGCAACCGGTTCTCCTCCTCCCGACGTGTGATACAGAGCCCGCTTCCGATGCCTCTCCGATCTATACGTGCTTGTCCTAGGAAAAGGTGCGTATCGCAACTGACACGTACTAAAATGTCAATCAGCTTTCTGTGGGTCGTATAGTGCACGAGATTCGTTTTTATAGCTGTGGCACATGCAGCTTAAAGGCCTGTTCGCAATGGTGAACTCCTATAGTGGCCGGGTAACGCATGCGTAATGCCCATCCTGTGAAAATTGTCCTTGTCCGAGATAATGGAGATTCCTTTAACAGAACGTGATGCGATAAAGTCGGCAAAATAATGAAAAAGACATGCAGACGAATGTCAGGTGTATGATATATTCATGTTGGCCACTTTCGACGAGGATTAGTCTAATATTTGACAGCTTCTCACCCAAAAGGAGTCTTAAGAACTTTATGATTAGGCCTAATGATGGCTTGGTGCGTGCTGTCCAGGACTGATTCAATGAAGCTTAATTGGTAAGGGAACCATACTGGCCGACTTGTGTCCATCTGATGGTGCGGATTGCAAGGCTAGTCTGGTGGATGAAACCTGAAGACGCGGCGAATGCCGTTTTCACTTCGTTGGTTTCGCTGCGAAAACTCGAAGCCTTATGACTTCCCGCGCGGATTGCGTGCGGCTTACAGGCTAAGGGAAATCACCAGCCCGTGCGCTTCGATAATCGTCTACTTTTCAGCTCGTATCGACTTGAAGGTGCTTTCAAATGACCTTCTTCGAAATGCTCTGAAAGTAAAAAACAAAACTTTAGGGAAGGAACAAATTAGGTTTTCATACTGGCGTGTACGAACACTAACACGTACAAACGCTGCCTAACTGGCTTGATCGACTGGTCATAGACACTCGTGGTCTGCAGATGTCGCTCGTGGACATCGACTGCCTAACCGACTGGTCATAGACACTCCCCAGCCAGCACAAGACCACCGGCCCAGGCCTGGCCCAGAGGTGGCGAGAACTGGCAAGGGTTGGCCCAGCCTTGCCAGCTCTGGCCCAGACCTGGCCCACAGTTGGCACCATGTCTTAAAACTGCCCAGCCTTGCCACCTCTGGCCCAGGCCTGGCCCAGAGGTGGCAAGAACTGGCAAGGGTTGGCCTAGCCTTGCCAGCTCTGGCCCAGACCTGGCCCACAGTTGGCACCATGTCTTAAAACTTCCCAGCCTTGCCAGCTCTGGCCCAGACCTGGCCCACAGTTGGCACCATGTCTTAAAACTTCCTAGCCTTGCCAGCTCTGGCCCAGACCTGGCCCACAGTTGGCACCATGTCTTAAAACTTCCCAGCCTTGCCAGCTCTGGCCCCAGACCTGGCCCACAGTTGGCATCATGTCTTAAAACTTCCCAGCCTTGCCAGCTCTAGCCCAGACCTGGCCCACAGTTGGCACCATGTCTTAAAACTTCCCAGCCTTGCCAGCTCTGGCCCAGACCTGGCCCACAGTTGGCATCATGTCTTAAAACTTCCCAGCCTTGCCAGATCTGGCCCCAGACCTGGCCCACTGTTGGCATGATGTCTTAAAACTTCCCAGCCTTGCCAGCTCTGGCCCAGACCTGGCCCACAGTTGGCATCATGTCTTAAAACTGCCAGCACTGGGCCAGTGCTGGCCTGGCCCTGGCATCTTCGGTATTATTTTGGGTGCTATTTTTAATTTTTGTTCTACTCAATTATGAATTCCAGGCCTAGTCTAAGTCTAATAAATCTACAAAAAAAATAAGAAAATCAAAATAATTTAAATTAAACATGTAAACTACATGTACATGTACAAATATATAGGACCTATATTTTATAGTGTATGTGTACATATACATGAGTAATTTGCCAGGGTAGTTTGCCAGTGCACAGCCAAACTAGAATCAACATTTCAAATCTAATTCATGTAAATAACTAATTATATTTTTTCCTTTATTAATTCTATGATTAATGTATTTTTAAGAAAACAAAATCCGTCAATTGTTTTTTCCTTTTTCTAATATCTGTATTCATACGCCGCAGCATGCTGTGTAAGTCTGGTACTCTCTGCACATACAGTGAATTACACATACACAGTGCACTGCCTTATATTTTGTACCAGACTATTCCTACCCATGCTGGTTTGCTGGATTTGCTGTTTTACTCTAGTGCTAAGAAATCGCCTTAAACTTCAGTCATCCTCCATTTTTTGCAGAAGATTTACATTTTTTCGGCAATGTCAACCACTATCCAGAGCAGTAAGTAACCTATTTCTTGAATATTTGATTAAAAGGACGGGAAAAAAACCTGTCAAAATTTGATTGTCAAGCCACATGTCGTGCATAGACGTATCTAGACGTACATACATTGTACATGTATATTTCTGCTGGTTTTTTCCACCTTGGTATTTGAAATTTACATGCATGTTTACTGATACTTTTTGTACATTTACTTTCTCTTTTCAGGTGTCTTCTTTAAGAGGTATCCAAATCTCATCAAACAAGATTTTCGGGATCACCAGTGATTTTCTTGGTGCTGGGGATCGACAGACGGAAATCCGCAAAAAGGAGGCAAGGCAAGGCAAAATAAGGTTTAAACGCTCATTGTATTGTGAAATTAAAACTTCATGCATGCTGCAAAATCAACGTTTAGTAGAATTACAGTTGGGTATTTTTTCCGTATACATAGAACAAAGATTTGAATGAAATTACCTCCTGGAATCAACAGATCATCCAATTTTAAGAGATATCATACTTGCACGTCTGTCGGAAATATAATGTTGCATAAAAATTTCTGAGATAAATGATAAATTTACTGCATGAAGTAATGCACAAAATTACGGCATTAGCGCGACAACGGAGGGCGCTGCGCGCGCGCGAGAATGCTTATCAAGTGTGCACTAACTGAATGCAGTTTTTGAAGGGGAACATGTGATTTTTCTACATAAAAGCAACATTTGTGACAAAAGTGCAAGTCGGAAAATATATCTTAAAATTAGATTATCTGTTGATTCCAGGAGGATTCCTTCAAATCTTTGTTCGATGTATAATAAAAAAATACCTACAGTTGAACCTTGAGAAAAGCACTGCTGTTAATTCATCAGTTTGCAAGTAACCAAGCAGATTTAAACCCCGGTTCATTGTTCTACTTCCTGATAATACAACTTTATATTAGGGAACAATAAAAGACTAACCTTTTTTTATCAGCAGAATTGTGTATTAACGATGTTTTAGTGAGGTTTGACTGTACATGTACATAGGCCCTACTATTTGTACATATATTTGAAAACAAATGAAAATTCAATCCCTTATAGATTTTATATTGATTGATAGTCTGTGCCATTTACCAACTATTTAGAAACTTAAAATAAAGCAAAGGTTCGTCAATGCGCTTGTTAAGAGACACGCAATACGCAGCTCGATCTATGCCTTTGCTATGGAGGTGCGTATTCTGTAGCACGAATTTGGCCTCATGCGCGCATTGACGAGCCTCTGCCTTTAATTTTTACAACAATATATGCATATGGAATGAATAGTACTAGTCTTGATAATAAGAGCGCTGTTTTCGCGGTTTTCGGCAAATGTTATGGTACATTTTCCATATACATTGAACAAAGATTTGAAGGAAATTACCTCCTGGAATCAACAAATAATCTAATCTTACGATACACTTCTCACTTCCACTCTTGACGCAATTTTCTCTTTCAGAAATTGCATTCAGTTAGTGCACAAGATAACCATTCACACACACATGCAGTGCCCTCTGTTGTGGCGCCCAAGTTATTATTGGTGGACCACCAATAATGTGAAAAATTGACAGTAATTGTTCAATTAACTAATTGTTGGTTTTTTCTTCTTCCTCGATGTCTCATTTGAAAGCGAATAACTTGTTTCTACAATTATAAATTCAAAAACGTATTTTGTTTAAGGTGACAAACCCAAAACGCATTGACAATACATGTATACATCTTTAAGGTCCTTGCTGTTCTTTTATTGTTTTTGTTATAACGAGGTATTTTGCCCTGAGTACACTGTAAAACCAGGTGTTTGGCTTCTAAACACTTTATAAATGCTTTTTGGTAACACTTTTTAAACATTTTAACACGTTTAAAATAGAGAATGTTTAATAGCTTAAACACGCGTGTTTAACACTCCGAATGAATGGTCTTGTAAACACAGAGTTTAACATTTAAACACATCGTTTATTCAACTAGTTTAATTAAACACTTTGACATGTTTAATAAAGTGTTCAAATTTAAACACTTTGACGCGTTTACAGGCTGTAACGATTTTTAAACATTTTTACACGTTTACAGGGGATGAAGTGTTTAACTGCAAGTTCATTAGCAACATATTAAAACCTTAAACTGAAAAATCGCCTGGGTTATTTTAACCTGGGGATAGGGTGAAAATGCAACTACCCAAATTTCTACACGTGCTTTTGGTGTAAATTACCCCAAATTTGGGTACAAACTACCCAAATTTGGGTAGTTGCATTTTTCACCTATAATCCCTGGGTTAAAATAACCCAGGCGATTTTTCAGTGTAGAACAGTAATGTACATGTATTTACAAGTCGTCTTTTGAATTTCAAAATACAGTATAGCAACTAAAAATTAAAATTCTGTGATCTTCCTTTTCCGACAAGGTTTGAAGTTAACAAGCCTAGGCAAGGCATACACCCTTAAGGATAACAGAAAATGCCCGGTATCGATATGGAATAGCCGCCATCTTTGGTTACTTGAACTGTTCAACAATGTAAGCACAGTATGTGCAACCAGTCCCCAAGAAACAAAGAAACTGCCCCACAAGATGGCGGCTATTCGATATAGGTCAGTCCTGGTGAGAGTTACACCCGCGGGGATGCTCATTTGAAATTTGTTTACAGAAAATGTCAAACATTATTGAACCTCATTGAAAACTTGCATGTCTTTGGGAACTTTGGACATTGCCCTTATTGCCGGGCGCAAATTGTAATTAAAACAATTCTGTCATGTAATGCACCAGTGTTAATTGAGTTTTAATCTGTGCAAAAAAAATACACTTCTTGGGTCTATTTGTGGTCTTCAAGCTGTTTTGGAGCTGCAGAAAAAAAAATGGAATTTTTACTGCGCAGTCCCTATTCTATCAAAAATATACCTGAGTGAAATATAATTAACTAATCTATATTAAAGGAATATTTTCTATGGGTTCTATAAGAAACTTTTCTTGCAATTTTGAAGAAAATGTTGTGATCTATTACCGAACATCAAAAGTAAACAAAGTATTTTCTCTTTGTCATTGCATTTCGTTATGTTAATTATTATAATAGTGACAAAAGGTTGATTACACTCTAATAGACTTTTTTTCAGGGTTTTCCGTGCACAATTCATGTCAAAGGTCGGGTGTAAAAATAGACTGGTACACCTGATCCTATCGCTCATAGCATGCATTGGGAAACGCCATCTGGCGAGAGTATATAATCGGGAGCCAATCTATGTAAAAGTTGGGTGTACCAATTCCATTGTTCACAGAAAACCGTGACCCCGTAAAGGCCTATTGCATAGGATTTTGTGAAGTACTGGGTCTATTCATATAATGATGAATGCGATAATTATTACATTTCCATTGCGCACATTCCATAAATCCGTGTAGAACGGTAACTGCCGACTTCATCAGCTACAAGACCATCTTATCTGCCTTGGTGGCTCATTCTTTGGGGTTCACAGTCCTTTTACATCACCATCTGGTATGCCCTGCAGGAAGAACGATTCGATTCAATTTTTGAACAGAAATGTACAAGTGGAATAATCATTCGGGCAACAGTTAAGAGATCAACCAAGAGTTAAGAGCAAAACAACAATTATGCTTGAACTTTAGACATCGGCAACCTTGTGAAAAACGCCTTTTTGTACGGCCGTTTCTGCGCCTTGTCTATAGGCAGGACTACTGGCCAGTCAAAACTTTTTCTCCGTCTCGGAAGACTTTCTGAGACAGAAGAAACTTAAGATTGGACAGGCCACCGGTAGCTAGGATGGCAGGATGTGTGCTGTGCGCTTGGCATTGTGCACTGCAGACCAAATAGAGGACAGACTTGGGCATATCTAGGACTCGGATACAAAATTGAAATTTTTCAGACTGCTTTCCTAAACTACGGTTGCACCATGCCATGACCATCGTAAAGTTAAACTAAGAAAATTACCAACTAGCCTATACCTCGTTCATGTAGTGATGATTGATTTAGTCCTCCTCTTGAAAAGCTGCAGCCTTTTCCACAATATATCGGCAACATCTTCTGGTTCCTACGGAACGAACAGTTCAAAATAAAATTGAATAGGGGTCTAGGCATAGGATTAACTGGCAAAAAAATTAAACAACAAAAACACCTTAACAACCCAGCAAACAACGGAGAGCCAAACAAGTACCTTTCATAAACCTTTCCTGTACAAACTACCTCTGTGTCATCGGCCCGTCTCTACATGCTCTAACGTACTCAACGGGACGAATAAATTAAGAATAGGCCTAGGCGCCCAGAGTATTACTTAGTTGTTTCAATATTGCAATATTTAGCCTGCCCTAGCTTAGCCTAGGCGCAGGCTACACTACACTATACTCAGCTCAGGCTAGGGCTGAGACTATATCCAATAACTGAGTCGTTGGCCCCGTTCTTACCGATATTGGGTGTTCGATTTTGAGCCCAAAATCGAAAACCCCAAATTGTCAAAAACGGGGCCAACGGCTTAGTAATGCTGGCTACTGGGTCTAGGCTGAGTACGCAGAGATTATGCCAAACCTGCCAAATTAAAACTATTTGCTTGAGTTTTCTGACAAATAAATGGAGTTAAATTTCACGAAAAACAATCTGTAGGAAACTGCCTTGTAAGTATTTACACCAATTGTACTACATCAAAACAACTAACCTGTTAAAACGCATGTTATTCACCATCTTTTTTTCAGCGAGTTTTGTTGGCTGGCCGTTGCATGCATGCATCGTGGAAGTGTAATTTACGTACACTGTGCATGTGGTACTTGCAACGCAAGTGTGTTGATCGGCCCTGAACATATACGGCCGGGCGCGGTGACGGTTTACTTCAAAAGGCTGTTCTTTTTACGGGACCCCTCCCTCTTTCCATCTAAATTTTCCAAACTTTATCAGTATTAGAAACGTAACTTTGATCATGGAAAATGCTCCATTGTCATAAATTAGACTTACATAAATTAAACATTTAATTTGATTAACTTCTGGTATTTCTTTAACATAAACTTAGCACGTAGAACCCTGGTACGTGCGCGAGCAACGCAACGACACGGATTTGCACAGCGTGGTTTTTCGCGCCCATACAAGGACGGCTATTTTTAGAAAACTGTATCCATGGCCTTGAGGAACGATTTGCGCATGATCAGTCGTGCAAACTAAACACCGTGTTGAGCGGGCTGAAGAGAGGTACTGAACACAGTGTTTACTCTGGTGTTTACTGTTGTACACATGTGCCCAGTTTGAATAAAGCATTTCTCCAGCAAGTTGTTGAAAATTTCGACTGATTACAATTTCCTTACATAAAATAAATAAATAAATACGAGTTTGATTATTTTTCCATCTTATAATCCAATAACTTTTCATTATAACGTTGTTTGGTACTTAAATTTGTGTTCCATTCAGCGCAGCATCACATGTGCCTTTGTGCTTTATAATGATGTTTCTTTAAGGTTTGGTGTTTGACTCACAACTTGGTTTTAATTATACATCTGCAAAAAATGTCCCCTTTTAAACGCCGTGTTCGAGTAATATAAACACGATCTAAACACAACTGTTTAGAAAATACACACTATGTTTAGCTTTATAAACACTGCACACATTTTATAAACGCGTCATGTGTTCTCGGGTTTTACAGTGTACATGTACCTATATTAACAAGATTTGTCTGCACATTTACACAAAGCATTTTTAATGCATTCAGTCTAATTTTGTATGTTTTACATTTGTTATCCCTTTGATGCCTTTTGACCAAAAAGTATAAAAAGTTATTTTAGTCAATAATATGGCTTGAACCCATTATATTACATGTATAGTAAACTTGGTTATGAAAGAAATAAACGTGCACTTTCGAGATAGTCATTTATATGTATGTAAACACACATGTATGTATGTAATGACATGTTGTATTAAAGTTTATTTCTACAAATACATTTTCTGGTTGCATTGTCTATAATTATCTTGCCGTTTGGTGACATTATTTTAATTAACACATGTCTGCAGGTTAGATAGGAAGAAATAAAAACAAGCTTCAAATAGTGTACACAAGACAAACATTAAAGGCAGAGGCTCGTCAACTTGCGCGTGCGGCCAAATTTGTGCTACGAAATATGCAGCTCCCATGCCTTTGCTATGGAGCTGCATATTTCGTGGCACGAATTTGGCCTCGCACGCGCATTGACGAGCCTCTGCCTTTAACCAGCCTGCCAGTGCCGGGCCAACCGGCAACCAGCCTTGGGCCACCTATGTGCCAGCTTTGGGCCAGCCCTGGCAGCCATTCTTGGGCCACCTAAGTGCCAGCTCTGGGCCAGCCCTGGCAGCCAGCCTTGGGCCACCTAGGGGCCACCTCTGGGCCAGCCCTGGCAGCCATCCTTGGGCCACCTAAGTGCCAGCTCTGGGCCAGCCCTGGCAGCCACCTAGGGGCCACCTCTGGGCCAGCCCTGGCAGCCATCCTTGGGCCACCTAAGTGCCAGCTCTGGGCCAGCCTTGGCAGCCAGCCTTGGGCCACCTATTGGCCAGCTCTGGGCCAGACCTGGCAGCGACTTGGCTAGCCATCCTTGGCCCAACCCTGGCCCACGTGAGCATTAACAAGGTTGGTCCACAGCTGGCATGCCAGGCCGGGGCCAGCTCTCTGTGCCAGTTCTTGCCAGCTCTGGGCCAGGCCTGGGCCGGTGGTCTTGTGCTGGCTGGGTCGTGGTCTGAATATGTCACTCGTGGACATCGACTGCCTAAAAGCTATAACTGGCTTGATCATCGACTAGTCATAGACACTCATGGTCTGCGGCTATCACTCGTGGACAAAACTAAACACTTTATCATACTAGCATGTCCGCTATTGTCGTTTAAAATCACTCACTCAAGACTGCATGTTTCGCAGATGACCATTACAGACAGCTGTTGCGGAAATGTCAAAGTGTTTTTTTTGTTTTTTTTTTGTTTTTTTTTTTTGACGAACACCCATACGTGCAAACATGCTAACAGCCTTGCTTTGTCGACTCGCCATAGACACTCGTGGTCTGCAGACGTCACTCGTGGACATGGCGATTATACACAAAGCAAACCCGTCATCAAGAGCTTGCAGTTCGTTACATTTCCAAAAACAAATCCGTGACCGTTACATCCAACAAATTCAAAGTTTCGGTAGCTTTGCAGCTTATTTACTTGCATAACCAAAAAACTCAAAACATAAAGAGAGGCGGCGCTCCCAAATGTTTTGTATGCTCAATTTACAATAAAAAGTGCAAATGCCGACTTCACAGCCGGGGTACAAACAATTTTAGTCGGGAAGGTCTCTTATGATTTGAATGCATGTATTCTTTGCGATAGAGAATTATAGGGAAAAAATCTCCATGTCTCTTGGCCAAATGAACCCCATGTGTTATGGAGCACGACAACAATCCTAATGTTTTAAACAAGCACGTTAAATCGTTTCACAACTAAAGGCAGGTTTCCTTGCCAAATTTATCCTCTCTGAAACAGTGTCATAAATAATCCAAACCGCGCATACGCTGCGCTCACACGAAATATATAGACACTCGGATTTTATGGTAAACACAAGGCAGAGCAACAGGCCCCCAATCATAAGCTCAATGCAAATGGTTCAGTAATAATAGAGAAATCGCCAGGCGAACCTAAACCCTGACCCTGCGTACGGCCACCCTCACATCCAACCTCTAATGACACCTCGCAAAACTGTGGATGCGATTAATGCAATTGTACTCTTAAATTGCGTAATTCGAAATTCATATTCTGGAGCTGTCCGAGTGTGCCCGTTGACTCGGGCCTAAATGCTACAGCATGATGTAAACTATATTTCAGTTCACGACTTATAGTCTTAGCACGAGTTCGTCCTCTAGATCTGTGCATACATTAATATGCTCGAGGATATACACAACTGCAATATGACAATTCTCAGAATGGTCGGTATTTGAATAAATGTCAGTACAGTAGGGGCCTACTGCAGTTGCAAGGTCTATAAAGGGCTTACCCTTCATACATGTATCCAGGCTGTGTTGCTCGAAGCGCAACTGGGCAAAGTTAACCGAACAGAAAGAATGTTCGCGTGAACATGCTCCACGAGATTCAATCTGCCTATACATATATATACTTGCTAAAAGTTTGGGAAACATTCCCAAGCACTCTGAAGAGTGTAATGAAAATGTAATTGTTTTCTTTCGTCCGACTCAATAACCACTAAAAGGTGTTCAAATTTTTAATGGAAAATCAATTTAGGAGTGGAAAACAATATCTCGGTCTCGACCAGAGTACGGAATTCGTGCAGAAAACATGAGGGAAAACAGCCCTCTGTAATATAGCATTATAAAGGTTCAGACGTTCGGAATAAGAAAAATAGCACTGTCGAGGCTTCATGTTTGGAGACTCAGACGTTACTAATTAGCACGCTCATGGTCGAAGACAAGCCGTTTTGGATATCAAGAACCACTATACTTACGTTAACAGCACAGATGTTTTTTATTTATTTATTTGTTTTCATTATAGACGTTTTCAAAAATAGACAAGCCGTATTTTTTATGGACTGGTTTCATAGTAATAATGCACCGAAAGCGGAGCTAAAACTATACGGCGGCCATGTAGTTTCGTTCTCATATCATGCGTACATGTACATACATGTATGTATGCCTAGGCCCCTCACAATTACAAATAATGCCTGGACTCAAATTGATAAATTCATATTCGTATTCGTTTTCTGCCAATGACACATGCAGAGTCTCAGTATAGCTTCAAATAGGTAGTTTAAACTAAACGGGTAGTCTTAGATTATTGCTGACGTCCTCTCGCACAAGTAGATTGAAGTGTCCAGCAAGAATTCAGTAGTTGACCTCGGAGTGAAATACCCCTGCTCTATTTGGCCACGCGTTTGACCAGATTTCGTTGACTCGGTTTATTGCGACCCCATTAGCTGGCAACTTGCGTGTTCCCCCGCAGTGAAAGCTTGAAATTAGCAAATTTGTCTGGTTGTTTAGTATCGAAGCAAACGACATAGAAAATACGGGGAAGAGAGAAACCTAAAATGAACTGTGTGTGACGCTGTGACTGCCTGCGAATGACTTGCAACCGCCCATGCAAGTGTACCACATTACACGGCGCATTCTACGCACCAGTACACCACAATCAAACCTTTAGACCTTACGTAACACCCACCAACAGGTGCTCTCACACTTACGATGAGATAACAATTCTCTTCTTATTGCATGCCGAAGAGAATTTATAAGTCCCAAGTCCGAGATCCTGAACCGAAATAGACTAGTTCCCTGTCCATACATTTCAAAAATCGGAAACGGAAAACAAAACAGGATCTCGGACTTGGAACCAAGTCTACTTCCCGGCCGACGGCCGCCGGGATTTCACCGGGGGATTTCAGTACCCTGGCGTTAGCTTGTTACTCGTCTTGAATTGAATTATATAGATAATAGACATAAAAATGTGAACAAAACAGAAAAATAATAGAAAATGTTAAGAGCTGACCCCGAAGTTTACATTTTTTATGAATATAAATGATGATGTAATAAGAAGATATATGATGATATGATGATATAAGAAGCAAAGTTTGGAAGGGAAAACCATATTAATCATGTCCTTGTACAGGTCTATCAATTGTAGGGAAACCTCGGCATCGGGAAAATGTGTGGACAAGCGAGCGCTGCGCCCGGTCCAGGCAACACCGCGCTACCTGCAGGCGCAGGCAGCTATATCGGTACGGTCGGCTTCCCGGCCGACGGCCGCCGGGATTTCACCGGGGGATTTCAGTACCCTGGCGTTAGCTTGTTACTCGTCTTGAATTGAATTATATAGATAATAGACATAAAAATGTGAACAAAACAGAAAAATAATAGAAAATGTTAAGAGGTGACCCCGAAGTTTAAATTTTTTATTTTTTATTTAAACTCCCGGGTGTTTCCGATGATATAAGAAGCAAAGTTTGGAAGGGAAAATCATATTAATCATGTCCTTGTACAGGTCTATCAATTGTCCCCCCCCCACCCCCATACCCATTTTTACTACATGTACCCGGTCAGTAAACACATTATTTCTGTATTATCATTACCACTTGATCAATAAAGGAAAGAGCGTGTAGGGCATGAACAGAAATTCACAGAATGGAATGTTAATATGATGTTTGAAAATAGTGCCTTAATTGGCTGGACATCTCTTAAATTGAGAACCAGTTTGCACCACAAAACAGTCTGGAATTATTTGCCTATCCTTGTTTGTAGCTCATCCTTCTGAAATAATGCAAGCATGTTTAAAAAAAACACAGTAGGCCTACTGGATGATTAAGATTAAGGAAATAACAGACCTTTTGCTGTACAAATTTCCTATATGACACAATGTTACATTTTTATCAATCCTGTTGATAGCATAGGTCTTGTTTGAGATTTAGGCCTACATTACTGTTTTTTTTATTGGACAACATCATCAGATTAAAAAAAAGAACTATAGGCCTACATGTATATGCAACAGAATGACCCTATTACCACCATGAAGGATTATACACATACCGTTCCTTCTAAAAATGTGGATATTTTTTTTTACATCTAATCTGCAACATACATGTATACTAAAGTGATGTTGATATGTCATGGTATGGAGAAATTAATGACATCCAAGTATGCAATAAAAGTTTGCACATTCACTGCACTAAATTTCCTTACATTGCCCTGGTGGTTTTTTTACTATAACAGTCGTGTATAATTACAACTCAGTCCTTGAATCTATATGCATGACCACTGGGATTTACTAAATCATTTTTCGCTTTAGCATTGTAAATTTTCGTGCCTTATTTCATTTAAAAAAATGATTATCCAAAAATCACAGCTTTGAACACGCATAATTGAAAGAGCAGACGTGATATTGTCAGAGATTCATTACTAAATTCCAATGCATATCAGTGATCTGAAGTCTGTTTACAGAGAATAAGCAGTTGCACTTATACTGCAGCACTTGTAGGCAGGATATTTGCACCCTAGTAAAAAAAAAAACATTAAATCAGTATTTAAAATTGTCTTGAAACAAAGTGTTTTGTTCTTGCTTGTACTGGATTGGTTTACATTTGCTAATTTCAGCAATTATGGATTGCTGACATGTAGGCCTAGTTATACAAACACACACAAGTACTGAAAAAATCCCAAACACATGAAAAAAAGACATGAAGTAATAATAGTTTTTATGAAAATCAGAATCACTGTATCACTGTTTTACTGCACATGCCATTTTATCAAAGCCTAGTACATGTATGATGCATGCAGTTATTTAAAAACTGGGCAGAGGGCACTTAACTTATTCATAACATGAAAAACATTATCGAAATACAGCTATAGACCATTAGTAAAGGAGAGGTGTTACTTGAAACAGTGGGTAGGCCTATGTTGAAACATTGATATTTTCTTTCACGGCATTAGTTATTTTAAAGAAATATTGCATTGTATGCAAACGATGTTCATAGATTCACTCGACTAGTTTTTGAGTACAAAATGAGGCTAACGGGATGTCAAATTGTAGTCCCTGTTTTTCGTAGTAAGCTTGCAAATGTCAAACAGGCCAGCGGGTTTAGTTGGAACAAAATGAGGGGGCGAGTTGGAACATGTTTTATTGACCACATTAAACAGGCCACCTGTTTATAGTTGCCAGTTTTTTTACGGTCCCGAAGGTGGCAACTATATACAAGTTTCACTGCATAGTTAGCAGTTGTTAATGACTCCCCTGTACTCCAAAGGGTTAATTAATTAGCGCACAACTTACAGCTTAAGTGTCTGCCTTGCTAATTGGGGTGATTACAGAAAAAATAGTAGTTTTTAAATAACAACATACCATGTTTTAACTTACCCCATAGGTGGGGCTAGTCGAAACAGCTGACATGGTCATGTTCAAGGTGGATTATCCAAGAAACCAGCGAGTCGTAAAATTGTATAAGCTTCATTCTAATTGTAGCCTTAATAATTATGTATGCTTAAAGTGGTATAGTTGTTTTTTCTTTAACCCCAACACTTCTCAATCCTTGAAAACCAATATGATTTTACATTAACCCTAGAGAGTTAGGGTTAATTATGTTAGTGTTTAATAGATGATTTTGTGAAAAATGTTCCAACTAACCCCACTCTCCCCTACTTTGTACATGGGTATTATGTTTTTGGTTTTTGGGGCTAAAAATAATCATGCACACAAAAGGTTGTTTTTACTGGACCATGACTGGACATTTAATTTTATTGCATTTTATTCACTATTTCCCATTATTTACAAAAACAGCAAGATAATGTGATGACAATGACGATTACACAAAACACCTAGACAAAGTTTGTTGACACCCCAGATCGAAGGATTGCCAAAAAAGCAGACTAATCACTATCGAGTGGCTATATCGGCCCAAACTGTTAGGACAATTTGGAGAATTTAAAATCAAAGTTAATTTTTTTCTTTATCTTCGACATTAAGTCCAAATGCTGGTACTTTTGTGAATGGATATTTGGGACCTAAGTGCAAATCTTAAAAATTCCACTTACTTATAACCAAAATAAAAATCTGAGAGCTAGAACAATAAAAGACTTGGATTGTTTGATTTTGATTCTTTATATTAGGAGAACTTTCATTGACCTTACTTTCCCTCTGGATTCTAGTTCCCCTATTTGGCATATGCTTCAGTCATTCTAGATCTGAGGCTCAGTTCACAACGCGGAAGCTGGTTAATATCGCCCCTAAAACAGCTCGGCATGTACGGCAAGTGCTGTGTATGTTTACCGAACAGTTGACCTGTTGATCTTACGCGTTGTGAACTCTTTGCTGATGCATACATTATTTTACAATCTTCCGTCAATCATCAACCACGCAATGAATAATGCATATATCGTCTAATATTAGCATAGTCTGGTCCCGCCCTCAAATGCCAAGATCGTAAAGACGTTAACTGAGTCCAAATCCACACGTCGACAGTCCAAATACAGTCAGTTGAAATGCGCCCTCTATTGGGCATGCAAGTGTGACAAAATTTTCACAGTTCAACAAGGATTAGTATTTTTTTTAAGACCGCACCTCCTCTTCCCAAAATAGTACTTATCAACAATAGTTTGTTTGTTCTACATTAAAACTTGGGACTTTTCAAAGTTGTCAAAATGTTCACAGTTTCAAGCTCCCCCCAACCCCCGCCCCGCCCCGCCGCGCCCCGAAATACTACCTAATATCAACATCTTTCTGTCAGTACCATGAAATAATACAGATGCTTTTTTGATACAATACCCTTCAACCTCCCTAAAATTCATGTACTTATTGTGTTCACCAAAATCTCCATACCCGCCCGGTATTTGTAAAGTAACCGAATTCAAAATTTGAAGAAAAAAAAAAGTTTTTGTTTTTCAAAAGACCTAAAGTAAAAACTGAAGAACGACCCGTCTGCGACACACTTGAATTTAACCACTGCGAGATAGACCAACATAAAAGACAGTCATCCATATGATATTAAAAGAAGAGACAACACTTGTTTGGATTGTTTATAGTCATATGTGATAAAAAAATGCTACCTATGTATTGCCTGATGAAAAGTTCAAGTTTTACTTAAAACACGTAGGAATTTTGTTATGCTCCATAGACTTATAGTGCATGGAATCTCAACTGACGTGTATGGTATTTTTCCCCACCCCACCCCACAAAAAGCTCCAAGCACGGAGCAATAGATCCATGCTCTAAGTAAGTCGCAAAATTATTATAGGACAGGAAATGTAGGATACGATGTAACCTTTTGCTTTTTATTGCCTATATTTTCTAGGGTAAGAGTCACGAAATGTGAACTTTACCCATCATGACGCCAATCCAGGGAGCTACTATATTGTTGTTTATCACTAGATAACGTTTAATCGGCTGAACCACGTGATAATCACATGACCATGTATAGTTGTTTGTTCTGCATTATATGGAATTTTCAAAAGTTGTAAAAATTTTCACAGTTCAACAGTGATTCGTATTTTTTTTCAAGACCGCACCTCCTCTTCCCGAAATAGTACTTATCAACAATAGTTTGTTTGTTCTACATTAAAACTTGGGACTTTCCAAAGTTGTCAAAATGTTCACAGTTTCAAGCTCCCCCAACCCCCGCCCCGCCCCGCCCCGAAATACTACCTAAAGCGGGCCTCCCACTGTGCGGTTTTTGCCACGAATTTCCAACGATTAGGTACGATATGGTACGATAACCAGAGACTGTCCATAGACTCCACACACAATCGTACCAAATCGTAGCTAATCGTGGCAAAAATCGCACAGTGGGAGGCCCGCTTAATATCAACATCTTTCTGTCAGTACCATAAAATAATACAAGTTCTGTACATGAAGCATGGACGCAAACTTTAAAAATACATGTCTGTGTGCAAGGATAAAACAGTTGGGGCGGGAAGGGGAACACAGTCGTTAATTGGCTGATATACCATGTGTACCACAATACAAAATTGGTATTGAAAGTGGTGAACAATTATCAAGGAAAAATATTTTCACAAGAGTAATTTTACAAGCGGCCAAAAAAGATACAACTCGGCCAAAACCAAATGTCGGTCTTGCAAATGTTAATCTTTATCCTACCCAATCATAGAGAAAGAATGCCCACTCAATAAGGTTAATTTGGTTTTTAGTTTTGGTTGACAGATTTTTGATCTGACCCAAGATGCTTTTTTGGTACAATACCCTCCAACCTCTCTAAAATTCATGTACCGATTGTGTTCACCAATATCTCCATATCGGTATTTGTAAAGTAACCGAATTTAAAATTTGAAGACAAAAACAGTTTTTGTTTTTTAAAGGACTGCGACACACTTGAATTTAACCACTGCGAGATAGACCAACATAAAAGACAGTCATCCATCTTGAAAGAAGAGACAACACTTGTTTGGGTTTTTTATAGTCATATGTGATAAAAAGCTACCTAATATTACCTAATGAAAAGTTCAAGTTTTACTTAAAACACTTAGGAATTTGTTATGCTCCATAGACTTATAGTGCATGGAATCTCAACTGACGTGTATGGTATTTTTCTCCACCTCACCCCACAAAAAGCTCCAAGCATGGAGCAATACATGTAGCTCCACGCTCTAAGTAAGTCGCAACATTATCATAGGACAGAAAATGTAGGATACGATGTAACCTTTTGCTCTTTATTGCCTATATTTTCTAGGGTAAGAGTCACGAAATGTGAACTTTACCCAACATGACGCTAATCCAGGGAGCTACTATATTGTTGTTTATCACTAGATAACGTTTAATCGGCTGAACCACGTGATAATCACATGACCATGAATAGTTTGTTTGTTCTGCATTATATGGAACTTTTGGAAGAGCCTTGTGACGTGTCAAGGTTCTTGTTTCATATTGTCTGTGCTTCCTGGCCAACCATTAACAGCTCTGTTTAGCACCCCATGGGGAGCCCGCGCGCGGGAATTGCCAGTTTTTTTTCTCGGCGCACCATTGGCAACGGTTGTAAAAAATCCCTCCTTCCCTCCCCATTTGGGCCCTGGGGCTCTCTTGGGTATTTATTCGTATTTGTTAATTTTGCTTCTTAAAACTGTGGTGCGGTGGAAATTCATAAGAGGATTAGTCCCGCCGAGTGTTTTTTTTTTTCCTTAATGTGGGACTTTGCTCATGGGCTAATATGACGCTTGCTTCGCGCAAATTCTCAAAGCATGGACACCGTTTTTTATGTTTTCTCGGAACGTATATAACTTGGTTTTTATCCCACATATCCTCAATCGCACGCTGAGATATCGTCGCTTGTAACAGTTTCCGGATCCTCTGTATTTAACTGTTGCCATCTTAGGATACTAGTTCAAGATTGTTTAATCTGCAGTAAACTGCAAGTGTCTTGTTTTTTGTCGGCTGTATTTAATCTCTGAACAGGAGAAAGGTTGAGGACTCATTGAGCTTACATTTAATAATATAATAATATAGATTTATAAGGCGCACTTATCCGGAAAAAAACAATCAAGGCGCCAACAATATAGACATATAAAAATGTCTAGACTAGTGAAACAAATGGGATTTAAGTTCCCGTTTGAAAGTGTCCAAGGACGTTATTAGACAGACGACTGACACGTACGGTCGGTCGCGCGCTGTTCACATCATTTAGCAGGCGCGGATCCAGGGGGGGTGGGGGGCGGTCAAACCCCACAACCACCCCTGCTCTAAAAAAAAAATAAATTAATAAATAAATTTTGACAAATAAATTTTTACAAAAATTGAAAATCTTGTCAAAGTATGTTCATCAAGAGAAATCCAAGGAGGTTATTTTCCCCGATATACAAGTCTTCCCCACCATAAGGTAAGTGCATCACTCAGCAATGTACAAGTGATAGATTGCATACTTTATATATATGTATATATATATATAACAAAATCTGACGGGCCGAAACCCCCCTGGAAAAATTCCTGGATCCGCCCCTGTTTAGCTGTCGCAGTGTGCGGGCGTTTACGAAATACAGGCTTATGGCTAAACTCGTCTAGATGACAAGGATCTACTTTGGTGTTATACAATACGGAATAAACCATATCGACGTTCTCAAGGCATCATGGGATTGAATGATAAAATTAACTGGCAACATGACAAATATACACAGATATTTGATTGAGGGTAGGCATTCTGCTTGAATGATTTTGAACATATGATATGATTAGAAAAACTTTGTCACAGGAATAGGTGAAAGTCACTTGAAGAAAAATCCCAAATTAACACCATACCAACATTTACACTCCAACTACTCGTCTGCTCCAACCACTGCTTAACTCCAAAATGTTTCCTGCGAAGCGCATACGTGACGTCACCCAGGGTTATATAACACTGGTCAGATTCTGTTGACTGACACAGTAAACGAGATTTGGCCAATATTGATCTTGGGCGATGTCATGCACGCGCTTCGCAGGAAACATGAAGTTGAGCAGTAGTTGGAGCGGATGAACTAGTAGTGGGCGCGCAAACCATTGCGAAAGGAGTGTAAACTTCCATGTGCCAGTTTTATAAAAAAAAATGCTATTGTTGAGATTTAGGCTACTTTCTGCAACTCTTCCCGAGAGTAAATTTGAAGAACAAACTTCCTGACTTTGCGTAGGTTTTGACGAGTTTGCCACACACTCAGCCATGCCCGACGACTACCTGGGACCCCATACATATAACTGAACCATGACAAATTTTACATACTTTTTTATCGTTTTATTGGAGGTGAATTTGGTGAAGAGCACAAACGATAGCATATAAAAACTGATGCTGAAATTTCGCGCTCTAAATTTGCATATTTTTTAAGATATCGTCTAAAAACAATGAATGTTTTGAAAGATGTTTACAGGTTTGCTGGATACAATTTCACCATATAGGCATATGCGCAGCCTAAAAAAAGGATAGACAGTATACAAAATCTTCCCACATGTGGTAGGCTTCTTGATCAGTATGATTGGCGTTTATTTGGGAAATGGGGGCATGAATCCTGCACGTGTGTAGAACAGTATTTTCAAGGAATTTGTTTAATTAAATGTTTTCTCCCATGCCTAAATCATTAAATTTACTTCTAGTATTGAGTCTATAGGAGCGAATACTATTGAATAATTTTTTTGGTATGGATGGATGTCGGTATTTATTAAAGGGCCTGTGACATGCTAAACAACTTTGTGCCTAAGCTTTGCTTCATAATGACGGATTACTTGTTCAGCAAGACATACTATTGTTCGTTTAGATGTAAAATCAATAAAAGGTGGCCTTTTTCAACTTTGAAGATTTCACTGCAATAAATCACAGACAGAGGGCGCTGTTTTGAGTGCATCACATAAGGAAGACAGAAGAGAAAAGTTAAGAAAAAACATAAGACTTCAAGTTGGACTTGTGGCAAATTGCTGCAGTTTCTACCCCCCAGTTTTGTCATGGCTTACAGCAGGCAACATGTAGAACAAACTCAAACAGCCATGGATTACAAAAGTTTCAGGAAAATTGAGAAAAAAGTGGAATCTTTTGTGCACAGTTGAATGTGATTTTTCTGTGTTTGCCTCTTGTGACATAGTGACCTTGGTCATGAATATTTTAACCCCCAAAGCAAGCTCCAAATGGGATTTTTATGACTTTAACTGAGTAGAGTGGTTTTAAAGCATAGATTGCATTGATAAAAATCCTAAATAAGGGGCCCTTTAAACTTTTTGTTGAGCTCATCTGTAGCTGTAAAGCACTTTATATGCTGCCATCTACCGCAGGCATCACATTCCACTGCTTGATGCCGTCCACTGATGGTGGTGGCACCGGATTCAGAGGGATTTCTGCGCCGGGGGATTCACGGCGACCACGCTTTCGAGTTTCCATAGGCATCTCGACTCGAGGTAATTTCGGCAAAAGTTTGTTGAGTTGTTGACTGTGTTGCTAGCACAAGGCAAATGGATAGAATCTCCAGAAATTCTGCCACTTTTTATGTCTTTTTTGACAAAACCACAGCAGCATTTTACCTTGTCAGTCATGTCACTATTGTCAGTTAGAATGAAGCCATCCAGAATAGAAAGCGACACCCACAAGCTGCCGGGACAGAGTGGTGTCACCACCGACAGCGGCTCGCGTGCTGACAGTCACCGCCGACAGCGACCCGGGCGCCGCGCCGGCAAAGACACGCCGATTTCCCAGATTTCCCAAGCTCATGGACATTTGTCAACATTTGTATCGAATTTATTCACTCCGGCGCGGCGGCCCCTGGATTATAATCCTTAAAAATAATCACTTAGTCAAGTTGAGACGAAGCTCAACATTTCTAGGCCTCTTACAAATGTTGGTCCATCGCCTATATTACGGTTGCAGTCACAGAATAATTATTCATTGCTAATCGGGATAATATAGTCCTACTGACTGCAAAATAATGGGTTCCCTTTTCATTCTAAATCGAATAATGCCAAAACACTATTGTCAGTTAGATTGATGCCATCCAGAATAGAAAGCGACACCCACAAGCTGCCGGGACAGAGTGGTGTCACCGCCGACAGCGGCTCGGGTGCCGACAGTCACCGGCAAAGACACGCCGACCAGCGTTCTGTGTGCGAGAGAGCCGACTTCGACCGGCCGGCTAGGGACGCGACGCGCGCCTGCTGCATTGGCTTCTCCTGTTTTGCATTTTTATAGTCGAGTTGGTTTGCGGTCGAGTTGCAGCTACGCGGTTGAGTTGGTATTCGCAAACAATGCGACTGTTTCCCGTTTCATTTTCTCCGGAAAATTAATAATAGCCTGGCTACATGTATTTTCTTCTAGCCCAGACATGCAATATTGGACTTGTCTCTCCGTTTTTACTATAGGCCTACTAGGTTTGGGCGAAGTGTTTTTGGGCGAAGTAGCGTTTGGGCGAAGTGGCTTTTGGTCGAAGTAGTTTATGGGCAAAGTGGTTTTTGGGCGAAGTGGTTCGGGGCGAAGTGGTTTGGGGAGAAGTGACTGTAAAGCGTTCTAACTTGTACCGGCCGATGTGCATACCGTGTTGTGCCAATTTAAAACACGTTGGAACTACGGCTCGCAGGGACCGTACCAATGGACTGCCGTCAGTGCTGTGTTGGCCGTTCGTTTCGTGACAAAACCACCTGTCGCAATGCACCAGTATTTACTTCAAAAGAGCTTCATTGTGATCCATAATTTCACCGTTTTTCACAAAAAGGTAATAGTAGATTATTGTCAAACTTGGGATGAGAGAAAAATCGTAAGGGCCTTATCGGGATTTGAACCCGAGACCTCTGACTCACTAGGCAGAAGTTCTACCAGCTGAGCAATAATGTACAGTTGGTATTACTCGTGAGGAATTTAAACTATATTTTTTTTTAGTTGTGTTTAGTCTTTTTCTACATTTTGTTTTATTTTGGAGTGTGTCATGAACCGCCGTACATTGTTATAAATATTAGCACTTTTCAATAAACTGATCAACAATGTTTCCATTTGAAATATTCATGCGCTGAATACGGAAGTAATGGGAACAAAAAGACTTATAATATTGGCTGGAAGTTCGTGCCGTTTTGCTGGGGTTGATGCCACTTATGCTCTCAAGGCGTACTTACTGCCTGCACATTATGATGACACTAATAGTGGACGTTATGAACATCAGCGCATGGATATTTTTTGAATCCGTTCTATTTCATTATTTTGTATACTTTATTTGAGTTGAAAGTACGTTGTATATTCAAAAACCTTTTTGCGTTCAATGTGTTGGTGTAACAGTAAAAATTATCACAATATGACCGTATTCACCCTAAAATCCCTGTACAGGATATTAACCTTCCACCAATTCATCAAATAGTCACTCAATGGCGGATCCAGCCTCATTAAAATACAGGAATACAAAAGAAAAGCAGAGGCTATACAACCCCCTGAAATCCATTGTATTACTGTATTTTAAAGAGGCTGGACCCACCATTGTCACTGGTTGGCAACTTTTTAATATCAAAAAGCCGATACTGCTGTTGTGATGTCGAAAGGCGGTTGTCGCAGAGTGATGCATCGTCGAATCTCGATTTAGTCCACGAGTCCCAAATTTAGGGAACAAGCTACCACTCGGGGGACTAATTCTCTTATGAATTTTCACGATATATAAAATATGAAAAATATGACAAAATGTGATAAACCTTCTGAAACGGTAACTAAAGGTGCTTTTTCCTACCTCTTTTTCAACTGTAAAATTAATATTCTCGGTGCCCTACTTCGTCAAAAACAACGACGGCTGTTTCTAGTTTTTGACAAAGAACATTTCGGCAGATCCAACGTATTTGTATTCGAGAACAGAACTGATCGAGTGTGCAAATTGTGAAGAAATTACCCGTCATCGTGATGCATGCAGGGTGTTTACAATTTCTGTATGAAGGAATTTAGGTTTTTATTTCTTTTTATAAGGAATTTATTTCTGTATGAAGACTCTTTAGGTTGTGAAAGTGGCCCTATTATTTTGTACAAGAGTGTATTGCAAAATGAACACTTTGTCCGTTCGGCACTTTTCACTCTGGTAGGGGTGTTTTATTTCATTGGCAAAATAATTGCACTCCATTCCAGAGCATACTCCAGTTTAGACCGCAACAGATTCAACGCAATTTTATGCGAGTACCCCGTAATCGTGTATACACGAAAACAGTCGCAATGTTTTTACATTCTGGACGATCGCTGCGTTTTTGGAAGAATTTTTTTTATTGGCGAACCGAACTAAACACCTCAACAAAAGTAAGTTCCCCTCTTATTAATCCATTTTCGTGACGTCACACTATTGTTCAAACTAAATTATTTTTTAAGAATGTACGCAAACTGTAGATTTTTAAGAATGTACTCAAACTGTACACAAAAGATTAACACAATATTTTAAGAATCTACATTTTTATTAGGAAATCGTTGAGAAAACGACACAAATCTAGGAAAATGACCAAACTGACAATATTTCCATTGTTTAATTTTGCGTGAATACAATTTTAAATTACTCAGGAAATTAGTGAAAACGAGAAGATTTTGATACTTAATACCAACAAATCTGTGCAGTCGTTAAAATTTAGCCAAGGAATTGCAGTTTTTTTCCAGTGAAAACTTTATATGAACTACTTTAATAACTTCATTTCACAAGCCCTATGGATGTAGTCTCCAAATTGATTTCAGAAATTTACGTTTTGTGCTTGAAATAAGGAAATATCATGCAGGTAGTAACGTCAAATCTTACAAATGTTTTGCAGTTTCCCTCTTGGGTTAGTGCATGGGGTCCTGAGGGTGTCCGTTTATAGTAAACTTTCCAAAAAGGCAAATCCTCACTCTCGATTAACCCGGTTTCTTTCGAATAATAATTCCTTTTGGATGGTTGCAATTTGCAAAGTCATGAGGAAAGAATTGCGTACTTGACCATGGAATCAGACCTTGTGTACGAAACTTATGAGACTGGCTGAACAAATAACTTCTTTTAAATTTTCCCTGCTAATTGTTCACTTCTAAGAAAAAATTTCACACTTAACGATGCTTGCTTGATAGGCCATAGTAATGCTCAAAAATCACAGGGAATTTTTTTCCGGCGTCTTCAGTGTTTTGGGTATATACATAGTTATCACCAACGGAAGTTTCTCTTATCCGCTCTGTCATATAATCCTTTTCGAATAGCGCAGTTTCATCGTATAAATCCCAAGACAATTCCGCTTCTGTCGTATCCAAACTCCAGAAGGCTATTTTCCAAAAAGGGCAGTTTCATTGTATATAAATCCCGAGACAAATCCGCTTCTGTCGTCTCCAAACTCCAAAATGATTCTAGAAATGTCAAAATCTTGTGCATTAAACATGGCGATAATATAGTTGTTGCTCGTAGTACACCACAAACGAAATGATTGCAAGTCCTGGGCACTAGAATGCAACGTGTTTGCATGAGTGATTCTATTCTTACACCAAACCAAACGCCGTGCATTGTATCAATATTGACGCAATGACTTGCTGGCGCGTTTCTTTGTTCCGGGGCGGTGAAATGGATTAAAGGTACACACCGGCCTACCGTTTACATGATTTAGTGATGTAGCAGCATTGACAATACATTTTTGATGGTCTTTGTGAAAAAAGATCATCAAAATATCCCGTAATTTACTAAAGAAGTGCAAAATTAACAAAAACGGTCAAATAACGGGTTATACGCTTTACCAGCCGTTGCAACTACGCGCGAGCCTCACGACTTTGTCAAAAACGATTCGCTCTTCTCCTGCTCAGGATATCTCCAATTTTCTGCTCACGATTTCACTGGACAGCCCGGACGACCAAATAGACCAATGTGTCTGTGTCCCTGGGCAAGGCACTTAATCCCAGTTGCCTCGTCAACCCAAGCGATATATGGGAAGCTGTTAAGGGGAATGCCACAATCTAACTGCTGATAGGGTTGTGCGCCTGACCAGCAGCCACCTAGTTGAAGCGAAATGGTTCTGGTGATTCCCTGATGGCAGCGGTAATAATGGTAACAGCGCCTTGAGCACCCTGCATGGTGGATATGTGCGCTATACAAATCTAATTATTATCAATGCTAGATTAGGGCGACAAATCGTGTGTAAAAAAGGTATATTAGGGCAACCTGCTCAATAGGGCGACATTTTGGTGTCGACCTAATATTTTTGAGTTTAAAATTCATTTTTTAAGGTCAAAAACCATTTTTTTTAAGGTCGAGAACCATTTTTATCGGGACTGGAGCTGTTTCTCTTCGGTCTGCAACCATTTTTGGAAGCTTCGGGTAAAAAAATAAGGTGTCATTTTGAGTCACTCTTGCCGAAATTTCGGTGGTCTCCGGGGAGAGTCTTCCCGAAATGTCGCGGCATTCAGCGTTGTTTAAATCATTATTATTATTCATTATTATTATCATGTTTTTTTCTTCACGAACGTACACCGAAGAAACACCCCCGTATGTGTGTGCACTTAGGCTATTTGCCGTGCTGCGCAGGGCAAATATCCTACACTCCACGGTAGCCTGCCGTAGCACGCGCTCGCTCCCGTTCTCTAGACTCTCGAAACAAACGATTATGTTCGAATTTTCATACTTACGTTTAACTTTGTTTCATACCTGTATAAATAGTCTCTCTTTTGTCAATTACTTATAAATATTGGGGGGAAATCAGAGTTGAATTTGGTGCAGTTCTGCAGTAACCAACTTTTATACGGCTGAAAATACAACTAACTCACAGGACCACGTGACTTTTCGGAACCAGAATTTGGTTCCGAAAAGTCACGTTACCTCGAACTACTCTCGAAGGCGCTTCAGAATAATGTATGGGTCTATTTCGAGCCCAAAATAGCCCAACAAAGCCGGTGTGTTCCTTTAAGTCGGAGAATAGACTCGAAAGTGTAGCTTCTTAAAAATAATGGGCTCGGCTGCGCCTCGCCCATTATTTTCAAGAATCTACACTTCTCGTCCATTCTCCTTAACATAATTGATTATATCTCCCAAAGTAAATTTCGGAATTACACGAAACTTAGTGTGAATGATTAGTGCAATGCATGGAACGTGCATTTCAAGTGGTGGGGAATATACATGTACCTTATACGCCTTTCTTAATATTTATTCATAAACGGACCAAAGCGAGGCTATACTTCCTCAAACAAACCATTCAACGCACGCACGATGCATGGCAGCTATCGATGTTAACGCAAGGGACATTAGCTTAGCCTCAGGTTTTGTCGATTCATGGTCGACTCCAGGATTATATCAAAAGACAGACAGTTTGGCAAAGAATGCAGGTACTTCTCAGCGGCGTAGGTGCAAGATTTGGACCGTAGGAATGCTGTAAAATGATGGTGTTTACATCCGCATAACCTGATGAAAAATCTTAACAAACGACATGTTTGCGAAGCCATCCCATCTCAGCCCAGACGAAGCCATCCCAGTCTAGCCCATACCAATTAAAGTCCCAATCCCAGCCCAGCCCAAAGCCTTTCCAACCCAGCCTAAAGCCCTCCCAGCCCAGCCCGAAGCCCTCCCGGCCAAGCCCGAAGCCCGGAAGGCAGTCCAAATCCCTCCCAGCCCAGCCCGAAGCCTTCCCAGCCCAGCCCGAACCCCCCAGCCCAGCACAAAGCCCGGAAGGCAGCCCAAATCCCTCCCAGCCCAGCCCTAAGCCTTCCCAGGCCAGCCCAGAGCCTCACCAGCCCATCCCAGAGCCTTCCCACCGCAGCACAAACCCCTCCAGCTCAGCCCAAAGCCCTCCAGCTCAGCCCAAAGCCATCCTAGCTCAGCCCGAAGCCGTGCCACTTTAGCCCGAAGCCATCCTAGCCCAGCCTGAAGCCATCCTAGCCCAGCCCGAAGCCATCCCAGCCCAGCCCGAAGCCCTCCCAGCCCAGCCCAAAGCCCCCAGCTCAGTCCGAAGCCCTCCCAGCCTAGCCTTAAGCCCTCCAGCTCAGCTCAAATTCCTTCCAGCCGAGCCCGACGCCCTCCCACTAGCTCCAACCCGAAGCCCTCCTATTAACCCGGCCCGAAGCCATCTTAGCCCAGCCCGAAGCTATCGTTGCCCAGCCCCAAGCCATTCTAGCCCAGCCCGAAGCCACCCTATCCCAGCCCGAAGCCATCCTAGCCCAGCCCGAAGCCATCCAATCCCAGCCTGAAGCCATCCAATCCCAGCTCGAAGCTATCCCAGCCCGAAGCCATCCAATCCCAGCCCTAAGCCATCGCAGCCTGAAGCCCTTCCATCCCAGGTTGAAGCCGTCCTATCCCAGGCCATAGCCCTCATATCCCGGGCCGAGGCTCCTATCCAAGGCCGAAGCCCTTCCATCTCAGGCCGAAGCCCTCCCATCCCAGCCTGAAGCCCCCCTATCCCCGCCTTAAGCCCTCCCATCCCAGCCCATCTCGAAGCAGGCCCTGCCAGCCCAGCCTGAAGCGCTGAAGCCCTGTTTGAATCCATCCCAGTCCAGCCCGAGGCCGTCCCAGTCCAGCCCAGTTTATTGCTTTTATCGTTTCTTGGGTTGAATTTTTTTTATACCAGTGGGTAGAGCCCGCCGTTTTCTGTTTGCACGAATCGTTACTCGATTGAAAATACATTGAATCCGTGGCGGTCATTTTACTTTATCTTCAAGCAAACTTGATACCGTGGTTCTGATTGGTGGATCCATGGCAACAACAGTGTGACATTATCCTATGTCCCGTCTTCCGATTTTATGTCGCACTCTGCGTGATGCGCCCTGGTATTCCAAATGCATGCGTCCCCTACATACACAGAGCTGCACACTTCAATCTAGCTATCTGATGGGGCTTGTTATGCGCGCCTTCGGCCTCGTGGGATATGGGACGCAAACGCACTACATGATGCCGTATTCCACTCGCGCTCGTGGGATAACTAATAGTGTATCTTATACAGCCGTCAGCATTATAGGCAAAGTAAGAGGCCGCGAATGTTGAATTATGCCGTCAAAACAATCGCTAAAAGTAGCTTCAGCTACCGTTTTGGAAAGTCTGTCACGCGGACGGACTTTTTGTATTTTTCTCATTTTGAAAAATCGAAAGGGAATGAGTCCGTCGAGGTAGTACCTTCTTTTACCGTGGCTCATGGACTAATTCAGTCATTTCCCTATAATGATTGTCACAGTTTGGCTAAGGAAAAATCATGGCAGGCACTGCTTACAAGCCTTGCATAGCAACACATCGCGAGGCACTTGTAGGCAGCAACGCACTCGCACTACTGTACAGTAAAAAGTCAGAAAGTTTGTTGCCCTAACAGGCAGCCAACAATAACCAACCAATGAGGTTCTCTCTAACAATTGGACTTATTTAATTGGCTGAAAGCTGACAAAAGTTAGTAATGACCTCCATTGTTATTGTGCATCGGCACCGTTCTCCAGGGTACACGAGATAAGCCTATAAGTATAAGAAATGTAGTTCAAAAGCCCCTTGACTGGAGGTTAGGTTCCAGTTATAACCGGTCCCCATGTTGCCATTCTCTTGCAACAGTGCCCCTTTAACGCACTCCCTAACTCCTGCTACAGTGGCCCTGTTGAAAAAGGCCCCATTTGGCGGTGGGACTAGCGACAGAAATCTTGTCGCCTCTGCTGGACCAATCAGGGGCCAATTTCATAAAGCAGTTAAGCAAAAACATTTCCTTAATCAAAGATTTGTTTGCTTTATAAAAATGTATTAATAAATAACATTTTACCTCAACTTGTGTTTTTAGCAAGAATAGCAGATATTCTTGTGAAAAACGCAAGTTGACATGCAATTTCGACTACTGACTCATTTTTATTAAGCAAACAAATTTTTGATTAAGCAAATTTTTTTGGTTAATTGCTTTATGAAATTGGCCCCAGGACGCTTGCAGTGCATTGTGCAGCACGATTGCAGGCATTCAAATGTAACGCGCGCAGATTGTAAACACCGTGCATGCATGTGATACATGTACTCAGTAATGCTGGCCGTTGTCCGCGTCGGCGATTGGCTGCTATTTAAAACGTATTGGGGAATCCGTTCCATTACATTCGTCAGCATGCATCCCTGTTATTAATTTGAAAAACTGCGGAGTAAATAAGGTTCGTCGTTTGAAAGTTTGGTAGGAATGGGACAGTCATAAAGAACGGAACCCAATACAATTTCTGGAAAGTATAGAAATTGTTTCTTTTCGGCATAACATATGACCGAATTGATTAAATTACATCAAAATGACTCGGGCGTGAGTTGGCTCAAGACAACAGCCGGCTCGCTCCACAGATGTGCGTGTATTTCCTCAGGGTATTGTCACATCGCTTTGCAGAGTAGAAATTCCCTGAGATCTCAGGATGCATGTTGCAACCAAAGTTGGAATCCACCGAATGCTTGCTTTCGTTAACCGAAAGTTGGAATTCCAGCTTTCGATACCGCATGCAAGAATCCGGGTTAATGGCGTATATGTTCTCTAGGCACGGTTTATTGAGGGCGGTATTCACATGCAATAATAGACTTGCGTTAGTATCCCTAGTGGTAATGAAGATTAGTAATGGTTGTACCAAAATACATTTTTTTTTACACCACTGCGAGGGGAATTTGGCAGAAACGTCCCATTTCACTGCTGGTGAAGAGACTAAAGTTTCCCATACGTATACATGTGCTATACAATGCGCTGTACATGTGCATGTGGATTGTGTACGTACGTACGTGCTGTACATGTATTATAATAAGATAAATTTCATGATTGATGAAAAAAAAAGAACTGCATACATATTAAAATATCATTATGTTGAATGAATGGTGAAATATTTTTGTAAAAAAAAAACACCATCGATCATGTGCCAAAAGTATGTATAAGCCCATATGCCTAAGGCATTTCCTTCCTCCATGTATAAGGTAACTCTGTTTCCAAAACTTTTTTTCTTCTTTCCCTTGAAGCACGTTTGGATCGTTCTATCGAAACGCGCGTTTCGATCGTTGTTTCGAAACGCGCGTTTCGATCGTTCCATCAAAACATTTCGTTCGTTCTTTTGAAACAACGTTTCGATCGTTCTTTCGAAACGCGCGTTTCGATCGTTCTATATCGAAAGCGGCTTGCGCTAGCGGCTTGCGCTCTTTGGTTTATTGCTTATCAAATTGCTACTAATAAATATATAAATAAATAAGTATATAATATAAAATGCGGATGAAATGTTAATGAAGTATGATTTGAAATATTGTTTTTTAATTTTTGTTTTTCAAGACAGACAAAAATCCACCGACAAAAAGTCAAAAAAGTAATGAGCACTTTTGAATATTAAAGGTGTGACCAGATTTTTCAAAAAATTGAATTTCGTTCTAACCTAACGATTATGTAAAATATTCCCCCAAAATACTATCCATGGTCACGATCCTTTAATACAATGTGCCACATTCTGCAGTGCTTATAATGAGGGCATTTTCTGCTAATTCCTATTATGCAAAGCCCGAAGGTCCACAAGTTAACGAGGTTCTTGTAATAAGGTAATGCGTATAAAGTCACAAGAAATTTGACTCAGGTTTTACAGTGCTTTTTTCAACGGACAGAATATTAAAATAACATGGTGGGGTGGGAGAGTAAACAGTGTTAATCAAATTGGTAACAGAGACCCGAAAGAAACTCAATCACCTCATTTTATTTTACATCCTTTATTCATAAGTACATGTACATGTACCTGAAAAGCTTTACCCATTCTCACTGGTTATAAACTTTTTTGGAACTTCTAAAACTGATTTACAGGTAGTTTTTTAACTCAAAGAAGCTGAACCATTTACATTTACCCTATGTTGCTGCATTTGAACTCACAGAAAAATCTTGTGCATTGAGGTAACCGTGCTCAAAACAATTATACACAAAATAATTAAATATCTGAAAAACAGTTTTAAAAATAAGTATAACCATGTACGTGTAGTACTTTTTACTAGGTTGCAGTGTAAAGCACAAGACAAGAACTAATTGACAGTTACTTACAAATATATTCATGATATTGGATACAGTAAACTCTCGTTATAATACCCCCTGACACAAAACTCTTCTCGATAGGAAGCTCCTTTTTCTCAGTCCCAGCCATTATTATCTGCATTGTGTATGCACTGGTTATAGCCCTATTTAGATATAAAGCTCAAATTATTTCGTTCCGTTGAAGAGCGCTATAATGAGAGTTTACTACTCATTAATCTAAAATACGTTTACAGTTGGGACAAAAGTGAATGCATTGTGCGTGTGTGCATCGCACATATCAAAAGCAAGGAAATACGTACATGTTTACGCTCATTTAGTATTTTAATGACTCGTGTGTTATCTATCTAAGTCGAAGGCAAGTATCAACATTTTGCATAGAGTTATACTCACAAATTCCGAGTTTCAGTGTGGCGAAACCTGGAATGGTTCCAATTTCTATCAAATTACACACTGGTGCATCGAAAGAAATTTCCTTTAATACTGGACAATAAGTACTCAAGTAAAAAAATATTTAAGTGAGGTAGGTATCAGCATATTGCATAGAGTAATATACTGACAAATTCCAAGTTTTGGTGTGGAGAAACCCGGAATAGTTTCAACTTCTACCGAATGGCACACTGGTACATTAAAAAACAAAATCCTTTAATACTTGACAATAAGTACTCAAGTCAAGCATATTCAAATAAGGCAGGTACATGTATCAGCATATTGCATAGAGTATACTGACAAATTCCAAGTCTCAGTGTGGCAAAATATTGCACATTGGTACATTAAAAAAAAAACTTCGGAATAGGATAATTAGTAACCAAGTCAAAAAAAGTTAAAAATCAGGCATGTGATAGCATTTTGCACGGGAAATTCCAGGTTTTGGCGAGAGGAAACTTGGGGAATTGTTATTTTCGTGACATTGCACATTGGTACTTTGACAAACAAAATTCAGTACCCAATTCAAAATACTCATAAGCAATTTGAATGGGGATCCGGGATACTGCATAGGCCTACTAGCAAATTTTGGTCTGATGAAACGGTTATAAAGCTAAATAAAAGACACCATGCTAACCAGGGTTGTAGTCGAGGCCACAACCTCCGAGGCCAAGGCCGAGTCCGAGTCATGGGTCTCCGAGGCCGAGGCCGAGGCCGAGTCACAGCATTCGAGGCCGAGGCCGAGGCCAAGGCCACAGTGTCCGAGGCCAAGGCCGAGGCCAAGGCCGAGGCCGAGGCCGGTTATATTATGTACACACACACATGTAAAAAAACAACACAACTTTACACAAAGGTGATGGCTAAACTTATTTCATTCACCACTGTCCTGCCAAAACGTAACAACAGCCAGTCTATGTCGTTCTTCATCCCGAATGTATTTATTGAGCGGAAACCAGTCCAAAGCGGGAGTTAGACTGGTTCTATAACAAGAAGATGATGCAGTGAGTAAGTGCGAAGCATGGTGCGATGCACAGCAGTGGCAGTTTATGGGTAGCGTGGTAGACCAGAATCCAGTCTATAGCGGGAGTAGACTCGCCGACTGGTTCGCCGAGGACTAAAAGAAGTCCATAAAGTAGGATTCTAGAGACGCACGCAATTTAGTCAGGTTCGTTGTGTAATTTCGCTCACTTTTTTTGGAGATTAGATAAACTATACATTTTTGAAAACTCCATAAAATAACAAACCAGAAAACATATGTTTCCATTTGCCCGAAGGCCTGTATGGCAGCCATCTTGGATTTTTAAAAATAGCGTCTTTCATGTGGGATTTTTGTAGTATTTCAGCACCCAAATGATACAGAATTATAATTTTTGTGGCTAAACCTATATTTTTTGGTACAAGGAATCAAGTCATGCTAATTACAAAATAGTACCAGACTGTCAAAGACACTGGTGTGGGCCGCCATCTTAGATTTTGTTATAATTAAACTGCAGGAAGTGCCGTGGCCGAGCGGTTTAGGTTATCAATTCTCAAACTGGAGGTGGAAATCTCTCAAAGTTGTAGCTTCAAAATCACTCGTGGCACTTTGACCCTGATCAAGTTGATTAACCCCGACTGCTCCGTCCTTCAGATGGGATGTAAGCACTTTTAAGTGTTCTAGAGCATTCATTCGCACAGAGAAGGAGATTCTCCCCGGTGTTTCTGGCTTGGCTTGGTTGCCTAAGGGCCTCCCTCGGCTTTAGGCCTACATGGATTCTGTGAAGTCTGTCACCATGACCAACTATGCACAAAAATTGCACCTGGGTATCATGGATTATCTTGTGGCTATGGATTTATGCACTACAGTCGAAACCTATGTACATGTAGGTTAACAAGAAGCTGAGCTTGTGATCTTAATTTTAATGAGTACATGAGGAGTCTCAGTGCCATCAGTTGTAAAAATCATTCTGTAGTGGATCAAGGAACTCCTGCTGAGCGCTGGTAGCCTGTCCCCACACTCTGATCTGGACCCTAAGGACTCAGAATTACCATCGTCTCAGCAAAGATCACTGCGTTATCGGTGAAGTCCAGATCGGTGATCCGAACATCTCCGAACGACACTCCACAGTCGGTTCCTCCCACCATCCGTCCCATAATCCAGTCCATGATGCAAGTGTTGAAAAGTGACAGGGCCAGTACGCATCCCTGCCTCACTCCAGTATTAACTGGAAAGAAGTCAGAGATGCCACTGCCGCACTGCACATCAATCTCTGTTCCGGAGTACAGGGATGCGATGAGATGCACCAACCGAGGAGGGATCCCAAAGGGCATCCTTACTGACTGAGTCTAACGGCTTTTTGATGTCGATGTAGGCTAGCTGCCATCAGCCTATTTTGTATGATTGAACTCACGAAAGTGCTCAGTGAAGATTTGGAGGGCCAAAATGCGGTCTACAGTGGACCTCTTCAGAGTGAACCCGGACTGCTCAGGGCGCTGTTGGCCAAGCAGCTTGCTGGCGCACCCGATTGAGGAGCACACGCGCAAAGACCTTGCCTGGAACTGAGAGGAGAGATACGCCCCTGTAGTTGTTACACTCCAGAATGCCACCCTTCCCCATTCCAGATTGGGACAATAATGCCCTTCCTCCAGTCGGATGGGATGACACCCGAGACTGAACAAATGTGCAACCACAGGAGAGATGCCACGCCGCCCGCCTTGAGCATCTCCGTGTAGATGCCGCAGACACCTGGTGCCTTGCCGTCCTTAATCTGCCCCAGAGCCTTTCGAACTTCTTCGAGGCTCGGTGGGTCGCAGGTCACTGTCGGTTCGGCAGTCAGGGGCTCGACGCCTTCCGCAGAGAATTTGCAGTCAGGCGGGTCAGCACTATATAACTTCTCAAAGTACCCAGCCTAACGTTTCCTAACGGTGCGCTCCTCGGTCAGGATCTCCCCGTCAGCGGCATGAATCGTCGGGCTTCTCACAGGGCCAGGGGCACCCGAAGAGCGCAGTTTCCGGATTGCCCTGCAGGGCGCGTAGGCCGGCCGGGAGTCACTTGGTCGAGGTGGCCCTCGACCGTCTCGCTGGCCTCCCGGTCCCCACGCATCGCCCGAAGCGCTTCGCGCCGCAGCTCCCTGTGCTGCCCGGCATTGCAGTTTCCCTTGAGATCACGCGGTCTTGCCTTCTCGGCTTCTCCGGAATGCACTCACCGGCAGCCTCCAAGATTAAGACGTGGGCTCTGAAGGCCGACCATATTATCTCCGGATGCATATATCAGCAGCCGTACCCCCAAGCGCCTCCCCCAGCCTGACAGGCATAGGCCCGAGCCACGTGCTGGTCCCGCAGGGGGCCCCGACGTCCAGCCTTTGGCCCGTCATCGCCCGTCTCGGACACTTCAGACGCAGCTTCAGAGTTTATACCAGCACCCTGTGGTCAGTGCTAAAGAACTGGGCACTCGTGTACACCCGGCAGTTCTCGATCAGCCTCCAGCGCCATCAACAAGTACATGGTCGATCTCCTTCCTGGTGACGCCGTTGTTGGAATACCAAGACCAGCGCCGCCAATCCGGTCTCTGGAACCACGATCCAGATATCATCAACCAGCGACTTTCTGCAAAGTCAAGCAATATTTAGGAGCTTTCATCACGTGGTCCAGAGCCGTTAGGACCGATACATGGCTCGTATCCGTCTCTGGATGTGCCAGCGGTAGCATTGAAGTCACCGAGAAGGACAAGCATATCCCCTTGGGTACCCCATCCACCACCGTGTGGAGTTGGGCATAGAATGCCTCCCTGGTCGGAGCATACACTGCAACAAATGACACTACGCCCACAGTATGGCCAAGCCTTAGTCGCATCATACGCTCCGAGACTGACGTAACCTCCCTTACCAGCGAAGCGAGCCGGTCAGTAACCGCCACTGCCACGCACTGTCGGCTGCACCGAAGCATGTGTAACCACCTTCTTCAATCTTACCCGAGCGTGGCGTCCTCACCTCAGACAAGGCATCAACGGCTATGACAAGCCGGGCGAGCTCCGCCGATAAAGGCAGGCACACGGGCGTCCTCCTGAAGGGAGAGGATGTTCCAGGCGCCAAGCCGGACCGACCGCTTCAGGTTGAGCCGAGGGGCCGAGGTCCAGTGAACGGCGCCTCAGCACCAGCGCGCCTACTTGTTTGCATGATCACGGTCAGCAGAGTCCACCACGTATGTGCCACCTCCGGAAGCAGAGGTATTAAGGCTCCCACCTGAGTTACAGGCTGGCTTGTGGACATCAGTAAGTTGTAGCCTTCCCATGCAGCCAGTATGGGATTTTGCTGGAATCCTGGTCCCTCTTTAGTCTAGATGTTACAAAAGCAATAAGCCAGACCAGGTGTTTCAGCTGACACTTTACAGGGATGCCCTGCTTGTTGATCGGAAATGTGTTCGTCCTTTTACTTGTTTGTGGTATGGTGTGACTGAAAGACTTTTTGCATCCCCAATGGTCAGCATGGGAGCAATTGTTTCTCCCGCAGCATCAGCTTTCTGGTACGCATACAGCCACAATTGTTCCACGAGTCGTACCCTTTCCATCAGCAGTGTCTTCCGCGAAATCAGTGTTGCCAGTAGCGGAATGGGGGTACATACAAGAAGCCTTGAAGCTGCTTAGTGATTTCCACCACGGCATTGGCAAGAGCAGTTTCTAGGACCAGTGCATTGAGAAGCTTCATCGGTGATTTGTTTCTTGTGTTAAAATGAACACTCAGAGCCTGTCCCAGGACTTGTGGATTTTCTCTTGCCCAGCTTGCACCAATCGGTCTGGGGCATATGTTAGGTGATCTCAGCTAGGGAGGGGTGGTTATCTAATTGAAGGGTTAATCCCTCTGTAGGGCTTGCTAAGCTCACGTGGTAGCCAATCACAATCACTGCACTGCCGTGATTCTAAACCACCAGTTGGCTTCATAGCGCAATTGGTAGGGCGTCTGCACGTTGAGCAGAAGGTCCGCGGTTCGAATCCCGGTGGACACAAGTTGCTTTTCACTGCATCCAGATTGCCCAAACTCATGGACATCTGTCCAAATTTGTATTTTAAATATACATGTATTTATGCTTTGTAATGTAATTAATATAACAATGAAACAAACAATGGATTGTTTGTACATGTAGTGTGGTCTAGTGGGTATGAAGCGAGACTTGCAATCACAGGTTAAGGTTTCAAGACCCACTATGTCCAACATGTTTGTGTCCCCGGGCAAGACACTTAATCCCATATGCCTCGCCAATACCTGTGCCTTTGACAATTTGTACCCTGTTGCTATTAACATAATTGCAAAACTGTAAGCTTGGTCGCAAAAAAATGTGATTCTTGGTAACCTGGCAGTTAAAATATAGCGAAATCCCGACACTCAGGTGGCAATTTTGGACAATCCAAGATGGCCGCCTTACAGGCCTTCGTGAAAATGGAAACATGTGTTTTCTGATTGGTTGGTCCATGGAGTTTTCAAAAATGTATAGTTTACCTAATCTCCAAAAAAAGTGAACGAACTAAACAAAATGGACATAGTGAACCGGACTAATTGTACATTTGTACGACTGTAGGCCGGGGGTCAAGTCCAGTTCATTCATTCGTGCGTGCTGCACGTATTAGTCCATGGGCCAGACCAGATATTGGTACCACCCAAGGTGGCAAAACATTAACGGTGCCAAATGCTTTGTAGGATCGACCTAAGTACAAAACCATGTGATAGCAACTCCAAATGAGCAGCTTAGTCTCTGTTTTTCTAAGTTTTGTGTTTTGCCATTGAGTTACATGATAATTCCATTATATGTACATCCTTTGGCATATGGGTTGGCATAATATTAATTACGCTGTTACTGCAGGTGGTTATGGCAATAAAATACAGACAGGCAGTTGGTGAACAATGAATCATATGCCAGTATGTTGATTGTTACCATAAATTTGTAAGGTGGGGGAGGGGGTTAGGGTGGGGGTGAAGGTGAAGGTGGGGGTGAAGGCTCTTATATACCCATTCAGTGACACAGGCGTTCTGATCGACTTGTTTCGATTATTTGAATCAAAATGTTATATTAAAATGTTACGGGGTTAATTGTACATTGGTGGTATGGAAAAGTTTCCCCGGTTTTTGGTTGTGCGAGTAAAGGAATGTTTTTCAGTTCCTTTAGGTTTAGCAAGAGCTAGCTTTCCGGGCTTTCGTCTGCCCTTCATCAGTTGCGGGTTGATTTAAAATGAATCGGATTACCTCGCATTTGGGTAAATCTTGAGAGCGATAGAACCAGCTTTTGTTATTTTGTTTAGTTAGAGCAGGATTGTTTAGTGTACAGTGACTGCTCTTTTTATAGTTCTGGTTTGTTACTGGTATTGTTATGGATATTAACACTGAGTGGAGTTTTGTCCTTTTGAAGTGTCCTTTCATTATTTTGATCCGTTGGCTTGTTTAGGCGTGTTCCGGCATGCTTTATTTTTGTCGCTGTTGGTGTTAGAAAGGATTTTTGCGTGTTTAACATATTGGCCACTCTCATTTATGGGTGTTTTAAGGTTATCTACCGCTCGTAGATTTTTCGCAATGTTTTAGCAATTGTCGGAACAAACTCTTCGTTGTTTACCCAAAGCGGTATATTTGTCAGTTCCTGAAGGATTTGCTTTGGATATATAGGTTGGTAGTTGTTCACAGGTTGTTGCTAGTTAGGTTTTTACAGTTTGCATTCGCATCCATTTGTAGTTGGTTTGCTTTTTTTCAAAGTTTGGTGATCTCTTAGTTTCTTTGAGTTTTGTTTAGCCTTGGCGATTTTAGGCGTTTCGGTATGAATATAACGATATGCTGCTGTTTATGTTATATTCTGTAGTGTTTGGGTAATTTTATCTCTTGTTTTGAGTTTAGAGATCTACTTTTTGCGCTTTTTTGCGCAATCTCTGCTTTTAGTTGGTCTAGGTTATGGTAGGGACTGTCAAAGTTTGGTGATGTGTCGGTTGTATATACGGTTAAGTTGAGACACATTGCTGGCTTGACAGGCCTGGTGTTTTTCGACCACGTCATTGTTGCAGTTAGTTGGTTTGGTGTGTGTTTCCCCGCCTCTTTATGCGTCGTGGATGCATCATGCTTTGCGTGACCTCCCATTGTTTGGTTCCGTTGTCCAATAAGCGTTCGTGTTCAGCAGAGAGGAAAATCCTGATATCTGCGTGTGATCCGTAGGTGGAAATTTATCATCGGATTGTGTTTCTATTTTGTGGAAAAGGACCTTTTCCGGGTATGTGCAATCAAAATCGAGTTAATTGCAATGTGTTGTAGTCCTTTATAGTTGGAGTTTTACCGATTTGTTGTGTTATTTTGTTTATTTTTTATTTCCACAGTTTATATTTTTGGGATTTTGTGTCATTCGTACACGTTAAATTTAAGAATCCGTTGGGTAGGATAGCTATTTTTGAGGTATAGTTTTTGTTTTGGTAATTTCAATAGTTACCCTTGAGTGTGGGTTTTTGGTAAATTACCTGATTTTTGTTGTATGGACTATCCTGATTAATTGTATGTTTTGGATTATTTTTGATAACGAATTGGTATTTTTTCTTACAGAGTTTATAGGATCAGTGACGTGTTCCGTTATTCAAGTGTATTTGGTGGAGATGGATTTTCCAAATATTTTGTTGGGTTAGGGAGTTGGTTACTCCGTGTGTAAAGGACAAGAATGGTCAAGTCGGTTTTGAGATACCGGAGGTATCTCGGATCTGAGAACGGTGTAACCTGAAGATTTTGGTATCTCCCGTGATAGGCACTCGGAATTCTCGGGCAGATTGAAGTTGCCATCGACTCACGCTGTTCCCTAACACAATGAAGTTAACCCTGCAGCTAAATGAATTGGCTGTTTTTAATAGTAACCCTACAATGTAGCTGTCATTTTTAATATACAATTTGCCTTACAATGCAGCTGGCAAGATGCACCACTGAAGAGCAGGTTATTTGTAACTATTTATGTGCACAGGATATTGTATGGTCATACAAGTTGCTCTTATTTAGTGTCCTATACATGTACAAAATAATCATCCAAGTATAGCGCCCTCTATAGATAGTTGCCATGGCAATAAATTTTTCATCATGTGAATGTTATCATCACGTGGAGTATGGTTACTTAATTTGTGATGTCTTTGGAAGCACATTTGAGACATAGCTGATAACAGCATACATGTACACATGGCGCTAATATAAATACTACAATGTACGTGTATGATGTATAGACAATACTGTTATTCAGACAGGTGCTATACTGGCAATTTATTTAAATGTTACCGTCTAAATAGTTAAAACATACCTAAACCAACACTTTTAAACCATTAGTTAAGTTTGGTTAGTTTCACAGGGGACACTAACAAAAGATTAATGTTTAAAATACTGTTTAGCATCTAAACAAAATTGTGTAATATATGAACACATTATATACGTCTATGAACAGCACCCTCTAGAGAAAAAAATTTTTTTACGTGACGTCATTTTTAAAAGCTACAGCTAAACAACAATTTGACCAAGTTTCATCATCATACAACAAAGCATAATGGTGTAATTGCAAATTGTTGAACCATATCCTAACCCAAGTGCTAAGGATTTATGAAGAAGCTTCATTCTGACTAAGCTTAAAAAGTGGGCATTTTCTACCACTAAGCTGCCAACCTGGGATTGCTATCACATCAATTTATCATCCCTAGACATAGACCTTTCAAAAAAATGCATTTAGATTTTGCCACCTCAGGTGGTACCAATAAGTGAAATTTTGGCCTCTGGCCCATGGACTATATTTTCTCATTTCGTTTAACACGGAGGGGAAACACAAAAGTAACCCATTACTGCAGCTTTTCGGAAGTTTTAATATGGTAATAAAATATAAAATAATCTGAAACAGAAAACAAATTTGAATTGGTGGAAATTGGGCGGCCTCGAGCCGGCCTCGACCAGTTTCACGAGGCCGGAAAGCTCCGAGGCCAAGGCCGAGGCCGAGACCATCAACGTTCAAGGCCAAGGCCGAGGCCGAGACCATCAACGTTCAAGGCCAAGGCCAAGGCCGAGGCCTCAAACATTGGCCTCGAGGCCGGCCTCGAGGCCTCCAACCCTGATATATCTAACCCATCGATATATAATTACTGGATGAAGTATGCAATAGCAGTTGGCTATACGAGGATTGAAGCCATGCGACGGCCGCCATTGTAATCACTAAACAATGCTTTGCCTAGACTGCTCCTCAGTCGATGCGATCACTTGCATTCCACTTAACACATGTAGACTAGTGAAGACAGTATGACCAGTCTAGGCAAGGCATTGTATTTAGCGAGTACAACGGTGGACGGCGGCTTCAAATTTAGTAGTCGTTGCTGCATCCAGTGATTAAATATCGATGATGCTAAGCCTTAAATGTAGGCGTGGTCCATTAAATGTACATCATTGAAATAGGAGGTCATCTACAATCAGCAACTCGGCTTGAAGATGGTTGAGTTTTTCCCTCTCTTTGGTGAAGCTTGCCAGCACCTGTAAAACAAAGTTTAAAATCATATGTCATCACAGGCAATCATTTTCAATTTTTTAACAAAACAGTGCATTTACGTCTGGGTAAAGACAAATATCGTAGTTGATGTCGCCAGACAGACTTAATTGTCAAGACTTAATTGGTCAGAGCCCTAAATATAACATAAAGCCCTCTGCACTAGGCTAAACCTGTCATGAAACATGCATCCATGCCGGATGTTGGTAAAATGCGGTACGGCGGTTTAGTAATAAACTCGTACTTCAGAGTATTACTGGGTTCGGATTTAGCTTTATTACACAGTTGGTCGACAGCAAGGATTGTCACCCGTCGCCACGCAGTAGTGCTAGAGCCAGCCGTCGTTCTCAACTCTGCTCCAGCAAGTCGAAGCGGTACGCTGAAGGGGGAACCCCTACACAATGTTCCACAGTTCCGTTACACGGTACACCGTTCCGTTCCACACACTGCAGTGACGTCATACAATGAGGTGACCACAAGAGGGCGGTATATCTCGACCCTCATTTGCTGTGCTAGTTTTACGTCAACGTCAAGCTGTTCTCTTCAGTAAACTCGGAAAATGTGAAGAAAAATGAAGTTGGACTAGTTTTTGCCCTGTTTAGAAGAATCACGTGGGGAAATAGACCACGGTACTAGATTCTGGAGATTCCAGGGACTTCCATGGTCAGTTTTTCAATGTTTAATTTAATAATTTTGACTGTCGGGTCAAATTTTACTTTGGAGAACGGCCGCCATCTTGGTCGTGCAGCTTGGTTCAAAGTGGGCGAATGGGGTTCAAAAGGTAAGGGGCTAAAAGTGATTCATCACGACCCAATGTAAACTTTAATAAATCACTTTTAGCCTTCTAAAAGTAATAACCATTCACGTGCGCACAGGCGCCCTCTATTGTCGCACTTTTTAGCACGGTCCACTAGATTGGTTCCTGATCCTTTCGCTTATTGCGAAAATATAAGGATCGGTAAAGGGCGGCCATGACATGCATCATTGCATGACGGGCAGAAATCTGCCCGTTTTAGGCAAAAACCAAGAGCTTCGTCATTGTTTAAATATAAAGCATATAAAGCACACAATGCGCACGCGCAAAGATGACTAATCACAGATAAAGATGAAGCACCCTTTTCTGGTCCTCATAGAATATGTGGACGGGAACCAGTCTAACGGCCCATATAATAAGCCCGATCGCACTCGCAGCGTAATTTTCTCAAAAATGTAACATTTCCGAATGACACATTCTTGAATGCGATACCGAAACCTTGGAATAATGGCGATTCCACGCTTTCGGCGGATTCCTTCTTTAGTTGCAACACCCAGACCGGTCGTAACCGGTACATCACAGCAGCTTGGAATCCTAGTTCGCCTGATATGGTTGCTTTTAACCAATCGGAATCACTAAACAGTCAACATGAATCATAATAATACGCTAGTATAGTCATAAAACGTATAGACCGTATTGTACAAAATACTAAATGCGAGTTCATTTCTTAATTTCTAGCTCGCAACAGAGTGTGGGTTTGTGTCAAGTTATCAACAAAAACATAAATACGCATTTTTTAGACCAATCAGAAGCAACGCGGACTTTACACCAATAGGAAAAACGCACCCTGGATGTGTCTCGTGACAATGTAGCGTGATGCATAAATACAGCATCCCAGAGGGCGGTGACGGCATAAGTGGAGCAGATGTTGGCCGAACCTACAGTGGATAGTTAAGGACGTCTGAATGTGAACAAAAGTTGAGTCTAACCACACTCGGTGTAGCGTAGAGGAAGGACTAGCCAGCGGCGTCACCGGACTTTTCGAAGTCGGGGGCCAAGGGGTGGCACAGCACATTGGAAAGTGGGCACGCAAAGTAGCTTACACATCATAGTTGTGCAAACATCGAGCCTCATTGTTTTGGAGAGCACACGAGGGGCACGACACTTTTTCGGGGGAGCACGTGTCCAAACAGCAGACGATCCGAGTCCTAAGCCAGCAAAAACAGCAACATCTCAAAAGGTAGGTTGACCTCTTTTTCCAAATGGGGCATGGGACCCGCATAAAAGATGGAATTGTACTGTAAAATTTCTAATGCATTCAATTTAGCCGGACTTTCAATCGTCAGTGGCTCATCCGGGTCCGCTTGGTATGTCTGTCCTTGTCTGGCTATATTTGTTTTTCTTTATTCGTATGTCTCGATCGTAGATGAAATCGTCGCCTACACCACGAAGTGACACCCAAGTGAACTTCTGTTATACACGTATACAGGGTGGATAAAACAAAACGAAACCGAGATATTATCGCTAATTGTGACTGAAGTAGGGCACGTATGAACGGGAGATATCATCTGTTAGGGTGGAATCTCCTCTTTAAAATGACACCCTGATCATGTCATTATGTTCCCGGTTGACTGACCAGTGATACATGTTATGCAAGGGTCTAGTTTGGGATTTGCGCCACTTTCTTCAATGGCGTCCAGTCATGGCCTAAAACCATGGCATGGCCTGTTTGGACGATCAAGTATCCATTTGCTAAACCTAAGATGCCTCTGAAGATCGCCAGAAAGCAGTTGATGTCTTACGAGCCACAATTCTGTAAAGGTACCACCGAACAATTGTGTTGAACATGGTTAGGGCCAGTCCCGGCTAAACCATTTCGTCTATGACTGCTGCGTTCTCCCTGCTGCATGCAGGGCTTGCTGAAATGCGTTAATGTTTTCGGATTACCGACCAGTTCTCCTTCGCCCAGACCTTGGACTTAACAAAAACTCGCTGCATTCCCATGTAGGACTGAATGTTCTGTTTAAGAAAATGCAGGTTTTTTTCCCACCAACATTTGTATCGACATGTTAATTTCCGAGGCGTCCTTGGCTACTGGATACATGTTCCGGCGTCCGAACAGGCTATGCCATGCATTAAAGAAAGTGGCGCAAATCCATAACTAGACCCTTGCATAACACTGGTCACTGCTCAGTCGAACGGAAACATAATGACATGATCAGGTTATCATTTTAAAGAGAAGATTCCATCCTAACAGATGATATCTCCCGTTTATTCATACGTGCCCTACTTCAGTTACAATTAGCAATAATATCTCGGTTTCGTTTTGTATCCACCCTGTATAGTTCGTGAAAACCGCACGTTTTCACGAACTGACATCCGAGTGTGCACGCGCACTCCGTACACTGGACTCACAACTCATGATTGTTGGTTTCCATCCACGACATGGCACCCAAGTAAACGTTAAATTTACTCGATCAAAAAAAAATTGAAAATGCTCGACGCGAATAATATACATGTAATTCACATCATTTTTTTGGGAATATAGTAAAAATCTGATCGAAACATTCCCTAGTTTGTTCGGGGAAACACAATACGTGCTGACGTCCTCTGTATCCAAGACTGCGTGTCAGTTCATGGTGTCACATACGTCTTGTATACATTTCGTATCAATGAGGACCGACATTGGAAGTGTTTTTTTACGCCATCGCATCGCGGATGCCACATAAACTCGGGAGGAATTTCAAATTGTCATCGAAAACGAGGGTCTCAGTGCTTTTGTTTGTGATATAATTTTCAAATGAAAAGACGCACGACGTATTAATGGCTCAGCATCTGAAACGAGGCTGCCAGTGTTAATTTGAAAGTAGGGGAGTCGGTGTTAGCCTGTTGTCTCGGGTTTTATCAGGATCGTAAAATAAAACAAATCTTAGTATTTTTCGCCACCACCAACGATGATGCGTGTACCCAGGGCGTGTGCCGTCGACGTACGTAAACGAACACCCTTTGTCACGTTGAATTGTGCTTGTTATTATGGATAACCGAACAGTAGGCCTATGTCTTTCAGCGCAGCTAATAGACTACCGAAGTGAATACGTCACCCTATACATGTATATTGTCAGTTGCCTAGGCAACGGCACTACACTAAAAATCACTGAACCGTTTCCCTGTGCTTTTGCAATGGCGTTTAGTCTGGCAGCCATGATGTTTGGAGCCAATTTTCATAGCACTTCGGCACTCCATTAACTATACCCAACACGATATAAAACAAAAGGACCCCCCCCCCCCCCCCCCTTCTCCCCCTATACCTCAAACACACGTTTCCCTATTGTTAACATACCAACTCCCCTGCAAAACCTGAAAGGAAATCCTTTAACATTATTTGGATGTTTGAGGCACAAAGGAGGAACTCGGAACAATGGAAGGTGGATGCGAGGGGGGATTATCCTTTTAACACAATCAACGATCACACCAATATAATTATTGGGAAGATCACGGCTTGCAGCTGTGACCTGGTTTATTCAGCTATACCTCACATGTCTTATCATGTACAATCCAGTCACTTTGATGAAAAAGTTGTTTAAAAGCGACAATCGTCAACTACGACAACACTTGATGATTGTTACGATGCAAAGTAAACTTATCTGTTAAGCAAAACCCCTTAACAAACCGAAGATCATCGCCGAGTGTGATCAGACTGCTAAAAATGTGCACATTTTAACAGTTGCTGTGTTGGTTGCCAGATACGAAAAACCACAAAAACCCATTGGCAAAAATGGAAACGTACGCCTGACCTATGCAAACCAACGGCTTTCAGGCCAGCAATGCAACTGATAAAATTCTGAAAAACACACAATTTTAGCGATGTGCGCTGCAGTATGCAAGCAACGTGAGAATGCCCAACACCCCTTATTTATCAACCCCCTAGAGCACTGAACCGTTGCTCCAACATAACAAGGATAAAGCAGATTTATTCTAATTCACCGGGGCTCAAACGAATAAATCTATATTTATCCTTTTAACACAATCAACGATCACACCAATATAATTATTGGGAAGATCACGGCTTGCAGCTGTGGCCAGCTGCATATGAGTTAAAAGACAGGGTTAGAAAATTTAAATATCTACAATTTGTGAAAGTCAAAGTTTAAAAGAAAATTGCCTTTTAGCCTTTCTCCTGGCTGTTTCTGATTTCCAGCGTCCGTGACGCTTTGAGACCTTGTCTCAACAAGCCTCCGAGGCTCCTCCTGCTCTTAAACTACAAGAGCCACATTAAACACACAGACAACAGGCAAGCAACCCGTTTACTTTTGAAATAAGTTTGTTAAAACTTTCCAAATCTTAATTGTATATTGGGCGGGTTTTTAAAAACCAAAATGGGTTTTGGTTATTGCGATGTGCCAAGTCGATAGAGATAAAGATTCAGACTTGACTGCTGTCGCCGAGTTCGCCTTCTGTCTTGTAAATGAAATGGGAACCATGCTGGCCGGTGTCAAATCACCAAAGTTTTGACTGCTTATCGTTTCTAGCGTTATTCAAAGATAACGATATTTCGGTATTTCGTTGCAGCTGGGTAGGACAACGTTCAGGCGAAAAACGACAGTTGTCCCTGCTTGCAGGTGTGTGTCGAAGATTAGGAAAAGTTCTCTTTTCCAGGTTCAAGTGCGTTGATGCCAACCTTTAGTATGGGTCTACTTGCAGGGCGTATTGTGCGGATTGGTTCCTTGCTTCTGCGGAACCATGGTGCCCCACAGTAGACGCGGTTATCGACTTGGAGCTATCCCCCGATAGTAGCTGCCTTCAGTTTGGTATTGACCGTTGCAGATGAACTTGAAAGGAGAGAGAAAATAAAACGACTTTACCAACTGTAATGTTATATTAAACATTGTTCTGTCCTTGTGCTGAATGGTTACAGACTCATATATACAGTGGATAACACACTACTAGTGCCTTCGGGTTAAATCACCCGTTTGCATTTGAAACGCACTTAGGCTACTAGTTACTACACTAGGCCATGTGGTGTCCCTAGTCAAATCCGAAAATATCATGTTGTGCATCCACAATATCGAGGACCGACTGTCAGGGTCCTCATGTTTCCATAACCCGTTTACGTACCGAACGCATTTAGGCTACACCATGTTTCGTGACTTTACTCAACTCCGCCACCTTTATACATCCACCGAGGATGACCGACTCTGAGTCCTCGGGTATCCATAACCAGTTAGCGTTTCGAACGCATTTAAACTCCTAGATTACACCACGATTCGTGACTTTACTCAAATGCGACACCTGTACACGAGGATGACCGACTCTTGGGGTCTTCGGGTATGCATAACCCGTTAGCATTTCGAACGCATTTTAAATCGTGACTTTGCTCCAAAAAAATGTAACACCTAGGGCGCGGTTTATTGCTAGTCATGGAGGGAACCCACAGTTGAAAAACAAAGAAAGAACATTAAATTTCAAACAGTAACTGTACAGCAGTCCACTGATCCATTTTTGACCCAAACTAACTTGTTGGGATTGGTGCAATTGACATACTAAACAAACTCAGTAAACTGTTATCATAACACCAAGAAGTCACTGAAAATGACAAAAACTTTCGTACACAAGTCATTGGAGATTTCCTCTGTTGTCCTGAGATGATATCACGGATTTGCTCATGAATATGTAAATTTCATTAGCAAAAAAATTAGAAAACTTGCAATTACAGCAATTGGTTTTTACACACGAATCAGAAATCAAAGTGTTGCAGAAAAAGGGCAAACTCAAATCTGTTTTCATTTCAGAAAGAAATTACCTTTTCGCTACTTCAAAATTTTCTTGACAGACGAGGGCGCGGTTTAATTGCTAGTCATGGAGGGAACCCCCAGTTGAAAAACAAAGAAAGAACATTTTATTTCAAACAGTAATAGTAGTCCACTGATCCATTTTTGACCCAAACCAACTTGTCGGGATTGGTGCAAATGACATACTAACACCAAGAAGTCACTGAAAATGACAAAAACTTTTGTACACAAGTCATTGGAGATTTCCTCTGTAGTTGTCCTGAGATGATATCACGGATTTGCTCATGAATATGGAAATTTCATTAGCATAAAATTAGAAAACTTGCAATTACAGCAAAACAGAACAATCAAATTTTCTGAAGTTGACCGAAATGTGTAAAACACACCCTCTACATTATTATATTTCATAAAACCCTATTTCACATGTCCTTTAGGCCAACCTTGATAATTAAGCCGGGTTAAAATCGAGGACCAAAAGATGTGGCAGCATGGCAGGAAAATGCGTGATGTGGTTATTGCGGCTGACACCGTACCGCACTGCGACAATCCTTGGCTGAAAATCGACCCACGTTATTGGAACCTAGGTGCAAATTTAATCTTGACGGTAGCATGGGACTACGTAACAGTCGCTTGAGCTCCTGAGGGAAGTCTTAGCGCCCCGCCTCTACCGAACCAGTGAACCTCTGTACCGTGGGTGCCAAGGGATGTCGCCTGTGTAGCCAATGCGCGGTCCTTAACCCTGCGTATGAAGCTGTCGCCCATCATCCACACGATGTGTGTCTCACCTGTAGGCATAAAATAAATGTTCCTTTGTGGGTATCTAATTAGGAGATCGGAACTGATTCTTGTCACCTATTACTACATGTATTGTACGATTTAGTCTTTTTTCTTTTCTTTTTCCCTTTTCTTTTTCCACGCAAACGTTTCCAGAGCTCTTCTTCAAAACGGTTCAAGCTACCAACTTGAAACTTGGTAGGAACATCAACCCCCATGTGAGGTTGTGCACAAAGGTGTGACGTCACTGTGACGTCATCGGGAATCAAATTACAAACCAAAAATGACAAAAAATGCATGTTTTAAAATGCTTTCGTCTAGAAAACCACGCGACCCAGGATCCTCGCATCTGGCAGGCTTATAGATCAGACCATGGCCCACGGAACGAAAATTCAACGGAAGTTCAACGGAACGAAAATCTAAATTGTTGCACTCATTGAGCAGCAATGGCCATCAAACCAAGCCGAATCTTTAAGAAACCAAGTACAGGCATAGGTCCCATGGCAGACCCTCACCAGCATGTATAATATCATGATGCCATCACGTGTGACGTCATCAAGTATCAAATTACATCCCAAAAAACCAAAAAATGTATGTCTTAAAATGCTTCCGGTTCGAAAACCACTTGACCCAAGATCTTCGAATTTGGCAGGCTAAATGGATCAAATAGTGAGCAAATTTTTCTTTGTGTGGCCATTTTCATCTGACCCTTCCTTCTTGGGTCAATTGGAGGTCAAAGTTCAACGAAAACGGAAATCTCAATTTTTACACTTACCGAGCAACAATGCCCATCAAACCAAGCTGGATCTTTAGTAAATTAGATACAGGCATAAGCCCTATGGCAGACTTTCACCAGCATGTAAAGCATCATTATGGCATCAAGTGTGACGTAATCATGACGTCATTAGGTGTAAAATTAAACAATTCAAAGGTTATTATTTCCAAAATTCAAGAACCGTAAAGATACTTGAACAATTCTTTCACAGCATGATATGTCTAAATGAACTGAACAAATCATACGATGTCATGACCCCTGTGTGACGCCTACTTCAGGTCCAAACCCGAAGTCGTTCGAAAAATGAATTTGTTGAGCATTCTGAATGCAAAAGATTCAAAGTGGTAGTGAATTTTACCATATTTCTACGGAACGAAATGTTTCCACATATGTGGACCTTTTGACTATACCATTGGTGACGTCATCACATGGACGGTGGTTACGAATGCGGTGTCAAATTACGCAAATTTGGAGCTGAATTGTTTAAAACTGCTGTATCTTGAGAACTACCGCAGATATTTGCATGATTCCTTCGCCACATTTAGGAACTTGATGTTATCAAATTGTTGAACAATTTGTGCACAACCTTGTGATGTCATGATGTCGTAACAGGTGTCAAATTACACAAATTCAAGGGTCATTATTTTAAAAATTTAAATCTCAAGAATCGAAATAGATACTTGAACAATTCTTTTCCAGCATGATAGGTCTCAATGAACTGAACAAATCATACAACGACATGACCCCTGTGTGACCCAAACCTCCGGTCCAAACCGGAAGAGGTTCGAAAATGTACAATATTTTAGCATTTTGAATGCAAAAGAGCCAAAGTGGTAGGGAATTTGATCATAGTTCTACGGAACGAAATGTTCCCTCACATGTGGACTTTATGACTACAAATATAGCACTGATGACGTCATCACGTGCACGGTGGTAACGTAATATGATCTCAAATGACAACATCTTGAGAACTGTAATAGATATTGGAAAGATTCTTTCACCACATATGCATGTCAAAACTTGTTCTTCAGTATCCTTTAAAAATCTGTGCACACAATAGTGACGTCATTATGAGATTGACTGCCAATATTGACGACAGCAGATACACAATTTTAGCGTCAAATAGTCAGCGTCATGTCTTGAGAATTGCAATACTTTTTCAACATCAAACAACTCAAGTTTTCAAACAATCTCAAAACTGTGTCGTCATCATCTTATCAATGTTTATGTCACCCGATCACCTTGCGTTAGTAAAAACACAAACGCGAAGCTGTAATTATTTCTGGCTTTGAAACCGGACCCAAGCTTATTGTTAAACAGTAAACCGCAAATTCTACAACTTCTCAAGGGCGGTCGGGTTGGTGTAGTGGTTATTTCCTCGCCTTTCACCTCTGGCGTCCCGGGTTCGAATCCGGGGCGTGTATGTGGATTGGGTTTGCAGTCCCTACTTGACCGCGTGGGTTTTCCCCTGGGGCATTTCTCTGGGGGTTTTCCTCCCACTTCTAAAACTGCAACTCCTTCTTCGTCATCTCAAGTTGATAATAAAGTAAAGTTAAAGCTAAAACCGTATAGTTGATGGCATAAAGGGCCTTAGTTGCCGAAGATGCCATAAAAAAATACAACAACAACAACCACAACTTCTCCCGTAGGTGTTGCTAGGGAGCCACTAGTTGTGTTACTATAAATGAAACCACTGTCATATGAGAACGGCCACAAGTATTTTTCCTGGACAAGTCTGCAGGCACCGAGATCTGCCCTACCAACAAATTAGAATATCCCGTGTAAACTGGGATTTGCTCACCCGGTAATAGGGCATACGTGACCGAAGAAACTCCCGTTGGTAACGTGGCCCTGGAAGCACCTTCTCCGCCGATTGTCCCATGACCCCCGGTTCCGGTGGCTGATGGAGTGGCGGCACCTCGTGTAGATGTCGTGCTGTACTACTGCTACTATTAGTGGCATTATACCTAAAGTTGGGTACTGGTGTTATCGTCGGCGTTTACTGTTGGTACCTCCGACCATGCTCCGACGCGTTGTTTGTCTATTGTACCCGTCCTCGCCTTGGTGACCGGGTTGCCCGTGTTGCTGAGTTTTCTGCCTCTTTTACCCATGACTGTCCATAGTTGCGAAATAAGGCTGGAACTCAATTGTTTAACGTTCTTACTTATTGCCAGTTCACCCCTGATGGCTGGCTACATGTCAACGGCAACGAATATTAAGGCAGGATAGAGCTAGGCCCAAGCAACCCGATCGCAGTCTGTTATAAGCGAAAGCTAAACCGAAAATGAACTGTTCCCGATCCCACGATCTGCAAATGCAATGCACTATAATAAGCCAGTTGCGTGATAGATTTACATAAATCCTAGAGTCCTACCTTCGCGCTATGGCACTTGTGTATAGGAGAGTCAAGCACCAGACTACCATGCTGTTGCTAAGTGGTCTGGGGGGGGTGCACGCTATATCATGTTAGCCAGCACGACTAGCAGGGGAAATCTGTACGGTACCTGGAATACCTCGCGCATTACTCTATGCATTTTTAACCTGGACCACCCCAAGTCTCATGTTAAAAACGGCACGTTGAAATACTGTTTTCGCTGACTCGTCTTGAAATTTCATCAAAAAAATGAGTTTTTGATGTGTTGTTTGACTTGAAACGGATGTCAGCGTTGAAAGCGGAAACGTCCCCACACTCCAGTGATATTTTCAAGTAAGAGGTGTAATGAATTCGGGTTACGTGACTGGTTTAAAGTCGCCGGGTTTTCGGAACGAAGGGATAGGCCTACCATGGAGTATAACCTACAGTCCTGACCATGCTGATGACTACAGCACACGCGTTTTTTACGTTTTTTTTGTTAAACTGAAATGGATGTAAACTTTGAAAGCTGGAACGTCTCCAAGCTGCAAGGGTATTTACAAGAAAGAGGAGTAACATTTTCGGGTTATCGGAAGACACAATTGATAGAACTGTGTAAGTGTGTGACTGGTTTGAATTTGCCTATAAACCTTATCGACGTTCTCAATGCATTATGGGATTGGATGACAAAATTGCCCGGCCAAATGTGCATAAACCTATGAGGCGGACACCAACTAGGCAACTGTTTTACTCATTTTCACGAAAACCAAAAAGAGTTCAAGAATCAACCTCCCACCACTTTATCTTTGACACATATCAAACATACTGACAAACATGTCCCGAAACAGAAATGTTGCAAATGCGAGAAATCATCGGGGATTCCCTTCGTATCGGTAGTGCGAGTACCACGCTCGCAGCTCGGTATGCGCTATGCAACGCACGCCGTATCGGCACTGCGAGTCAGGCCTGACGGACTCGCAGGCGTGTATTGCATAGCGCATACCGAGCTGCGAGCGTGGTACTCGGACTACCGATACGAAGGGAATCCCTGATGATTTCTCGCATTTGCAACATTTCTGTTTCGGGACATGTTTGTCAGTATGTTTGATATGTGTCAAAGATAAAGTACTGGGAGGTTGATTCTTGAACTCTTTTTGGATTTCGTGAAAATGAGTAAAAAAGTTGCCTAGTTGGTGTCCGCCTCATAGGTTTATGCACATTTGGCCGGGTAATTTTGTCATCCAATCCCATAATGCATTGAGAACGTCGATAAGGTTTATTGATCCAGATTTCTCAAGGCCAGGGAGGACCGTCAGCGAACGCTTGAAAGGAGACTGCATGCAGCTGGATGTTCATTCAGTGATCCGTTTCAAGTCTCTGGATTCACAAAGGACTTTTCAAAGATCCCTGATTTTGGCCTTTATGATGTTTTTAACTATTTGATTTGTTTTGGAGCCGACTATGATCGACGGAAATTGCGTGCCTACAAATCTTTTGAAGACTATCGCCTATTTGCTGATGGAAACGTCTTGAACTTGGAATTTAATGAAATTGACAAGGAGAGTCCTGTATGCGTTTTTAAAGGGGAAGTCAAACCCACACAGAAAGACAAAACGTACCTCAACAAAAACACATACAATTTGTGGGTTGTTCTACAAAAGGAGAATGCTGATGTCAGGGCTGCATGTTGCGAATGTCAAGGAGGGTAAGTTTATCAATTGCTAGGCCTGTCAGTAGTGCTGCAAACATGATAAATTCTGCTTGATATTTAGGACACATCTCAGCGCAGCATGCTCAGTGGCAGTGCTAAAATCAATGTTCAATATTGATAATTCGAACATAGGGTAGAAAATGCAGTTGTTCTTGGTAACCGACATCGGTCAATGCCTGGTTGACAAAGTCATGTGACAGTAGTGTTTGTCCTGACTGGTATCATCACAATTTGATCCACAATAAAATTACAGCATGTTAGTTTACCATAATCATGCTAGGGCACATAAATAAATTAGTGCCCATCCACTTAATCTTTCCAGGCCAGAAGATGGCATCATTGCTAGAAAGCATGACTGGGGAGGATATTTTAAGCATGGAATATTTCTTTCTAGTTCATGCATGGCCTTTTTAAAGGTACAGTAAATCATCTGCAGTGACCCCAATTTTCTATATAAAAACAATTTGATTGTTCACAAGTTGACAAGAATACCTTACTAAAAGTGTTAATAACAATGGTACCCAACACAATATGATTTTATTTCAGTCCAAAATGGTAGTTTGTGTGAGAAATTAATAACTGAAGAAGGTTTTCAAAAAAAAAAGTATTTTGCAATTTAAGACTTATAGTACATTCAACTTAACTCAAGTTTTACTGCACCTATGTGGCTCAAATAAAACTTATAAATGGTGTGTTTTGATTTTTCTTTTAATTACCACCCACCAACAGGTCAGATGGAGCATGTCGTCATATTGCTGCAGTCTTGTATGAAATTGAGGCATTTGAGAAGAAGTCAGTAACTGATGGACCTTCACAGTGGACAAAAAAAGCCAGGCTCCAGGATGGAACAGCCCCCATACAACAGCTTCCCATAAAAAAGGCAAAGTAAATTTAGTGGTAATTGATCTTTACATTGGGTGGTGAGGGGGTGGGGTGGGATGTTCAGAGCGGTAGGGTAGAGAAACAGTTTGGTGTTAAACTGTGACTCACTGACAGCACACACAGTGGAAAGTTGTTGAACAAACACCTTAACAGGCATTCTGTTAAAGTGCACACAAGTCACGAGTCTTGATTTCTTTATTTGAAATGAGACCAAAAAATCCTCTCGGGTTTTCCCTGAGGAGCGCAACTGGACAAAGTAACAAATTCAATAATGTATGGTGCCTAATCACCATTGAAATGAAACGAAACAACAACACTTGCACTTGTTTCTTTATCACAAACAACCACTTCAAGAAAGACTTTTCTAAAATTGATATTTGTTGTTTCACTATGTGTTTATTTTAAATTTTTTGTTAAGGTATGGGAAGAACAAAATACAACTACCAGTACAAGACAAGTGCTGCAAGCATTCAGTGGAAACCTTTGACCCACGCCATCCTGATGATCAACGGCCACCAACTGACCAAGAGTTGGCAGATTTTGCACAGAGGTTGAAAGAGGTATTATTTGTCCGGCATATGAAATAATCGGTTCTTGTACAGTAGCACACACCACCACATTTTGAGCATAGAGCCGGATACATCATATCCTTGCTCTGTGTATTGAGTGTGACTGCTGAAAATGTGTTTCTTTTTTAATGAAAATCTGTTTAGTTTTTATGAACAGTATATCAGGGTTCCAGCTGTTACGGTAGTACAAAAATTGCTAATGTTTTACAGTGTTAGTTATAATTCTGCTAAAAAACAAAATTTGAAATTTGGCCAGCAATAACAAAACTTGTGTTCAAAATTATACAACAAATATTTAGGCTAGTACACTGTGCATTCTTGCTAAATTCTGACAATTTTCAACTGGACCCCCATATAGTTGGCCAGTTAACACCTTTTACATTAGAGATCAACTTTCGCTACCCTCTCAGGTACCCATTTTGCTCCTGGGTGGGGAGAAGCAATGCGTGGCAAAGTACCTTGCCCAAGGGTACACGCACCATGGATGGTACCGGACTGGGATTCGAACCCACTACCTTTGGAACTAACCCAGGTTTTAAATACGATCCACTAGACCGCTCCACCACAGTACACCACGTGTAGGGAGTTTGCAGAGTACAATTGCCTGTTAAAAGAAAATGTTTTCAAACCCACACTGTCAGAGGATCCAGTGCATGGTTGTTTATAAAATGTTTGTTTTTTGGGTCAGTCTCCATGCATACCCAATGGCAATGGAAAGACGATTAGGCAACATGTACTCAGAAAAGCAAATACCAAGTATGTTTGTCACAGGCTAAATTGTTGCTTTTGTTCTTCCAGATTGAACCAGAGAGTGGCGTGCTGGAGCTTTTGTGCCACGAAGTAGACTACCAACCGCCACCCCATCAAGTGAATGCAGATTGCTTGAAACTCTCCTTTGTTCGTTTGGTTCAAGAGCTGTCGAAGTCTTCTAATCAACAAACGGAATTTGATGCCGTTCTGGCACAGATAAGCTACATTGACGAGCAAGTACAGTTCATCGCTGAAAGCACTCAAGGACAAAGCAAAAACCCCACATGGGTGGAAATGCGAAAGGGTATGTTAACTGCCTCTAACTTTAAGCGAGTCTCAACTCGTACTGTTACTTTGCAAAAAGACCCAAATGAAGCTCTAATCAAGCATTTGATGGGAGATTCAATCTTTTCAACAATCCCAGCTGCCATCCAGTGGGGCAACGACAAAGAGTCTGATGCAAGGGAGATGTACGTCCGTGTTGAAAATAAACGACATAAGAAACTTGAGGTTCTTGAAACCGGACTGGTGGTTAAACGAGCAGAGCCGTACTTAGCATGCTCTCCAGATGGGATTGTAAAGTGCAAGTGCCATGCTGACAGACTTATTGAAATTAAGTGTCCATATAGTTTACGAGAGGCTGCCCCTAAAGATGCAGCGAAGGAGGGTGGATGTGTCAAAAGCAATGGCACATGGACACTTAAAGGAGTGTGACCAGATCACTTTTTTTTACCCATAACTCCCCGGGACTTACCTTATGGGTCATGAGATTTTTATATCATAACATCCGTTATATTTTTCTGATTACGAAACTGAAACTCCCGCGCTTCTAGGCCGCATATTTCCGAGGATATCGTCGAAAATCCACCGATTTATTGTAAACTTTACTTTCTTGTTCCGACTGCCCGGTTTCGTCCATAATGCGATTTCGATTTACATGACTAGCGCCCTCAATCGACATCTAAATAAGACTTTATCTTATTGATATAAATAACGTCGCATTTCCAGTTCAGTTTATCACTTTTATTGAAATAAATAATCTATTTTGTCTATAAACATTTTTATAAATGTAAGATTTATAAGTGTCATTTTTTGTGGGTGAGAAAACATCGAAAGGTTTAATAAATATTGACGTTGCCTGAGACCATGCGTGGACCTAGACTGGTTCCCCTGTCCACATATTTACATCCCCTTCGTCGTATATGAGCGAGAGCGGCGTAGCGCACATGGACAGGGAGACCAGTCTAACGATGTTTCGGCTCCATGTAAACCACTTGGAACCGGAGACGTACATATAATTAATTTTTCTTAATTTTGTGTTGCTTAGCTGATCAAGAAAAATATTTTCAAGCACAAGTACAATTTATACGTTACACATTTTGTTAAATAAATTATTTAATGTACCGGTAAACAAATTAAATATCAAGACTAAAAGTACTACGAAGGTGAACATACATATGCATGAGGCAAGACTTCAGCGTGATTGCGCGTATTCAGACTGTAGAGGGCGGGCTTCATGCAAAATTTATCTGGTGAAATCCGTCTCGATAGTTTTGTTTAATTTTTGACTGGAAAACTATTTTCCAGAAACCCTGGTCATGCTCCTTTAAAGAAACATCACAGTATTATACACAAATACAAGGGCAAATGGGGATAACAAATCTTGTGATTTACACCATGAAAGGCATCCATGTAGTACCGGTGTGGTTTTAATGAATCATTTTTCGATCGCTTGAAGAAACAACTGGTGCATTTTTATTCCAAGTACATGTTTCCTGTTCTCAAAAAGTAACCAAGACAGCAATAGAGGAATTTCCAAACCGAGGGTCGCAGTGTTTTGTTTTGTGATTAGGTTTGCAAGTAAAAACACGCAGTAACATAATGCAAATAACTCAACACTAAGATTCCTCTACAAAAGTCTGATTTTTTTCTGGACCTGCTGTATGCCAATCTAAAATTGCACACATACTAGAATAAGGTCTTCTTGTTTGAATTGGGATGATAGTCCGTATTCTTTTTTACCCCCTTGCACCTAATAATAGTCAGTACATTAACTGGTTAACTGTTTAAAATGTCTTAATAGACTACTAAAGTGAATAAGTCGCCCTCTATGTGTTACATCGATATATATATAATCACTGGATAAAGTATGCAATAGCAGTTGGCTATACGAGAATTGAAGCTATGCGCCGGCCATGCACCATTGTACTCGCCCAAAAATATGCTTTGCCTAGACTGCTCCCCGGTCCATGCGATCGCTTGCATTCCACTTAAATTCTACTTAACACATGTAGACTGACTAGTGAATACAGTATGACCAGTCTCGGGAAGGCATTGTATTTGGGCAGTACAATGGCGAACAGTGACTTCAATTTTATACCTCGTTGCTGCATCCAGTGATTATATATGGATGATGTGTTGCCATTTTGCCAAGGTTACTGGATCTACACTAAAACCAGTGAACTGTTTCCTATGGCTTCACCAATCGATGTTACCAGCTAATGTTCAGACCCAATTACCATAGAAACTGACAAAACACTTTAGTAGTCTATTTAAAACACCTGGGGCGGTATTCAATTCAGTACTCAAGCCAAATATTTAAGAATTTTACTTAGTTTTTGGCTAAAGTAAAATACTTAGCCAAAATCAGTATTCAATTCGCAAGTGGCTAAGTTTTTTACTTTAGAAAAATAATTAGAACATTTGGTATTCAAATGGTTCTTTTTGAGAAAGTATTTTACTTAAATTTGAGAAGGCAGGAAAGCACACATCTCATTTCAGCCCCGATGTACGTAACATCAAATCAAACAACGTGACATCAGGACTATATTTTATCTGTTTTATTCTGGGATGCTGCAGTCACCTACGCCCACTTTAAGTAGGCCCACTTAAAACTTTATACACGTAATAAACACAAAAATCTCGCTCTGAAAAAGCTCGATCACGATTTATCAAACTAGTTGAAACAACATTAGTAAATTTCTAAAAGAAAAAATTGACACAAAAATACAGTCCAAAGACAGACTGGTTAAATCCGACCAACACGGCCGGTAGATAATGCCCGCCCGACCAACATATCGGTCAAAACAACCAATCACAACGGCTAAAATGTCCAATCCGCATTGGTTAATCGATACGAACCAGCCACCTCAACCAATACGACCGGCCACCCCAACCAACACAACCGGCTACCCTAACCACCACACCAGCCGGACCCACATCCACGAACCACACCGTCCGAACCCAACCAATCTGCCCCTATACCCTGAGATAGGCGAAAAAACAGAGATAAAACCTGCAAATTGATAATGCGGGAAAAAATACTCTGTAAAATTCCTATCTGACCCCCTCAGGCGATCGAATAGCCAGAATCGTACTGGTTGACTCCAGGGTAGTATTTCTCGAGGAAAATAAGAATGAACGAGATATAACGTTATCTGTTAAAGTACTATTATTAAGTTGTTCATTTATGACCATACAGAGGCTGTAAAAAAGACTACACGGCCTGTGTTGTGCGGTGTCCTATCTGCGAAGTGACCAAATTGCCCCTCAATATTGAAAGAAAATGCATGCGATGAACCACATACTACTTCAGTGTTAAGATGACACTTTTGCAAACGCACCCTAATTCAATTTATATGCGTCATGCGCACACTAATTTGACAACTCTTTAAATATTGTGCTCAGTATACTCGGGGAATCTTTGGCTACTGAACTTGCCAAATGTCATGCTTAATACCGAAAAGTTACGTAATAAAATTAATACACATCTTGTGTTAAACCATATTCCCCGGGCAATCGGGGTTAAAAGAACAAAAGTATGCGGACATGGAATTAAGACCTTTTTAGATAAAAGATGGAAGTGATATGAAACCGTACAAGAGTGTAACCCTCTTTCTTGAAAAAATGAACTATACGACGCGGTGACTGCGAATGACTTGCAACAGCCCAGCATACGTGCCGCTTTGCACGTCACATTCCACGCACCAGTGCACAAACCTTCCAACCTTACGTAACACACCCACCAACAGGTGCTCTCACACTTCAATGAGATAGCAATTCTCTTTCTATATTCATGCTAAGAGAATTTATAAATCTCATTTCAGCCCCGATGTACGTAACATCAAATCAAACAACGTGACATCAGGACTATATTTTATCTGTTTTATTCTGGGATGCTGCAGTCACCTACGCCCACTTTAAGTAGATTGTTCTATATTGCGAGGACAAAGTTCGCATGGAAGGCGAGGGAAAAATGATTTGTTTATACTCTAGCGGTAATAATTCCATGCAACACCTTAACATTTTATATCACGAGATAATGATAACTTGTTAGAATACTATAAATCCATTCTGCCACTGGCCCTCTTCCGCATTGGCGTGTGATACTAAATCGGTTTCCGATGCACCTCGGAGCTACAACTGCGTGTACTCGGGAAAAGGTGCACGTCCGGCGTACGGGACTATAGGACGGCCAACAAGCTGTCTGTGGCTAGTAATGTACGAAGCTCGTTTTCAAGACTCCATAAACCCACGTCCGGGTAATGCGTGGGGGATGCCCGACCTTGCAAAATTGTCCTTGTTCGAATTTCCTTTTACTGAAAGTGATACCATGAGGTCGGCAAAGGGATGATAAACGAGTTGACTTAAAACGCATTGTGAATGTCTGCTAACGATACATGTTGGCCACTTTCGTAGAGGATCAGTCTTAAATTTGACGGCTTCTCCCCGGAAAGGCGCCCTTTAGAGACGTTAGGATTAGAGACGGCGTTGTGCGTGCTACCCAAGACTGACTCAATGAAAGTTTCTTCAGGAACCAGTGCTGACTGAAATGTGGGACCATAACATAATGCCGATTGCGAAGGCCTTGAAGCTGATGCTCTTTCCCCGGTCCGTGCGGTTGGCTAGTGTCGCCCTCTCGGCTTTGATGAAATCGGAATTCCTTTCAAATGTCATCCTCCATAGTGACTGGAAGTAAAAGACAAAACTTTAGGGAAGGAACAAATCAATTATATTATACTAGCGTGTCCGCTATTTTCATCCAAAAACAGTCAATCGGGACTGCCGGATTCACCAACGAACGTTACACGGGACTCGTGTGTTCCTATCATGTCACTGGGTCCACTTCCGTGTATGAACATACGAAAACCATATGTCTTGGTTTGAAAGGACCATGGTTTTCCTATACGATACGAACCCAGACAAAGGCTCAATCCGCCTAAACAAAAGCGGGGTAATCCGAGCTCATCGTCTAAATTCATGCTCACCCCTACCCAACACTGCGTAAAACCACGTGGGACTAAAATGTTTATAACATATAAAACACATGGACATCATCCCTACACCTCAGTGTATCAAGTATACGGGCTTAGACCTTCGCGACGGTGTATAAAACATACGGATCGAGTCTAAAAATATCAAAGATTTTCCTTTTCCGTCGAATATCTGATACGTGCAAGCATTGCAACAGCCCGTCTAGCTTTATCAATTTGCCATAGACGCTCATGGTCTGCAGATGTCGCTCGTGTATTATTATACACAATGAAAACCTGTCGTGGGCTTTGCAAACTACAAACGAGATTAAAACAATCCCGACCTTACATTGTGTAACTTGAATTTCATATTTCGGACCATAATTTGGCTGTCTGAGCATAACCGTCGACTCGGGCGCTAAATAGAACAGCGTAGCCTATACGTGTATACTAACTTCAGCTTATGACTTTGCGTAAATCGTGATTTGTGATTGACAAAAATCAATTATAACAACGTATAAAACACATGGGGATCATCTCTACCCCGCATCAGTGTATCAAGCATATATACTTAAACCTTCGCAACAGTGTGTAAAACATACGGATCGGGTCTAAAAATGTCAAAGGTTTTCCTTGTCGAATACATACATGCAAACATTGCAACATACTGGCTTGATCAACTTGCCATAGACGCTCGTGGTCTGAATATGTCACTCGTGGACTATTATACACAACGAAAGCCCGACGTGGGCTTTGCAAACTACGAACGAAATTAAGGCAATTACGACCTTACGTTGTATAACTTGAATATCGTATTTCGGACCTTAATTTGGCTGTCTGAGCATGCCCTTCGACTCGAGCGCTAAATAAAACAGCGTAGCCTACATGTATAGTAGCTTTTAGCTCATGCCTTTGCGTAAATCGTGATTTGTGATTCACAAAAATCAATTATAACAACGTATAAAACACATGGGGATCATCCCTACCCCCACCGGTGTATCAAGCACACAGACTTAAACCTTCGCAACAGTGTATAAAACATACGGATCGAATCTAAAAATGTCAAAGGTTTTTCTTGTCGAATACATATACCTGCAAACATTGCAACGTACGGATTGTCTGGCATGATCAACTCGCCATAGACGCCCATGGTCTGAAGATGTCCCTCGTGGACTATTTTACCCAACGAAAGCCCCTCGTGGGCTTTGCAAACTACGAACGAGATTAAGGCAATTCCGCCCTTAAATTGTGTGACCCGGATTTCGTATTCCGGACCATATATTGGCTGTCGTATACCCGCCGACTCGGGCGCTAAATGGTACAGCATAGGTCCTATATTTAAACTAGCTTCCAGCTTGTGACTTTGCGTAAATCGTGATTTGTGGTTATGCCTGCTGTCTGGTCTTTGGTTGCGGTGTAATGAAAATTAATGAAATCTCTGCAATTTGGTAAACATTTCCAACCACTCTCCAAAGTATCTTAATGTAAAATCGCTATCCTTTGCGGCACTGGTTTTTAGACATGATACGGGAAATAGATCTGCGCTATGCGAGACATGTGGTAATGTTACGATCAGACCAATCGCGTGGCGCATTAATGAAATCTCTGCGCGATCTCTGCCCGGCAGTGTTATCAGCGATTACCGCGCTTGAAGCGACTTGCTGTTAAAATATCCCGAAACCGAACGCAATGGTTGCAAAATTCCTTAGCCCGTCGTCATTCCAAGCCAAAATTGATAGATACATAAAAAAATTCTCCAAAAATGTATGCAACCTATTGTTCAAAAATGTTTGCATGAGTAGGGTTTTGTTTCAACCTGGTTTCGACCCCGACACTCATCAATCATCGACCCCGACACACCCCAAGGAGTACGGGATAAGAGCCAAAAAACATTGCACACATAAAGATGTGTCTCGCAATGGTCGTTTTTCTAGGAATTTCGTAAACCAAACTTGCACGGTCTAGATCTATCGCATGCAGTTAAAAATTCTTCATATAACAAATTGGTTCCGTTTAACCTCTTTGCTTCCCAAGTCAACAAGTCTTCCCAAGTCAACATTTCATATAAGTAGTTTAATGAAAAAAGGGTATACTTATCTCAACATTATTACTGGCATCCTCTGCCGTCTTTGGACACAAGTAGAAATGCTCGGAAGGAATTCAGTAGTTGACCATGCCTCGTTCAGGACTGAAATGCCCATGCCCTATACTATTAGGCTATACGCGTTTGAGAAAATCTCGTTGACTCGGTTTGTTGCGGCCCCCTTGTAGCTGACAAAGCGTGGGGATCTTTCATTCAAGTGTCGCTTGAAGCTGGAACATTCTGTCTGATTGTTGCATATTCAAACAGACGACGTGGAAAGAACGGAGAAGAGACAAGACGAAATGAACTATACGACGCGGTGACTGCGAATGACTTGCAACAGCCCAGCATACGTGCCGCTTTGCACGTCACATTCCACGCACCAGTGCACAAACCTTCCAACCTTACGTAACACACCCACCAACAGGTGCTCTCACACTTCAATGAGATAGCAATTCTCTTTCTATATTCATGCTAAGAGAATTTATAATTAAGCAATTTTTTACATACATCACACGCATACTGCAACCGGTTTAGGCCGGTTTTGTTTTGGTGCGCGTGTTTTGCTTTTTTTGTGAGAAAACGCTTATCAGAAGGCGCGGTTCATAGCGCGTCCCACGCTGTATTCGATTGGCTGTTTAGGGAGTTCTGCGCTCATTTGTAACGTCACAATTTATCTAATTATTTGACTTACTAAAGTAAAATTCTTAGAAGGCTTTGAATACGAGATAGGTCATTTTCTTAGCCAAGCCAAATACTAAGTAAAGTTTGTACTTAATTTAAGTACTGAATTGAATACCGCCCCAGGTGATTTCTTTTTTAAAGCTTTGTGAGCCAGAGGCAGTGTACACACAATTTATGTTTCAGGGAGACACAATTTTATTTTTTTATTGATTTTTTAAATAAAAAGGCAGAGGTTATATTTTTTCAAGAACACAATGTACTAAAACATGCACCATCTTGTCAAGCTGCTTTTGACAGTAGTCTAGGCTGGCCATTCACGGCGACGTATAAACTTTTCCGTAACAAACACTACATTTACATTATTTTGTCCTTTGTACCTTTGTGGGGAAAAAGTAACAACTAAATGTGGTTTTTTTTTACTAAACAATTGTCTGCAGACATTTAACACAAAAAACAAGCATAGATTTTTAAGATTTTTCGAAGTATTAGTGCATACTGTGGCTGAAATTTATAATGCAGTTTACCAACAATGTTGTTTACATATGGTAATGTTGTTCCTGTTCTTAAAAGCTTTCCAATCATGTAATCCGTCTTTAAAGATGTAGCTACCAGGGTACAATTTATGTAAGGGGAATCACATGTATTTATTCATTTACATAAAAAAAAAAAAAAATTAATTTTAATTTTGTGCTATTCTTGTTAGATTATGAAAGGGCAATATAGAAAACTGTAATTTATATATCATGTAATTTATGCAAAATTTTAAAGTACTGTACAAAAAATTGTTATATGAGCAGCGGTCATTATTTATAATAAAGTACATCTATTTTTTTTTCGGGAATTGTTTTTTCGTTAAATTGTTTCGGGAAACCACTGGGAAAGGACTGTAAAAAAAACCAAACTTTTAAAATTTTAATTTCAATTTTGTGCAATTGTGGTTAGATTATGAAAGGGCAATGAGAAAACTATAATTTATATTTCATGTAATTTATGCAAAATTTCTGTACCAAAAAATGTTATATGAGCAGCGGTCATTATTTATAATAAAGTACATCTATTTTTTTTCGGTGAAGTTGGAGCATGCCTGGAATTATTTCACAAGTTGTTTATTTAAATTTGAAAAGGCACAACACAAAAATATGATCTTATCTAAATTTGGAATTAAAGAAAGTGGGATCATCCCTTCTAGGATTTTATACAATTTCACTCGTCCAATCGCTCGTTCCACATGGATACGTGCTCGTGCAATCCTCCTTGTCTTTGTTGTTGCTTGGCTGCTTAACTGCTTTCCGTGAGCAAAGGGTGGGATGTTGAGTGTAACACTGCGTAATGCTAATAAGTCCCTTATTAAAAATCCCCTGTCTGCCATGACATCATCTCCTGGTTCCAGTAAATTTAAGAACCCCGACTGCTGTACTATCGAGCGATCAGAAATACTTCCTGACCATGATGATGAAATATATGTTATGTTTCCCTTGGGGGAAACAGCAATCAGAACCTTAGCAGTGTTACGATGCTTGTAGGATGACCATGTCTTTCTTTGTGAAGATGGAACACTTGGCTTTTGCAGGAAAAACTCTGAACAGTCGATGATGCATCGTGTTTTAGGGTAATATTTTAAGGCTTTAGGGAGTTTATTTCTGACTTGGTCTACCGTGGGCCACTTGATCAGAAACTGTAATTCAACATACAGAAAGCTTATCCACGTTGTGAATACACGGCTCACTAAAAACTTTGAAATCCCAAACATGTCTGCAAGAGTTTTCACACAAAGTCCACACCTCAACCTCATCAGTGTCATGATAAACTCCTCCAACAGCGTCAGAGATCTTCGTGGCCCCGGCCCCTGCTGTCGCTGCATGATGAAAATAGACAGTAAATCTAGATGCATTCAATGGATTTGTTGTGGTACATACTAGGATTACCAATTTTTATACAAAATATAATCAGGCATGCACAGATCATGGGGGGCGGGGAATTGTGGGGGGTGGTTCGACACCCCGCCCTCCACGCCCCTCCCCCAGCTCCGACACCAAAAAAGTAAATAATGCATTTTTTGTGTGTCCGCCTGTCAGCAAATATCTGACTGGAAACCTGCCCCTGTCGCTCCCCTCCATCCCCACCCCCACCCCGGAAAATTCCTCGATCCACCCTGAAAATGCACGTTTTCCTCAATTTTTTTGTCCAAGAAATGCCATATATCCAGTTAATTTTTATGGGTTATTGAGCAAACTATAATTTGCAAATTATTTAATTAGGCTGTAAATCATAAAACTGCACGTTAAGCAGAAGGTCCGCGGTTCAAGTCCCGGTGGAGCTAAGTTGCTTTTCACTGCATCCAGATTTCCCCAACTTTATCATTTGTTTCGAATAAATTCACCGCGACGGTCCCTAGGTTATAATCACTCATTCATTAATTTTAATCATACAACTGTTAACTTACCAATTTGCTATTTGTCTTTGATGCCTTCCAGTAAGTCATTCGACTTGCCTTGTCAGAAACCCAGTCGAAGACGAACAGCAGCATTGCTACAGAGAAGCCTGGGCAGGGGAAGCCAAAGCAATAATATCAACTTCAAATCACAACCTATTCCCTTTTATGCATTCATTCCCAAAGTATTTAGCTTTCTTTAAATCATGTAGTTTTATTAATGCACTCATCAATTGTTTCCCCCACCCCCCTACCCCCCGCGCTGCCACACCCCCTTAGGTGGGGGGTTGGTCACGTTTTTCATGCCCCAGGATGGGGCATTTGACCCATTTTCTGTGCATTTTTTTCCCGCATGTTTTGCACCTGTTTTCTCACCATGTGGTATTTCATGTACTTGTAGCAACTGTACCAAAGCACACGTTGGATATTAATATGCCCTGCTTGGCTTGGCTTAATAAGCAAAACAAAATGTTTACCTGTATAAAATATGCATGAGTCATCGCCACTTTCAAGAACATTCTGATGAGTGATTTTTCGTTTTAGTTGACCTGGCACCTTGAAATCCTGGTCAAGAAAGTTTTTCAAGTCTGTAGTTTTTAAACTGGTTTGGGTGCCAGTAGTACAGGTACTTGTAGATGCAGTGTTGGTCCCTCTACTGGCACTTGGTATTCCTTCCTTATTATAAGGTGGCGTGGGTGTGAGGTCAGTCTGCTGTGTGGATTGGGTAGAGAATGTGCAACCTGCTTGGGAAGCCACGCTGGCACTTTTTGCCTCATGCATGTCGTTATCACACTCACAGACAACGATGTCTTCAGTTTCTTGGTTGGATGCCAGTGATGTCATAGACGATAGTGTTGTCCGGTTCATTTGATTCCAGTGGCTTTGTTGTCTCAAGTTTCCGGATTTTTGCTGGACCACAAATGCTGTAATTTCTTTCTTTTGGAGGAGGTCTTTCCTTGCGGGACAGAAATACATTCATTTCTGCACTCCTTGATGTTGCTGTATGCGGTAATGGATCCGGGTAAATTATGGTTGGGCCGTTCCCACCGACAAAATGTTTAGAACAAATGTAGGTGTTTCTTGTTATATTCTCGATGGAAAACCCCTCTCTGCTGCATTGTTTTATCCACTTGATACATTTCTCACGATTTGATTTGGGCTTCGGAAATGGTATCCAAAATATGCCAGTCATGTATGCACGATCAGGAAAACGAGAGTCGCTCTTGCACGCTCCGTAACAGCAGTGCTTGTGTCCTGGCATTTTGTCAGTAAAAGTACTCGTAAAAGTCACTAATTTCTGACTGTGTACTGTCGAATAGATAAACACTAAATTTGATTAGATTGTGGCAAGATTTACCGGCCGTGTTGCGTGTTCGCTGTATGCTAGGCCTACGTGGTACACTGGTAGGGCGTAGGTCTCGATCCCTTCGTTCCGAAAACCCGGCGACTTTAAACCAGTCACGTAACCCGAATTCGTTACACCTCTTACTTGAAAATACCACTGGAGTGTGGGGACGTTTCCGCTTTCAACGCTGACATCCGTTTCAAGTCAAACAACACATCAAAAACTCATTTTTTAGATGAAATTTCAAGACGAGTCAGCGAAAACAGTATTTCAACGTGCCGTTTTTAACATGTGACTTGGGGTGGTCCAGGTTAAAAATGCATAGAGTAATGCGCGAGGTATTCCAGGTACCGTACAGATTTCCCCATGCTAGTCGTGCTGGCTAACATGATATAGCGTGCACCCCTCAGACCAATTAGCAACAGCATGGTAGTCTGGTGCTTGACTCTCCTATACACAAGTGCCATAGCGCGAAGGTAGGACTCTAGGATTTATGTAAATCTATCACGCAACTGGCTTATTCAGTCGCACCGCGTACGAGGCACGCACGCGCGTTGTTTCCAGACATGCAAATTGATACATCAAAGGCGCCGCATTCCAAGTCGAGCGCATTCGCTTTTACACATGTTTGGGGCCAACGGGGGCGCGCGCCCAGACATGACCCGCGCGACCTCCATGTGTCCTTTCACAAATGTGTTTGCTCTCGAGCAGGCAAACATTGTTTTATTAGTGTTCATTCGTTTTGAACGTACGTCGGACCGTGGGTTGACTGACTGGTCATCAGTGGCCAATGAAATCGTCAACACCGCAAGCTCCACCCAGCTGGACCGTAGTATACCTAAAGCTTTATTGTTCAATGAAAACATGCATATGCATGTATTTGTAAAAGCCTCCTCTCGTGACACATGCAATTTGCGCCTTTGTGTTGTGCGTGCCCACCTGTCTTCGCGTGTTTCACGCCAGGACAAGGGCAATGCATGGTATGTGGCAATCTAATCTGCACCTGCCTTTGAAAATATTGAATTCAGAGCGCCAGTGTGGGAGAAGATACTGTCCCCCAGAAAACTCTGTCCCCTATCCCTTCCCCGGGAAAACATTCTCTAAATGATCTATGTTTACTAGTTCACTAATGTACCACTAATGTACAGAATATTAACTGCCGAATGGTGGAAACTAATGCCCCGGGGTAATCTTAATACGGCAATCCTGTTATAAGGCGCCTTCACGGGGTGTCAGGGGGTAAAAGGTCACTATTGCTTGTCCTCCAGATCGGGAGAGAACAACAGAGTCACGTGATTTGCTGCTAGCACGTGCGTTTCACCACGTGATTCTATTATTCTCTCCCAATCTGAAGGACAAGCAACAGTGACCCGTGACCTGTTTACCCCCTGTGAAAGCCCTAATTAAATAGCAGGCCTGTTGACTGTCATCCCAAGATTAGAGAGGGTGTTATACATGTGGGTACTTTTTCCATTTTAAGTCCAATGTGGCGGCACTAATTTTCCCTAATATGACATATGACAAATTATGCCTCAGAAAGAGTAAATTTGTTTAAGAAACATGATTTTAGCTATGAAAATAAAATTCAAGTTTTCTCCTAGGTTTTTATGTTATGCTGCCTCCATGGACTCAGTGCATTGAGTCTCAACTGGCGAAGGTGTATGGTAGTTTTCCCTCCATGCACTGAGTCTATGGAGCATGACAAAACATGTTTGCAATTAAAAGAAGACTTTTATATTTTTTTCACATCCAAAATCATGTTTCCTGAACAAATTTACACGTTATGAAGCACTATCATGCCATTAGGGAAAATAAGTGGCGAAGGTGTACGGCCATAAAGTTATATATAGAAAACTAGACTGTGCACTGGCTATTGAAGTCACGTTTGTGGACTGTGCCGATGTGGGCGTCGCCATGTTTGCTTAACGCTATAAGTGCAAAGTGGGGAAAAAACCTTTTCCCCACCGAGCACCCATAGCGTTAAGCCAAAATAGCGGCGTCCATATCGGCACATCGTGTATTGGGAGTGCGCACTTTAGTTTTTTTTTTATATATAACTCTTTGTGTACGGCATATATACCGCATGGAATCTCAACAGGCGAAAATGTATGGTAGTTTTTCCCGAATCCGCAAGTCCAAGTTTTCACCCAAGTGTTGACAGCCAGTAACCCGAACCACTCGCTAGGCTTCATAATATGTCAACACGAGTATAGAGCTTCTGCACCAGCGGCCATGACAGAGGGCAGGTTTTCTTATTTAAATGATGTAACAATTAGAACCACAAAGCACCTACTCATGCATGACTCATGGTAACAATGTGAGTGCCCCTGTCATGGCCGCCGTGTAAAGGCTCTAGCTATTGGGCGCTTTCACATGACCTCAAAAGGTCACGGGTCACTATATAGCTTCTCCTCTAGATCGAGAGGGAACAATAGAGCCACGTGGGGAAACGCACGTGGCTGCTAGCAGAAAAGCACTATACTATATTGTTCTCTTCCGATCTGGAAGACAAGCAATAACAGTGACCCGTGACCTTTTTACCCCATGTGAAAGCGCCCCATACAAACAACAAGTTACGATCGCACGAGTCCGTTGCGAGTCTTTTGATTCTCGTACGATACTGTACATGGTACGTGTGGGTATTTTTAGCTTCCATACCAGAATTCAAAATCGGACTAAAGTTTCCTTTTTCATAGTGCTAATAGCTGTAGCTTAATGTACCTATCAAATGCTCCCCCCCCCCCCCCCCAATTAGGTGGGGTTTGGTCGCGTTTTTCGTGCCCCGCAGGGTGGGGGAACTTTGACCATTTAAATACACATTTCTGTGCATAAATAGCAAATAGCGCATTGGGGATTTTTTTGTCACCTAAATTTGGCCCCAGGGTTGGGGATTTTGTCACGCAAAAAGTGACAATCCCCACCTCTTAGGTGGGGTAGCCCGGGGGAGGGGTGGGAAAACAATTGATAGGTGATAATTTCTACTCATATTATTTCTAAACCCAGTACGGAAAATAGTTTGCATGTGAAAGGCAAGACCCACGTGCAATGCAGCTAACCAAAAGTCGTTTGCATGTGAAAACCCAGGACGGAAAATAGTTTGCATATGAAAGGCAAGACCCACGTGCAATGCAGGTAACCAAAAGTCGTTTGCATGTGAAAACCCAGGACGGTAAGTAATTTGCATTTGAAAGGCAAGACCCACGTGCAATACAGGCAACCAAAAGTCGTTTGCATGTGAAAACCCAGGACGGTATAGTAGTTTGCATATGAAAGGCAAGACCACGTACGATGCAGGTAACCAAAAGTCGTTTGCATGTGAAAACCCAGGACGGAAAGTAATTTGCATTTGAAAAGCAAGACCCACGTGCAATACAGGCAACCAAAAGTCGTTTGCATGTGAAAACCCAGGACGGAAAATAGTTTGCATATGAAAGGCAAGACCCACGTGCAATGCAGGTAACCAAAAGTCGTTTGCATGTGAAAACCCAGGACGGTAAGTAATTTGCATTTGAAAGGCAAGACCCACGTGCAATACAGGCAACCAAAAGTCGTTTGCATGTGAAAACCCAGGACGGAAAATAGTTTGCATATGAAAGGCAAGACCCACGTGCAATGCAGGCAACCAAAAGTCGTTTGCATGTGAAAACCCAGGACGGAAAATAGTTTGCATATGAAAGGCAAGACCCACGTGCAATGCAGGTAACCAAAAGTCGTTTGCATGTGAAAACCCAGGACGGTATACAGTGTTCTCCACAAGTCCCAATTTTGTCCGGGCGCGCCGAAATTGCTCATATATACATGTACATGTATATATACCATGTATACACATGTACACACATGTAAATATATATGAAAATACATGTATGTACATGCATGTATATACATGTGCATACATGTAAACATACATAAAAATACATGTATGCACGTGTACGTGGAAGGAAAAGTATCCCAAAAATGGGGTAGGGGAAACTTTTTTCCATCTCGGCAAACTGCCAGCGGTCAAATCACCGCGTGATTTCTTTTAATGTTTCGACTAAAATACAGGGCTTAAAAACCAGTTTAACTTTAAATAAGTACACTGTATGTACCTTTTTATGAACGTGGATAATAAAAAGAATATTAAAACATGATCATCGGAAACGAAGACGAGCCAATAACATGTTTTTCCACGGCAGCGGCCGGCCGATCAACGGAACCTCGCCGGACCGTCACACGCAAGACATGGTAAGCAGGTAAGCTAGATTGTGCATGGCTGCATGTCATATGGCTAGACGACTAGACTTGCACGAGTCCATGCTGCGCTACGCGACTATCTATTTTTTTATATTTTTATGCTACCTATACATTTGAATAAAAATAGCAGCGCGGTGGATTTTACTTTAATTTAAATCAGCTTTCTATTTTGTAAGAACCCCGGTTAAAAACTAAACTGATGAACCTCGGCCTAAAGAGGGCGCCCTTCTATGCTAGATTCTGCTAGCTTTACGTCTCTGGCTAGCGCATGCTAGTCATGTCCTGCGCCCGGCCAAACGATACACCACCTATAGTACCTGTACCTAGTTGCACCGGCCGATCAAGCTGCCGAGGTATTTTCGTATGATTCGTAAAACACGCTGGCGCATCTCCGTTGACTTGGAGAAAACTGGACATGGCTGTCCTTTCATAGTGTTTTAGAGGGGAACATTTATTTATTAATTTTTTTGTCCGGGCGGCCGATTTTGTTTGTGCGGGCGTCAATGTTTTGTCCGGGCGCTAATGGTACCTGTGATGATTTTGTCCGGGCGGCGCCCCCGGACAAACCCAGCAGTAGAGAACACTGGGTATAGTAGTTTGCATATGAAAGGCAAGACCACGTACGATGCAGGTAACCAAAAGTCGTTTGCATGTGAAAACCCAGGACGGAAAGTAATTTGCATTTGAAAAGCAAGACCCACGTGCAATACAGGCAACCAAAAGTCGTTTGCATGTGAAAACCCAGGACGGAAAATAGTTTGCATATGAAAGGCAAGACCCACGTGCAATGCAGGTAACCAAAAGTCGTTTGCATGTAAAAACCCAGGACGGTAAGTAATTTGCATTTGAAAGGCAAGACAAACGTGCAATACATGCAACCAAAAGTCGTTTGCATGTGAAAACCCAGGACGGAAAGTAATTTGCATTTGAAAGGCAAGACCCACGTGCAATACAGGCAACCAAAATTCGTTTGCATGTGAAAACCCAGGACGGAAAATAGTTTGCATATGAAAGGCAAGACCCACGTGCAATACAGGCAACCAAAAGTCGTTTGCATTTGAAAACCCAGGACGGAAAATAGTTTGCATGTGAAAGGCAAGACCCACGTACGATGCAGGCAACCAAAAGTCGTTTGCATGTGAAAACCCAGGACGGAAAATAGTTTGCATATGAAAGGCAAGACCCACGTGCAATGCAGGCAACCAAAAGTCGCTTGCATGTGAAAACCCAGGACGGAAAATAGTTTGCATATGAAAGGCAAGACCACGTGCAATACAGGCAACCAAAAGTCGTTTGCATTTGAAAACCCAGGACGGAAAGTAGTTTGCATATGAAAAGCAAGACCCACGTACGATGCAGGCAACCAAAAGTCGTTTGCATTTGAAAACCCAGGACGGAAAGTAATTTGCATTTGAAAGGCAAGACCCACGTGAAATACAGGCAACCAAAAGTCGTTTGCATTTGAAAACCAGGACGGAAAGTATTTTGCATTTGAAAGGCAAGACCCACGTGCAATACAGGCAACAAAAAGTCGTTTGCATTTGAAAACCCAGGACGGAAAATAGTTTGCATGTGAAAGGCAAGACCCACCTGCAATACAGGCAACCAAAAGTCGTTTGCATGTGAAAACCCAGGACGGAAAATAGTTTGCGTATGAAAGGCAAGACCCACGTGCAATTCAGGATCAAGGAAACCAAAAGTCGTTTGCATGTGAAAACCTAGGACGAAAAGTAGTTTGCATGTAAAAGGCAAGACAAAGTGCATGTATTATTCTTGCAGGTAACTCACTGAAAGCCATCGTTGTTCTCTCTATTGAGAACCCATGTACCTCAAATACCCCGGTTAAAAAGGGCGCAGGCGTTGCGAGTACAGATTACCAGAGAGGAAAGGAATCTGATTTTAGCAGGTTATCTAATCCATAGGCCTCATAGACTACGTCATCTTTTGTTGGTTGCCTAGGCAATTGGCTCTAAACTAAATATCACTGAACCGTGCTTTTGCAATAGTACTTTTTCCGACGGCCATGTTAGTTTAGAGCCAATTGCCATGGCAACCACGTCACACTTGGGCTGTCTATTGGGGCTTGGTGGTGATTCACGTGAGAAACAACTTAGACCCACAAGGTAACATTGCCCAGTTGTACCTCCATCGCAACAATGGACAATTACGGAGAAGGGTACGGGATGCCATAACTCGGGATTTTCTAAGATGAGATCGCAAATTGTCATTATAGATGACAAAATTGAAGGTATTTTGTTTTCGTTTAGATTGGACAAAGTATTTGAGGAAATTACATTCTCGAATCGACAGAAAATTCAATTCCAAGATATGCTTTCCAAAAATCGTCAGCCCCCATGAAATGTCGTCTCTCCCCCATTGGAAATTTAGTTTTGGTTTTGCCTTTCAATTGCAAATTACTTTCCGTCCTGGGTTTTCACATGCAAACGACTTTTGCGAGTGGTTCGGGTTACTGGCTGTCAACACTTGGGTGAAAACTTGGACTAGCGGATTCGGGAAAAACTACCATACACTTTCGCCTGTTGAGATTCCATGCGGTATATATGCCGTACACAAAGAGTTATATATAAAAAAAACACTAAAGTGCGCACTCCCAATACACGATGTGCCGATATGGACGCCGCTATTTTGGCTTAACGCTATGGGTGCTCGGTGGGCAAAATGTTTTTTCCCACTTTGCACTTATAGCGTTAAGCAAACATGGCGACGCCCACATCGGCACAGTCCACAAACGTGACTTCAACAGCCAGTGCATACTGTAGTTTTCTATATATAACTCTATGGCCGTACACCTTCGCCACTTATTTTCCCTAATGGCATGATAGTGCTTCATAACGTGTAAATTTGTTCAGGAAACATGATTTTGGATGTGAAAAAAATATAAAAGTCTTCTTTCACTGCAAACATTTTTTGTCATGCTCCATAGACACAGTGCATGGAGGGAAAACTACCATACACCTTCGCCAGTTCAGACTCAATGCACTGAGTCCATGGAGGCAGCATAACATAAAAACCTAGGAGAAAACTTGAATTTTATTTTCATAGCTAAAATCATGTTTCCTAAACAAATTTACTCTTTCTGAGGCATAATTTGTCATATGTCATATTAGGGAAAATTAGTGCCGCCACATTGGACTTAAAATGGGAAAAGTACCCACATGTATAACGCCCTCTCTAATCTTGGGATGACAGTCAACAGGCCTGCTATTTAATTAGGGCGCTTTCACAGGGGGTCAAAAGGTCACGGGTCACTGTTGCTTGTCCTTCAGATTGGGAGAGAATAATATAATCACGTGGTGAAACGCACGTGCTAGCAGCAAATCACATGACTCTGTTGTTCTCTCCCGATCTGGAGGACAAGCAATATATAGTGACCTTTTACCCCCTGACACCCTGTGAAGGCGCCTTATATAACAGGATTGCCGTATTAAGATTACCCCGGGGCATTAGTTTGCACCATTCGGCAGTCAATATTCTCATGTACATTAGTGGTACATTAGTGAACTAGTATATGCTTCAACCTCGGCGAGCTTTGTTGACTATCCACCCTAAGTTCCGCACATACCGTCCAAGGAGACATTTTCCGGGAGACAACAATAGCCTAGATCATTTACAGATTGTTTTCCGGGGAAGGGATAGGGGACAGAGTTTTCTGGGGGACAGTATCTTCTCCGTCCTACACTGGCGCTCTGAATTCAATATTTTCAAAGGCAGGTGCATTAGAATGCCACATACCATGCATTGCCCTTGTCCTGGCGTGAAACACGCGAAGACACAACACAAAGGCGCAAATTGCATGTGTCATGAGAGGAGGCTTTTACAAATACATGCATATGCATGTTTTCATGGAACAATAAAGCTTTAGGTATACTACGGTCCAGCTGGGTGGAGCTTGCGGTGTTGACGATTTCATTGGCCACTGATGACCAGTCAGTCAACCCACGGTCCGACGTACGTTCAAAACGAATGAACACTACTAGGTTACAAACCATTTTCGTCAAGGTCGGAAAACATGTTTATGAGACCTTAAAGTCGAGAAAATCAGTCTCAATTCATGACCTTTTCCCCGCCAAATTTGTAGTTTTAGTGGTCTTTGTAAGCACTCTACCCATTTTGGTAGACCTAATACGGGAAAAACATATTTGTTTTAAATTTATATATTTTTAAAAGTGTAGGGCGCACACACAGCATACCCTCCATAATGGCAGCCTTTTTCAGAGGGCATGCTGCACAGCGCGGATCACAGACCAAACATTAGAATTCAGACTATAGACACAAAAATGGCAGTTAAAGCGTATTTTTCACATGATTAACGATGTGTATAAATGGGTCATTCCATGTCAGACCAACGCACTTTTTTACCTTATGTCTTCCGATTTTGATAAAAATTGCTGTGCTTGTAGGTCCTAATGAGCAATGAATGCACACCAATTTTTAGCCCGATCCGACCTACCATGTGCTCAGGGCAGACACCACAAAAATATGACATTTTTAGAGTGAAATACCACCCTTTTGGTACAAATATGTCAAAACCATGTCAATTTTCATCGAGTATATGCAAATTTGGTATTAAAATAATGAGAATTGCATGCTCAAATCAATTCTTTTGTCAAAAATATTTGTTTTCAAAAGTAGGTCACCGTGACCTTTAATATGTCATCGTGACCTTTGACCCAATTTTTGTAATAATGTATCATTCCGAAAATCAACAAAATGAAAATGACTTGATAGAGCATGTCTTCCTCTATCAGAATCCACTTAGAACAAATTGGGATCTTTAAAATTTGCAACTTTATGACTATTTTTGTACAGTTGGTAGGTTACAAATTAGTCAATTTATATACTTTACAAACTGTTCTGTTTCAATTGTTACTAAAATTATTCTTGGTTGGTGAATTTCTCATTTTGAGAGCTAATGTGGTCTAACTAGAATCATACTTTAAATTATCAGCAGTGGCGTACCAAGGATTTGGCTTTTTTTTGGGGGGGAGGGGTGTGCTAATTTTTTTCTTCAAATTTCTTTAGAAGATTGTAAAAATAGATGACCAAAAAATCAAACAAACAAATTGACAACCTTAGAGGGGTTAGCCACCCGACCTCCCCCGACCTCCCCCCCCCCTCCCTCCCTCCCCCTCCCCCCTCCCCCCTCCCTCCCCCCCCTCCCCCTCCCCCTCCCCCTCCCCCTCCCCCCTCCCCCCCTCCCCCCCCTCCCCCCCTCCCCCCTCCCCCCTCCCCCCTCCCCCCTCCCCCCTCCCCCCTCCCCCCTCCCCCCTCCCCCCTCCCCCCGACCTCCCCCCCTCCCCCAACCCCCATTTCGCGGTGGGACTAGCGACAGAAATCTTGTCGCCTCTGCTGGACCAATCAGAACGCTTGGCAGTGCATTGCAGCATGATTGCAGGCATTCAAATGTAACGCGCGCAGATTGTAAACACCGTGCATGTATGTGATACATGTACTCGGTAATGCTGGCCGTTGTCCGCGTCGACGATTGGCTGCTATTTAAAGCATACTGGGGAATCCGTTCCATTACATTCGTCAGCATGCATCCCTGTTATTAATTTGAAAAACTGCGGAGTAAATTAAGATCGTCGTTTGAAAGTTTGGTAGGAATGGGACAGTCATAAGGAACGGGAACCCAATACAACTTCTGGAAAGTATAGAAATCGTTTCTTTTCGGCATAACATGACCGAATTTATTAAATTACATCAAAATGACTCGGGCGTGAGTTGGCTCAAGACAACAGCCGGCTCAGTCCACAGATTTGCGGTGTTTCCTCAGGGTATTGTTACGTCGCTTTGCAGAGTGGAAATTCCCTGATATCTCAGGATGACTTCATTCAGGCGCTGTCCCACTGAACACTGAGACTGAGACATTGTGTCACCCAGTCCAAAGAGAACACTGTCTATGAGCAAAATTTCCCCAACTGTTGTAGAATCTGTTAAGAACTTGAATTACAGATGCTAAATTGCAAGCCTTGTGTGTTGATTGATGCATGAATTATAGCGCCCTCAAATGTCATGTTTTGTCCAGTCAATAACAAATAGTGCAGGGCTGTAGTGTTTAAATAGCACAACTCAGAGGCCAGATATTCTGGTGATACAGTTTCCTTAAAATCAGAAGTTAGAATTTTGCTTTTTCTGGCTTGTTCTTTATACATTTACAAATCTAGTTTAATTTTAGTAACTTTAGAAACAGAAGATTGAGTTGTGTTAGTGGATTTCTAATGTAAAGTATATAAATTGACTAATTTGTAACCTACCAACTGTACAAAAATAGTCATAAAGTTGCAAATTTTTAAGATCCCAATTTGTTCTAAGTGGATTCTGATAGAGGAAGACATGCTCTATCAAGTCATTTTAATTTCTTTGATTTTTGGAACACATTATTACAAAAATTGGGTCAAAGGTCACGATAACATATTAAAGGTACGGTGACCTACTTTTTACAAAATTAATTTTTGACAAAAGAATTGATTTGAGCATGCAATTATCATTATTTTAATACCAAATTTGCACATACTCGATGAAAATTGACATGGTTTTGACATATTTGTACCAAAAGGGTGGTATTTTACTCTAAAAATGTCAATTTTTTGTGGTGTCTGCCCTGACCACATGGTAGGTCGGATCGGGCTAAAAATTGGTGTGCATTCATTGCTCATCAGGACCTATAAGCACAGAAATTTTTATCAAAATCGGAAGACATAAGGTAAAAAGGTGCGTTGGTCTGACATGGAATGACCCGTATACAAAGTACATTATCAGCACACTTTCGGAGAAAGTGGTCCTCTTCCCTTTCTTAACTTTTTTCTTATGTAGCTCGTGTGGCCGTGCAGCTGTCCGTGCAAGGACAGATAAGCCCATTAACACGTAATTGAATCACAGCGTTTGGCAATGTGAGGGTAACTCAGTGGGCGTGTGCATTGACCACTGGTTTGCATACCAGAAAGGTGGTTGGTTGTGACTGGTCACTGCATTCAAAGTTATTAGATCCAGTATACATGTCCCCGTAAAAAAAAACCTGGTTTTCTGTTTGATAAGATTGCGAATTGAATTGCATGCAGCTAGTGTTGTTTTGGAAATAAAAGCAAACACATAGAATACACATGTAAATCATCGAAACATCACACACCTAGCCTTCGGATCTTATTTAAAGTTATATTGTCCCGTGGTTCTCACCAAATTCGATATTGTTTTCTGCGAACGATTTTTGAAGCATTTACTTTATTTTATTTTATTTTAGTACTGTATGTATGGCAATACAGCGCATTTTGTTACATTTCACTTTACACAGCTGTACTGCAAATCCCTCAATTAATCATAACATACGATACTTCATTGCAAAAAAACCCAGGGTTTTCCAATTAGGTCTATACCAAAATTAACGAATTTGAATTTGTAACAAGAGATAAAGTCAGTAAACTTGAGTTTCCAAACATTTCTGAGGAATTTCTTTTTTTGGAGGGGGGCGGGAGGGGAATTTAGAGTTAACTGAATGGTTGAATGGTTCCTCTGTACGACCCCTAAAAAGCGCCAATAAAATCCCGTGTGATCGAACGTGGAAAGCCGAGCACAAGAGACCTGCAACAAAGACGATCTGTACTGCTGCAGCAAATATTGAACAAGAGGAGTCTGGCAGGAAAGAAGCGCCAAGTGAATTTTTGAATATCATACAATAATCGGGTTGATGAAGCCATGCACGGTTTGCATGTTGGCTTCCAAAAAGAGTTTTATTCGGAAAGTTTCCACATGTTGGATGACCTCTTGGGAATTTAAAAAAACGCAAATCACTAATTCCCTATTAGGCCTAGTCAGTCGACTTAAACTCATGCAAAAATCACAAGAAATAGATATTTCTGTGCATGTTTTTTAAACTCGTCGACTGACTGGCGGGTCAAATATAGGCACGACTCTATAATATTTACCCCTTTGCATCTTCCCTCCCCCCCGGACCACCCCCTCAAACGGGATTGATACACATGTCCGAACAATAAAGGAACAATAAATGGGACGTCCACGATTGGCGGTGTTTTTACCTTGTGTTGCAATCCCGTCAGTTTAGGGGGTCAAGCCGTGTGTTTTTACAATCCTCTATAATTTAGCCTTCGACCCCCTAGTAAATGGGATTGCTAGATGGGGATCGAAGGAAAGAGGGTCGTGCTGAGGGGAGTTTATGAGAGGGTCGAAGGCTATTGCAACACAAGGTACATGACGGTACACACACACAAACGGCTCGACCCTTTTAAGCATCGATCCGACCTTAAACGGGACTGTTGCATAATGTACAGGTACACGCACACGAAATGACCCTCTGTATTAAATATATGTTTTCCCGGCCAATTTTAGCTAAACAAATCCGTTCATTTTCGTCAACACGCCACGCATTTTTAGTTTAATCGCATTCAAAATTACACTTTCACCATTCAAAGTTTAATCTATAGGGCTGGCTATATGATGTCTTTTTGCAATAGGATCAATCAAATTAAAAGCCGTCGACGCGTGCAGGATTTTTTTGTCTGCGCGAGTTTTTCTTTTTTGTTTACAGTAAATATAATTCGCATTCAATTTAGATGTGACATAGATTATTCGAGTACACTGCTATTGTCTGTCGCTGTACGTTGTTCTATATGATATTCGTCTTCAAATAATCATTGTCTTAATGTGAATAATTCCTTTGTATCCTTAACCTTTGTTTGTATCAATGCCTGTCTCTGGAGTCATTTGAAAGCAATTCAGGAATTTGTTGGTGTTTTTGCTTTTTAGGTTGTGCTGTTCATATTGTTTTATATACATTGGGACCATTTCAAAAAAAAGTTGACAAAAAGGAGTTACCACTGTAACATCAAAAGAAAATATTTAGCTTTTGTTTCCCTGTACAGCGTTTTTACATGTCCTTTTCTGTTTGTGCTTAGTTCCTCTACAGTTTTTTAAACTTTTATAAACGGGTAAATACGAGTGAAAAACGCATGCCACATGTACGAATTTGCATTCACATATGCGGACAATGTTTTCTTATTTATCAAAGTGAATTATGAATCAAACTCTTTCTAAGGCCCGATTTTGAATGACCGAAAGGACTGTTTAAATTTGAAAGAACGCATTTATCGAAAGAATGCTAAAATAACGAAATCGAATGACTTCGTTTGATGTTCGAATGCTCATATGAAGGAGCATTCATTTTAAAACGAATATAAATGGGCCTCGTGTTAAAGTGAACGTTTTTTTTTGTTTTAATGAAATTGTCCGGGAAAACCTTAAAGCTTTGTCTTCTTCTTATTTAATTGTTATGTTTCCCCTTCAATGGGTAGGCGTGTAGAATAATGAGCACGTGCTGCTGGCTCTTTCTCAGTTACTGTTTTTCATATTGACCAAGTCCTATTGTCCTAATGTGTTTCAAACGACGTTATAGCTAGACTTTCAAATCCTGTTTCCATGAGTTGTCCGGGGCCTTTCCTCGTGTTTTCCTTATCCCCTCTATAACTGCCACAGCTTACACTCTCCTAGCTGATTAACAAAATACCCCAAAAGGCATACAATGAGCGTATATGTTATCACTCATCAGATATGCTTTATTGTCGCTTATAAAAATAATAAAAGCCACAAAAACTTTTAAAAGTTGGGAACGTTGATGCAAATTGATTCGATGTTCTATCATAATGTAAACCTATTTGAAATTGAAACTTGCTTGTGATGGTGCACTTAATTTTGTGCGAAATTGAATAATATACCTGCAATATCAAAAGGAATGCAAATGTCGGAAATCGTCCTGGAAAACCCATTATTGTAGTCGCGCAGGTATGTTTGAGATAAGATTCCGCAAAGCACGTTGTATCAAACGTTGCCCCTCGTTATTGCCAACCATCTGTGATGCTCGATCGTGTATCAAACCAACCAACAGTTTGATTAACTTATCTGACCATGGTTTGGATCGATTCCAATGTGGTGGGTCTTAAAATCAAAAAGCCGCTCTGGGTGGTCACCGGAGATTTCTAGTCCCAAGTCTAAACTCAAGTCTAAACTCGGGGATAAACCGCCTCCGAGAATGGCATCGAGGAACGCAGAATCCGATACTGGCGTATCATTGATCAAACTGCGGATAAAGCTGTTTAGCTGACCCCCATCGGCACCCAGGTTGGCTTCCAAATTACTCCTGATATAATATATATTTTGTTAGGGATCCACACTTCTCATATTTGATGATTATTTTCTAATTCGCAAGCTCAAACGTAAATAAAATATTTCCTATTGCGCCTGGCGTCCCTATGTACCTGCAACAAAACCATAAAATACACAGTATTTTGGGGAGCACAGTTCTTCAGCGCTAGGCCGATAACGTCCGTGCGCGTACCAGGAAAAGATGCTTTTCCTGGTGCTAAGCGCACACTCCAATCAGCTTATATTCACCCTGAATCAATGACATTACACTCTTACCTTCTTTCCCTCAAACATTTGCAAATGATTTACTTAGCCCAAATGATGACGACGATCAGTGGCTGCAACTTGTCCCAGATCCCTTCCAAACTGTTTCTATTTGAAGTAAATTTGGGACGTCCATTCTCGGCTGCGTGAAAACCGTCAATGCCTTTACACGCCTTTCCGCGTTGTCATGCTTCCACTCAAGCATGACACCTTCTCATCTGCATATGAACGAGTACTACGTAGGAGGTACTTCCTGCTACACAATAGGAAAGTATAATGTTGTACCTAAATTAGCCGACGCGTCGTCTCATTGCCGAGGTTGCATATGCGTCTAAAAATAAATAAATAAATAAATAAATAAAACGCCATGCACCACTTATTTCCTCTTAATCATGTGATACAAGTACAGAAGATACACCTGCAATTTACGTGGAGAGATTGACGTTCATCATTCATCTGACGTTTCAAATCAGCCGTTTCTCTCCTTGTGGCGAGGAGTCCCGGCAGTCGGCGACGAAGACAATCTATAAGTTCGGTTGTATTTTTTGTATAGCATGTAAAGAATATCTGTCGCCTGAATGTAGAAGTGTTGTGCAGAATGCACCTAAAAAAATTTAATCATAAAAGATGAAGCCATCTTGTATGTAAATCATCTTCAGTAAAGAAATGATGTCTCCCTTCGCTAGAGTACCGGTCCACTCCCTATTAACGTGGCATGTTTGCATGCTTGGTTGCCAGAGCCGCACCCAGAAGAAATTTTGTTTTTCCTCCTTTGTGTACATCTTTTGCAATGTTTTTGAAACACCTCGTTTGACAATTTATTATCTACCTGATGACCCTCGATCGGCATACTGACTTTTTTAGCGTCTGTGTTTCAGCGTCGCCTCTCTGTCGCATCTCCGACGTCGCTTGAGACAATATTCTTATAGAACTGCTTCGCTTTGCTTTAGCAGTGTTTCCAGCCACATGGTGTAAGACCTTTTCATTTTCTTTTTGTACTGAATGGTGGTACTTTGTAATCAATTCTTCCTCCATATCTTCTAACCCCATTTCACCACCCGTCAAATCTGCAGGTCCCATATCGTCATTCTCCGCCGTCTTCCGTCAAAGACGCATGCCCTATGTCATCCTCCTCTGTTTTATCTGTCAAAGACGCAGGTTCCGTGTCATCATCCTCCGTGTCCTACACTGAAAACTTTATTTCGTCAATTGACACAAAAAAAATAGTCATACTCCGGGTCTTATTTGACTAATTTCCAATTAGTCATACGTGGTTTGAATTGACTAATTTTAATTAGTCATGAAAAAGGGTCTTATTTGCCTAATTTAAAAAATGATTAGTCATGCGGGAAAATTAATTTGTCATGCGGCAAAATTAATTAGTCTTGCACACAAAATTATTAGTCCTGCAGAAAAATTATTAGTCTTGCAGGAAAATTAATTAGTCCTGCAGTAAAATTAATTAGTAATGTCAGTTAGTCAGCCTGACAAACTTACTTTGTCACGTGCAATATACGGTGTGTTTCGTATAACGTTCTGAATAAGGCCTACGCAGAATACGTGCAATGACTGCACGGTGTGTTGTGTTAATGCAACAAAGACGTCCGCAGTTTAATGACGATAATGGGGACAACATAAATGGAAGAGGCAACGATGTACCCAGGAAAACATCCAGTTACTATCCAGTTACTAACTGCAGCGAGAAAAGGAGTCTAACCTGGGCTGACCTAACATTACGAATACGTACTGAGTTGTCCTTATAGATCATGACTATTTGTGTCAATACACGGATGTTGAGACCCGAAGCACGGCCTCAACCATGTCTTTACTCCGACACACGACATAGTTTGAAACATGCAAACCAATTATTGCCTTAGAAAACTCAGAGTCTCGCACAATTCTTTGGTGTCACACAAAACCCGTCACACGCTTACCTTTCCAGAGTAACGTCACAGAATGTTTAGTCCAGTCAGACACGACCTCATTTTACGGTGCGGTTCGCATGTAATGGCGTCGCACAGCTGCACGAAAACGAGAACTGAAGATTTATTTTCCCACGACTGATGTCATGACTAACCTTTTAAAACAATGTAAAGAATAATCCCGCCAAAACTCATGACTAATTAAATTAGTCATGAGTTTCGGCTGCATTATTCTTGCCATTAGTAATGCAATCAAAAGTTAGTCATGCAATTAGTCATGGGAAAATAAATCGTCAGTTGTTGTTTTACGTGACAATACAAATTAGTCAAAAGACGATCATCACATTTGTCAGTCGTTCAGATTAGTCTTCCGCTAATATTAATTTGTCCTGCAACAATTTTAATTGGTCATGCACCAACAAAGATTTGTCATGTACCAACAAAAAGTTGTCAACTGACAAATTGTATACATGACTAATCATTTTGGCCTTGTTTGACTAATTTTCCACTGTGATTGACTAGATAATGTTTTCAGTGTATATCAAAGACGCGGCCCCGTGTCATCATTCCCGTCTCATCTATTATAGAGACGCAGGCTCCGTGTCATCCTCTGCGCCATCTAAAGATGCAGGCCCCGTATCATCCTCAGTGTCATCTAAAGACGCAGGCTCCGTGTCATTCTCCGTGTCATCTAAAAATGCAGGGACCTTATTCATAAAGCCCCCGTAGCGGCACCGGCCCCTTAAACCACCCCGTAGATGATTCCAGCGCCCACAGTCGATATTCATCAACGACCCGTGGATCTCTGGGCCCCGCAATCTTCTCTGGACTTTTATACGGGAGGTCTGCTATCACCCGCGTGTTGACGGGGTCAACGTACTTTGCTATATGGAAAACGGCAGTATATAGCATTCGAAAAGAGCAAATAGAAGAGTAAATTCGACAGATTTTGACACAGCCCTTCATGCCTTTTCATTTTTTATTTCATCTACAATAATATTTTACTCCTCCTATCGAAGTTGACTTCTTCCCATGCGCCAGCCTTATTCTTATTTATTGTTACAATATCGATGAATTTGCCGCTACATACGGTTAAACCTCGTAAATAAAGTGTATGACTTTACAAACTACCTGAACTGCCAACGGGAATCTTCTATATTATCAGGATTGAAAACAATATGAACCAAGAACCGAAGATTAAGATCTTAAATTTTCCTTGTTATAGAGCAAGGAAAATTGAACAGTTCTTTTCGAAGTTCAACTTTATGTGGTAACACTTTTTTACATTGTCAAAGAGAACTGTTTCGCTTTTGCTGAATTTGGAGCCCTATAAATGGCGTTCATTATCGCGATCTTGCGCGCGTCTGTGCCATTGATTTTCATAGGAACTGATTATCCGCTTGTGCGCGGCCTATCACAACGTGCGGTGGATTCATAGTCGAATGTAAATTTAACGACAGAACGAAATCATCCCAACTAAGCGCGTCCATACGGCACTTCGCGAACGACGCGCTACCACGAGTTATCGCTTGTAAGTATAGCGCGCTACTCATTAGATTTGTTGTGGGTAAATCGTCGTTGATAGCTTCTCGATCTCCCACTACCGGCTTACAAGTTAACAACGATCGTCTGAACGCACCTGGCGAGCCTTATCGTGCGTATATTTGACGCGCAGCGCTTTGATAAAAAGCAGTGTGGAGAAAATTTGAAGTTAAATGATGCACCGAAAATCACAGAATCAAGAAGATACAAATCCACCCAAGTTTGTTAAATTTCCTCCACATCGGTATTTCTCAAAACGACGCGCGTCGCAATGATTCGCGCAAAAAGCTTAGTAACTGGCTACGTTTAGACATGGGACTACGGAGACCGAAAAAGGTTTAATATTCTGCGGTAACCGCGGGGGGCTTTTCCTGGCCTAAAAACTGAGCGTTCAGACATGACCGAGTTAGACCATGGAGGAAGCCATGGTTAGACCAAGAATACATGCGGGGGAAAAGTCCCCCGCAGTGACTGCGGAATGTTAAGCCGGCCGTACACCTTGCGTTTCGTCTGTGAACCACGATAGCGCACGTTGTGCATTCGCATCACAAGGTGTACGGGTTTTGCGTTGCGTTCCGATGGCGATGTGCTCACGATTTAGTGTACGTATCCGTCGAAACGCAATCGCAGAATTTCGAGCATGCTCGAAATTTGGCGTGTCTGCAGTGCAATCGCAACGAAGTCGGAACGCAAGGTGTGCGGCCGGCTTTAGACATTTTTCGGTCTCCGTATATAGTCCCATGTCTGAACATAGCCTGTGTTAAGGTCCACGCGTTTAGCGTGCGTTTCGGCTATCTTCATACTCGTCCTAAATTTTGACGCAATGCATTGTAAACAACAGAAGCACCGAGGCAGGGTGCAAAAAGTGCACCGGGCCCGGTAATCTGGATTTTGTCTACGGGTGCGTTTTGAATACCACTTTCGGTAAATTGTGGGTCCCCCAAAACATTCTTACATTAACTCAGTATATTGGGGCTATTGTGGCCCTTAGGCTAATGTGGCCCCTCGAAAATAGCAAATATCTTTGCAAATAATTTGTCATCTATCAAAGGTGCAAGTCCCATATCATCCCCGTCATAGTCATCATCATTACCATTATAATTTATGTACGCTCCGCATCATCTGCCACATGCCCGATAATGCCACCGTCATTATCTGCAGGTCCCATGCGCGTGTCACCATCTAGCACATATGGTGACATCTGCTATTTCCTGTGGCAAAAGCACATCTCTTAATTCACCGGAAGGATTGTTATCTATATTTTTTGCCTCATAATTTGCAAATGAATTGCAAACGATTGAGTCTAGTCCTTAATCCTTATTAGATGCATCCATTCTTCGTCCTGTGTTTTTCATTCATTTTTGCTGTCTAACTATCTGAATGAATTTCCTCCGAACAAGAGGGCAGTGAGGGCCGTAAGTGACATTGCTCTCCTGTGGCATCTAGAAGGCCCTGCTGTTCGAAAAAAAAGCGTCAAATTGCATCCAACCCCTTTTCGACGTCTCTGCTCTCGCCCAAGGAAGGTAAGAGCTGTAAAAGTAGGAATAAAAACCCCATTGTTTGCGAGTTCGGCACTAAACTCGTTTCGCCAATAGTCTCAAAGAGCCATGCGCAGTGAGTGTTTCATAGTCACACCCAGCCTAAAAAGTTGGTTCCTAATTTACATTTGACAGCGACATGGTTACATGTAGCTTTGCACGAAAAATCTGTAATGCCAAGGTTATGGCACACTTAATTATTTCTCGAGCCTAACGTGTTTAAATGCCTCTTCTTCTTTTTTTTTGAGCCAATGCGTCTCACTATATACAGTCTGACGCTTCACATTTAAAGCCTCCCATCCCTTTACTGTTCTTCAGTTTTAGTTTCTCGATAAAGTAAACCATGTCTCATCTGTCAAAAAAAAAAGCCACAGCTGACGTGTATCTATTATGACTGTGTATAACTTTCTGATCCTCTATCCTCATACGTCATTCAGATTCATCAACGTTTTTCGCGCGGCGAGATAATTATCATGTGGCAGCTGTGGTCAATAAAACTTACTTTGGGGTTGGGCCACATATTGAAAGTATGCATTATGCAGCAGCATATAGTACATGTGCGTGGTACAAGTGATCTAATGCTACGTTTACACCATGTCCCCGGCAGTCCCGGCGCCCCGGTTTGGCCAAAACGTGGCGCGCCGTGGAAGTTTTATTAGGTGATCGGGCCAACAGCCCCGATCACCTATTGCTCTCGTACGATTTCTTTGTCTTTTTTTTTTCCCTTTTCTTTTTCTTCTTTTTCTGTTCAAACGTTTCCAGAGCTTTTTTTCAAAACGGTTCAAGCTATCAACTTGAAACTTGGTAGGAACATCAACCCTAATGTGAAGGTGTGCATACAAGGGTGACGTCATTGTGACGTCATTGGGTATCAAATTACAACCCAAAAATGACTAAAATATGCATGTTTTAAAATGCTTCCGTCTGAAAAACCACGTGACCCATGATTTTCGTATTTAGCAGGCTTATAGATAAGATCATGGCCTACGATTTTCTTCGTGTGGGCATTTTCATCTGACCCTTCCTTCTGGTGTCAATCTGAGGTCAAAGTTCAACGAAAACGAAAATCGCAATTTTTGCACTTATTGAGCAACAATGCCCATCAAACCAAGCTGAATCTTTAAGTAACTAGGTACAGGCATAGGTCTTATGGCAGACTTTTACCAGCGTGTATAATATTATGATGGCATCAAGCGTGACGTCATCGTGACGTCATCAAGTATCAAATTACACCCCCCAAAAAAACAAAATATGCATATTTTAAAATGCTTCCGTCTTGAAAACCACGTGACCCAGGATCTTCGTATTTGGCAGGTTTACAGATGACATTCTGTGCTACAATTTTCTTTGTGTGGGCATTTTCATCTGACCCTTCCTTCTGGGGTCAATTGGAGGTCAAAGTTCAACGAAACTGAGAATCTCAGTTTTTACACTTACCAGCAACAATGCCCATCAAACCAAGCTGAATCGTCAGTAAATTAGATACAGACATAGGCCCTACGGCAGACTTTCACCAGAATGTATAGTATCAAGATGGCATCAAGTGTGACGTAATCATGACGTCATCAGGTGTCAAATTACAAAAATTCAAAGGTTATTATTTCCAAAATTCATATCTCAAGAACCGTAATAGATACTTGAACAATTATTTCACAACATGATTAGTCTAAATGAACTGAACAAATCATACGATGTCATGACCCATGTGTGACGCCTACTTCCGGTCCAAACCGGAAGTTGTTCGAAAATGTGCATTTTGTAAGCGTTTTGAATGCAAATAGATTCAAAGTGGTAGTGAATTTGACCATATTTCTACGGAACGAAATGTTTCCACACATGTAGACTTTTTGACTATACCATTTGTGACGTCATCACATGGACGGTGGTTACGTAATGTGGTGTCAAAATACGCAAATTTGGAGCTGAATTGTTTTAAAATGCTGTATCTTGAGAACTACAGCAGATATTTGCATGATTCTTTCGGCACATTTAAGAACTTGATGTTTATCAAATTGTTGAACAATTTGTGCACAACATTGTGACGTCATGATATCGTCACAGGTGTCAAATTACAAAAATTCAAAGGTTATTATTTTTAAAATTCATATCTCAAGAACCGTAATAGATACTTGAACAATTCTTTCACAACATGATAAGTCTAAATGAACTGAACAAATCATACGATGTCATGACCCCTGTGTGACGCCTACTTCCGGTCCAAACCGGAAGAGGTTCGAAAATGTACACTTGTTTAGCACTTTGAATGCAAATAGAGCCAAAGTGGTAGGGGATTTGACCATAGTTCTACGGAACGAAATGTTTTCACACATGTGGACCTTTTGACTATACCATTGGTGACGTCATTACATGGACGGTGGTTACGTAATGTACGTCAAATTACGCAAATTTGGAGCTGAGATGTTTTAAAATGCTGTATCTTGAAAACTACAACAGATATTGGTATATGATTCCTTCGCCACAGTTAAGAACTTGATGTTCAACATATTGTTCAACAATTTGTGCACAAAATTGTGACGTCATGATGTCGTCACAGGTGTCACATTACAAGATTTCAAAGGTTATTATTTCAACAATTCATATCTCAAAACGGTGCAAGCTATCAACCCCCCAGCTATGGCGGATATGCAGGGAGGAGATATTAGTTACCGGATTAGTGTATACAGCAGCCGATTTCACGAAATTTTACGCAATTGCGCAAGTCCACTTACGCCATAAGCTATTGCGCAAGTAATGGCGTAAGTGGACTTGCGCAATTGCGTAAAGTTTCGTGAAATCGGCTGCTGAACTTCCATTTTTGCCATTCCACAGGTGATAACGTCTGAAATTCATCACAAAATGTTCATTTAGCCCGATCACCTGGCGTTTGTAACAACAAACGTCATACCTCTAGTTGTATTTGTATTACTTTGGCTCGACTCGGCCCTAGTTGGGCCGGTGTGTTGCGTTCTACCACGGTGCGTTACGTCCCGGTATGGAAAGCATGGTCGCGCCGTGCCGGTTCCGGGCCGCGAGGCGGACGGCGCGCCCCGGAACCGGGAGGGCGCGCTACGTTTCAAGCGCCGTTCCACTACGGATGGGTCCACGTCCCAGGCCGGCCTGCTAAGTTCTGATGCGGTGCCTAACGTCCGTCCCGTTCGTGTCACGTTTGTTGTCCCGGCCCAATACGTTCCCGACGGTGTGCGAGGGTCTGCTGCGGCGCCCTGCGACTGAACGTGGCAGCTGTCACGTTTTACGCACATTTTAGTGGTTGCTAGCGGTCGGTTCTGGAAACCTTTCTCGAAGATTTAAGCCGAAAGTGTTATCTTTTACACGGGTTGTCACGAGTATAACGTTACTTACACGTTGTAGGCCGTGTGCAGCGAGTGCGGGCCGCGCCACAAACTACATCATACAGCATGTGTACACCATACTCGCTACGCACGGCCTATATACGTGTAATATTTCCCCACCCCTACCCCCGGGCTGCCCCACCTAAGACTAGAGGGTTGTCACTTTTCGAATGACAATTCTCCACCCGTGGGGCAAAATTTGGGTTACAAACTCCCCACCCATGGGGCAAAAGATGCACGTTTTGCTCCCTGTGCGCTGACGATTTGGTTTCCATGCGTTTAAGTCCCACCCTGGGGCACGGAAATCGTCGGACCAAATCCCCACCTAAGGGGTGGGGCATCGCGGGGTGGTATAGCGCGAGGGAGGGGTGGGGGCAGTGATAGGTGCAATATTAATAATAATAATGAATATTTGTAATGCGCCGGTATCCGTCAGAAAGATTACCAGATGCTATTAGTTTAATAGTAGTATGAATGGATGGGTCACATATACCGCCTTTGGATCTTAATGTTAATAGTCGTTGTTTCATTTTGTTTATCCACAAAGGAGGGGATGATCGGATCGAATTTGGCATCTTGGCAGCAACTGTTACTCGACAACAACTATGACAGCAGAAGCCAAGGCCATAACCACTCATCATGCACATCACAGTTGATCTGACTAGGCTACTGCTAAGCAAGGCTTCGGCGTGAACAACGTCTTCTTGATCAAAGCTGCATTTTGACCACTTTTTCGACACAACTACAGGTTGAGTAAAAAAAAAAACTATACACTTTTAAAATTACTTGTTGTGTTTCAGTGTATCAATATTAATTTGAGATGTTTTGACAACATGTATTTTGGATAAGTTCTGCTGTGTCTTTTGGTAGCAGTTTAATTAAGTTATGTTTCATGCATGACCGCACATGAGGCAAATAAGGGTGTCGGGTGGAAAACGAATTGCGCCAATTCAGTATGGCCAGGAAAAAGAAAAGGATTTGAACCAGTGCAGACTTGCCATCCGTCCCGGATTTTGCAACCTATCAAAAATACATGTCAGAACATCTCATATAAATATTGGTACACTAAAACACAAAAAGTAATTTTAAAAGTGTACATATAGTTTTGTTTACTCACACTGTAGAACGAACTTGCCATTGTAATTGCAACTCGGAAATGTTGCAAGTGTTATTTCCTAATCTGAATTCAACCTTTCTTTGGCTGTGTAAACCACAAAAATAAAAGTACGCTCTTCTCTGGCTTCATATAGTGCAGCTGAGCTAAACGTCACACAAGCATTCTCGAACTCATTGTTAACACAGTGTGATGTGAAACATTTAAAGATGAACATGTTTGAAGAAGCTAAACTTTCATTTAGAAAATACCAGAATATATTTGGCCTACACCTGCTGCTAAAGTATATAGGGATGTACATCAAATATCACAAAATAAATACAATTAACAAAATGTAGAACTGTCAAGTCCATCGGGGTGTTTGCCTTTATTTAGTGTCCTTTATACCCAAATATATTTTTTAAAAACTTTTAACATAATAAATTAACCAACTGTTGGTAAAATATTGCCCAATTACTGTGAATAGCATTTCAGTAAAATGCCCAACCATTTGGGTATAACCAACTGCATGGTTAAAATTTGCCCAACTCAGCATTAACCAACAGATTGGTTAAAATAAAATTAACCAATAATTGGTTAAACAGTTTAACCAACCACGTATTAAAATTTAACCAACCTGGGTTGGTTAAGGTTTTAACCAACTGTTGGGATGTTCACCTGGTGTAACACCCAAGCTACTTGATGTCGATTGTTGTCACTAAATACTCAGCAATCAATACACATCTGATGTCCTCTGAATCTCTTTAATGTCTTGACTAGCAAACATGAATAAACACTGGTGGTGACGTATCACGAACAATATCTCATGTGTGAGGTGTCTTCTACACTTGTGCAATTGGTGTCTTCAAATGATGGCAAATTTACTAGAAAGGTGTGACGGATTCAAAATGATGACGATATTGACAAATTACGAAAGTTCAAGTTGGCAATTGACAAGGTGACCCTTTGAGGCCTTTGACAGTGGTTTGACTTGACAAAAGATGGCAGTAGGCCTATTCACGACTTGACAATGACGGGATGATGATGGTTGATGGTTCAACTGAAACAATACAAAGGAATAAATAATGTAGATGTACGTGAAAACTTATACCCAACTGTCACAAATGCAGGTCACCAACCCTAGACTTCTAGTTAAATGCACACTTATAATCCAGTGCCTAATAATAGTAATACATGTAAGACATCATTTCTTACTTCGGTACATGTGTAACATAACATGTCCTACATGAAAGGTGGTTGCCCAAAACTCGGACATATAAACACAAAAATCTAACCATTTGTTTGCCATGGAAAAAACAACTTAAATTTGTCTTATTGCCTTTATCCTTGGGCAATAACTAATGGATAACCTAATAAGGAAAACACTCACTTTGCTGAGCTGACGGACTTTACAAACAAAGTGTAAATTAGGTGACTTTTATAGTGATACACTAAAGAACTGTCATAACTAATGTTGAATTCTTTGGCAATGTGGTGAGTGTCCAGCGCCCTCTGTTGACAGCACTCAAAACTACTGTAGCCAAGAGAGGACTTCTCAGGAGGATGTTTTTGACCGCAACATCCCGGCCCCTAATGACCTTATAGGGGAATTACAAAAAAAAAAAAAAAATGCGACAAAATATCCGAACAGTCAAATGAAGATGTCCATTAATCTAAGGCTGAAAATGCTGAAGAGCTCTCAATCTTATTCTTGGAAGCGGTCTGCTAATGTCTCATATCCTCTCCCTCAAGAAGACAGAGTTTGTCTATGGGTCGGTCGTATATGCCGCCTCGTGTTTTCACTTGGACGGCCCTGACTCTGCCGTCTTTACCTGGATAGACGTCAGTGACCAGACCTAGCGGCCACTGGTTTCGAGGTGAGTTTTCATACTTGACTAGAACCAGATCGCCTTTCCTAATGTTCCGCTGCGGGTATAACCACTTCTGCCGTTCCTGCAGAGATGACAGATATTCTGTTGACCACCGACGCCAGTACACTCCCGCTAGATACTGTACTTGCCTCCACCGGCGTTTGTAGATGTCTTGCTTTGTGAACTCTCCTGGTGGTAACTGTGGGCCTGTGCGGAGAAGCAAGAGGTGGTTGGGCGTCAATGGCTCTGGGTCGTCAGGGTCCTCTGACAACTTGGTCATGGGACGACCATTTACAATGCCCTCAACTATGCACATCAAAGTGTGCAACCCTTCGTCGTCGAGTCTCTGTTGCCCAAGAACACCATTTAAGACCAAGCGAACAGTTCTTATTTGGCGCTCCCAGACGCCTCCAAAGTGGGATGCGCCAGGTGTATTAAAGACCCACTGGATCTCCTTTTGACGAAGATAATCACAGATCTTGTCTTGATTCCAACTCTTGAGAGCACGTTGCAATTCTCGCTGCCCACCGACAAAGTTGGTCCCGTTGTCTGACCTGATTTCTACAGGTGCACCTCTGCGACTGATGAAACGTTGAAGAGCGTTTATAAACGAATCTGTCTCCATTGTGTAGCTGACCTCCAGATGGATAGCTCTTGTGACTAGACAAGTGAAAAGGCAACCCCACCTCTTCATCTCACTCCTGGCCCTTTTGATCATAAACGGCCCAAAGTAGTCTACGCCGACCATGGTGAAGGGTGGACTGCCTGGTGTGACGCGGTCTTCAGGCAGATCAGCCATAACTTGGGTCGCTGTGGATGCCTTCATTCTACGACAAGGTATACAATTGAAAACAACTGATTTGACTGCTACACGGCCCTTGATGATCCAAAAACGCTGTCTAACTTCTGCGAGCGTGCGCTCAACTCCAGCGTGTCCTGATGCCACATGGTAGTGTCTCACAATCAGGGGAATGAGCGGATGTTTCGCTGGTAATAATCGGGGGTGTTTGGCTTCACACATCAGGGGTGAGTTAGCAAGGCGTCCTCCGACGCGAATTATGCCATCGCTGAATCTTGATGGGGAGAGTTTGCAATAGCTACTCGACTTTAGAGTGGCGTCATCAAAGTTGTCTTTCTGGATGGCCATTACAATGGCATCTTCTGCCGCCAGGATTTCCCTAACAGTCAGACGTCCCTTCAAATCTGTATCTCTCTCTTTCTTCTGGACTCTTGCAAGGAGTATAGCCTTGGCCCTGAGAAGCCAGGCAACTGCCCTTTTCAACTGGTACCAAGAAGAAAACTTCTTCAGAAGGGCTGCCAGTATGTCTGTTCCGTCTTTCTTTGACATGGTACTGTAGACTAGAGTGTCCCTCTTCACTTCGGCTTCATCAGGTAGTGTCTTGTGGCTCAAGTCTGGTTGTGGAGGCCACTCACTTTTGTCTTCCCATAGAAATCGTGGCCCGTAAATCCAGCGATCATTCAGGACAAGGTCTTCTGCTGTCACGAGAGGCATCATCGCCTGGATTAGCTTGGGTTTCGACATATCTCCACTGGGCTGGACTAGTATGTTCCAGAATCCTTGACACGCGGTTGGCAACAAACACTTGGTAACGCTTCTCCTGATTATGAAGATAGTGCAGTACAATTGTACTGTCAGTCTAATATATCGACTCTTCCAGGGGCATCGACAAATGCTGACAAACTAGCTCATCCAGCTTGACTGATATGACGGCTGCCGCGAGTTCTAGACGCGGAATGGTTGTTGTCTTGATTGGTGCGAGCCTCGCCTTGGCCATGACTAACTGGCAGTGCGTCTGGCCACTGGTGTCCTGAATTCGTAGATATGTCGCTGCACCATACCCTTTTTCTGAAGCGTCGGGAAAATGGTGGAGTTGTGCAGATGTGACCTCTCCAAATCCGAGTGGCTTGAGGCAGCGAGGTACAGTCATGTTCTTCAGGTTTGGCAAATCTTTCTTCCAGCTATTCCACTGATGGGCGATATCATCGGGCATGGGACTGTCCCAATCGACCTTCAGCCTGCACAGCTGCTGGAACAGAAGTTTGGCTACCAACACAAAGGGGCAAGCAAAGCCAAGCGGGTCGTAGAGCGAACTAACCGTGCTCAACAGCCCCCTACGGGTTAGTGGCTTGTCCTTCAAACACACATCGAAAGTGAACATGTCAGCTTGAGTATCCCACAACACCCCAAGGGCGCGTTCGGTTGGCAACATCTCACGGTCCATGTCAACGGTGGGAACCCCCTTAGCTCGATCGGATTCTGGAACTGCTCGCAGAGCATCCCGTGAATTACTGAGCCACTTGGTCAGACGAAATCCCCCAAGCGACAAAGCTTGACAAAGCTGACTGATGAGACGTGAAGCGGCCTGTGCCGTAGCCACTGATGTAAGGCAGTCATCCACATAAAAGTTCTTGTCAATGGTGGAGATTGTTTCGGAATCGAATCGATCCATGTTGTCTCGTCCTGTGCATTTCAAGGCAAAGTTGGCAGTGCTCGGTGACCAGACTCCACCAAAGAGATGGGTCGTCATGCGGCATGTCTTTGGATCTTGATCAAAACCGTTGTTCCACCACAAAAATCGCAAGACGTCACGATCTGTCTTATTCACTCGCACCTGGTTAAACATTCCTTCAATATCCGCCATTAACGCAATGGCTTCTTGACGAAAGCGAAGGAGAACTCCCAGGAGCTGGTTGGTCAAGTCTGGGCCTTGGTATACGTTGTCATTCAAAGATGTTCCACGGTACTTCGCTGAGCAATCGAAAACAATTCGCACTTTACCAGGTTTTCTTGGATGCACCACAGGGTGGTGTGGCAAATACCATACAGCTCCGTCAGACCTGTCTAACTCCTGTTCTGGTACTTCCTCTGCGTACCCTTTTACAAGTAGGTCAGACATGCTGGCAACATACTTTTCTCTCATGTCAGAGTCTCGGTTCAGACGCCTACCTAGCAGTCTCAGTCGGTGTTCGGCAATGACCTTATTGTCTGGAAGATGGGGTGGCCTGATCTTAAATGGAATGTCTAAACTGTAGTGACCTTCGTCCAGACACAGAGACTGTTCCAACATGGAAACTACCTTCCGGTCGCTAATGGACATGGCGAGCTCATTACTTCCAATGTCATCTATTTTCCAGAATCTTTCAACTAAGTGCTGGAGGTCACTGTCTATCTCTGTGAAATGCGAAGCCACATGTTTCGTCTGCCCATTGCCAATCGGTCCATTCAAGGTCCAGCCTAGGATAGTCCTCACGGCATAGGGTGTCCCCGGGCCTCCTTCACGGACTTCCTTTGGTGTCAAAGCTAGTGGATTGTCTTGCCCAATCAGTAGGTGCACTTCTCTCGCATTGATGTCAGGCAAGGGGATATCATGCAAGTGTGGCCATCCGGTCAACTCTTTCTGGGTCACAAGGCAGTCAGAACTAACGTGGAACTTGGGCCTGGTTAGCACGTGTTTCATGACAAGAATGTTGTCGTCATTCATGTCGGTGACTTGAAGGGTGACAGCAAAGGTATCAATGGGAGTGTCGTGGTTTTCAAGGGTTGTCAACCTCATCCTTTCGTGCCTTCCTGGTACTCCAAGTTTTTCCTTTAAACCTTCAGAGCAAAAGCTGTGCGTTGAACCAGAGTCCAACAATGCATAAGTGATTACACCTTCGGTGGAACCTCCATGTTGTCGCACCCTGACTGGAACAATGGGGAGGGCCACTTTACTGACGCCGGCCCCAGTGGCACTACATGTCACATGGGATAAAGCGCTTGACGTCGACTGACTAGATTGAGTTGGAGTCGGGTAGTTTGTTGGCTGAAAAACAACTGGATTGGGATTACTGTTGGCTTGAGGTGAGTCATCACTCCTCGTACGAGGTAGGTGTAGAAACTTAGTGTGTTTAAGTCCACACCCTGGCACAGTGCAAACCGCCTGTCTTCTACATTCACGGGAGCGATGACCTGGCTGAAGGCAATTAACACACAACTGCTTGCCCAAGACAAAGTTCAGCCTATCAGCAACCCTCAGACTTTTCCAGGGTACACAGCCAAACAGCCCATGTGCTTGTCCACAATATGCACATGAGTATGGAGGTTTTTCATTTCTGGAATTTGATGTCGACACGGGTGATGCTTGACGCTTCATGGCAGCTGAAGGAGCAGAAGCTAGCTGTGCCTGTACAGAGAAGGTTGATTGCTGTTTTGATCTGGACTGAGGTTGTTGCTTAATGTTCTTGCGTAACTTGCTCATGTCATCTCGGCTGACTAGCTTGCCAAATACAGGATCGTTGGCTTGCTCTGCTGATACTGCGACAAACTTTACAACATTATCAATGGTAGGAACTTTGCTCACGACCGTCTTAATATGGTGGACTCTCTTAAGCCAGCTTTTCCGTAGATCCCAAGGCAGCTTTTCAATTATCTGAGTCAGGCTCCTGCCGGTATTGATCTCACTTAGCTTTCCCATGGTGTCGAGAGTCTCACGACAATTTCGCAAGTCATCCGCATAGTCTCGCAAGGCTTTGTCGTCACGAATGTCTGGTCGGGTGACTATCTTGTTTATCCATGCCTCAGAGATGTCATATTCATTACCGAAGCGGTCCTTGAGCAGTTTTTTGGCCAACACGTAGCCCTCACTTGGAGACTTGACTGCACAACACTGGATAAGCTTTTTGGCTGGGCCAGTACAATACTGCTGCAAGCGAGCCAGCTTCGCTGCATCACCAACTGATTCTCTGTCAACCGTGTTTTCAAAAGCACGGATAAATGGCCAGTATTCAATGGGGTCTCCATTGAATGTCATGAGCTCAGTCTTCGGCAACTGCAAGGTGTCTACTAATGACTGTTGCTGCTGTTGACTAGTATTAAACATCTGCGCCAGAACATCTGCAACATTTGTGTTGTCAACGATGGGAGAAATCGGAGAAGAAAGGTCAACAACTTCATGACCCTCCTCACTTTCTTTGGCTCTCAAAGGTGTTCTGGGTACATGTACTTCACGCTTGTCCTTAAGCTGGACATTTGGGGTGGAGTTTTCCACCGGTGCTGAGTGGCCTTCAATATTCTCGAACTCAGCATATGTCTTTTCCATAGCAGCAGCTCTGGCAATTTTTGTCTGCAACTCAATCTGTCTGCGCTGTTGGCGTAGCCTTAACTCTTCACCCTCAAGAGCTTGTCGTTGCTTTTCACTTGCAGCTTCCGCTTCCAGAGCTGCCCTTTCTGCAGCTGCATGAAGTTTAGCACCAGAAGCAATGGAACGGTTTGTCACGGTACTTCCGGGGCCCATTTGTCTCCCGAATTGGCTTAACGAATCAGGATACTGGAGTGTTTCCTGCTTCTGGTCGTCTTCCACTTTTTTCTGTGCACCAAGGAGCCAGGTTTGAATTATGTCACCAATTTCAGATGTTTCAGCAACAACTGCTTTCTGAAAGTCTCTTGACTTGCGTTTCTGGGCCTCACTTGTCAGTGCTGCATGATATGTGGTCTGAACTGCCATGAACTGGGCGAGATTGTCTTCCATGGATTTCGTCAAGGAAGAAACTTCTTCAAAGTTATCTGGATTAGACATCAAGGATTTAACTTCCTTTATAATCTTTGTGATATTTGATCTGAGTTGACTTCGTTCTGCCTTCAGCTCCTTCATGGTTTGTTGTTGGGGCTCAGAATCATTCCCGTGTGCAGAAGCAATGTCCTTTATGTCTGGGGTAGCCATCATGTACATGTACTGTTGACACTTCACACTAAGCTCAAATTGAACTAATGTAACACCCAAGCTACTTGATGTCGATTGTTGTCACTAAATACTCAGCAATCAATACACATCTGATGTCCTCTGAATCTCTTTAATGTCTTGACTAGCAAACATGAATAAACACTGGTGGTGACGTATCACGAACAATATCTCATGTGTGAGGTGTCTTCTACACTTGTGCAATTGGTGTCTTCAAATGATGGCAAATTTACTAGAAAGGTGTGACGGATTCAAAATGATGACGATATTGACAAATTACGAAAGTTCAAGTTGGCAATTGACAAGGTGACCCTTTGAGGCCTTTGACAGTGGTTTGACTTGACAAAAGATGGCAGTAGGCCTATTGACGACTTGACAATGACGGGATGATGATGGTTGATGGTTCAACTGAAACAATACAAAGGAATAAATAATGTAGATGTATGTGAAAACTTATACCCAACTGTCACAAATGCAGGTCACCAACCCTAGACTTCTAGTTAAATGCACACTTATAATCCAGTGCCTAATAATAGTAATACATGTAAGACATAATTTCTTACTTCGGTACATGTGTAACATAACATGTCCTACATGAAAGGTGGTTGCCCAAAACTCGGACATATAAACACAAAAATCTAACCATTTGTTTGCCATGGAAAAAACAACTTAAATTTGTCTTATTGCCTTTATCCTTGGGCAATAACTAATGGATAACCTAATAAGGAAAACACTCACTTTGCTGAGCTGACGGACTTTACAAACAAAGTGTAAATTAGGTGACTTTTATAGTGATACACTAAAGAACTGTCATAACTAATGTTGAATTCTTTGGCAATGTGGTGAGTGTCCAGCGCCCTCTGTTGACAGCACTCAAAACTACTGTAGCCAAGAGAGGACTTCTCAGGAGGATGTTTTTGACCGCAACAACCTGGTAATACATGGTTGGTTAAAATTTTAACCAAGTTGGTTAAAATTTTTAACCAACGTTCTGAGAGTGTAGGAACTATATTCATATGCTTAAGTTTGTCTTTTGTTGGGAGGATTCTATGTCTAATTTTAAACCACACGTCTCTGTCATTAGGATCTATCATTTTATTATTGCCCAATTTCCAAATTTTACTCCATTCAAAACTTTCAGATCTCTTAAAGTATTTTTCCCATTTTTGTTCTGCTGAGGGGGTGGTTTTATCTTTGGCAATATAATTCTGATACACTCTCTTAGTGGTTAAATTCTTCATATCTATATAATCACCGTTATCAAAACCATAAATTCTCAGTTTGTTAAAAACTTGATTAGGCGGTCCATATCAACTTTCATTAATTAAGGTACAATCAACATTCCTTCTAATAGTTCCCATTACTTTGCCCGCATCAATCGGTTTAACTTGATACTCTTTTGCAATATTTGCAAACGTTTTAAGTGTCCCTTCGACAACAACTTGTCCCAATTTAAAAATTCCTAAAGGCTTAAAAACCGTACTGTCCATAACTCTGTTTTGACTATTTGTTATAAAACCATTTCCCCACAGAGGCATATTATGAGCTTCTTGTATACATGATACATTGCGACTGATTATACCGCCAGAATTTCTAAAAGCACTTATGACTTCATTATAAAAAGGTGTAGTTTGAATACGTTTGACACTATTGTCCAGAACATACCAACCAATTTTATCAACCGTACATCTAGAAATCCAATAATCCATATACAATTTCCATTTACTATCTTCATTACAGTACTTACTCAACCATTTTATCTTTAAACTGTCCAATTTATATTTAATATTAACCACACCCAATCCACCCTCTTCGGTTGGTTGTCTAATAACATCTCGTTTGATTTTATTGGGTTTGCCGTCCCAAAAAAAATTCCAAATAATTTTCTCTATTTTAACCACACACTCAGTAGGACAGGTCAATATACTACCAAGATAGGAAACACTAGCTCCGATCATACTATTGATAACAATACTTTTGCCTTTCAGGGTAAGGTTTCTCTTATTGAAATTACAAAGAACTTTCTCCATCTTGTTGATTTTCGGGTCCCAATTTTCTTTAGGATCAATTCCATTACCAAAATAAATTCCTAAAACCTTTATCTTATCACCCTTCATATGGAAACCTTCTGGTTTATCCGTTCTGTTTCTCCAGGCACCAAGCCATAAACCTATACTTTTCTCCAGATTAACTTTGGACCCACTACCTTCCGTATATGTTTTAATAACTTCTTGAAGGGCCGTGAATTATTTATTCTTAGTAATACTAATAAGTAACGTGGTATCGTCTGCATGTTGTAAGTGTTTAACTTTCACATCTGAATTAGGAATAGTTACACCTTGTAAGTCATTATTACTTCTGACAAGACTAGCAAACCCTTCTGCGCACAAGGCGTACAATAAAGGCGATAAGGGGCATCCTTGCCTTATACCTCTATACACGTTAAAGGGTGCACCAATGGCATTGTTAACTATAACAGAGCTTTTAGGTTCATGATATAACACATCAATCCAGTCTATTAAACCTTGCGGAACCCCCAATTTGGTCATTATGGTATACATATAGTCCCATTCAATTTTATCAAAAGCCTTTTCTTGGTCAATGCTTAAAAGGACTGCTTCCTTCTGATTAAAGTTAACATCATCTATTATGTCTCTAAGAAGCATAAGGTTATCATGAATACATCTTCCCTTAACTCCACACGTCTGTTCATCTCCGACGAGCTGAGGCATCATTCTGCTTAACCTATTAGTAATTACCTTAGCTATTATTTTATAATCCACGGTTAAAAGACTTATTGGTCTCCAATTTTTTAGATTCGTTCTCTCGCCCTTATTTTTATAAATCAGTCTTATCAAAGCCAACCTCATAGTACTACTTAAATGTCCCTTTATTTTACATGCATTAATAACGTGCTTCAGATCAGTTTTTAAAAGCGGCCAAAACGTCAGGTAAAATTCTACAGTTAACCCATCAATTCCAGGAGATTTATTTTTACTCATTTGCTTTAACGCCTGCTCAATCTCAAGATCAGTAAATTCATTATCAAATGGCAAGTCATTAATAGTGTACGTTTGAACCGATTCCAATATATTATTCAGTTGATTTTTATCAATCTCCTCAGACGTATATAGGTCTTTATAAAACTCATTAACGTGGTTGATAATTTGATCAGGACGTTCCAAAAAAATTACCATTATCGTCTACAAAGGAAGTGATTTTATTGGTTTTCATCGATTGTTTTTCAACTGCAAGGACAAATTTACTTGGTTTTTCTCCTTCAGTTTTGTTTAGATTATGAGTCCTAACTTGAGCCTTTTCCCAATTACGAATTTCGTATGATTTCAGTTTATTCTCCAAATCATCCAAAATCTCGCAATTAGTATTTGGATTAGCTGTCGCTTCAAAATATTGTTTTTGCAATCGATTTAACTGTCCTCTCTAATCTTGCCTTTTCAACACCATATTCTTTAAGAATTTCCTTTAATTTAGATTTACCCATTTCCCAACAATCCACAATATCGTCAAAATTAAACTGTTTAGTTTTCCAATAATACCAAAAATTAGTGACTCTTTTAGCACATTCATTATCTTGTAAGTTATCATTGTTGCAAATCCATCTGCCAGGACCAACAAATGTATTTGTTTCACTTAAAGATGTTATGCCGTGGAGAGAGGAATTTACCAAAATTACACATTAAACCATTAAATACATCTAATTATGCCAGGAAAATTGTTCAGAAAAAAATTAGACTGTGCGAATGTTTTTTTACAACAGCAGTTTTTGGCCCACTTTTCAGCCCAAACTCGAAGCAAAATCTGAACAACAGCCGTCGGGCCAAAAGTTTGACATTGGAAAATCAACGGATTCGTGACGTCATTTTACGGACGCGTCCGGCCGACGGCTGTTTCTTGTTATTCCACAACGTGGCGTTTTGGAACAACATGTTGACAATTGACTCCAGTGTTGACGTTTTTTTCCGATGGAGATAGCGATGTTTGTTGTTGCTCATCGCATTCATTTCATGACGACAGCGATGAAGAATCATCCAGTGAATTTCCTACGGTTGAACCGTATCAGTTTGAGCCAGAAATAACCATGTTAACCAAGGAAGAAATCCGAGAACAACGCGAGTCCGGTGTTCGAATCGACGACCGAAATCGACAACAGGAAACTGAGTGGAACGGTACTGCCTCGGCTTTCTCTTTCTTTCTCAACCCTTTTTCGTCAATAATTATTTAGTCCTTGGATGTTTTCATGGTAAATGTACCATGTTTGTTTGAGCCGATTGCCTAAATTTTTAGACCATGTAAATGTGGAATTTATATTCATCGTAAAACTTACCATGAACGTACGTTGTTGAGACGAAAACCAAACCCTAAAATATCCGTTTGATGGAAAAACTTAGACCTGTTCTTTCCTCTTCATTTGATACTTGTGTATGTTAAATTTAATCCCAACACTAGAACATTTATCCAGCAGTGTTTTTGGGGCGTCTTGTGATGTGACTGTGTCAATAATGCAATGTAACAAGTTTACGAGAATGTTCAGCGCGCACTCGCTGAAACCATACCGGCTGGCGGGCCGTTCGTTCGGCGTGTACTTCACAAAGCACTTGATCACGCACGCACGCGGGCGAGCATACCGACCATAGCGGTGGGATCAAGACCAAACACAGGTTTCTTCTTACACAATGTGTGCGACACCAGACTATTGTATTGGCGCGGAGTGATATCGTGCGCGAGCCTTTCTTGGCTAAAAACGTCTCCGTAAAATGACATCACGAATTTGGCCAAATCTGTTTGCTGCCCGCAGCGGCGGGATTTCGACAGTTTCCAGAAAAGAGGAAAATCATGGGTTGGAATTAAGCCTACATTTTCACTTTTTGTATTAATATAAAATGTAAAACGAGATAAGAAATCGATAATTAATATATCAAAGAATAGAAACATGCAAAAATAATTATAATTCCTCTCTCCACGGCATAACACCTTTAACTTAAGAAAAAGTGCATTATGGTCAGTGGCCCCTATGGCATTAACACAAATCGCATCAATGTCACATTGCATTTCTGCCGACATAAGAAAATAGTCGATTCTACTAGGTTTTCGTAGACCTTTATGGAAAAAGGTATGCCCATCTTTATCAGGATGAATATTATTCCAAACATCAATTAAATTGTTTTTCTGTATTAAGTCGTGAAAGGCTCTATTAATCCCTTTGTTAAATGACGTGTCAATATCTATATTGAAATCTCCACCGATAATGTTTTTAATATCTTTATCGATGACCTCATTTAGTTTATCAAGAAAACGCACATTTGGATAAGTCTGATTAGGACCATAAACCGACATTAAGTTTAATTTCTCATCGTTCAACTCAAAAGACGTTTTCACCCATCTACCTTCATCATCATGTTGAGAATTACTTACTTTCGGACTCATTTTCCCAGAAATAAGAATAGCCACCCCTTTTGAGTTCCTTTGGCCATGTGAAAATAAAATTTGTCCACCCCACTGCTTGACCCACGTGGGCTCATCGTTATATTCACTATGGGTTTCTTGAAGAAAGGCAATGTTGATTTTTCTTCGGTTTAAATAATCAAAAATAACACTTCTTTTAACATTCTCCCGTAACCCATTGCAATTAATTGAAATTACAGATAAACTCATAATGAAGTACAAAACAAGAAAAAAAACCATAAATTTCCACATTTTGTTTTATGTGAAAAATAAATTCAAGTATCACCTATCCGATAAGGTTTATTAATTCTACCTCTTCCTCGCCCAACCCCACTGGGTCCGGGGGTGTTTGAGTCTGTCCTGCTCGCCATAGCTTTGGCTCCAGTCCCGCGTCTCTTGCGATAGTGCAAGGTCCCATGGCGCATGTACGGAACAACGTCTTTTTCCTGAGAACTACTAGTGTCCATCTCCTCCGATTCGTCTATTGGTGATTGTGTCGCTTGCATCTCCGTCTGCGCTACCTTCAACAAAGGTGTCGTGGCCGTCGATGCAATGGCCGACGCTGTCGTAACCGGTGTTGCCATGTCCGGTGCTGTCATGGCTATCTGGGCCGGTGGTGCCGGGGCCGGTGGTGTCGGAGCCGGTGGTGTCGGAGCCGGTGCTGGTGCCGCCGGGGTCGGTGGTGTCGGGGCCGGTGCTGCCGGGGCCGGTGCTGCCGGGACCGGTGCTGCCGGGGCCGGTGGTGCCGGAGCCGGTGCTGGTGCCGCCGGGGTCGGTGGTGTCGGCGCCGGTGGTGTCGGGGCCAGTAGGGTCGGTGCTGCGGGGGCCGGTGCTGCCGGGGCCGGTGCTGCCGGGGCCGGTGCTGCCGGGGCCGGTGCTGCCGGGGCCGGTGCTGCCGGGGCCGGTGCTGCCGGGACCGGTGGTGTTGGGGCCGGTGCTGCCGCTGCCGGGGCCGGTCGTATCGGGGTCGTTGGTGTCGTGGTTGCTGCTGGAGCCGGTGCTGCCCAGGTCGGCTGTTCATTGTTCCTTAATGCATCTAGTGCAGGTCCGTAGATTGGTGACACATACATCGGTCGGATATTTTCCCACTATTCCAAAGGCGGTAGTGTTGTCCTAGATGTTGTTGCCTGGGTCTGTGATACTGATCCCGTCGGGTCTTGTGCCATTGTTTCCCAAGCAGACGTCGTTGAGGCCCATGCTGTTTTAGTTGATTCTGGTTGTGCTGAAATTCTTATTTTCTTTTGCCGCTTAACTTGTTGCCACACTTGATCATCAGTGTCACTGTGATTGCTTTCTTCTCTTTTTTTTTCGTTGATCGTTCATCTGTGTTTCGTCCATGTCCTCCTCGCTGTAGTTTTCACTGTCGTCGTTTTCACTTGCGCTGTCACTGCTCGATGGGTCAGAGTTATTCGACTGTGTCTGCAGCGTATCATTCTCTCCTCCGTGAAATGGTGCACGATGATCGCGACTCCCACACACAAAACATTTCCCCTTTAATGGGCAATCACGCGCAAAATGGCCGGTATTGTTACACAATTTACATGTTTTCTCCTGTCCTCTATATCTAACTGGCAGATTGAAAGCGCCAATTCTTATGTAACTTGGGATTGGTTTCTTTATATATTTCACCAACATACTTCTGACGCCCGTCTCAATGGTTTTGTCAAAGTCGTGTACCTGCCTTCTTACATTGTCCACTGTTGCGTACTGCAAAATAGCGTTGACAATAACGCCATCTGCCAGCTCATACGGCGCTTTTATGTACAAAACCGCGGAATCCCTGACGTTAACCCGTTCACATTGTATCAGAGTTTGTTTCAAAATCATCCCTTGTTGCGAAATCTTTTCACAGTGCTTTTCGTTGTTGAATGTTACGTTATACCATCCATTGTCTAATGGGGCTATACAAAGACACGAGTCAATTGTTCCAAGTTCTTTTTTGATCGCATTATACACCTCTTTGGCTGACAATTCCTTCAAGTGCCTGGCGTTAAAACGCACGGTATTGGGCCGCTGCAGAGCAGCGCCCCCTCTCCCTCCACGAAAGGCCATAGTACCTGTAATGGCGGCGCCCACCTTAATTGTAGCCGTCCCCTAGGTACTACCGACCAGAAAACTGCCTCGGAACGCTTTTCCCTGGTTGTTTTTCGGGTTGTACTTGGTCCTCGAAAAGCAGGCAAATGTCTCACTATCAGTATACGGGTCATTCCATGTCAGACCAACGCACTTTTTTACCTTATGTCTTCCAATTTTGATAAAAATTGCTGTGCTTGTAGGTCCTAATGAGCAATGAATGCACACCAATTTTTAGCCCGATCCGACCTACCATGTGCTCAGGGCAGACACCACAAAAATCTGACATTTTTAGAGTGAAATACCACCCTTTTGGTACAAATATGTAAAAACCATGTCAATTTTCATCGAGTATATGCAAATTTTGTATTAAAATAATGATAATTGCATGCTCAAATCAATTCTTTTGTCAAAAATATTATTTTCAAAAGTAGGTCACCGTACCTTTAATATGTCATCGTGACCTTTGACCCAATTTTTGTAATAATGTATCATTCCGAAAATTAACGAAATGAAAATGACATGATAGAGCATGTCTTCCTCTATCAGAATCCACTTAGAACAAATTGGGATCTTTAAAATTTGCAACTTTATGACTATTTTTGTACAGTTGGTAGGTTACAAATTAGTCAATTTATATACTTTACATTAGAAATCCACTAACACAACTTACTGTTCTGTTTCAATTGTTACTAAAATTATTCTTGGTTGGTGAATTTCTCATTTTGAGGGCTAATGTGGTCTAACCAGAATCATACTTTAAATTATCAGCAGTGGCGTACCAATGATTTGGCTTTTTGTTTGGGGGGGGGGGGGGGGGGGTGAGGGGGGTGCTAATTGTTTTCTTCAAATTTCTTTAGAAGATTGTAAAAATAGATGACAAAAAAATCAAACAAACAAATTGACAACCTTGGAGGGGTTAGAAGGGGTTATAATGTTCAGTGTCATCAGAACATACTTCATTCCATCCTCTTGCAACAGTGCCCCTTTAACGCACTCCCTAACTCCTGCGTACAGTGGCCCTGTTGAAAAAGGCCCCATTTCGTGGTGGTACTAGCGACAGAAATCTCGTCGCCTCTGCTGGACCAATCAGGACGCTTGGCAGTGCATTGCAGCATGATTGCAGGCATTCAAATGTAACGCGCGCAGATTGTAAACACCGTGCATGCATGTGATACATTCGTCAGCATGCATCCCTGTTATTAATTTGAGAAACTGCGGAGTAAATAAGATCGTCGTTTGAAAGTTTGGTAGGAATGGGACAGTCATAAGGAACGGAACCCAATACAATTTCTGGAAAGTACAGAAATCGTTTCTTTTCGGCATAACATGACCGAATTGATTAAATTACATCAAAATGACTCAGGCGTGAGTTGGCTCAAGACAACAGCCGGCTCAGTCCACAGATTTGCGTGTGTTTCCTCAGGGTATTGTTACGTCGCTTTGCAGAGTGGAAATTCCCTGATATCTCAGGATGACTTCATTCAGGCGCTGTCCCACTGAACACTGAGACTGAGACATTGTGTCACCTAGTCCAAAGAGAAGACTGCCTATGAGCAAAATTTCCCCAACTGTTGTAGAATCGGTTAAGATGCTAAATTGCAAGCCTTGTGTGTTGATTGATGCATGAATTATACCGCCCTTAAGTGTCATGTTTTGTCCAGTCAATAACAAATAGTGCAGGGCTGTAGTGTTAGCACAACTCAGAGGCCAGATATTCTGGTGATACAGTTTCCTTAAAATCAGAAGGTAGAATTTTGCTTTTTCTGGCTTGTTCTTTATACATTTACAAATCTAGTTTAATTTTAGTAACTTTAGAAACAGACGATTGAGTTGTGTTAGTGGATTTCTAATGTAAAGTATATAAATTTACTAATTTCCTACCAACTGTACAAAAATAGTCATAAAGTTGCAAATTTTAAAGATCCCAATTTGTTCTAAGTGGATTCTGATAGAGGAAGACATGCTCTATCAAGTCATTTTAATTTCGTTGATTTTCGGAATGATACATTATTACAAAAATTGGGTCAAAGGTCACGATAACATATTAAAGGTACGGTGACCTACTTTTTACGAAATTTATTTTTGACAAAAGAATTGATTTGAGCATGCAATTATCATTATTTTAATACCAAATTTGCATATACTCGATGAAAATTGACATGGTTTTGACATATTTGTACCAAAAGGGTGGTATTTTACTCTAAAAATGTCCATTTTTTGTGGTGTCTGCCCTGACCACATGGTAGGTCGGATCGGGCTAACAATTTGTGTGCATTCATTGCTCATCAGGACCTATAAGGACAGCAATTTTTATTAAAATCGGAAGACATAAGGTAAAAAAGTGCGTTGGTCTGACATGGAATGACCCATACGTACCCTCCACGTACGAAAACCCACAAAAAGTAGCAATAACACGTCCAATTCTCGGAGCTCGATGCGACACACGTCTTGCGCCGGCGAACGCATTATTATTATTATTATTATTATTATTTTTTTTTCTCTCAAGTGAGGCTACTTGGCCCCTTTTATTTCAAATCACTTCAAAATACGAAAGCAGTAATACATAAACACAAAGTTAAATGTACTGTACATAATTCAAAAGGAAAACCAAATGTTACTATCATCATTTGTTCGACAGAGGGCTCGTTTTTTACCAAAAGTTCTGTTAAACTGAAAAGGCTTAAGTCTTTGATGTTCCAACTTCAAACAGTATCTCAATTTACTTTTATAACGTAGAATTAAACTTAAGTCATTCACATTTTCTTCATTATTTAAACACCAACATCTGAAATTCCAAATAGTTTTCAGATATTTCGCTATAAGGTACAAAGGTACATCAGTAAGTTCCGTCCAATATCCTAATATTTTGTTAGAGTCATTTAAATAAAAATGGTCATTACCTGTATATTTACGAAGTATTTTTTTCAATAAATATCCAAGTTGGCCATGTTTTTATACAGTAAATAAAAATATGTTCTAAGGTTTCGTCTGCACATTTACATAGACAACAAATGGTGTCGGATATCTTTCCCATCTTTAATAATACAGTTTAGTGGGCAGAATTCTGTTTTTAATTTTGTACCAGAGATCTTTATCAGCATGATCAATTATTTTATTTGTACCATTCAACCATATTTCATCCCTTGAATATTCAACTATTTTTGCCAAGTACTTTCTGCTTTGCTAGGGATAAATGCATTGTCGACCATTTAGTGGTAAAATATTTTAACAGTTATTTTAGAAACGTGCACCCAATCATCGTCACACATCTTAATATATACTCTCCAACAAAAGAAACTGTGCATGGTAAAAATTGCTGTATTTTTCAAGTAGGTGGAAAATAAACACCAAATTCACAGACAATATTCTCTGACATTGATAGAAAAAGGTTATACACTCAAAACCTGCTCATGGCATAGTGCAGGACTTAGGCATGCCTGGGTGTTGATTTCACAATAGGGGTCCTACAGGTTGTTATGTAACAGAATTCCATAAAGTTAAGGTCTCGTTAGCAAGCCGTATAAAAGGACTACCCAAAAGTCAGAAGAGCATTTTGCAAGATTGTGTCCAGTACTCAAAACGTCATGCCGCGTCTGTCCTTAGCTGGCCGTCATCAGGCCAGGAATGTTGCGGGCCGGAATGAGTCAAGGCGAGGTTGCAGCACACTTTCAATGTCACCGAAACACCATTTCAGCACTTGTGAGAAGGCAGAGAGAGCGAAATGATGTACTGCCATGGCCAGCAAACTCACCAGATCTCAATCCGATTGAGATGGAGATGGATGAGATGGATGAGATGGAGCGCCGATTACGTCATCTTCCTCAGCAGCCAACAAACCTGCAATAGCTTGGTAGAGATCTCGTCCAGGTGTGGAATGACATCCCACAAGATTTTCATGCGCGTGTTTATTGGCTCCATGAGGCAAAGATGCACTCGATACTGACTTTGTGACTTCAATATTGACAAGTCAGTTTTCAGCAACCTCTGAGAACACGAAGAACACATTTTGTACATTTCAAGTTCGGTTAACCATTTGAAAGATTGCATGGACTTTCATTAACAGTTTATTCCAGCGAGTTACCTGCCATGGCTGAAAAAATACAGCAATTTTTATTATGCACAGTTTCTTTTGTTGGAGAGTATACATAAAATTGCCCGGGTGATTTGCAGGACCTTCCCTTGTTTCATTGAGAAATTTAAAAACAACATGTATTCTCAAACCTTCTCCGATTCTACCAGCATTAATGACCTTAATATTACACCTTTTAGCCAATTTTCTAGCCTCATTACTACACGATGTAACCGCTAAGATAGTGCCACCAATGTCCTTAAAATAATTAACCAACTCTCTATAGAATAATGACGTACTACAGTGAACAGACTTTGCATTGTTAAAAACATACCAACCTAATTTATCACTACTACCAGCTCTATTAACCCAAAAATCAAACAAATTCATCCATTTACTATTAGTCGAAGGATTATATTTTTTTGTAGCCACTTTAACTTCAAGGATTTGAGTTTAGATGAAATATTTATAACCCCTAAACCTCCGTTTTTTGGAGGGCCACAGACCGTGACTCTTTTCATTCTGTCACCCTTTCCGGACCAAAAAAAGTTCCAAATGCATTCATCGAAATTCTTAACAATACGATCTGGACAAGGCAGAATAGATCCGTAATAAGCTAAAATACTGCCAACAAGACTATTAATTACAATTACTTTACCCTTCATGGTAAGGAATCTTCCTTTTTATCTACCAAGAACGTACTTAACTTTACTAATCTTACTTTCCCAGTTATCTTCAGGACTAACTTCATTACCGAACAGAATACCCATTATTTTTAATTTGTCATTTGTCCACTGAATATTCATTTCTATTTTTCCAAGCTCCTAACCAAAGTCTTATGGAGATTAATTTTCGAACCAGAACCTTCACTGTACGTGTAAAGTATACGTTCTAGGGCATTAAATTCAGCACTGTGAGTAATGAAAATGTTTGTGTTATCGGCATGCTGAATTATTTTTATACTATCAGTCAAAAATGGAAACGCCACTTAAAAGGGGAGTCAGGTTGGCGTAGCGGCTCTTTCCTCGCCTTCCACCAATGTGGCCCTGGTTCGAATCCCGTCCAGGTTCGAATCCCGTCCGGGTCAGTATGTGGATTGGGTTCTCAGTCCCCATACACGGTGTTGTGTGGGGCTTTCCTCCCACATCTAAAACTGAGAATTTCTTCCTGTTCCATTGTACTTCGTGGCCATGCTGAAGAACCTCCTAAGGTGGCTACAGGGCAACGACTTAAGTCGGCGAATCTCAGCAACCAGATCCCTTTAGGGGATCATACGAAAGAAGAAAGAAGAAGCCACTTAAAATTTCATTTTTTCTAACAAGGTTACTCAGTCCCTCTGCACATCAAGCATACAGTAGAGGCGATAAAGGACACCCTTGGCGGATACCACGTTTTGCTTTGAAGGGTTCTGTGAAGTGGTTATTGACATTGACCGATATTAAAGGGTTTTTGTAGAAAATTGTGACCCAATTAATAATCTCAGCAGGAATTCCCAATTTATCCATAATCGCATACATATATTTCAATTCTATACAGTCAAATGCTTTCTCTTGATCGAGACTAATTAAGGCTGCTTTTTGATTATTGATGTTAATGTAATCGATAGTGTCTCTTAATACCATGAGGTTATCTAAAATACTTCTACCTTTAACACCACAGGTCTGTGCTTCATTAACTACAAAAGGCATGAGATGAGATAACCTGCGCGTGATAACTTTAGAGATAATTTTGTAATCTACATTCAAAAGACTTATGGGTCTCCAATTTTTTAAGTCACATTTTTCACCTTTGTTCTTATATAAAAGTCTGACCAACGCCAAATTCATAGATTTAGGCAATTCACCACTGCTTTTACAAAATTTAACCACTTCCAAAAAATCGTTCTTGATGTTATCCCAAAAACACATGTAAAATTCGGCTGTTAATGAATCCAAACCAGGTGCTTTGTCATGCGCCATTTCATTAAGAGCGTTATAAAGATCATCGATAGTTATATCCCTGTTGATTTCTTCTAAAACGTCTTCTCCAAAGGATACCGTATCAACTCTACTTAAAATCTGATTCCAAGTGATGATTAATCAAACCTTCGGATGAATACAATTTACTGTAATAATGCTTAATATGCTCAATCATGTCTTTAGTTACCGTTAAAACTCTGCCTTGTTCATTCTTGAGTGAATTAATAGTACTGGTTTTCGTTTGTTGTTTGACTACAGAGAAAAAATACTTGCTGGGTTTTTCACCACCGACTTTTTGTTTTATGTGATACTTAAGCTTACTTTTCTCCCATTCTCTGTACTCGAAGGATTTTATTTGTTTCGCTATTTCAAGATACTTGACATTATCAACATTTCTTTTTGGTTTTAATAGTGTGTCCAATTCCCTTTGGAGGTTAACTTTTTCCCTGTTTTCAAGAAAGTTATTGTGTTTACTATAATCTTTCAGAATTTCCCTTAATCTGTTTTTCCCAAAGTCCCACCATTCAAGAATACTATCATAGTCGTTCTTTTTTGTTTTCCAATACTTCCAAAAACGTTCTAGTCTAGTCTTACATTCTTGGTCCTTTAAAATTGTATTGTCACAAATCCATCTACCCGGCCCAAAGTCCACAGATTTTTCTACATATCTCATGAAAATGGTTCTATGGTCAGACAAACCAGTATTGTCTATGGACAATTCCGTAATTTGACTCATAACAGTGTCCGAAACAAAGAAATAGTCGATGCGAGTTGACTTACTTAAACCTTTGTGGTAAAATGTGGCATCAGTGTTGTCAAGGGTCTCTCCTACATCAAATAAATTATTTATGTCCATAATACTCTGGAAAATTTTAGAACTCTGGTCTCGGGAATTGGGAATGTGACAATTGAGATCACCAGCAATTATGCAGTCATGAACTTCATTAAGAACACTCTGCTTAATACCAGTGAAACAAATGTTTCTTTCAGTCTGATTATTTGGAGCATAAATCGAGATTAGGGATATGGTATTATCATTGAACTCAACCTTTGACCCAGCGGCCTTCCGAGTCATGTTGAGGATTTATGATATTAATACTGCTTTTGTATGACGTCAAAATGGCTACATCTTTACTGTTCGTGGTACCGTGACTAAAATAGCAATTACCATTCCATTCTTTTTTCCATAGTTCCTCATTGCTCTCCCTCTTCCGCGTCCGCGTGGTGACTGCGAGACTGGTGGAGTCCGTGTGGAGGCTTGCTGTGCTGTTGCGCCTGTACCTCGTTTCCTTCTGTAACGTTGTACCCCTCCCCTGTAGTATGGCACGTACTGCCCATCTTCGGCCTGGTTGTCCGTTTCCATGGTTGTGTCGTTCTCCTGTTCCTCAATCAGTTATTCTAGCTCGTCCTTGTCTCCTTGTTCCTCGTCAAACTTTCGTTTCCTCGCATTTGTTGCTTAATCCCAAAACACCCGAGCTTTCTTGCTTGATGTTGCCTGTCCTTTCTTGCCCGTTTCTGGTCGCTTTGCATTTTCCTGTTGTCCCCGCGGACGCTGTTCTTGTTTGTTTTTGTCTTGCTTTTTTCCGTGATCGTCACTCTTTCCACTTGCTCCTTTCTGTTGTTTTTCTTCTGAATCGCTAGGATTGGAATGCTGTCTTGGTTGTTCCTCTCTACTCTTCTCCTTTGTAGTACGGCTCGATGGTCCGCTTCCTGTCGCTTTCGATTTTTCGCCATCAATGTTCCGTTTCTCTTGTGCTGTCTCCTGTCGTTGTCCACCCTGTTGTTGTTTTCGATCGTGATATGATGGTGTTTACGTAGTTGTCGTTGCTGCCGTGAAGGGGATTGCTCTCGCGGCGGCTGCTGCCGTGAAGGGGATTGCTCTCGCGGCAGCTGCTGATGTGAAGGGGATTGCTCCCGAGGCGGCTGCTACCGTGGAGGGGATTGCTCTCGAGGCGGCTGCTGTAGGGGCGTTTCCTGTTTCTTCGGTTGCTTCGTTTTTTCTCCATTTTCGCTCGACTTTCTCTGTTCATTTTGTCCATGTTTACTACGTTGGCGTTGGACCCGCTCTGCCCAGGTTTGTTGTTGTTCTTCTTCTTCCTCCTCCTCCTCGTCGTCCGAAACAAAACTGCTATTTTGGGTGTCTTCATCATCTGTTCCCGACATAGTTAGGTCAAAAAATGAAAATTTGTGCTTCCTTAAAGTGCTGTAGGCATTTTATGTTAAAAGTGGTTAAGCAAGTGTTTTAGGGTATTTCGAGGGTGCGCCGTTAACAGGTGCGCCGTTGCCGTCTTCACCTTCAAAATTCAAAAAAAACAAAATGGCCGCCATTTCATCACAATTTGTGCTATAACTTGGGTTTAAGGCAACATAGAGGGTCAAACCTGGTGGCAATACCCATGTTTATGATACTATTGATTTCATTTTGACCACTACTAAACTTGTACATAGGTTGAAATCCAAGATGGCATCCATTTTGAATTTCAAAATGGCCACCGTGTTCAAATTCCAAGCTTGTTGCCGTGTCTTTCATTCTGTACACTTACTTCACCAGTGGACCAACCAGAGGCACAAAGAGAAAACCACTAAAACAAAACCAACGGTCCTTTTCAGGACCACCACAATTTCCAAAAAGAGATTTCTGTATGCCTATACACCTAAATACATAAAAGTTATACTCTAACTACCACCCGCAGATATAACGTCACCCAATAAAACAAAGGTCATGGCAAAAAGGAAACTAGACAAAAAGGAAAACAAAGCACAAAAGAGATCACTAAACCATTCAAAATCAAAAAGGTTTTCATATGGATGTAGAACCAAAGAAATAAACGCCCAAGGGGTACATAAACGATCCTTAGCAGAAAATTGCGAACGATTCATAACAAACCTGTCCAAAACCAAACTTTCAGAAACTGAAAAAAATAGCATTGGGCAAAGGACTCAACTTCGTACCAACACCTGCTAAACCAACACGAAAATCCGTACTGAGCGATTTAAAAACCTTCACCCGAAGAATGAGAGTGTCATTCCTAATGCACAAAAAACAATCCCAACCACACCCATTTAAACCACCATCTAAATGGAAACCTATCTGGAAGCCACAAAGTATGAAATTGCCCATACCCGACTACAAAATCGGTCAAGAAACATGACCAAACCAGAACTAGCCGCAATAACCAACCTCAAGAAAAACAAAGAAATCGTAATTAAACCCTATGACAAGGGAAGAGGTATATGAATCAAACTGACCACCTAAAAGTGGGAAACAAACACCTTGAGTCCATACACTACTCTGAATTGGACCACGACATAACTCCCCAGACAATAACCCTGGTTCGAAACGTACTGATGAAAATGAGAAATAACAACTACATAGATGAACCTATGCTCGAATACCTAAAACCACTACCACAAAACTGCGAATGCCCAACCATGTACTTCCTCCCGAAAATACACAAAACCCCACCCCCGGGAGAACCTTTCGTCGGAAGACCAATAATCAGTGGTTGTAAAAGCCCAACCACCAGGATATCTGAATACATCGATTACTTCCTTCTCCCAATCGTAACCACGCAACCAACATATGTCCGCGACACGGCAGACATCTTGCGTAAATTGGACGGTAAACAATTCTCAGAAAACATTCCAATATCTCCACAAAACATCATCCCACCCACCCCACGTGTTCAAAGCATTCATATACGGAGAAACCCTCCGATACGCAAGGAACACAAACAACGAAAACGACTACTTAAACAAAGTCCAAAAATTCTCAGAAAAACTTACTCCTAGAGGGTACACACCTGAAGAAATCCAAGCAGCAACATCAAAGGTAAAACATGCCGGAAGGGCTAACCTTATCAACAAAAAAAGGGATTACGCAACAAAGCAAACCCCACTCGTCTTCTCCAAAACTTATAATCCAGCAATAAACAACCACAAAGCGGTAAACAAACACTGGCACTAATCAAAAGCTCTGAACCACTAAAGGAAATATTTCCTAAACCACCACTCATTGCTTTCAAAAAAGCCGAAAACCTGAAACAAAAAATGATCCGAGCCAAATTACCCAACCACGAAAAACGGCCATCCCTACCACTATCAGATTCAGGTTACGCCAAAAACAGCCAAGAACCGGATGAAACCCTAAACATCCTTATATCACTGCTTGAAGAACAAACAACCTCTTAAAAGCTGGACCCTTCCGCTCAAGGAACCCAAAGCGAGTCACCCGGATTCTCCCGAATCCAACCCGCAGCTGATGAAGGGCAGACGGTAGCCTAGAAAGCTAGCTCCTGCTTAATCAAAATAATTTGAAAAACGTTCCTTAGCTCGCAAAAACCCACCCACACCCCATCGTATACCACCAATGAAAAACAAAACCCAGTAAAACGGTAAACTGGATACAAATAAAACTTTGGAATAAAATAATATAATTTATTTCAAACAATCAAAACAAGTCAACCAGCTCGGGATTCAATGGCGGCCATTTTGAAATTCAATATGGCAGCCATCTTGGAATTTAATATGGCGGCAAACCCAAGGTAGATACAACTTTTGTAATAGTCTATACTGAATCTTTAGTATCATAAACCTGGGTATTGCCACCACTTCAAACCTTCTATGTTGCTTGAAACCTACGTTTTAGCACAAATTGTATGTAAATTGTGGCCATGTTTTGTTTTGTTTTTTATATTGAAGGTGAAGATGGCGTCGGCGCACCTGTTAACAGCCATTTTTAAATTCAGCACCCTCAAATTATGCTAAAAAACTTGATTAACCACTTTTAACAAAAAATGCCTACAGTATTTAGATATGCTCAAATTTTAACCTGTCTATGGCTTGTGCCGCGAGTGGATCATGGTGGTCTTCTGCACGGTGGTTTCTGTCACCACACACGAAACAACGCCCGTTGGATTCACAATCCCTGGCTATGTGGCCTGGTTGTTGGCAGAGACGACAAGTCTGTTGTTGTCCTTTGCGACGCATTGAAAGGATGAGCCTATTCTGATGTAACTCGGGATGGGATTTTTAATGTTTCTTATTAAAAGACTTCTCACGCCATTCTCAACATCTGGGTCAAACGTGTGGTACTGGCGTCGTATGTTGACAACTGTTCCGTACTGCATGAGTGCGTTTTGAACAACAGCGTCTGTCATTTCGTATGGGGCCTTAACATAGACTACAGCTGAATTCAATACGTTGGCTCGTTCACAATTGATCAACATTCCACTTACGGTCATGCCGTGCGTAGCAATCGCGTCACAATCTTTTTCATTCGCAAAAGTTACATTGTACCATCCACTGTCTAGTTGAGCGATGCATTTAGTGGCCTTTGTCTTTGACAATATCTTGCCTACAGCGTCGTAGACCTCCTCAGGTGTGATTTCAATGGCGTTTGTGAAGAATTGGATTGTATTGGGCCTTTGTAGCCCGCGTGAGCCCATGAAACAAAATGGCGTTGGAGGCCCCGAAGAGCCTCAAACAACCAAAATGAAACAGGTAATGTCTATTTTAGTCCCCAGTCACTTACAAATCGGTGGTAAAGTTCCAGATGTATGGAAAAATATTTTTTTTCCAGCGAAAATTGACGTTTTTTGAAGAGCGCGATCAGTCTTGTTGTTGTCGTTGTCGTTGCATTCCCCTTATCGCTTGGGTAGACGAGGCAACTGGGATTAAGTGCCTTGCCCAGGGACACAGACACGTTGGTCGAAGTGGGGCTCGAACCCCCAACCTCTGATTGGGAGTCCCGCTTCATACCCACTAGACCCCACACGCTCCCGTGTGATGCAAGATATTTGGACGAAGTAAGTTGTGTTACACTTCGACTAGGGTGGGGTATCTAAAAAATATGTTGGTGACCTTTGACCTTGCTCACTTCCGGTCAAAACCCGGAAGTGGCCCTTAGTTTGAAAGTGAAAGGAGGTATTGAGATGGGGTCAATGGTGTTATTACCAGAGGCTCTTAAGCTTTTCAAAAATATAAGTGATGACGTCATCGTACAAAATAGCGCCCTCTAGCGACAAGATGATTACATAATTAAATATTCAAAAATCAATTAAAAATCAACGGTTTGACCTACGATTTTGATTCCTTCGGCATACACGATCACTAACAAATGTATTTAAGATGCGCACACGCCATGACCTTTGTTTCCTATTGGTCAAACAGATTTTGCCTTTCCATTTGAAAGTGGTACAAGATATCTGGATGAGGTCAACTGTTTTACACTTCGACTTGGGTGGGGTATCCAAAAATACGACAATACCTTTGACCTTTCCCACATGTCACATTAAAGGGGCATGTAATAATTTTTGATATTTAAAAATCGATAAAAACTCAACCGTTTGACTTACTATGGTGATTCCTTCATATACGATCACTAACAATGGTCATCCCTAGATTGGTTCCCGATCCCTATAGATTGGTTCGCTTATTGCAAAAATATAGGGATCGGTAAAGGGCAGCCATGACGGGCAGAATTCTGCCCGTCATGTGGTTATTATTATTTTTATTTTTTTAGTAAGTGCGCAGATTTTGCATTAACATTTGTAACTTGGCCGTGCGTGTCGAACATTATCCAATTATGTAAATAAAGTACATTGCCTAAAGCAAAGGGCTTGGCCAATTTTTAAATATAAAAAACACAATGCGCACGCGCAAAGACGACCAATTACAGATCAAGATGAAGCGCCCTTTACCTGTCCTTATATTCTCCTGTGTGGAATATGTGGACGGGAAGCGATTTTTTTCCCGTACCACATATTCGCTATGGCACCACAATCTAAGCCTCTGATTGGTCCGCTGGCCAGCGCCCTCATTAACATTAGCATAGTTAATCAGATCGAGCGTACATATGCGTGCCTGAATAACGCGTACACATATAGTACATGTACGTGTATACGTAATGTACATCATGGTCGCGAGGAAGGAACGGCTAGATGTCACTGTATGTAGTAGGCCTACATGTATGGCGAACAACCACATTGCAGCACGATATGTTGCAAATAGAGAGAACGCCATCCAAGAAATTCCTCTTTATTTTTTCGCCCCTTCCTATAATTTTTTTCTCAAATGAAAACAATAAAAAAAGGCGTTTGTTCGCAACGGGGATTACAATTAATCAGTAATTGATTTAGCATGCGTCGGGGAGAAAAAATGTTAGGGTTTGTTTTTGCCCTTACCCGACGTATATTAGCACTGGAATTTGGAACATTAATGGTTTTTGTTACCTAAAAAGTCAGGTTTTCTCTAACGTTTTTAATGAATTTCCGAAAATTAGGGAGACACTGAAAATGTATGCCACTGCCAGGGTTTTGTGTGTAAAACTACGGTACTATAGTAGCCATTTCGAGACGAGAGCAAGGACAACTGCATTCCTGGTTTCGCCCAGTACAGCGGTGGGGTCTTGACCCTTGCCTGACTGCAAACCCCCAAGGCAGCGCGGTCAGAATCCTGGCGCATTAGTAATGAGGCGGTAGTTTCAAATTTGTACGCATATACGAACTGCTATGGTTCAACTCAAACACCGTGACAACGACAATAAAAGCATACTATGCACGTATATGGCAGTTCTACTTCAAGATAAATTTAGTCGATTTTCATGCAGTAGGCCTATTGTGTTTTGTTTTTAATTGTTTATGAGTGGTTTCTATTAATTGTATGCACTGTTACACAATCTTTTGGACTTCAATCAATAGACTGCCGAAGTGAATACGTACATCACCTTTTGTTGGTTGCCTAGGCAATTATATCTAAATTAAAAATCACTCAACCGTGTCTCAGTGTTTTTCCAATGGTACTTTTCCCGACGGCCATGATAGTTTAGATCCAATTGCCATTGCAACGCACGTCACACTTCAGTTGTCTATTCATTGAAATGCAACCCGAAAGCGTTGATGCCATAATTACTAGTAGTACACCAGTAGCAGTACACTGCAATGGTTGTAATGCTATATTGCATTGCGGATATGGATCCACCATGTAGCCAGCGCGCTATGGACACATGTACGCCACGTGGGCGTATCATGCACTTTGGATCATGCATATTACATGACTGATGAGGAGAGCGGACCAATCAGAGGCTTCAGTTAGGGTCCATAGCGAATATGTGGTACGGAAAAAAAATCGCGGACGGGAACCAGTCTATGGTCATCCCGAACACCACACATGTTCATAAAAAGGAATTGGAACAGCCATGTGTTCGTTTTCAAGAACGAACACATTTCTAGTTTCTTTTTCTTGTTCTTTTTCCACTCAAACGTTTCCAGAGCTTTTTTTCAAAACGGTTCAAGCTATCACCTTGAAACTTTGCAGGAACATCAACCCCAATGTGAAGGTGTGCATACAAGTGTGACGTCATTGTGACGTCATCGGGTATCAAATTACAACCAAAAAATGACTAAAATATTCATGTTTTAAAATGCTTCCTTCTGGAAAACCACGTACTGACCCCAGATCTTGGTATTTAGCAGGCTTTTGGATCAGATCGTGGGCTACAATTTTCTTCATGTGGGCATTTTCATCTGACCCTTCCTTCTAGGGTCAATCTGAGGTCAAAGTTCAACGAAAACGAAAATCTCAATTTTTGCACTTATTGAGCAACAATGCCCATCAAACCAAGCTGAATCTTTAAGAAACTAAGTACAGGCATAGGTCCTATGGCAGACTTTTACCAGCGTGTATAATATTATGATGGCATCAAGCGTGACGTCTCGAAAACCACGTGACCCAGGATCTTCGTATTCGGCAGGCTTTTAGATGACATTCTGTGCTACAATTTTCTTTGTGTGGGCATTTTCATCTGACCCTTCCTTCTGGGGTCAATTGGAGGTCAAAGTTCAACGAAAACGGAAATCTCAATTTTTACACTTACCGAGCAACAATGTCCATCAAACCAAGCTGGATCTTTAGTAAATTAGATACAGACATAAGCCCTATGGCAGACTTTCACCAGCATGAATAGTATCATGATGGCATCAAGTGTGACGTAATCATGACGTCATCAGGTGTCAAATTACAAAAATTCAAAGGTTATTATTTCCAAAATTCATATCTCAAGAACCGTAATAGATACTTGAACAATTCTTTCACAACATGATAAGTCTAAATAAACTGAACAAATCATATGGTGTCATGACCCCTGTGTGACGCGTACTTCCGGTCCAAACCGGAAGTTGTTCGAAAATGTGAATTTTTTTAGGATTTTTAATGCAAATAGATTAAAAGTGGAAGTGGATTTGACCATATTTCTACGGAACGATTAGTTTGCACACATGTGGACCTGATGACTATACCAAGGGTGACGTCATCAGATGGACGGTGGTTACGTAATGTGGTGAAAAATTATGCAAATTTGGAGCTGAATTGTTTAAAAATGCTGTATCTTGAGAACTACAGCAGATATTTGCATGATTCCTTCGCCACATTTAAGAACTTGATGTTTAACAAATTGTTCAACAATTTGTGCACAACATTGTGACGTCATAATGTCGTCACAGGTGTAAAATTACAAAAATTCAAAGGTTATTATTTCAAAAATGCATATCTCAAAAATCGTAATAGATACTTGAACAATTCTTTCACAGCATGATAGGTCTAACTGAACTAAACAAATCATACACTGACATGACCCCTGTGTGATCCCTACTTCCGGTCTAAACTGGAAGTTAATCGAAAATGTTCAATTTTTTAGCATTTTGAATGCAAATAGAGCCAAAGTGGTAAGGAATTTGACCATAGTTCTACGGAACGAATTGTTGCCACACATGTGGACTTTATGACTATACCAATGATGGCGTCATCACGTGCACGGTGGTTACGTAATATGATCTCAAATGACAACATCTTGAGAACTGTAATATATATTCCAAAGATTATTTCACCACATGTAAGAACATGTTCTTCAGTAGATCCTTGACCAATTTGTGCACACAATAGTGACGTCATGGTGAGATTGACTGGGCCAATAATGACGTCATCAGACACAATTTAAGCGTTGAATAATCAAAGTTATATGTCTTAAGTCTTAAGAATTCCAATACTGGCAATCGATATGTGAACGTTTCTTTTGCAACATCGACCAACTCAAGTTTTCAACCAATTTGAAAAGTGTGACGTCATCATAAAATCAATGTTCATGTCACCCGATCACCTTGCGTTTGTAAAAAAACACAAACGCGAAGCTCTAGTTTTTGGCTTTTTCGCTTTGCGGCGAAAAAGCCTTTGTTTTCGTTCTGATTTTGTTTTGGCTTTTTCGCTTTGCGGCGAAAAAGCCTTTGTTGGCTTTTTCGCTTTGTAGCGAAAAAGCCTTTGTTTTCGTTTTGATTATTTATTTTTTTTTTTTTTTCCGTTTTCTTCTGATTTTTTTCCCATAGACAAAGCGCATAGGCGTTGTCGGCGCTTTTTAAGGTTGTTCCCAAACATTGATCTTAACCAAACTTGGTCACATCAAAGACATAGTATAAGAGGTGTGCACCCAAGAATGGCTTCATTGTGACGTCATCCGTTACGTCATTATAACACTTTAAAAATGCCTAAAAAGCGGGAAATTGCCGAAATATGCACTTTTTAAAATGGTTCCCTTGCCCAAACCACATGACCCAGGGTTTTCATATTTGGCAAACATTTAGATCAGATCATGAGCTTCAATGTTCTTAGTGTAGGCATTTTCATCTGACCCTTCCTTTCTGGGTCAATCGAAGGTCAAAGTTCAGCCAATTCAAAAATCACATTTTTTGTATTTGTTTGTACTTATGAAGCAATATTAGCTATTCAACCATGCTTGATTTTCATAAAACTAGGTACAGGCATGGGCCCCATCACAAACGTCCACCACCATGTAGAACGTCACCATGACGTCAAGGATTACGTAATTATAATAATTTTAAAATGGCACAAAAATGGATTTTTCATCATAAAATTACCAAAATATGCATTTCGTAAAACGCTTCCCTGTATGAACCCACATGACCCAGGGTCTTCATATTTTGCATACATATATATCAGATCATGGGCTACAATGTTCTTTGTGTAGGCATTTTCATCTGACCCTTCCTTCCTGGGTCAATCGAAGGTCAAAGTTCAGCCATTTCAAAATTCACATTTGTTGTATGTTTTTGTACTTATGAAGCAATATTAGCTATTAAACAACGCTTGATCTTTATAAAACTAGGTACAGGCATGGGCCCCATCACAAACTTCCACCACCATGTAGAACATCACCATGACATAACTGATTACGTAATTATGATAATTTAAAGTGGCAAAAAAGTGGATTTTCTTCATGAAAATGACCCTAAATGCATTTCGTAAAATGTTTCCCTCTATAAAACAACATGGCCCAGGGTCTTCATCTTTAGCAGACATTATAGATCAGATCATGGACTACAATGTTCTTTGTGTAGGCATTTTCATCTGACCCTTCCGTCCTGGGTCAATTGAAGGCCAAAGTTCAGCCAAGTCGCAATTTGCGTAAAACCATGCATAAGTCACCCGCCCCAGGCCATGCACTCGCGTTTTGCTACCGTGAAAGTGATATAGCGCCCTCATAGTTATACATGTATAGCTAAAGAGAGAATGCGCAATACGTGAAAACACATGTACTTGTTGTAAGTTGCGCGAACATGCAGTGCACATCCCATTTAAAAACAAAAGCTTAATATAGGCCTGAATTAATTAAGTCATTGTCTAGATTTTATTGAACCATCTTTTAAAAATCTAATTACGAAATTGTCCTCCTTGGTCAAACTCTTTTCAATCTTAACTAATTATGTGCTCTGATTTCTGCCTTTGATGACTAATATATGTATATCAGTATTTCGAGAAAACATCGCGTTTCCATCCCAAATGTGAACAAAACAAACTAAAAATGAACAGTTTAGAATTCGCAAAGAGAAATCAAACTTGCCTCTAAACTGAGTTTTCAGGATAAACTTTTTAAATATTTAATTTATAACGCCATGTGACATTATTACAAATAGTACTAATTTTACAGTAACTTAATTGATGTTTTTAAAAGTGCAAAAACTGAAAATTGCCATATTCTCAAATCTAAACAAGTATTTTCTCAATCGATGAAGGTAACTGTACTGTTTACATAATGTACATGTTATTTTGTTTTATATGAAATTTCGCCCAAGACTAAATCCTGAACATACATGTTACGATACTCCTCAAGGAGCTAATTAAGTAATCAAAAGTTTTTACCTGCGCCATGACTTGGTATCTCACAGTTCATCAAACACTTGGAAGTGGCAGATCTGTATAGCAGTACACTCAGGCAAACTGACACAACTCAAAAACTGTTCATCATCAGGTATAAGATTAAATGAGCATACAATTTAATGTTTTCCATATTCAAAATTCGTAACAAATCAGCCGATTCACCTATGATCGTGATTCATGCGCCATATACGGTCATTAACAAAGGTATTTAACTGATGATCTCATAATGACGTCATCACGTGTCAGATTAAAGGTGATATAAATATTATAAATATGAAAAATTAACAAAGGCGAGCTACAACCCCGATTCCTTCCCATATACGATCACTAGCAAAGGTCGTTAACTTTTGGCTTTTCCGTTTATTTCTTCTTCTGATGTTTTCCCCATTGACATAACGCATGGGCGTTGCCGGCACTTTTTGAGGTTGTTCCCAAACTTGAGGTTGTTCTTAAACAAACTTGGTAACATCAAAGACATATTAGAAGAGGTGTACACCCAACAATGGCGCCATCATGACGTCATCAGGTGTAAGTTTAAAGGGGCATGACATTTAATGTTTCCCTATGCAAAAATTCATTTAAAAAATCAACCGTTTGACCTACGATCTTGATTCTTTCGGCATATACGATCATTAATAAAGGTCTTTCAGATGCCCACATGCCTTCACATTTGACCTCATTCCCTATTGGTCAAACAGACTTTGCCTTGCCATTTGAAACTGGTAAGAGGTATTTGGATGGGGTCAAAGGTGTTTGAGTTCGACTAGGGTGGGGTATCCAAAAAATATCGCCGTGACCTTGCTCACTTCCGGTAGAAACCGGAAGTGCATTTAAATGAACCTATTTTGTAAAAGTGGGGAAAGCTGCCGAGATGCGGTTGGTAGTGTTAGTGTCTAAGGTAAATAGGGTTTCCAAAAATGTAAGTTTCTACGTCATTCCATAAAAGGGTGCCCTCTAGCGGCAAAATTAAAAAGTCTTAAAACTACCCTTTGATAGCAGTGTTTGCGCAAATTAGCCCAATAGTGGTGAATATAGAGTGCGTCGACCACCAAACATGTCTGTATTGTTAAAACAATGATTACGTCATCAATCCTTTAAAGGTAACACATTAAAGGTAAACATTTTTTTAATTAAATACTTTATATACTTTTTGCAAGCTAAGCATGCTCATTTTTGAAGTTAAACAAATTGGAAAAAGCCCTACGCTCTGTTCATAGAACAGACGTAGCTCTATTTTTCGTTTTGATTTTTTTTTCCCGTTTATTTCTTCTTCTTCTGATTTTTTTCCCATAGACAAAGCGCATAGGCGTTGTCGGCGCTTTTTCAGGTTGTTCCCAAACATTGATCTTAACCAAACTTGGCCACATCAAAAACATAGTATAAGAGGTGTGCACCCAAGAATGGCTTCATTGTGACGTCATCCGTTACGTCATTATAACACTTTAAAAATGCCTAAAAAGCGGAAAATTGCCGCATGACCCAGGGTTTTCATATTTGGCAAACATTTAGATCAGATCATGAGCTTTAATGTTCTTAGTGTAGGCATTTTCATCTGACCCTTCCTTCCTGGGTCAATCGAAGGTCAAAGTTCAGCCAATTCAAAAATCATATTTTTTGTATTTGTTTGTACTTATGAAGCAATATTAGCTATTCAACCATGCTTGATTTTCATAAAACTAGGTACAGGCATGGGCCCCATCACAAACGTCCACCACCATGTAGAACGTCACCATGACGTCAAGGATTACGTAATTATAATAATTTTAAAATGGCACAAAAGTGGATTTTTATCATGAAAATTACCAAAATATGCATTTCGTAAAACGCTTCCCTGTATGAAACCACATGACCCAGGGTCTTAATATTTAGCAGACATTATAGATCAGATCATGGGCTATAATGTTTTTTGTGTAGGCATTTTCATCTGACCCTTCCTTCCTGGGTCAATCGAAGGTCAAAGTTCAGCCATTTCAAAATTCACATTTGTTGTGTTTTTGTGTACTTATGAAGCAATTTTAGCTATTAAAGTACGCTTGATCTTCATAAAACTAGGTACAGGCATGGGCCCCATCACAAACTTCCACCACCATGTAAAACATCACCATGACGTCAATCATTACGTAATTATAATTATTAAAATATGGCAAAAAAGTGGATTTTCGTCATAAAAATTTGCCAAAAATGCATTTCGTAAAATGTTTCCCTCTATAAAACCACATGACTCAGGGTCTTCATAATTAGCAGACATTATACATCAGATCCTGCGCTACAATTTGCTTTGTGTAGTAATTTTCATCTGACCCTTCCTTCCTGGGTCAATTGAAGGCCAAACGTCAGCCAATTCAACATTTCCGTATATACAGGGTAGATTTTAAAAAACGAAACCGAGATATTATTGCTAAGTGTAACTAAAGTAGGGCGCGTATGAATGAACGGGAGATATCATCTGTTAGGGTTGAATCTCCTCTTCAAAATGACACCATGATCATGTCATTATGTTTTCGGTTGACTGAGCAGTGACCAGTGTTATGCCAGGGGCCTAGTTTTAGATTTGACCGTTCTCAATGCGAGCAAACGTCGCACAAATAAATCTTTACCGTAGATGTCTATTCCGTGTGCCCTGTGTGACACGGCGCCGACCGAGACAGTGACACGGTAACTTTGAACTGTGTCTACCACGGACGTGTAATTCTACAGAAGATGGTTTAACAAAAGGACAGTAAGTAGGATACAATCTTTTATGTTATTTCAGTCTTATTTAAGAGAGTCCACTCTCTAAAAGAAAGTAATTGTATTTTATTGAGGGAATGTCGTAGTTTTGCCGTGAAGCATTCATTCCAATGTTTGTTTTCTTCCTTTTAGGTTTAGTAAGGTGCAAAGCTTAATATAGGCCTGATATCATTAAGTCATTGTCGGGATTTTATTGAACCATCTTCAACATTAATAAGAAACTCTTTTCAATCTTAACAAATTATGTGCTCTGATTTCTGCCTTTGATGACAAATATATGTAGGCCTATATCAGTTTTTCGAGTAAACATCGGATTTCCATCCCAAATGTCAAAAAAACAAACTAAAAATTAACAATCTTTTTTCGCTGACTACATCGTGAAACAGCAGATGAAAATTACCAAAATATGCACTTTTTAAAATGTTTCCCTCTATAAAACCACATGATCCAGGGTCTTCATATTTAGCAGACATTATAGATCAGATCATGGGCTATAATTTGATTGGTGGAGTCATTTTCATATGATTCCTCCGTCCTGTGTCAATTAAAGGCCAAAGTTCAGCCAAGTCAAAATTTGCGTAAAACAATGCATAAGCCACCAAATGTCGACTTCCGTACGTGACCGACAGAGGGCGCCATTCATAAATTACGGTGTTGCACAGACCTATAAACCTATAGACCAACGATCGTGTATTGAAAATCGTGACATGGAAAAGTATGGGCAAATGACGACACAATGGGCTGCATGAGCTAACCGTGCGGGTTTAAAGCGCTCAAGCTATTCCAAAACGCGCGTACGCCGTGTGTATTGTACGCGTTCCTATGAAGTATGGGCGATGGACGCACGAAGCTCACAAAGCGGACTGACAGCGCGCACGAGGATTGAAATTGTCATGCTTCCAAACTACTTCTAAAAAAATAAGTATACATTTGTACAAATCACCAAGTAACAATATGGTAACATTTCGTGAAGTGTGGTGAAGTTTGACGTCAGTTACCATGGTAATTGGGTCTAAACATTCGCTGCTAATCTGAATCGTCCATCGGTAAAGCGCAGGGAAACAGTTCACTGGTTGTAATGTAGATCCAGTAACCATGGCAACACATAAAGGGTGGCGTTTTCACTTTAGTAGTCTATAGCCACTGCGTAGTAGTTCTGAATCCGTTGCATCACCAAATACACACGCAGCGGCACGCATAGTGCACGCGACGTCAACTCAAATTCTCGAAACAATGACGAATCGTACCCGACGATTAACGATAACGTCCCGACGTGCATTCGGGTAACTTCGGGAACCTTTGCAAAAAGGAGCAATTCCTCCTGTTTCAATATGGCGGGCAAACGTGTACATCTTACACGTGTACATCATAGGGAGCGCGTGTGGTCTAGTGGGTATGAAGCGGGACTCCCAATCAGAGGTTGGGGTTTCGAAGCCCACTCCGACCAACGTGTCTGTGTCCCTGGGCAAGGCACTTAACCCCAGTCGCCTCGTAAACCCAAGCGATATATGAGAAGCTGTTAAGGGGATTGCCACAATCTAACTGCTGATAGTGTTGTGCGCCTGACCAGCAGCCAGCTAGTTGAAGCGAAATGGTTCTGGTGATTCCCTGCATGGCGGCAATAATAATGGTAACAGCGCCTTAAGCACCCTGCAGGGTGGATATGTGCGCTATTTAAAATCTCATTATTATTATGATTGTTATTCAGATGCCCACATGCTTTGACCTTTGACCTGATTCCCGATTGGTCAAACAGACTCTGCCTTGTAGTTTGAACGTGTTCCGAGCTAATCTACTGTGTTATGGTTCAACTAGGGTAGAGTATTCAAAAATATGGTGTTGACCTTTGACCTTGCTCACTTCCGGAAGTGCATTTAAATAAACCTATTTTGTAAAAGTGGTCAACGATGCCGAGATCGGGTTGGCAGTGTTAGTGTCTAAGGTTAATGCTTTCCAAAAAAATGCGCCCTCTAGCGGCGAAATTAACAAATCTTAAAATGACCCTTTCATGTTTAAGCAAATTAGCCCATCGTGACGCGTGGTGCTTATAGAGTACGTCGACCACCAAACATGTCTGTGTTGTTAAAACATTGATTACGTCATCAGTCCTTCAATTTAAAAGTAACGCATTGAAGGTTAATATTTTTTAAGTTAAATAGTTGATATGTTAACAACATCTAATTTTACAAGGTAAGCATGCTCATTTTTTAAGTAAAAAAAATGTGAAAAAGCCCTACGCTCTGTTCATAGAACAGACGTAGCTCTAGTTTCTTCTTCTTTTTCCACTCAAACGTTTCCGGAGCTTTTCTTCAAAACGGTTCAAGCTATCAACTTGAAACTTGGTAGGAACATCAACCCCAATGTGAAGGTGTGCATAGAAGTGTGACGTCATAATGACGTCATCAGGTATCAAATTACAAGCCAAAAATGACCAAACTATGCATATGTTAAAATGCTTCCGCCTGGAAAACCACGTGACCCATGATCTTCGTATTTGGCAGGTTTATAGATCAGATCATGGCCAACAATTTTCGTCGTGTGGGCATTTTCATCTGACCCTTCCTTCCGTGGTCAATTTGAGGTCAAAGTTCAACGAAAACGAAAATCTCAATTTTTGAACTTATTGAGCTGCAATGTCCATCAAACCAAGCTGAATCTTTAAGAAACCAAGTACAGGCATAGGGCCTATGGCAGACTTTCGCCGGCATGTATAATATTATGATGGCATCAAGCGTGACGTCAGCGTGACGTCATCAAGTATCAAATTACACCCCCAAAATAACCAAAATATGCATGTTTTAAAATCCTTCCGTCTCGAAAACCACGTGACCCACGATCTTCGTATTTGGCAGACTTATACATCAGATCATGGGCTACAAATTTCTTAGTGTGGGCATTTTCATCTGACCCTTCCTTCTGGGGTCAATTAGAGGTCAAAGTTCAACGAAAACGAAAATCTCAATGTTTTTACTTACTGAGCAAAAATGACCAATAAACCAAGCTGAATCTTGACAAAATTAGATACAGACATACAGCCATATGGCAGACTTTCACCAGTATGTATAGTATTATGATGACATCAAGTGTGACGCCATCGTGACGTCATCAGGTGTCAAATCACAGCAATTCAAAGTTAAATATTTCAAAAATTCATATCTCGAGAACCGTAATAGCTACAGGAACAATTCTTTCACAGCATGATAGGTCTTTATAAAGTGAACAAATCAAACCTGGACATGACTCCAGGTGTGTCCCCAACTTCCGGTTCAAACCGGAAGTTGTTTGAAAATATCAACTTTTTAGTATTTTGAATGTACATAGAGCGAAAGTGGTAGGGAATTTTACCACAGTTCTACGAAACGAAATGTTCCTACACATGTGGACTTTGTGACTATACCCATGGTGACGTCATCACATCGACGGTGGTTACGTAATATTGTGTCAAATTACGCAATATGGTGTCAAATTACGCAAGATATACTGAAGCTGAATTGTTTAAACGTGCTGCATCTTGAGAACTACATGTACAACAGATATTTGTATGATTACTTCGCACATTAATTAAGAACTTGATGTTCATCGAATTGTTGAACAATTTGTGCACAAAAGTGTGACGTCATGATGTCGTATCACAGGTGTCAAATTACCAAAATTCAAAGGTTATTATTTCCTAAATTCATATCTCAAGAACCGTGATAGATATTTGAACAATTCCTTTACAGCATTATAGGTCTAAATGAACTAAACAAATCATACACTGACATGACCTCTGTGTGACCCCTACTTCCGGTCTAAACCGGAAGTTAACAGAAAATTAGCATTTTGAACGCAAATATCTAGAGCCAAAGTGGTAGGGAATTTGACCATAGTTCTACAAATCGAAATGTTCCCACACATGTGCACTTTATGACTATACCAATGATGACGTCATTACATGCACGGTGGTTACGTAATATGATCTCAAATGACAAAATCTTGAGAACTCTAATAGATATTGGAAAGATTATTTCACCACATTAAATAACTTGTTCTTCAGTACAACTTTGAACAATTTGTGCACACAATAGTGACGTCGTGATGAGATTGACTGTGCCAATAATGACGTCATCAGATTCACAATTTTAGCGTTGAATAGTCAAAGAGTCATGTCTTGAGAATTCCAATACTGGCAATCGATAAGTGAATGTTTCTTTTGCAACATCGACCAACTCAAGTTTTTAACCAATTTCAAAAGTGTGACGTCATCATGAGCTAAATGTTCATGTCACCCGATCACCTAGCGTTTGTTAAAGGAAAAACGCCAAGCTCTAGTTATTATTTAATTCGGTTTTAAGTGGATAATTTGCAAGCAAAAGTGCGCTTTTCGAAAATGAGATTTTCGCGATTTCTGAAACGCTCATTAGGTATTCATGAAATGCGCGTGACCCCGTGACGCAATCCTGAGAAAGAGAAGTCAACACGATTGTTAGCTCCATACGTTTACATGGAAAACCATCTCTGTTAGATGGGTTTTTTTTAAGAAATCTGTTGGTCCAAAAAGCCAGAGATATATGCCCAGTAGCTGCGTGGTTGTATGTTTTACCAGACACTATGAAAAAAAAAGAGCAGAAAGATTTTCTTTTCTATTACCAAGAGAGAGAAAAATTAGTCGCTCATTCTAACTTGTACCGGCCGATGTTCAAACACGTGGGAACTACGGCCCGCAGGGAACCGTTCCATGCTGTACACAGACCGCTGTGAATGCCATTCGTTCTGTGACAAAACCACCCGTCGCAATGCAGTATTTACTTCAAAAAAGCTTCAGTGTGAGCCACAATTTCACCGTTTTTTTACAAAACACTGTAGGTAATATTAGATTGTTGTCATATTACATGAAGTGTTTTTCACGTTTGTATTTTGGATTACAAGGACAAAACAGGCATGGTAAACATTCACTTCGTGTATTTTCCATTCAATACTGCACAGGCCGTTTTGTATGTTTCTCAGGATGACGTCAAAATCCTGTTGATAAACAAACCAAGTGACCTCGAGCGTTTCAGAATTTCGGGTGAAGAGGGTCGGAACTGCTTTACGTTTTAAGCAAAATCCTGTCGATTTTTTGTAAAAAACAAGTTGTGATGGTGTTGTAGACACATACACCTCCATGTTAAACAGAAAAACTTTTAAAATGTGGACGGGGGGATTCTAGCTGTTTAAAGGCACAGGCTCGTCAGCAATGCGCGCCCGCCAAATTCGTGCTCGAAACACGCAGCTCCATGCCTTTGCTATGGAGCTGCGTATTGCGTGGCACACACGCAATTCAGGTACTAATTAAGTATTCAGGTACTAATGTCTCTTTCTGTCTTACATAACCCATGGTGACCAACCAAGAAAATCTTGCGCTGCAGTATGTACATAATCTCACCGTTTCTTGCCTCTTCTTCAGTAAATTCGCAAACAAATGGACAAAAGCTGAATTAAGGAAGTTATCATTTTGGTACATGGATACTGTGTCCACTTTTTGTGCCAACCCAGTAGGCCTACCCGAGACGCCACTCGACATAGTCAATCACAGCGCTCCCAGATTTACGCCGGATGAAACACAACAGCCGTCTGTCAAAGCTACCCGTTCAAAACAAATGGACGCGTTTGTCGATGGCCGTTGTATCTTGCATTTATTATATGGAATGAAATTTTGGCGGGCGTCTGGCGGGACTTTTGCAGCAGAAATTTCGTCTGGCGAGGGCCATTCCGTACTCTGTGTGATGTGCTCTTTCATCTATTTGCATTGCACGCAGAAGCAACTTTAGGCCTATATGACGTATTCAGTAAAGTAATGGGGCGCCAATTTTTCAAAAACTGACGAGGCTTTTCCCTCTTGGGTATTAAAGTTATAATACCATTTTTCTGGGTTGGCGAGAGCATAATTCAAGGTTTTAAAAGAAACTATACTAAATCATTGCAGAAACATTTATAAAATTCATAACTAAACCCATCATCACCTGGGGATTTACCATTTTTACTATTTTTCAATGCTTCCATAACCTCATCATACATCAACGGGCCCTATATGCTATCCCTCATTTTATCTGTAAGAACCTTTTTCACTTGCTTCCTAAGTATAGTATTTAAATCAACTGAAATATCAACCTCACGAGAAGAATAAAGGTGCTGGTAAAATTGTCTTGCTTCCAAAACAATTTCCCTACTCTGGGTTAAAATAGTTTCACCTTCGGTTACGATACGATTAATACACTTATTTACAAAATTACGCTTTTTTAAATTAAGGAAGTATTTCGATGGTTTTTCTCCATCTTCGAGCCATCTAGATTTTGACCTAATTAGAACACCTTCCATTTTTCTAACATATTACATATGCCCATTATAGACCGGCAGCCCAGAGGGTTTTGGTTAAACGAACGAGGTACCAACAACCGAGGGCAGGAACATTTAGGAAGCGACCTAGTATTTGCAGATCTGGGCGTCTGCCGCGGTCCCTCTGCTGCGTTTGATCACTGGGGACCCCCAAAGGGGGCAAACAATTGCGCTGGGTCAAACATTCGAGGTACCACATGAAAGTAGGTTTAGGTTAAAATCTTGTATGTCTCATATAATTAACGATAATCAACAGGGGTTTATGGCGGGGCGATTTTTGGCGAAAATATTCGTATTATGTATGATTTGTTTAATTATACACAGGTTAATCATATTCCGTGTATTCTGCTTTCAAGTGATTTTGAAAAGGCCTCAGTTTCCCATGACTCTATTTACAGGGTGTTAGATATGTTTAATTTTGGGCCGTCAATTAAAAGATAGATTCGTGTTTTTTTTATAAAAGTGCTATTTCCTCTATTTTGATAAATGGGTTTATCTCAGAATCTTTTTTTGTTGAACGAGGCCGTAGGCAAGGTGATGGCCTCAGCCCTTATTTATTTATTTTATGTGCAGAGGTTCTATCAATGATGATACGTAGTTATGAGAGTATCCATGGAATTAAGGTTGAAGGTATGGAGCTCAAAGTCTCCCAATTTGCTGATGATACAGTATTATTTCAGGTGGTACCGAGAGGTCTTTATATAATATTTTTAGTGTTTAGAAAGATTTTGCTTCTATATCCGGATTAAAAATTAACGTGGAGAAAACGAATACAAAAAAGGGATCCAGAGATAAATTGTGTAAAAATATAAATGTAATTAAAATTGGGTAGCTCCTGGTGATACATTTAAGATACTAGGAATTAACTTTTCGACGGATCTTAAAGCCATGATACAGGATAATTATAACGCTGTAATTTTGTCAATAAAAAAACTGGTTTCCCAGTGGTCTAAGCGAAACTTTACGGTTTTAGGGCGAGTGATGGTAGTGAAATCACTATTGACGTCAAAATTAACTTTTCTTGTTCTAAGACTGCCTGATCCATCGGAAAAGATAGTTAATCACCTTAATTCTGTATTTTGTTACTTTATATGGAAAGGAAATGATCGAGTATCGAGAAATCAGATGATTCAAGATTATGAACTGGGTGGGTTAAGAATTGTACACGTACGAACCTATTATATACGGATGCCCTTAAAATTACTTGATTACGACGGCTTTTAGTTTCCGCCGAATCTAAACGCTGAATGGGTATATCTTAGTTTCAAAATAGTTGGAATAGACTCTGTTGTGCAACTTGAGGGTGGTTCAATGGATTTAGTTACTGGGAATTATCTGTTACAACATAATAAATTTTGGACTGATGTTTTGGAGTCTTGGTATAAATTCACCCAAAGTTTATAAACCCATAATTGTCCTGAAATCAGTACTTTGGCATAACAATCAGATCAAGGTTGGTAATAAGTGTATTTGTGAGAAGAGTCACACCGGAAACTAGCAATGTGGTAACAGCAAGCGTTTATTTGCTTGGCATGACAATAAAAGTAAGGAGGCAACCCTCCTTCAACAAGCATGGTTTAACAATCCTGGTTTTCACCAGCAATTTGCAGTGTCACAACAATCACCAATGGCAAACAAGAAAGCAAACAATAAATTCAACAATTAAGCAATTAGTTTACCCTACATGGTTTTTACCAGCACACTTTGCAGTGTGCTCAAACAAACGTTAACACATGTACAAAGCCCATATGGCATTGGCAACAGGCAGGTTTTAAATTTAACAAACGTCAGTACAATTTCCAGATGCTGGCAATTAAGCATGATTTTAACAATCTCCCAATCAAATTACCTTATCCTATTATTCTGGCAAACATATATGGTTTAAACAATCGTCAGTATATTCCCCAGTACCACATGATGCAAAATCGGACAAGATTAGGGTTTGGCAGTTGACAATGTTTATCACAGCTGAAGATAAATAATTTATCCACAGCACACCGCAATCAACAATTGCCCAAGGAGAGAGAACAACAAGGTTAGTGGACTTGAGCCAGCACTCCCGGCGATAGTAGTGACTCGTCCGTTTGAGCCTGACTCTGTACCACTCAAAATTTAGCAATCAACAAGACATCTCTCCAAGGACCTAAACCATCCCGGCTACTGCACATCAAATGCAACAGATAAAGCCAACACTTAGACCCTGCGCCCGCGCTGGGCGCACCCCTGACTCCCGCGAGCACCATTAGCGCGCAATACAAGACGAAAAGGATAAAACAAAGTTCAAAGTTCAAAGCCGCGGCACAACAAAAAGAGGCGCTTTCGAAACTTGCAACCCGGCAGACATGCCGCGAAACGCGCACCGCGGAGACCGATGACAAATTAGATTGCCGTGACAATGAGAATTCGACGAATAGGAGATCGGGGCGGGTGGTGGGTCAATGTCTGTGCCAAGCAAACGCTTAGCGGCGAATGGCAGTTGAAGCCCTGTCGTGGCCCCACACTGCACTGTGTCCTACGCATCCGGTCTCACGGCTGCCAGCAAGAGAGCGCGCTTCGCAACAATGTATCAGTTTTGGGCGCGAACAGAAGTAAACAAACTTGAACTCGCGGCTCATGTAACTCGCCCGCACATTCGCCCATGCGTTGTGACCTCTCACAAAGGGGTTTGCGTTTTAGGACGCAAACCGAGTTGTGAGAAGAGTCACACCGGAAACTAGCAATGTGGTAACAGCAAGCGTTTATTTGCTTGGCATGACAATAAAAGTAAGGAGGCAACCCTCCTTCAACAAGCATGGTTTAACAATCCTGGTTTTCACCAGCAATTTGCAGTGTCACAACAATCACCAATGGCAAACAAGAAAGCAAACAATAAATTCAACAATTAAGCAATTAGTTTACCCTACATGGTTTTTACCAGCACACTTTGCAGTGTGCTCAAACAAACGTTAACACATGTACAAAGCCAATATGGCATTGGCAACAGGCAAGATAAATAATTTATCCACAGCACACCGCAATCAACAATTGCCCAAGGAGAGAGAACAACAAGGTTAGTGGACTTGAGCCAGCACTCCCGGCGATAGTAGTGACTCGTCCGTTTGAGCCTGACTCTGTACCACTCAAATTGAAACCCAATCAACCAACCAATATTTTTTTTTTTTTTTTTTGGGGTAACTGTACTCAACTTGCACGCAATAAAACAAATTCTGGGCAAACCGCAAATTGCATTATCAAACTCTAAAGAGATCCTAGGTTAGCAAGATGGCCTAGCTTAAATTACGGTTAAGTTTATGTTGACTTAAGAGCCATTGCGATATCATGAATGAAGATGTCGAAACCTTCATCCGATAGGTGAACTCCATCTTGGAGAAACAGGGAACTCCGAGACACCACTATTTCAGGGTGAAAAATCAATGAAGTGTTATCCAACTTATTTAATTGCCGCCTGGCATAGGAATTCAATGATTTCCTTACACCATCGAGGGATTTCTGAGAGGAATTGGCCTGCAACCGTCCGTGGTAAACGACCCTCGGGAGAATGGCCGACCAGCTAATGCGGCAGCGCGGCACTAACTGCCGTGCAATGGTTAGACATGATCTTACCGCATTGCGACAGTCTTTAGCTCGAAAACGACCGACGTCATTGGTTCCCAAGTGGATAATCAGCCAAGATGGCGGCTCCTTTGTCTGTAATAGTCTCTGCAGAGTGAGAGGGAAGTCCCGAAGCACTGCTCCTCCTCTCCCAAACCAATATATCTCTGCTCTGGAACTACAAGTACCCAGGTCCCGGGTCCCCGTAGCTGCAGCCCGCACCTTGGCTCGGCGGATGAGGCTATCACCGACGAGCCAAATTCTTTGTGGGCTACCTGTTTGTCAAAAATAAAAATACAAAATTTCGGAAGTCTGCTCGACGACATGTACTTGTCTTACTACCTATAACACCAGAATTGTGAATTGGGTTGTTCGATACATTCCAGTCATCTTGGGCAAGTCGTGTTGGATTCTGAAGGCCTTATGTAAGTTTGAAAGGCCCCACTTCGCCATCTACCCCACTGCTGGATTTCCTCTGCTGAGGCACCTCTTATGGCAGCGGAGGTGGCAGCACCAATCCTAAAGGAATGTGTCCCAAAGCTATGGGACGGTAACCCTATGTGACGCAGCGCCTTATGCAGCACTGCCCGAAATTGATAACGAGACAGCGGGCTGCCATCTGAATGACAGAATAAGGGTCCTGACACTGCTGGCCTAACTCTCACAAACTGTGTCATTGCTTCCAATGGACACACCCCCCTCGTGCTTTCCCTTACAATCAAGGTCACCGACCGGCCACGTTGGTCAGTTTTAGAAAACCGTACCCGCACCGCTAACGCGGGGCCGGAAACCCATTCAATGTCTGAGATGGCCAGAACCCGCATGGTTGGCCCCCATTTGGTTGTCGTGGTGATTTCACCCACCCGCAAAAAGCAAAAGTAAGCTAGCAAAAATGCAGCTTTGAATAGAGCACACTCGAAATCTGTTACGCATACTGAACCCAGAGCAGGGACAATCTGTTTTAAGATATCCCAAGTGATAGGGCGTCTGGTGTCAAAAACCCTGTTGTTTCTCCTATGGCCTTCCAGCATTCTTTTGACTAGAAAGTGCTGTGTGGGATCAGGCCAATTATGACTTTTGTGCACAAATGCCAGGGCTGATACATGTAAAGCGATTGTTGACGACGCCAATCCTTTTAGTGACAGGGCTGCAATAAAGGCTATGGTGTGCTGCGCCGTGGTTGGCCATGACATAGGCAGCGCTGCACTTCGCCGAAAGTCCTGGAAAGCATTGACAGCTCGCTGGTATGCTGCAATTGTGCCCGGAGCTAATGACTGTAACAGAAGTCTGTGGGTTTCATTTGCTAGATTGTCCAAAGCCACGCTGGTAAAATGGAAGCCTTTAGTTCTGCCTGTGGTGCCGCCTGTCGGAACCTGTGCCACTGCGAACGAGATAAAGAATCAGCAATAACATTCTGTTTCGTCCCGATGTGAACTGCCCTAAATGAAATGTCATGCTTTAAGCAAGTCAAAACAAAGTGTCTAACAAGAGCCATGATCTTAGGGCAACTTGAGGTTTGTTTAGTAATTATATGCTTAACAGCCATATTGTCCGTGAAGAAAATCACTTGTTTCCCAACCAGTAGTTGGCCCCAAATTTCCACTGCGCCAACTATGGGAAATAGCTCTTTCCACGCAATTGAATACTCGCCTGTTTGGATTTTTTGTGGCCATTCACCATTGAACCATTTCCCTTGAAAATGACCTCCGTACCCAATACCTCCACTGGCGTCAGTGAACAGTTGAATGTCCTGACTTGTCACCCGGGTCTGGGCCTGAATGATCCTTGACCCATTAAACCTTGCCAGGAAGTTAAGCCACATTTCCAAGTCCGCCTTAGCGCCCTGACAAAGTTTCACTCGTTGTTGAGATTCAACGTGCCCTTTCAGCAAATCAATTAGTCGCCTTAGAAATGCTCTACCTGGTCTAACTGCACGACATAAAAAGCTTAGTGACCCAATCAAGGATTGCACCTCGTGAACGGACATCACCGATGACCTAAGGGCCTTGTCTACTTTCCGCTTAATGTCGACTAATTTGAGTGGAGGCACCTTAACTTGCATGCAGTTGGTGTCAAGTTCGAGACCCAAATAAATCAGTCTTTGGCAAGGGCCCTCGGTTTTTTCCGGAGCCAGTGGAATGCCCAAAAATTCACAAATGGCCTTAAACTCCACAAAAAGTGCCCTACATGAATGCTTGCCTGAACCGGGTGTACCCACGCACAGAAAATCATCCATATAATGAACGATACCTTCTGAATTAGTGTTTCTCCGCACTAAGAACTGTACGAAAGAGGAAAACTTTTCAAAATAGGCTGGTGCACAACGCGCACCCATAGGAAGACATTTGTCCACATAGTACTGACCATTAAGTTTCATACCTAACAACTCAAAGTCTTGAGGTGCGATCGGCAGTAGCCTGAATGCCGACTTGATGTCGGCTTTTGCCAAGGAGGCACCTCGGCCTATCTTTAACACTAATTCCACGGCATCGTCAAATTTGCTATACTCGACTGCACAAATCTCGTCGGCGATAAAATCGTTAATAGAGCAGCCGTGCGGGAAGGATAAGTGGTGAATCATGCGGAACTCTCCTGTAACCTGCTTTGGGACCAATCCGATGGGATTCACCCGCAACCGTTCCAGTGGGCGACTACTAAATGGCCCTGCTATCCTACCCAGCGATCTTTCTTTATCAATTTTGCTTTGGGCTATGGTCTGATTGCAAAGTACTGACTTGAGATTTGGAAACTCAACCGGTAAACGCGGGCCAGAGTATTCTAATTTGAACCCTTTACAAAAACCTGATTCTAAGAATTGCGCCACTTGAGTGTCTGGGTACAAGCAAAGGAGTGTGATCAAGTTTTGTTTCTTAACTGGTGTCGGTGCCAACTCTGACACAGAACTAGGCTTAAATGGCTGTAGGGGAAAAACTGCAATTTGCTCCCGCCTAGTGTCGCCGGCAGGGAGCATTGCTTGACTCCTACTTTTGACTCTCAGACTTTTGTTGTTGTGTTTGACTTTGCGAGTGTCTTGGTTGCTTTGGAGTGTTAGGGAGGCTCCGTGTGCATGCCACTTTTCCATGGCCTGCTGCTCCGCATGCGCTGCAAAGGTGGTGGAATTTGCACACAGTTCTGTTGCACTTGCCTTTGCAGTTGAGTTCAAAGCAATACCCCGACTGTTTGGATTGGCTAAAACCTTTGGTGTAGCCTGGGCCACTTTTTGCCTGGTTCGATGGGCGTTGGCCTTGAAATGTCGATTTAAACCCTCCAATTGAGCCACTGAGCTTTAGCTGGCCACCCCCTACAACATACAGCAGCCATAACTCCCCATCAATGGCCTCCCAGGCCCTGTTTCCACCCAACTTTCTCGACCTAAATTCGATGTCGTAGTCCCGCCAGCCCAGGCCTGCATACCTACTCGCTGCCGAGCGAATTGTACTGCAATATTTCAGCAGGGGCAATGCACAATGAGGGTTTGCTTGCAAAAATATGCTGCTGAAAATCAGAAATGCATCGGTCCAAGTGTCGATTGACCAAATTTTCTGTTTCGGTTCTGCTTGACGCAGAATCACGTTATGGCCACTTTGCACTAAAGCCAGGTCAACGTTTCCCACCGCTGATGTGGCCTCGCACCCACTGACTGAATTGCTCTTCACCCTGTTGTTAAGTAAACTGCCAAAATCAACAAATTCCCCTTTCCAGATTCTTTCTCGAACGTTTTGAGGGACCCCCACCCCCAGCAGATCGCCGATTGGAGAAAGAGGCGTGGACGCGTGCGCATTAGTAAGCCCACAATTTGGGAACGCTGATATGGCGTTATTTTGGCACAGGTTAAATGGACTAGCGCCCGAATTCCCTGGGGTGACAAAGCCCAGCTCTGATGGCTGCGGAAAAATATGCGGCGTAGTGCCTGTTTGATTTCCCCCTCCGGGAAATGCGGTTGAAGCGTTCGAACCGCGTGCCCTGGCAAGCCCTAGCCCCGAATTATAGGTGGGGTTTTGTACCCCCGGAGAAGTAGAATTGGCCCAATGGCCACCCTGTGATACAGGGATTGACTCACCCGGCATTGTAGGGCCGCCTTGAGGCTGCAAGACTCCAGAGGATTGCGGCTCCGATGGCGAGGGTTGTGTGGTGACCAACGGTGGGTGAGCACCCATCGCTTGTACCCCATGTGGCATGTTGATTTACCGCTGGCCCGAAGGAGTAGCTGAAAGGCTTGCATTAGCAGCCGCTGACGCTTGGCAATCGCTGCCAAATCCTGTCGAGCCCACGTGGATTCCATGTGCGGGTGCAGAAGCACCACTCGCTTGACTCGATTCCATCACACCCGTCACAATTTCGGTGTTACACCCAACGGAGTTTGCTGCGGCGTGAGGGGTTTCCGTTGCGGAAATCGGCACTGTTCCGTCGCCATTGGCCCGTAGCCGAGGCTTTCTTCCTCTGGTGGCTTTCGTTGAAGGTCCTTGAGGAGTGTTCCCACTTGTGCTTGCAGGTTTTGCCCTCTTCGCTGCCGGTGGGCCGGAGGCGAGTCTGGGCCTGCCACGTTTGCCCATGTCCGCTTGAGTTAGCCGCCTAACGCTTGATCGCAAATGTCGTTGTTGCGGTCAGACGTATTACGCTAAACTTTCAGACCGATGCACCCAAAGTCAAATTTACGGCAGCTAAAGCACGGCAGATTTCTCACCCCGTCGATTTAAAACAACTTCCTAGAAGCTGCAAGTGTTTGTATTTGGTGTTAAAGTAAATCTCGGCCCGTTTCGATGCCAAATTCCATGTTAATTCCGGAGCGAAAGAGGACCGTCCACAATCAATGTCTGTGCCAAGCAAACGCTTAGCGGCGAATGGCAGTTGAAGCCCTGTCGTGGCCCCACACTGCACTGTGTCCTACGCATCCGGTCTCACGGCTGCCAGCAAGAGAGCGCGCTTCGCAACAATGTATCAGTTTTGGGCGCGAACAGAAGTAAACAAACTTGAACTCGCGGCTCATGTAACTCGCCCGCACATTCGCCCATGCGTTATGACCTCTCACAAAGGGGTTTGCGTTTTAGGACGCAAACCGAGTTTTTTATAAACACTGGGCGTCTGCATGGATTAATTTTGTATTTGACCTTTTAGACAACAATGGAAGATTTTGTCCTTGAATTAATTTCAAGTAAAGTACAATGTTCGGACTAATTTCATTGAATACGGTGCGGTTGTTAGGGCTATTAAGGTAATATATGTATTGAGCATGTTGGCTGACTAAAGAGTAATAGAAGTATTGCCGGAATAACAAATATTGTTTATGTATATGTATATATATCTTTATATATATAATATATACAATATTACATTTTTATTGGCCAAATATGGAATAACTCTTTTCAAATTATGATACACTCGTGCCGCGCTTTGAAAATTAACGGTTATGCGCTCCTAAAAATAAATGTATGACGTAATGCTTAGTGCTATTTTAAACAATACGGTTGCCGGTCTATATGCAGTCGTTGTATGTGGAATATTTGGATCGGGAACTAGTTTATTTATTGTGACGCGCAAAACATTCCGAACTGGGTCAAAGTTCTCAAATTATTTGTTCACTCATGTCCCTTTACGGGCTCCGTAGATTACAGACCAAAATATGTTTTAAAATACTGAAAAAAATCGCCACCCGTACACACAAACACATGGTCATCCGGGTACTTTTCGCGTGCAGTTGCACGGCATAACATGGCGCCTGGAGCACCACGGTGGTCGGCACGCGTTGGTTTTTGGCCTACAATAATGGCCCTGTACCATTAGCCCAATTTTTCTTTGACACGTTTAACACTCAGAACAATTTTTTTCTGGCTCTTTCAAGCTTCTAACTACTTTATCTTGTAAAACAAAGTAACGAGTATTGCACAAAATCTGTCACAAATGGGAATCGAACCAGGGACATTCACAACAGAAGTCTATTACTCTAACCACTACACCAAACGAACTCGCTGCAAGCTCATCACTTTTTAATTAATTTAACCGTAACCCCAACCCTGGTGTTGGTCTAGTGGATAGCGTGTCGGACTTTCGGTCAAGAGGTCCATGGTTCGAAACCTGGCCATTGCACTGCGTTGTGTCCTTGGACAAGACACTTCACTTCACGTTGTCACTATCCACCCATGTGTATGAATGGGGACCAGCAAATACGATTGGGGAAACCCAACCAGTTGCATGCTGGGGGTAGACCTGCGCTGGACTGGCATCCCATCCTAGAGGATCAGTACATATGTAGCATTGGTCCTAGTCACTCCATGCCACGGAAACCGGGGATGAGTACCGGCCGTAATGAGCCAATTGGCTCGTAAAACGACTTACCTAACCCTAAACTCCCCTCCCTGACACCTAACCCTTTACTCCCCTTTACTCTCCGGTCTGTGTCACACGAGCTTAACCACTATTGAAATTTTCAAAATCTTCACGGAGCCCCAAAAAAAAACCTCAATTGTGGGTAGAATGCAAGATCTAACACATTTATAGGTTGTGTTGAAAAATTAAACTCAATTGATTGAGAATCACGAAAGTTCGAAAATAATCAAAATTAACACCACCCACTTTGTTCAGATTAACTTAACAGATCTGTTAACAGATCTGTTAACAGATCTGTTAACAGATCTGTTAACATATCTGTTACACTAACACGACGTGTAACATGAGGTGTTGAACTATCATGAGGTGTAACACTAACACGTCCTAAACATCATATTAACATCGAGTTATTATTTCAGGTGGTACCGAGAGGTCTTTATATAATATTTTTAGTGTTTAGAAAGATTTTGCTTCTATATCCGGATTAAAAATTAACGTGGAGAAAACGAATACAAAAAGGGATCCAGAGATAAATTGTGTAAAAATATAAATGTAACTAGAGCTTCGCGTTTGTGTTTTTTACAAACGCAAGGTGATCGGGTGACATAAACATTGAAATGATGATGACGACACAGTTTTGAGATTGTTTGAAAACTTGAGTTGTTTCATGTTGAAAAAGTATTGGAATTCTCAAGACATGACTCTGACTATTCAACGCTAAAATTGTGTATCTGATGACGTCATAATTGTCAATCTCATCATAACGTTACTATTGTGTGCACAGATTGTTCAAGTATCTACTGAAGAACAAGTTTTGACATGTAGACCTATATGTGTGAAAGAATCTTTTCAATATCTATTACAGTTCTAAAGATTTTGTCATTTGATATCATATTACTGTAGGATAACGCAGTGTGGGGAGTTGGGGTTCAATTGCATCTAGAATAAACTGACGCTCCAGTCAACTTGAGTTGCGGTCCACCATGTCCATTTTATTTCCAACACAGCAACGATTTCCAGCATGTCACATTCACAGTTTTCGGGGAGAAGACATATTTACTCTGGTCCGCCGACTAAGGCTAGCCGTACATAATTACACCCAAGATACAACAGCTAAGTCACCAAAAGTAAATGTCTTGTGCTATCAAGTGTTCATTCAACTTTCCAGGCGATGATGCCACGGAAACTAGCAGTTTTACATCTTTAAAAGTCACATTTTCTCGGTTGTAAATCAAGCCCTGCTTATTATGTCTCGTCTGTCTGACTTATTCACTACACGCGCACGTACGTACGTGTATATCATTGGCCGTGTGGCCCAGACATCCTCCCACAAAATATACATTATGACCTCTGACCCGAGACAGGCCGCCTAGATACAAGTTCTATTATTAGAAGTAGAGCACTATATATGGGCGCAAATCGTCAGATTAGTGGAGGCTTGGCATAGCGCCCTCAAACGACTGAGTTAGCTTAATTATCAAGGGACCCAACAAATGATTTCTCCACATTACGTAACCACCGTGCACGTGATGACGTCATCAGTGGTGTATATGTAGTCATAAAGTCCACATGTGAGGGAACATTTCGTTCCGTAGAACTATGGTCAAATTCCCTACCACTTTGGCTCTATTTGCATTCAAAATGCTAAAAAAGTGTACATTTTCGAACCTCTTCCGGTTTGGACCGCAGGTTTGGGTCACACAGGGGTCATGCCATTGTATGATTTGTTCAGTTCATTGCGACCTATCATGCTGTGAAAGAATTGTTCAAGTATCTATTATGAATCTTGAGATATGAATTTTTTTTAATAATAACCATTTAATGTTTGTAATTTGACACCTGTGACGATATCATTACGTCACAATGTTGTGCACAAATTGTTCAACAATTTGATAAACATCACGTTCTTAAATGTGGCGAAAGAATCATGCAAATATTATGATTCTTGAGATATGAATTTTTGAAATAAAAACCATTTAATTTCTGTAATTTGACACCTGTGACGATATCATGACGTCACAATGTTGTGCACAAATTGTTCAACAATTTGATAAACATCATGTTCTTAAATGTGGCGAAAGAATCATGCAAATATCTGCTGTAGTTCTCAAGATACAGCATTTTTAAACAATTCAGTTCCAAATTTGCGTATTTTGACACCACATTACGTAACTACCGTCCATGTGATGACGTCACCAATGGTATAGTCAAGAAGTCCACATGTGTGGAAATATTTCGTTCCGTAGAAATATGGTCAAATTCACTACCACTTTGAATCTATTTGCATTCAAAACGCTTAAAAAATGCACATTTTCGAACAACTTCCGGTTTGGACCGGAAGTAGGCGTCACACAGGGGTCATGACATCGTATGATTTGTTCAGTTCATTTAGACTTATCGTGTTGTGAAAGAATTGTTCAAGTATCTTATACGGTTCTTGAGATATGAATTTTGGAAATAATAACCTTTGAATTTTTGTAATTTGATACCTGATGACGTCATGATTACGTCACACTTGATGCCATCATGATACTATACATTCTGGTGAAAGTCTGACGTAGGGCCTATGTCTGTATCTAATTTACTAACGATTCAGCTTGGTTTGATGAGCATTGTTGCTGGTAAGTGTAAAAACTGAGATTCTCAGTTTCGTTGAACTTTGACCTCCAATTGACCCAAGAAGGAAGGGTCAGATGACAATGCCCACACAAAGAAAATTGTAGCACAGAATGTCATCTATAAACCTGCCAAATACGAAGATCCTGGGTCACGTGGTTTTCAAGACGGAAGCATTTTAAAATATGCATATTTTGGTTTTTTTTTGGGTGTAATTTGATACTTGATGACGTCACGATGACGTCACGCTTGATGCCATCATAATATTATACACGCTGGTGAAAGTCTGCCATAGGACCTATGCCTGTACTTAGTTACTTAAAGATTCAGCTTGGTTTGATGGGCATTGTTGCTCAATAAGTGCAAAAATTGAGATTTTCGTTTTCGTTCAACTTTGACCTCAGATTGACCCCAGAAGGAAGGGTCAGATGAAAATGCCCACACGAAGAAAATCGTAGGCCATGATCTTATCTATAAGCCTGCTAAATACGAAAATCATGGGTCACGTGGTTTTCCAGACGAAAGCATTTTAAAACATGCATATTTTAGTCATTTTTGGGTTGTAATTTGATACCCAATGACGTCACAATGACGTCACACTTGTATGCACACCTTCACATTGGGGTTGATGTTCCTACAAAGTTTCAAGTTGATAGCTTGAACCGTTTTGAAGAAAAGCTCTGGAAACATTTGAGTGGAAAAAGAAGAAAAAGAAAAAGAAAAAAAAAAACTAGAGGTATGACGTTTGTTGTTACAAACGCCAGGTGATCGGGGTAAATGAACATTTTGTGATGAATTTCAGACGTTGTTATCACCTGTGGAATGGCAAAAATGGAAGTTCAGCAGCCGATTTCACGAAACTTTACTCAATTGCGCAAGTCCACTTACGCCATTACTTGCGCAATAACTTATGGCGTAGGTGGACTTGCGCAATTGCGTAAAGTTTCGTGAAATCGGCTGCTGTATACACTAATCCGGTAACTAATATCTCCTCCCTGCATATCCGCCATAGCTGGGGGGTTGATAGCTTGCACCGTTTTGAGATATGAATTGTTGAAATAATAATCTTTGAAATCTTGTAATGTGACACCTGTGACGACATCATGACGTCACAATTTTGTGCACAAATTGTTGAACAATATGTTGAACATCAAGTTCTTAAATGTGGCGAAGGAATCATACCAATATCTGTTGTAGTTTTCAAGATACAGCATTTTAAAACATCTCAGCTCCAAATTTGCGTAATTTGACACCACATTACGTAACCACCGTCCATGTCATGACGTCACCAATGGTATAGTCAAAAGGTCCACATGTTTGGAAACATTTCGTTCCGTAAAAATATGGTCAAATTCACTACCACTTTGAATCTATTTGCATTAAAAATGCTAAAAATTTGCACATTTTCGAAGAACTTCCGGTTTGGACCGGAAGTAGGCGTCACACAGGGGTCATGACATCGTATGATTTGTTCAGTTCATTTAGACTTATCATGTTGTGAAAGAATTGTTCAAGTATCTTATACGGTTCTTGATATATGAATTTTTGAAATAATAACCTTTAAATTTTTGTAATTTGACACCTGATGACGTCATGATTACGTCACACTTGATGCCATTATGATACTATACATTCTGGTGAAAGTCTGCCGTAGGGCCTATGTCTGTATCTAATTTACTAACGATTCAGCTTGGTTTGATGGGCATTGTTGCTGGTAAGTGTAAAAATTGAGATTCTCAGTTTCGTTGAACTTTGACCTCCAATTGACCCCAGAAGGAAGGGTCAGATAAAAATGCCCACACAAAGAAAATTGTAGCACAGAATGTCATCTATAAACCTGCCAAATACGAAGATCCTGGGTCACGTGGTTTTCAAGACGGAAGCATTTTAAAATATGCATATTTTGGTTTTTTGGGGGTGTAATTTGATATTTGATGACGTCACGATGACGTCACGCTTGATGCCATCATAATATTATACACGCTGGTGAATGTCTGCCATAGGACCTGTGCCTGTACTTAGTTACTTAAAGATTCAGCTTGGTTTGATGGGCATTGTTGCTCAATAAGTGCAAAAATTTAGATTTTCGTTTTCGTTGAACTTTGACCTCAGATTGACCCCAGAAGGAAGGGTCAGATGAAAATGCCCACACGAAGAAAATTATAGGCCATGATCTTATCTATAAGCCTACTAAATACGAAAATCATGGGTCACGTGGTTTTCCAGACGGAAGCATTTTAAAACATGCATATTTTAGTCATTTTTGGGTTGTAATTTGATACCCAATGACGTCACAATGACGTCACACTTGTATGCACACCTTCACATTGGGGTTGATGTTCCTACAAAGTTTCAAGTTGATAGCTTGAACCGTTTTGAATAAAAGCTCTGGAAACGTTTGAGTGGAAAAAGAAGAAAAAGAAAAAAACTAGAGCTACGTCTGTTCTATGAACAGGGCGTAGGGCTTTTTCACATTTTTTTACTTGAAAAATGAGCATGCTTACCTTGTAAAATTAGATGTTGTTAACATATCAACTATTTAACCTAAAATATTAACCTTTAATGCGTTACCTTTAAAGGACTGATGACGTAATCAATGTTTTAACTACAGACATGTTTGGTGGTCGACGTACTCTATAAGCACCACTATGGGCTAATTTGCGCAAACATTGCTATGAAAGGGTAATTTTAAGATTTGTTAATTTCGCCGCTAGAGGGCGCATTTTTTGGAAAGCATTTACCTTAGACACTAACACTGCCAACCCGATCTCGGCATCGTTGACCACTTTTACAAAAGAGGTTTATTTAAATGCACTTCCGGTAGAGCAAGGTCAAAGGTCAACACCACAGTTTTGAATACCCTACTACTGAGGCTACCCTAGTTGAACCATAAAACAGTAGACTAGCTCTGAACACGTTCAAACTACAAGCAGAGTCTGTTTGACCAATAGGTCAAACAGTCAAAGGTCAAAGCATGTTGGCATCTGAATAATAGTGATGAGATTTATATAGCGCACATATCCACCCAGCAGGGTGCTCAAGGCGCTGTTACCATTATTACCGCTGCCATCAGGGAATCACCAGAACCATTTCGCTTCAACTAGGTGGCTGCTGGTCAGGCGCACAACACTATCAGCAGTTAGATTGTGGCATTCCCCTTAACAGCTTCCCATATATCGCTTGGGTTTACGAGGCAACTGGGATTAAGTGCCTTGCCCAGGGACACAGACACGTTGGTCGAAGTGGGGTTCGAACCTCCAACCTCTGATTTGGAGTCCCGCCTCATATCCACTAGACCACACGCGTAAGATGTACACGTTTGCCCGCCACATTGAAACAGGAGGAATTGCTCCTTTTTGCAAATGTTCCCGAAGTTACCCGAATGCACGTCCGGAAGTTATCGTTAATCGTCGGGTATGATTCGTCATTGTTTCGAGAATTTGAGTTGACGTCGCGTGCACTATGCGTGCCGCTGCGTGTGTATTTGGTGATGCAACGGATTCAGAACTACTACGCAGTGGCTATAGTTACGGTAACCGTAAAGCGATAATGAATGGCTATATAGTTACGGGATTACAACAGCAGATTAAAAGTACAATATGGAGCTCAGCTGGGTGATGCAGACAAGGTTTGAATTTGCTTTTAGATGCTAGGCCTACATGTATATTAAAATGGCATGTGTAATATATTAATTGTTTATGAATTTTTATTATTTTTTTTAGAAGTAGTTTGGAAGCATGACAATTAATCCTCGTGCGCGCTGTCAGTCCGCTTTGCGAGCGTCGTGCGTCCATCGCCCATACTTCATAGGAACGCGTACAATACACACGGCGTACGCGCGTTTTGGAATAGCCGTGAGCGCTTTGAACCCGCGCTGTTAGCTCATGTAGACTGGTTCCCGTCCACATATTCCAAACAGGTAAGGACAGGTAAAGGGCGCTTCTCCTTGTTCTGTAATTGGTCGTCTTTGCGCGTGCGCATTGTTTTTTTTTTTATATTTAAAAATTGGTTAAGCCCTTTGCTTTAGGCAATGTACTTTATTTACATAATTGGATATGTTCGACACGCACAGCCAAGTTACAAATGTCAATGCAAAAACCTGCGCACTTACTAAAAAAATAAAAATAATAATAATCACGTGACGGGCAGAATTCTGCCCGTCATGGCTGCCCTCATCCTCTTGCAACAGTGCCTCTTTAACGCACTCCCTAACTCCTGCGTACAGTGGCCCTGTTGAAAAAGGCCCCATTTGGCGGTGGGACTAGCGACAGAAATCTTGTCGCCTCTGCTGGACCAATCAGGACGCTTGCAGTGCATTGTAGCACGATTGCAGGCATTCAAATGTAACGCGCGCAGATTGTAAACACCGTGCATGCATGTGATACATGTACTCGGTATAAACCGGTAATGCTGGCCGTTGTCCGCGTCGGCGATTGGCTGCTATTTAAAGCATACTGGGGAATCCGTTCCATTACATTCGTCAGCATGCATCCCTGTTATTAATGTGAACAACTGCGGAGTAAATAAGGTTCGTCGTTTGAAAGTTTGGTAGGAATGGGACAGTCATAAGGAACGGAACCCAATAAATTACTGGAAAGTATAGAAATTGTTTCTTTTCGGCATAACATGACCGAATTGATTAAATTACATCAAAATGACTCGGGCGTGAGTTGGCTCAAGACAACAGCCGGCTCGCTCCACAGATTTGCGTGTATTTCCTCAGGGTATTGTCACGTCGCTTCGCATAGTGGAAATTCCCTGAGATCTCAGGATGGGCTGCCCTTTACCGATCCCTATATTTTCGCAATAAGCGAACCAATCTATAGGGATCGGGAACCAATCTATTAGCTCATGCAGCCCATTGTGTCGTCTTTTGCCCATACTTTTCCAAGTCACGATTTTCAATGCACGATCGTTGGTCTATAGGTTTATAGGTCTGTGCATCACCGTAATTTATGAATGACGCCCTCTGCCGGTCACGTACAGAAGTCGACATTTGGTGGATTATGCATTGTTTTACGCAAATTTTGACTTGGCTGAACTTTGGCCTTTAATTGACCCAGGACGGAGGAATCATATGAAAATGACTCCACCAAGCAAATTGTAGCCCATGATCTGATATATAATGTCTGCTAAATATGAAGACCTTGGATTATGTGGTTTTATAGAGGGAAACATTTTAAAAGTGCATATTTTGGTAATTTTCATCTGCTGTCTCACGATGTAGTCAGCGAAAAAATATTGTTAATTTTTAGTTTGTTTTGTTCACATTTGGGATGGAAATCCGATGTTTACTCGAAAAACTGATATAGGCCTACATATATTAGTCATCAAAGGCAGAAATCAGAGCACATAATTTGTTAAGATTGAAAAGAATTTGGCCAAGAAGGAACATTTTCTTAATTATATTTGTTGAAGATGGTTCAATAAAATCCAGACAATGACTTAATGATATCAGGCCTATATTAAGCTTTGCACCTTACTAAACCTAAAAGGAAGAAAACAAACATTGGAATGAATGCTTCACGGCAAAACTACTACATTCCCTCAATAACATACAATTACTTTCTTGTAGAGAGTGGACTCTCTTAAATAAGACTGAAATAACATAAAAGATTGTATCCTACTCACATGTCCTTTTGTTAAACCATCTTCTGTAGAATTACAAGTCCGTGGTAGACACAGTTAAAAGTTACCGTGTCACCGTCTCGGTCGACGCCGTGTCACACAGGGCACACGGAATAGACAGCTACGGTAAAGATTTATTTGTACGACGTTTGCTCGCATTGAGAACGGTCAAATCTAAAACTAGGCCCCTTGCATAACACTGGTCACTGCTCAGTCAACCAAAAACATAATGACATGATCATGGTGTCATTTTGAAGAGGAGATTCAACCCTAACAGATGATATCTCCCGTTCATTCATACGCGCCCTACTTTAGTTACAATTAGCAATAATATCTCGGTTTCGTTTTTTTAAATCCACCCTGTATATACGGAAATGTTGACTTGGCTAAACTTTGGCCTTCAATTGACCCAGGAAGGAAGGGTCAGATGAAAATGAGTACACAAAGCAAATTGTAGCACAGGATCTGATCTATAATGTATGCTATTTATGAAGACCCTGGGTCATGTGATTTTATAGAAGGAAACATTTTACGAAATGCATTTTTGGCTAATTTTTATGACGAAAATCCATTTTTAAATAATTATAATTACGTAATCATTGACGTCATGGTGATGTTCAACATGGTGGTGGAAGTTTGTGATGGGGCCCATGCCTGTACCTAGTTTTATGAAAATCAAGCGTACTTTAATAGCTAAAATTGCTTCATAAGTACACAAAAACACAACAAATGTGAATTTTGAAATGGCTGAACTTTGACCTTCGATTGACCCAGGAAGGAAGGGTCAGATGAAAATGCCTACACAAAGAACATTGTAGCCCATGATCTGATATATATGTATGCAAAATATGAAGACCCTGGGTCATGTGGGTTCATACAGGGAAGCGTTTTACGAAATGCATATTTTGGTAATTTTCATGATAAAAATCCACTTTTGTGCCATTTTAAAATTATTATATTTACGTAATCCTTGACGTCATGGTGACGTTCTACATGGTGGTGGACGTTTGTGATGGGGCCCATGCCTGTACCTAGTTTTATGAAAATCAAGCATGGTTGAATAGCTAATATTGCTTCATAAGTACAAACAAATACAAAAAATGTGATTTTTGAATTGGCTGAACTTTGACCTTCGATTGACCCAGGAAGGAAGGGTCAGATGAAAATGCCTACACTAAGAACATTGAAGCTCATGATCTGATCTAAATGTTTGCCAAATATGAAAACCCTGGGTCATGTGGTTTGGGCAAGGGAACCATTTGAAAAAGTACATATTTCGGCAATTTTCCGCTTTTTAGGCATTTTTAAAGTGTTATAATGACGTAACTGATGACGTCACAATGAAGCCATTCTTGGGTGCACACCTCTTATACTATGTCTTTGATGTCACCAAGTTTGGTTAAGATCAATGTTTGGGAACAACCTGAAAAAGCGCCGACAACGCCCATGCGCTTTGTCTATGGGAAAAAAATCAGAAGAAGAAGAAATAAACGGAAAAAAAAAAAAAATCAAAACGAAAACAAAGGCTTTTTCGTCCTAAACGAAAAAGCCAAAAAGACAAAGAAATCGTACAATATCAATAGGTGATCGGAATGAGTTCCGATCACCTAAAAAAAAGAAATCGTACGAGAGCAATAGGTGATCGGGCTGTTGGCCCGATCACCTAAAAAGACAAAGAAATCGTACAATAGTAATAGGTGATCGGAATGAGTTCCGATCACCTAATTAAAATTGGGTAGCTCCTGGTGATACATTTAAGATACTAGGAATTAACTTTTCGACGGATCTTAAAGCCATGATACAGGATAATTATAACGCTGTAATTTTGTCAATAAAAAAACTGGTTTCCCAGTGGTCTAAGCGAAACTTTACGGTTTTAGGGCGAGTGATGGTAGTGAAATCACTATTGACGTCAAAATTAACTTTTCTTGTTCTAAGACTGCCTGATCCATCGGAAAAGATAGTTAATCACCTTAATTCTGTATTTTTTTACTTTATATGGAAAGGAAATGATCGAGTATCGAGAAATCAGATGATTCAAGATTATGAACTGGGTGGGTTAAGAATTGTACACGTACGAACCTATTATATACGGATTCCCTTAAAATTACTTGATTACGACGGCTTTTAGTTTCCGCCGAATCTAAACTCTGAATGGGTATATCTTAGTTACAAAATAGTTGGAATATACTCTGTTGTGCAACTTGAGGGTGGTTCAATGGATTTAGTTACTGGGAATTATCTGTTACAGCATAATACATTTTGGACTGATGTTTTGGAGTCTTGGTATAAATTCACCCAAAGTTTATAAACCCATAATTGTCCTGAAATCAGTACTTTGGCATAACAATCAGATCAAGGTTGGTAATAAGTGTATTTTTTTTATAAACACTGGGCGTCTGCAGGGATTAATTTTGTATGTGACCTTTTAGACAACAATGGAAGATTTTGTCCTTGAATTAATTTCAAGTAAAGTACAATGTTCGGACTAATTTCATTGAATACGGTGCGGTTGTTAGGGCTATTAAGGTAATATTTGTTCACTCATGTCCCTTTACGGGCTCCGTAGATTACAGACCAAAATATGTTTTAAAATACTGAAAAAAATCGCCACCCGTACACACAAACACATGGTCATCCGGGTACTTTTCGCGTGCAGTTGCACGGCATAACATGGCGCCTGGAGCACCACGGTGGTCGGCACGCGTTGGTTTTTGGCCTACAATAATGGCCCTGTACCATTAGCCCAATTTTTCTTTGACACGTTTAACACTCAGAACAATTTTTTTTCTGGCTCTTTCAAGCTTCTAACTACTTTATCTTGTAAAACAAAGTAACGAGTATTGCACAAAATATGTCACAAATGGGAATCGAACCAGGGACATTCACAACAGAAGTCTATTACTCTAACCACTACACCAAACGAACTCGCTGCAAGCTCATCACTTTTTAATTAATTTAACCGTAGCCCCAACCCTGGTGTTGGTCTAGTGGATAGCGTGTCGGACTTTCGGTCAAGAGGTCCATGGTTCGAAACCTGGCCATTGCACTGCGTTGTGTCCTTGGACAAGACACTTCACTTCACGTTGTCACTCTCCACCCATGTGTATGAATGGGGACCAGCAAATACGATTGGGGAAACCCAACTAGTTGCTGGGGGTAGACCTGCGCTGGACTGGCATCCCATCCTAGAGGATCAGTACATATGTAGCATTGGTCCTAGTCACTCCATGCCACGGAAACCGGGGATGAGTACCGGCCGTAATGAGCCAATTGGCTCGTAAAACGACTTACCTAACCCTAAACTCCCCTCCCTGACACCTAACCCTTTACTCCCCTTTACTCTCCGGTCTGTGTCACACGAGCTTAACCACTATTGAAATTTTCAAAATCTTCACGGAGCCCCAAAAAAAAACCTCAATTGTGGGTAGAATGCAAGATCTAACACATTTATAGGTTGTGTTGAAAAATTAAACTCAATTGATTGAGAATCACGAAAGTTCGAAAATAATCAAAATTAACACCACCCACTTTGTTCAGATTAACTTAACAGATCTGTTAACAGATCTGTTAACCGATCTGTTAACATATCTGTTACACTAACACGACGTGTAACATGAGGTGTTGAACTATCATGAGGTGTAACACTAACACGTCCTAAACATCATATTAACATCGAGTTAACACGGTGTTTGTTCTGAGGTCACAATTCTGATTAAGTTAACAGATCTGTTACACTAACACTAACACGCAACCCAGAGTTGTGACTTCGCCCTTTGTACAGTGCAGATAATTAACACGGTATTAACACCGTGTTAACAAATCTGTTAACACGGTGTTAACATGGACGTTCAGTTAGAGATCGAGATAAAAATGCCGTGTTAACAGATCTGTTGACATATATATGTAACACTATACACCAACACGTAACACACACAGTTGTGAGTTGTGACCTTTTGAAAGTGAATAGAGCCAAAGTGGTAGGGAATTTGACATTAGAGGTTTTGCAAGCGCACGGATACGGATAGCGTGACGGATACGTCACAGTTTGTAACGTCTTACACGTCTCACTATCCGCTACGTGTTTAAAAGGCAGGGATATCGAGCTCGCTATGCGTAAGCACTAAACGCGTAGTGACATTTCGGATTTCTAGTGTCTTTCCTCATTTTTCGTTGTGTTTACGTAGCCAGGTTAAAAAGAGTATGAATAATGAATGTCTACGAACGTTTTGTGCATTTCAGAGCTTTGGATTAAAAGTAATATTAGTCTCAAACCCGTGTTGTGCATGGTAGTTTTCCCGCTGTCGGAAATAGACGCCTTAGTTTTGAAGTTGCGAAACCACAAACATGCCACTAACTGTTACAAATTGCTAAACGTATGCGTACGCGTATCCGTCGGCTTGCGAAACCTCCCTAATGTCCCTACACGTATAAGATTTGTGCACAAAATTGTGACGTCATGATGTCGTCACAGGTGTCAAATTACAAAAATTCAAAGGTTAGTATTTCAAAAATTCATATCTCAAGAACAGTAGCTCAAAAACAGTAGCTACATAAACAATTCTTTCACAGCATGATATGTCTTAATGAATGAACCCTGTGTGACCCCAACTTCCAGTCAAAACCGGAAGTTCTTCAAAAATGTGCAATTTTTCAGCATTTTGAATGCAAATAGGGCAAAAGTGGAAGGTATTTTGATAATAGTTCTACGGAATTAAACGTTGCAAAACATGTGGACCTTATGACTACATCAATGACGACGTCATCACGTGCACAGTGGTTACTTAATATGACCTCAAATGACGAAATTCTGAGATCTGTAATAGATATTGGAAAGATTCGTTTACCACATGGCACATGTGTATACATGAGATGTATGAATGTGTTCTTCAGTGTATTCTTGTGCACACAATAGTGATGTCATGATGAAATTGAGTGTGTAGATAATGACGTCATCAGATACACAATTTCACCGTTGAATTATCAAGTCGTTTATTTAGAATTTCAATACTAGATATGTGAATGTTTCTTTTGCAGCATCAAACAACTCAAGTTTTCAAACAATTCTTGAAGTGTGACGTCATCAGAATCAGATGAATGTTCATGTCGCCCAATCAACTAGCGTTTGTCCAGAGACAAACGTCAGACCTCTAGTTCAGCATGCTGTTTTACATGCATACAAACATACAAAACAAGAAACGCGTAAAGCCTCATGCTCTGTCATCAAACATACATATTATCTCTAGTTTCTCTTTGTTTTCCCTTGCAGTGAAGACCACCACAAATCAAGAAGTGTATCGTCCTTGTAGAATATTTCGTTCCTGTCTGCCAAACAGGCGTTTCGTCATTTAATTGCATCAACTCCAAGGTAAGAACAGTTTTATTTTAAAAGTGGTCTAATTTATACTTTAAAAATACCATGGTTCTACGGAACGAAATGTCCCTACACGTATAACTCAACCGATAGTTACGTATTATAGTGTCAAATTACGCAAGATGTTGGAGCTGAAATGTTTAAAACTGCTGTATCTTGAGAACTACAATTATTAAAAGATATTTGAATGATTCCATTGCCACATATAAGAACTTGATGTTCAACTAAGTGTTGAACAGTTTGTGCACAAAATTGTGACGTCATTTTATCGTCACAGGTGTCAAATTATAACAATTAAAAGGTTATTATTTTAAAAATCAATATCTCAAGAACAGATAGCTAGATGAATAATTCTTTCACAGCATGATCATGAATGAGCAAATCATACAATGACGACCCCTGTGTGACACCAACTTCCGGTAAAAACCGGAAATTCTTCGAAAATGTGCCATTTTTAGCATTTTGAATGCAAATAGGGCAAAAGTGGAAGAGAAATTTGATCATAGTTCTACGGAATGCAGTTTTACATGTGTAAGACCCGGGTGAGAGTGGGCATCAAGTAAATAAAAGGAAGGACATCGACACCAATCGTGAAGTTCTTTAATTGTGCCCTTTTTGAGATCAGTGACTTGGCCCTTGCAGGCGACCGTAAGAAGTCCCGTAAGAAATCCTGCAAAATATACCATTTTTACATGGATTTAATATCCTAAATAACAACAGAGAAAGTTTCAGTTTTTGTTATCTAGTATGTGACTATGACAATACTCAACTGAAGTATTACAAGCATCACTGCTTTATCATACAGTATATAACTGGGGTATTTTATGAAAGTTAAAGTTTCAAAAATACAACAAATATTTAAACATTACAGAAAAAGTGGGTGGAAAAACACTATAAAATGCATGTACAAGATTACGATGGCAAGGTTTTAGGCTCTTACCCCTAGTAATGGCACAACCTTGCTACCGTAGCTGATTAGGGTCAATCATCACAATCTAGAGTTGTTAATTGACTGTAACACCTAATCAAGGAAAAATTAGTACACTTTTACAATGTATATCCAAAATATTGCTACAATCATTCGTATTTTACTAAATGTCGATTACACAGATTTCAATGCAGTTCCCTAGCATGTGCAACACAGGGCAAATGCTAATTAATAAACATGGAAGAATAATAAAATATAATTTATAAAATTAATAAAACAATTGTCATTAACACTTTAGTCTTACTATTAATATGACATGACATGCATGATTCACCATACACTGTACATGCGTCTTGTACAACAACAGTAGGTTTAGTAACAATATGGAAATTTGTTTCGATGTTCAACATGACATTCTGCAATTATAAGCAAAACCAAATGGCACGTCGAGGCTTCCGTAGTTTACACATTTACGGTTTTGAGCTAAACATGCCAAAATGTACGGCTTGTTTATCATTCCAAAGTAACAATCAACATTAATAACTGCAAGGAGCTATTTCCTTTACGTACATTTAACAATATCAACCCAACAGTTGGCTAATTCGTGCAAATTAGCAACGCAACCTCATGTCATTGTTGTCAACCGTTGTCAAACATGACAAACATTTTACGATGCTGCTCGGCACAATTTATGCTTTAAAAACTGATACATCAATCTTTCTCTTGCGCCAAACACTGTATTAAAAGGTAACAGTATTGATTTAGTAACGATTGATAACAATTGGGAAAAATACTCACAGCAAAAACTGCAGAAAGTTACGTCTAAAAATGACTCGGGCCGCGACGAACGTCTTTCGACAAAGTTGTAAAATGGCGGCTTAATCGACTAGACAACACGTGACAAAACATTATGGGAGCACATTTCTACTACAATTTTGGTCACAAAAGCCAGGCATCAACAGGGTATCTGGGCCCAAAAAACTATCACTCAATACAAGTGAATAATTTCTATCAATATAACTACTAATTCTGCAAAGTTACAAGAGAAATTCTATCTGCCATCGGTAACTATGGAAACCGCTTGACGCCTCAACAACAACATACTTCAATCTAAGGAAGCCCATAACTGACAATTAGCTTAAACAATACGTACGCCCTTTACACATGCATACAAACATACAAAACAAGAAACGCGGAAAGTCCTATATTCTCTGTTATCAAACATACATACATGTAGTATGTCTAGTTTCTATGGTGTTCAGCACCTGCCATCTAGCGTCTCGCGTCTCGCGTCTCGCGTCTCGCGTCTCGCGTCTCGCGTCTCGCGTCTCGCGTCTCGCGTCTCGCATTTTGACTACCAAATCTCGAAGACATAATCTAGAATGCATTCACCAGAGTATATTTTCAACACGGGGCTGATGAAGTAAGAACAATTTCATGAAAGATACTGGTCCCAATCTCGTTGACCCAAATGGGGATCGATCATCATCGATACCATATTGATGAGAGTTTTGTTAAATCTCTCAACGAGGCCGTCTGACTTAGGGTTGTAAGCCGTTGTACGGGTCTTACAAATTCCCAAGATCTTGCACATTTCTTGAAACACGTCTGATTCGAAATTGGTCCCTTGGTCCGAGTGGATTTCTCTCGGTACCCCGTACCGACAAACGAATTCGCTGACAAACTTGGCAGCGACCGTTTCCGCTCTGGCATTAGGAAGCGCATATGCCTCCATGCACCGAGTGGTATATTCGCCGACAACCAGTATCCACCGGTTTCCGTCATCTTTCTTGGGTAGGGGACCAACTAAGTCCATAGCAACGCGACTAATGGTTCCACCAACACGGTATTGTTGTAATGGCGCCACCCGCTGTTTCGGGGGAGGTTTCCTTTTGGCGCACTGGTTACAGCGGCGCAGGCAAGCCCTTACATCGGCGGTCATTCCTGACCAGAAATACCGCTGTTTTACGCTTGCCATTGTCTTTGTCTGACCAAGATGGCCGCCCAGTTTCCCGCCATGTAACTCATCAACAAACTGGCGCCTTAACTTTTCTGGCACAACCAGTCTCCAACGGACGGAATGCCCATCGTCCGACTCCCACCGTTGATAGAGTACGCCATCACGGATCGCTAATTGGTCCCAGTAAGACCAGTATGTCTTACTTGCCGGTGACATCGCAGTTACTTCTGTCCATGGAGGGCGCTCTTTCCCTCCACTCTTAGCGGTAACCACCCAACGCATGGTGGCGTCTGCTAGCTGAGCCTCTTTAAGCTCATTATGATTCAGCTCTGGTTGCATGACTGCAACCCTTGCTTTGGCATCTTCTATGTCACTGACGTCATCGGCGTCACCGTTGTCACAGTGATTGCACTGTTTACATGGTCGCCTTGACAACCCATCGTCATTTGCATGCTTGGCACCAGAACGGTGCTGTATGGTAATATCATACTCTGATATGACCTCCAACCAGCGAGCTAATTGGCCCTCTGGGTCCTTTGAAGAATGGTCTGTACGCACGGTTACTTTCCGTCCGTACAGATAATGGCGGAAGTACTTTACGTACACTACTACTGCGAGCAACTCGCGTCTTGTCACGCAGTAGTTTTTCTCGGCCTTGTTTCGTTACCTACTTGCGAAGGAAACGACCCTTTGTTCCCCGTCTTGAACTTGGGACAAAACAGCCCCTATCCCATCAGAACTTGCATCGGTATCTAGAACATACTCGCCCTCAAGTGACGGGTATGCGAGAACCGGTGACGTTATCAACTCTTCCTTAAGTCTGGCGAATGCCTCCTGACAGGCATCGCTCCACACAAACTCCTTAGACTTTGACATCAAAGCGTGTAGCGGACTGGCAATCGTCGCAAAGTCCCGGATGAACCTGCGATAGTATGAAGCGAGCCTAATGAAACTCCTCAGCTCCTTCACACATGTTGGAACTGGCCAATCAGCTACAGCTTTGATTTTGGCGGGATCCTTGGAAACTCTTTCAGCAGAGACTATGTGGCCCAAGTAGTTTACTGACCTCTGGAAGAGGCTACATTTGCTCGGTTTGAGCTTAAGTCCAGCACTTCTCAGACGTTCAAACACCTTACGTAAACGTTTCAACTCCTCGTCCACCGTCTTGCCGAACACAATGACGTCATCCAAATAGACCAATAGGATATCCCATTGTAGCCCAGCTAACACTCTATCCATGAGTCGTTCAAACGTCGCCGGGGCGTTTGCCAAGCCGAACGGCATGACTTTCCAACGGTATAGCCCATTACGTACCACGAATGTGGACTTCTGTTGTGCATCCTCGTCTAGCGCCACCTGCCAGTAGCATGACGCCAAATCTAAAGTTGAAAACCATTTAGCGCCCTCTAGCGCATCAAGGGTGTCATCAATTCTCGGTACAGGATATGCATCCTTTACTGTCACTTCGTTCAAGCCTCTATAGTCTAGGCATAGCCGCTTTGAGCCATCCTTCTTTCTTACTAAAACCACGTTAGCCGCCCACGGGCTATCCGAAGCCTTTATCAAACCTCTTCGTTTCAAGTCTTCTACTTGACGGTTGATCTCTTCAAGATTAGCCGTGGGATGGCGCCTCGGCCTTTGCTTGACCGGTCTAGCGCCCTCAATGTTTATATTGTGCTTGACGATGTCGGTATGACCAATGTCGCCATCACCTCGTGAAAAGACATCTTGGACTCTGCCAAACAGTTCCTCAACTTCACCTGGTCCTGCAGGTGCAAATTTACTTTGCTTCTCTCGTACAGCTCCTCCAAATGGATGGGTAGTACTGTACCCGTTCCAACTTGGGCATCCCGCCTAATAGGCGGGGTTTCAACTTCCACTTTGGAAACAGTTGCAGCCAGGGTCCCTGCCCTGAGCACACGCTTTTCCTTATTTGGGTTGAGTACTCGAATGGGCACAACCTTGGTTGGTAAATCAACAACAGACTTGGCCATTATCAGATATTTTTCACCAACTCGTCCACCAGATTCTACTATCACTGTCCCCTTCAGGTCTTCACAATGGCCAACCACTGACCCAGCTATAATAGCCTCATGTCCCGCTGGTATCTCCGTAGTTTCGCTGACTACGACTCGCCCAATAAATGACGCTCCATCACTTGTCGTGCACATCACTTTTTCACCGTTTACGCGCAACTCCAGTGTACGGAAGTCTATAATGCCATCCGTTTGTAACAACCAATCCATCCCTAACATAGCGGGGATCGATAAATCGACAAATAGAGCCTTTGCGGGGCGGACCGTCCTGCCAATCTGCAAGTCTACACAGGCCCAACCGTGTATTTTCAATGGACTACCGTCCACTTGTCTTACCCAGCTATCACAACTTTCCAAAACGGGTCGCTGCTCAGCTGGTATTCTGTAGTAAACACTCATGCTGATCAATGTATCGGTTGCCCCTGTATCGATTAACAACCGAAACTTTGTTGACCTCACACACCCCTCCACGAATAATCCGTGGGCTGGTCCACGCCTTGAGGGCGCACTACTGAATACGTCATCCTCGTCCTCAGATTTTCTTTTCAGACCTCGCTGTCTTTCTGATCCTCCGGTCATCAGGTGTTTCTCGTTTCCCTGGTAACGGGGTGGCTTTGGTTTCGGCTGCCGGCACTCTCTTGCAAAATGCCCCAGCTTGCCACAGTTATGGCACTTCAAATCAGTTTTTCCCCGCCGCCTTACAGGTGGAGAACCGGCGACGGTTGGTGGCGCTGTTCCCGGCGCCCGTTGCGATGGCAACAAAGTACTTATGACTTTTTCTAACTGACGCGGGATGTCACCGACACACGTCATTTGCTGCCTAACAGCTTGCTCAACAGATTGGATCCGATCCTCCATATCGTGATCCGCACCCCTTGCGTACTTAGGGGATTTCTCCATCCTCCTCTGAGATTCCACCTTGTGAAAGTTCTCCGTCTCCAAGGCAGCCTGACTGTTGCCTAGCAACTCGAGCGCCACCTATAGGGCCCAAGCCAGAACTCTTACCCTCTTTCAAAGCCGCTTGTAACTTCGCTATCTCCTCCAAGCGTTTGGATTTCTCCCACTCTAACAATTGAACATCCATCCGGTACTTTTGCAAGTCCCCCTCGAACGGATTAGTGACATTCATTATTGCAGACTCGATTCCAGTCAACGAACTAATTGATGCAGTAGTTAATGCAATGCACACTGATTGAGATGATTATGTATGCAAATTTAAATGACGAAATTACCCACGTAATTTTATTGAACCAATACAAACCCCACTTCTGACACCAGTTTGTGACGCCTCACCCTTTTGGGGGTGTGGTCGTCGGACGGCACGACCGGAACGTCCCTGAGCGGTAGAGACGCGTCCGTTGGGATGGAAATATACCGTCCCAGTATTGGTTGCAGTATTTGGGGTAATTAACTGAACAGGATATGAGTAATGGATGCGATGAAGTAACGTAATAAATGCCTTGAGCGAAGACTAGTATGATTTATGTGAGTTGCTAATGACTTCACTTTGCCCTTAGGTCTTGATAGAGGGCGTCCTTAATTAGCTTAATTAGCGGTGACGATTCTTTATTAGTTAACCCACAGGGGCTCAGACTCAGGTCAATAGGGGCGCTCTGCAGACAGAACACATGCATAGATCACCCGGACTGAATGCTTAGTTTGAATACCCCACACACACACTTAGAGCAGTGTGCCAAACTAGCGTATTACGGGAGCCAGTGCCTTTAAGCTCTGGGATATGACGTCACCCGTACACGCCTTGCAACCGACAATGCAAAGGCACGGGTAGCGTTCCCAGACTTCTCTAGTGTTCCTGGATACGGAACACCACACCACACGTAGGCTTCAGCCGTACTAATACGTCCTGGCTATCTGATGCACAGGTGTTATCCTTACCAGCAAAATCCTTGCAACCAGTCCTTTAATCAGGATCTAGCAGCTGTGGGCTCGACGCTGCACAGCATCGAACTGAGCTCAGCTCTCTCTGTACGCGACTTATATAGATGCCTTGCGGACACCGTAGAACACACACAAAATACCCCGCACGTCAGTCACATACACAGTGACCGTCACGGACCAATCAGCGCGCACCGGGGAGGTGCTTCACGGCTGCTGTATTAGCGTTCTTTCGTTTCAAACGGTTTGTCGTACGTGTTGGTCGGTGCGTAATTTTCTTGTCCAATCAGAATCCCATACACACAGTATCAGAAACCCAATCAGAAACCCACTGTGGCCTCATCCAATCACAAAAGCGTCCACGACCGTCTGTTTTACATGTTATAAATAATGAACGAGCCACTGCACAATGATAGTGTTAAAGCCTCAGACTCGGCGCCGCCCCCGCTGTCTGCTGTTGTCAATTCCTGGGAATTCCTGAATTGCTCCTGATACAATAGAAGGCGCCGTGCCACGTTCACTGATTTCTAAACAAAACTGAAGCAGGTGCCAAAATCCTTTTGATATAACGGCCAAATGAAAAGGACAGTGATGGGGTGGCGCACCTGGTGGATTCATTTGTCTTCGTATTACCGAATGACGTTTATTTACTTTTCTCAAGTTGCTGTATGAACGGACATGAATACAAAAAATAAGTCATAATTCTAACTTAGCACAACAATAATTAAGACTTATTTTTATTCATGTCCCTTCTACGCTTCGGTACGAATTCATTAAAACTGTGGATATAACTCACAAATCCCGCACATTTTAAAACTTTTTAAATCAAATCCATAACCTGTAACTTCAATTTCGTCCCAAGACGAGTGAGACGCGCAAATGCTTCAATTGAATTGGTCTTTTTTCTTTCCAAATGATCAGTGGTCAACCAATTTCAATATTTGTTCATTCAATGTCGTGAGATTTTAATCAAACCAGTCTCACCTGAAAATCATCCGTGCATCATGTAAAAATTGAATTCGTCTTTGTTCAACCGACTTATGATAATTTGTCGATCAAATTTGTCGGATAGTCAGACTGTATAAACGCGTCAGTGACAAATGAAATACATGTGAAATTGATTTCTAATTTTTGCCGACGGCTATGATAGTGTAGAGCCAATTGCCATGGCAACACGTCACACTTCGGCTGTCTATAGCGAACCGTGACCTTTTGACCCCATGTACAAGCACCCTATAGACAACCAAAGTATGACGTGGTCGCCATGGCAATTGGCTGTAAACTAACATGGCCGTCGAAAAAAAGTACCATTGCAAAAGCACAGGAACATGGTTCAGTGATTTTTTTTAGTTTAAAGATGACGTACTCACTTCGGCAGTCTATTGCAATAGACTGCCGAAGTAATACGTCATCTTTTGTTGGTTGCCTAGGCAATTGGCTGTAGCCCACATTTACCAACGAAACAACGGTTGGGGCAATAGTGCGCCGAAAATTGAGGCATTGCCATGGTAATTGGCTCCAAACACCATGGCTGCCGGATAAAACACTATTTCAAAAGCGCAGGGAAACGGTTCAGTGATTTTTTTAAAGTGGAGCCACTGCCGAGGAAACTAAAAATAGGGTGACGTTTTTACTTCGACCGTTTGTTGTGAACAGGTGAATGGACCCGACTGGACAAACCGTCGCATTTACATATTAATGAAACACGGCGGTTCAGGCAATTGTAGTGACTGAATAGCCTGACAGTTAGAACCGTCGTATTTCCATATCAATGAAACACGACGGTTCAGGCAATTGTAGTGACGTAATAGCCTGACGGTTCGAACCGTCGCATTTACATATCAATAAAACACGACGGTTCAGGCAATTGTAGTGACGTAATAGCCTGACGGTTCGAACCGTCGCATTTACATATCAATAAAACACGACGGTTCAGGCAAATATAGTCACGTAATAGCCTGACGGTTCGAACCGTGCATTTACATATCAACGAAACAAGACGGTTTGGGCAATATAGCCGAAGTGTGACGTGTGCCATGGCAATTGGCTCTAAACATCATGACCGTCGGAAAAAGTACCATTGCAAAAGCACAGGGACACGGTTCAGTGATTTTAGTGTATTGCCTAGGCAACCAAGAAAAGATGACGTATTCATTTCCGCAGTCTATTGATTTGATGGATTTATTTTAGGCTCAACTATCGTGCCAGAATCACCTGATCATATTTGGTGTTTTTCGTCTCTGCTTCCTAAAACGGCTAAAACGGATTGGTACGTTTCGATAGGGAGGATGATGAGCTTTCACTTGTATATTGCTTTGCAGCTCGCCAAACTTGTAATGTTTATTGAAATTTCATATTTCGCCCACCGTGTTTTACCTTTTATCAAACGGGCCCGTTTTCGCTACCATAACCAGGACCATGTTTTGACGTAATTACAAAATAACCCAATGGTTGGCTTTGGGCGTCGGCAACCGAAGCCGTGCATTGGTTTAATCAGTCCAAAAAAAAATGCTGTCGGTTTACCTGTTCGTACATGTGTGCGTGTGTAAAATTGTAAAATAATGTTTGTGGTAATAAATATTGAGACGTTGACTATTTCCCCTTAATTTAAGTTCAAGACGACCTATTAGGTAGATTAGGTATCAGTAATATTGTGCGGCCACAGTGCGGGAAATAATCCACATTATAGGTCGACTTGGTGAGATAAATGATCTAGGTAATTAAACAAGTAGGATACCACTCACAGTGCGCTGCATTTTTTTCTTTTAAATAAGTGAATTGCGATATTTACGTACGTCAGAATGTTCTCTAAGCTGGTTGAATGAAAATGAAATAAAACGAATCTGGAATCTTGTTCAATTTTGTTAAACAAGTGAACCAGCCCCCATGTTGCACCTAAATTTCAAGACAATGGTGCTCAGTGATTTTTGACACTAGGAAAGTAACCAAGGTACCATTGGAAAGCACATACTCTCTGCTCTAAGACGGTATATGGTACTTTTTACGAAAATAATTTTGTTAAATGACTGTTAATTAAGTTGTCCTATAGATTTTGTGCTGGAGAACTTATGTGACGTTTGACTTATAAATGATTTCCATTTGTATTGTCAAGTATAGTCTAATCAAAACAACCTTTCGAATTTGGATTATAGTAGTAAGTGAGCACTATGGCGATAATAGTTTACCGCACAACATTGCAATGCATTCCGCATTGAAAAAGACCGCTGTGGGTCCAGAGATCTCATTTGAATTTTTTGAACGCAAACGCTTCATGAATAATAATAATTGTAGCAGCAGGTGGTCGATGGCGACTCGTACGACTGATTGGCATGGTGTAGGCGGGACCTACAACGTGTGCATTCTTCTGATTGGATGGTTCACACCGTAACAAAACTTCGAAACGAAAGAACGCTACTGGAACTACATGGTGTGTTTGAACTGTGCCGTGTGCAAAATCTGTGTGGCTGCGCTCCCTTTTTAGGCGGCCCGCAGCATGCAATCCATATACCCCTGCCGCGTTACAACCCTTTATGTTGTACAGGGTGTCCCAGAAAAAACGAAACCAAGATTTATTAATGTTTAATCAAACTTTAATCTCAATCTTGAATAATAAATGACACATATTTGGAAAGCTTAGTTCCTCATCTTTCATTTGATACCACTCATATGATACATACTTCACGCATGAATGAATAAAGACAATATGAAGCAGGGCTACCAAAAAGTCGTTTGCACAACGATACCTGAATTTCAGGGGTTCCAAGACGCACGTTTTTAATGCACACGTTACCATCTCCGAATCCATTCATGCGAAAAATTCAATACATATTTAAATGCAGGATATCTCTGTCATCCCTGGCTCATTTTTCCCTTCTGAGGTATCATACGAAAGGGAAGGAAATGATCTTTTTAGAAATGTGATTATTTCTTTGAAATTCAGGTATCGTTGTGCAAACGACTTTTTGGTAGCCCTGCTTCAAATTGTATTTATTCATTCATGCGTGAAGTATGTATCATATGAGTGGTATCAAATGAAAGATGAGGAACTAAGCTTTATAAATATGTGTCATTTATTATTCAAGATTGAAATTAAAGTATAATTAAACATCGATAAATCTCTGTTTCGTTTTTTTCTGGGACACCCTGTACAACGCATTTTCCAACTGATTCTAGTCCCGGGCACACTTATGTTTGGTTCCAGCTTCAGCTGGAAACTATTATTATTACTACTACATTTATATTATTACTACATTTATAATTATTACTACATATGGATATGTTCACACGCGCTTCACATTATAATGGGTTTTTACAAAGCTAATATTCCACCTAAAACATCGAGATGCATAGGTGGGTGGCGCCATTGGCAGCCACGAAAGAGTGCGCCTAGGATCTTTTAAGTGCGTTACACAACAAACGACCAACGGCTTTACATCCATTTCGAAGGATGGAGCAAGTGTGTTTAAGTGCCTTGCTAAAGGACACAGGTACCACGACCGGGTATAGAACCTGAAACCCCAAGTTTTCACCCGAGTTTTGCAAGTCAGTGGCCCAAACCACGCGACCACAGTACCCCATATTAATTAGTACCTAATTAGGGAGTTAAAGGAACTCTTTCCCCCAAAGCTAAAAAGTACAAGTTAACTTATTTAATTTTAGTACAATGTGTGAAACCGTTGGCTATGCAGTGTCGGCGAACACTGAGCATAAATAAAGTTACTGCAGGGCTATTGTATAGCTGATTTAATGTCAATCCACAGACCTTGTATGAATAAGCGGAACATATGGAAGTACCGTAAAGTGTAATATAATTAGTGAGAGCACCAGGGAAAAGTACGGGAAAAGCACCGTAAAAATACGGGAATAGCGTAGAATATTACGTGATTCAATTCAATTCAATTTATTTATTGATCACATTAAAAATGTGAAATTTGTTCTCCCAGTGTACATCTTTAAAACAACAAAAATAATACAACAATACAATATAATCACCCATCACCAGTCACTAAAAACACGTACACCACACAAATGACAAGAAAATGGCTCATCACAATGGGACAATTCATTGCAAGGAGAAATCATTGTGGCCACAAATATCAAACCACTAGATTGTATCACCGTCTTAATATTATCTGATAAAATTAAAGTTAAAAACCTGAATTTCCCACAGTAAAAACGAGGACCTAAACCTATTCGTTTTGAGATTAAGTTGTCTCACTCTACCAGACTGGTTCACAACAATAAATGGATGAAGAGGGTGAGGGTGTCAGACATAATTTCGTTCAATTTTGAACTCCATTGCAATATCTTGAATTCCCTGAATGTCCATCCCAATGATCCTCTTTGCCCGTTTGTCAATACGTTGACGTTTGCCCCGGTTATGTTGAGAAAGTGAATTAAACTAAGAAATACAACAACAGACTAAAATTGGCTGTATCGTACTTTGATAAAACAATTTCAGAATCCTATAGCTTACATTAAAATATTTTAACTTTCTTAAAAAATACAGACGCTGGTTGGCGTTCTTACAGATGCTGACCGTGTTTGCATTCCAATTTAACTTATCATCGACAACTTCCAGGTTGTTAATCTTAACCAATTCCAAATTATGTTCACACCTGCGACAATAAAATAAAAAATTCTTGGTTTTGTCTACGTTTAAAATAAGACGATTTCTACCACACCAGTCAACAAAATTGTCAATATTATCTCTATACTCAGTTCCTGAATTCCTTGTTATAAGCCCAGATAGAGCCGTATCGTCAGCATATTTTATTAGGACACAAGAACCAGCCTGTAAACAAAAATCACTGGTAGTCTAGGACCTGTGGCAGTTTTGTATGCACTTAATTTAGGAGAGGATTTCTCAACTGATCTAGGCTAATTTTACCCCGAGGGACAACGTGGGATGTGAGCCAAAGTCACTAGCGATGGAAAAGTACCCGGAAATGACCACACCCTTTTAAATGACCACGCCCCATCTTATCAGAAGCGCTACTTCCGACATAGCCAAACTACTGAACTCAACTGATATAAGCTAATTTGACCCCGAGGAATAACTTGAGATTTGTCAAAATCGCCACCTACAGAGTAGTAGGGCCTACCCACATATGACCACGCCCTTTTTAATATGACCACGCTCCTTATTTAAAGTGCTACTTCCGACATCGATGTATCTACTCTAGAGCAAGCTAATTTGATCCCGGGGAACAACTTGGGATTTGTGCCAAATTCCCTATCCGGGATAAGTACCCGAAAATGACCACACCCTTTTAAATGACCACGCCCCTTCTTATCAGAAATGCTACTTCCATCATAGATGTACTACTGAACTCAACTGATATACATGTACGCTAGATCAACTCCGCTAAACAATGTGGGATGTGCGCCAAATTAGCTATCAGGGGAGAAGTACCCAAAAATGACCACGCTATTTTAAATGACAACACTCTTATCATATTAATATTGCTTTATCTACTGAAATCAACTGATACATGTATCAGATAATATTACCCCGATGAACAACATTGGATGTATGCCAACATTCTGGGGGAAAAGTACCCAAAAATGAACATGCCTTTTTTTTTCGTCAGAAGCGCAGTACTTCCGACATAGTTGTATTTACTGAACGCAACTGATGTAAGCTAATTTGACCCCGAGGAACAGTGTGCCATATTCGTTGTTAGGGAAGAAGTACCCCCAAATGACCACATTCCTCTTTTAATGTGCAGTGCTAATTCCGACATAGCTGTATCTTCAGAACTGTTACAGCTGGGTATCTAGGTTGCTCAAAATGTTCAGAATGGCCACGATGTTTAGGGGGTCTTAGAAGAGTTTTGAATTTATATTTTGATAATTAGAGAAAAATGGCAAACAATGTTATCCATTACCATAGATACTACCCTTACTACATACATATAGGAATTGCCAAATATTTACCGTATTAACGTAAACGTTCCAGGCTTAAATTGTACGCATGTCTATTTCTCATTATATAGTGCACTTAAACAGGAGTAAATCGTGTGAGAGTTTGAAATGGCTCTTGTTATGACTTCCGTCTTAATGATATTATAGCATTTTTGGAGGGGTGGGTAGGCAATGTACCCTATCAGCAGTATGGATTAACATGAATAACTAGATTTTTAAATAATGTGCACCAAGCTATAGTCAGTACATATACAAAAAATAATATTCACCTTTTAACTACATGTACTTTGTAAAGGTGAAGCACAAGAAGCAGTGAGAGCGACCTCACCCTAAAAAGAAACAATTATACCATCGTCATCAAATCTGTCATCAAATACCGCTATATTTCTCTCCAAAGCAAAGATCCCTCTTTGCCCTCTAATACACGGTACAGATCTAATTTCTATCAAAATATAAATCTCAAACTCTTCTATGACCTCCCCTAAACATTATGACCATTCTGAACATTTTAAGCAACCCAGAAAATACAACTATGTCAGAGAAACATTTCTGATAAGAAGTGGGTGTGGTCATTTAAAAGGGCGTGGTCATTTTCGGGTACTTCACTCGGATAGCGAATTTTGGCACAAATCCCAAATTGTTCCTTGGGGTCAATTTAGCTTGTATCAGTCGAGTTCAGTAGATACAGCGATGTCGAAAGTAGCACTTTAAATGTGGGGCGTAGTCATTTTAAAAAGGGCGTGGTCATTTTCGGGAACTTCTCAGTAGGTGGCGATTTTGACATACATACATGTATATCCCAAGTTCTTCCTCGGGGTCAAATTAGCTTATATCAGTTGAGTTTAGTAGTTTAGCTATGTCGTAAATAGCACTTCCTCGGGGTCATATTATACAAATATTGACTGCAATGAGGGGCATGGTTAAGATTATAGGCCCAAGGTGATCTCGAAGCCATGACTATGCCGCGAGGCGGAAGCCGAGGGGCATAGTCATGGCTTTGAGATCACCGAGGGCCTATAATCTTAACCATGACCCGAATAAACAGCAGTCAATATTTGTTTTATATACCGAATGTGTAGATTTTTGTCATCTGGTTGGTTAAAAGTAACGAGACATCATACAGTCATGACAGTGGTCCTTCGCGTTTCGATTTCGGAAGCTGGTCTACGGCGGAAAAGTTGTATATTTACAGCAAACATTGTAGCATAATCACCTGGCACTTTAGTAGCACATTTCACCTGACACAGTTTTTACTGTAGGCCACTTCTCTTACTTTCTTAAGGACTTTATCATCTACGACAGACGACAAAATGACGTCGAGATTCCGCCATTACCGTCCTGATGAATGTTTACGTGAAGCGCATCACAGCTGCATAGTTGGTGCACAGCTATAGCTATGCTATACACATGTAATGCGCGCGTGCGGAACCCGCTAAATGAATATGCCCGGGGCATGGCAAAGACTATTGGCCGGTGGGCATATACGCGCCGGGTCTAGCCGATTCAATGCCCCCACTTTTAACCAATCAGATGACTGGAATCTACGCATGAGGTATATAATAGCTAATATCAGTTGGATTCAGTAGATACAACTATGTCAGAAGCAGCACTGAGCAAGTTGGGGGGGGGGGGGTGGGGGGGTGGGGGGTGGAGGGGGTTGGGGGGGGGGGGGGGGGGTGGGGGGGGGGGGGGGGGGGGTGGATTGCGTAACTAGACTAACCTACTCCCAGGGCTTGGTTCCTCTAGTCAAACTATCAAGTCGAACAATGCAGCGTTCGAGTGACATCTAGATCGACTATATTATATGGTTAGTCTTGTTAACTATAGTCGCCCGCCCGAACTTGCCAGTCAATGTGCTTGGTGAGAAGAGAGCCATTTACTCTGCCGTCCTTGCGCAGTTTCGAGATAGCATCTCTCAACTCTCTTTCGTCACCCACGAAGTTGGTGCCATTGTCTGAATAAAGACAGTCTGGTGTGCATCGCCGTGCGGTAAACCTCACCAAGCCGTTGAGGAAGGTGTCAGCCTCCATCGAATGTAGCATTTTCAAGTGGATTGCTCTCGTAGCAAGACAGGTAAATAAGCACCCATATCTCCTATCCCTGCTTCGGCCACGCTTGACTAAGAATGGACCAAAACAGTCCATACCAACATGAGTGAAAGGTGGCTTCTCAGGAGTAACTCTTCCTTCCGGGAGATCAGTCATACGCTGAAGCTCTGGCCGTCCATTCAACCTTCTGCAGAACAGACATCCTTCGACAACCCGACTTATTAAAGGGCGTGATCGAGGGATCCAATATTTCCTTCTCAGGAGAGACTGCACGTGATCCTTGCCACAACGTCCAGCCAGCGTTTGATGGGTGTGGCGCACGACAAGAACCGACACATGATAGTTCTTGGGAAGAATTGCCTGGAACTTCTGCTCTTCGCCAATTGGTGCAAGTCGAAGTCTGCCATCGCTGTCAAGATAAGGACGAAGGATATAGATGTAGCTCTGTCTCCTGACAGATTTACCTCTACCCAAGTCTCGAATTTCCTGCTGGAAACTCATTTCCTGCACGTACTTCACGATTGCCATCTCTGCAGCCTTTAGTTCTTGAACGGTCAGAGTTGGTCTATGTTTTGGTCGGTGATTGTTAAGTCAGTATTTGAAGCGAAGAATCCACGCTTCAGCCTTGGTAAGACGCAACCAAGAGGAATACCTATTGATGAGCTCGCCAATGATATCAAGCTTCACATCAACGTTCACGGCCCGTGAGACAGCTTGCTGCTTTATCTCTCGGTTCTTGTCCAGGAGATTCTCATTTTAGGTATCAACGGCCAGCTGCTTTCATGCTGCCAGAGGAAACTGGGACCGTTCTTCCACCTGTCACTGGCAACCATGCGGCTCGCGTCAAGCTCCCGTGAGGCGTCATCAGCTGGATTAACTTCAGTGCTCACATATCGCCACTGGTCAGGCGATGAAGCGGTGTGTATCTCTGCCACTCTATTGGCAACGAATGTATAAAATCGCTTGTCGAGATTCCTGATGTACTGAGGTACAAGCATACTATCCGTCCAAAATGTCGATCCCTCAATCTCCAGGCCTATTTCTCGCCGTAGCATCGAGTCTACTCGAAAAGCCATGACCGCTGCTAAAGACTCAAGCTGTGGGATTGTCATCGTTTTCATAGGTGCTAACCGAGACTTGGCAATAACAAAGCTGCAGTGGACCTTGTTGTTGGCTCCAACAAAGCGAGCGTATGACACGCGGCCATAGACATCATTATTTTAATGCATCTGAAAAGTGGTGCAGATAGCATCCTTGAAACTCATCAGATGTCATAATAGTGACGAACCCTGGATTAACCAAAAAAATTAAGTCTCTGATTAAGTTACGTCAAATTGCCTTTTTAAAGGGGGAAATAGTTACATTTAAATAATTGCGTAACCAAGTGAGATTGGAAATACATAAATGTAAGGTACATTTTTATGCTAATAGGGTTCGTAGGTTACAGTCGACTGATTCTAGAAAGTGGCAACAACAAATACGCTCGATGACCAGGAATGACAAGACTGAGCTGTATATCTCCGTCCCAGGCATTAGTGAACATGACCATGCCAAAATTGCTCAGTTTATCAATGCGACCTTTATTAAAGTGTCCACTGATATTTCACCCTTGGATCTTGGCAGTTTGAAAGCTTTTCTTCCTGCTCCTAGTCCTGTTCATACACTTTATCCTTCGGACGTTTATGCACAGCTTAGGAAAGTCAAACCTGGTGAATCGAGCGGGCCCGATGGCATTTCTCCGTAAATTATTAAGGAGTTTTCATATGAGTTCAGTTCTCCCATTTGTGATATTTTTAATTCTTATTTTAATGAAGGCGTTGTTCCAGAGCAGTGGAAAAAGGCTGTTGTCGCGCCAATAAAAATCAACTCCACTACATGTTACGCCCTATATCTCTTACCGATTGTTTTGCTAAAATTGCAGAGAGTTTTATTACGAAATGGGTTTTGGAAGACGTCAGTAATAAGATTTACCATCATCAATTTGGTTATGTTAAGGGTATTAGTACCGCACATTATTTGACCAGTCTCATTCATTTTCTGCATCAGGGAGCTGATAGGGCCGGCAACGTTGGAACGGTAGTTTTGACGGACTTTTCCAAAGCGTTTGACATGGTAGAGCATAGATTATTGAATGAAAAGTGTATTGCCATGGGTGTCCGCAAATCCATTCTTCCTTGGCTGTGTGACTTTCTTAGCAACCGGATGCAGTGTGTTCGTTATAAAAACTTTGTCTTCATACAAAACATTAACTGCTGGTCTTCCACAGGGTACTAAGTTTGGACCAATTGGATTTCAAGTCATTAATAATGATGATGTTGGTTATGTTCCCGATAATATGAACCGCTGGAAATATGTGGATGACTTGACACTAGCTAAAAACCGTTCTTATTTGTGTAACAGTCAGATTCAGGAGACCCTTGATCAATTTAGTCAATGGACTAACGATAACAAATTGCGCTTAAATCATAGCAAATGTCAAGCCATCCAGATTTGTTTTAAACGTGATATACCTTAACCATCTGTTCTTAAGATTAACGACTGTCCAATTCAGCATGTTGATCAAGCTAAAATGTGGATGTTTGGATTCAAAACAACCTTCAATGGAACAAAGTTAACCGTAAATTGTACATGCTTCGTATGCTAAACAAGTTTTAACGAATTGGAATTGGTTACTGTATATAAAGGATACATTCGTTCACTGCTACAATATGCTGATGTAGTATGGCACTCTTCACTTACATGTGAACACTCCAACCAATTGGAAAAACTGCAGCGACGGGCATGCCGGATAATTTTGGGCAGTAAGTTCACTTCCTATAGTGATGCTCTCTTAGACTGTGAACGGATAGTCCAAGTTCTTGCTTTATCCAATACGGCTTTATAACTGTCGTTTAAGTTGTTTTGAATGTATTTTGGATATTATTTTTATATGTATATTTTTTATGTCTATAAATAACTGTTTGAATGTTTTTATTTTGTAACTTGGTGTAATTTTGTAATTGTTACCGTAATTTGGCCATTGGCCACAAGTGTAAAAATAATGAACAAATTCAAATTCAAATTCAAATCTAAGTCAACACTGAAGTTCTTGAGTTGAGGTAGTAGTCGAGTATCTATAGGGGAACCCCGTGCAACCCCCAGTACTAAAACCAACCCAACTTTTTAGGTGCATTGTATGGTCCTAAAACACAATTTTGATGTTAACAGTGAAAAAAAAACCGATGCACTCGGGATATTCAAAATGGCGGCAAATATGGCCGCCAAAATGGTCCAAAATCATATATTGGGGTCCCCTTTTTTCTATCATGCTTCAGATTCAAAATGGCGGCCAATATGGCGGACAATATGGCTGCCAAAAGTGGCCAAATATGGGAAAAATTATATATAATAGACAAAAATAACGATAAACACATATTTAACAAAAGTTATATTTTATTTCTGGGGTCCTCTTTTTTCTATTATGCTTCCAAATCAAAATGGCGGCCAATATGGCTGCCAACATTGGCCAATATGAGAAAAATGACATGTATAATGGACAAAAAATATGATAAACACATACATGTACATTAAATGCAATCCCTAACTACACCCTTTTAGAGTGCCTTTTATGATCCTGAAGCATATCTGGAATGTTAATGTAACCTTCGGCTAGTGCGCTCAGGCAAATGTTGAACAGCGCCCTCTTTTGATGCTGAAACTTGTGGCCACGAGTACGCCATTTTCTACTCGAAGTTTACGGAACGAAAACTTTTGACGCATCAAGTCAAACACCATTGTCCTTGTTCTTTCCTGTGTGTTGACATGTAATCTTCACCAAAAGATATTTTGAAAGATAGTCCTCAAAGTAGTATAGCTGTTGGCTCTCAGGTATGTCAGCCAAAGTGATTTTTAAATGAGTCTTTGGGTACGTTTCTGTGCTTGGAATGTAACGAAAATTCGTACACACACTACGTGATAATTCACACGTACATGTACGTGTACATGTACATGTAGCATAATTGCTTGGCAATGTGGCGTATTTTGATCAAAGTTTTGGGCAGCCTAAATGCCAAAGCAGCCTACATGTATGTAGACTCATATTCCACGTTATTGGGCCTGAATTCTACTGTGCTAGTGTATTTTTAAGCACATTTGGGTCAAGTTCTGCCCTAGTTTCTTGCTAAGAATGGCCTAGTATAGTGTTAAAATTGAGGCCAATGTTTAACACTAGTTAATAAGTCTGATGACGCCTTTAAAATTTGATAAATTGTGAATTTTGACGGATTTGTTTTAACAATGGATGAAACATTTTTATAATATAAATCCCTGTCGAGGGGATTTTGTTTATTTACTTGGGTGAAAAGATATTTAACCCTGGTGTAGCTGTCTCAAAGTGTAGACGAGCATAACAGTCAGTGTGGCTCAGAATTTTGGCCCCACCCACTTCCTGAAGTGAATACGCCTTTCTTAATATTTATTCATGACGGACCAAAGCGAGGCTATAGTTCCACTCATTTCAGTGCCGGATTGTATGCGTGCGATAAGCCTACGAACGTACCGATGTGCTCCAAGTTGACAGCGTAAAACGTTCGTCGTTTGGACCTTTTTAGGTTTGCTTTTGTAGATTTCTGAGTGATAATGACCGACAGAAGCAGGGGCACATCAACATTAGGAGAGACAAAGGACAGATCTTCGAAGGACATTTTTAAAAAATTATTTTGAACCGTGTCCGGAAATTGGGCCATGCAGCGACGATGACTCTTTTTCCTCCCTCTGTCATGTCTGTTGATTTATTACGGGTAATAATTTACAAGTCGGACATCACGATAAGTTGAAAAATGACTAATTAACTAATGTTAGCCGTCAGTAAGTGCATATCTGATTGAAAAACAAAAATTTGGCAGGAAGAAATTACGATTCATATTTGAACAAATCTTTGCCATTTTTCAGCCGATCTCGTATTCGTATAATTTATGAGGCAGTAGATGACGTCTGACTTGTAAATTCTCTCCTTTTTCATATAAAATGGTACCATTGGTAAGAGTTGAGAAGTTGGTCAGAATTTATTTTCTTTAAAATGACCCATCTAGCATTGGAATGTGCAGATTTGATGGATTAAATTTCAAGTGGAAAACATTTAAGATTTTTATTTACTTGGGTGAAAAGATATTTAACCCTGGTGTAGCTGTCTCAAAGTGTAGACGAGCATAACAGTCAGTGTGGCTCACCTTGTGTTTTGCACACAAGGTCTGAAGCCATGATCAACTTCTCAATTTCTTCGGGTACCTTTGTGCGAGAAATTGCCAACTACAGTTTTTTTTTGACAATTTGCAAATGAATTATTTAGGCCTAGGCCTACCATTAAAACAAATCATGCATCAAAGCAGCATGTATTTTAAAGGTTTTTGAATTATGGATGAGTGGAATTTTAAAAGACACCTTTACTTCTGTAATGCTAGTGTGCGTACCATTTTAAAAGTTTACCAATCAATCGTGTCTTTAAACCTAATGAAGGAAAGCAAAAATTGGAAGACGGGGCCTGAACATTTTCTTGTGATAAGCAGATTAATTGACGTTATTATTAGTATACAGCTTGCTGTCTTAGTTGCAAGCTAATGTCAGTCTTTCCACAAATCTAATTTTTTAACAGAAAAATAATTGTCCCAAGCACTGATAAGTGATGATTAGAGTCTATACATGTAAATTGTAAAGAATAAACAAACTTGGAGGTCAGAGTTCAATTGTGATGTAGCATTTATTTTGTGTAGTCGGAGGCATGCATGCTTCCAAGTGGACTCAAACTGTCAAATTTTGTTCACATGTACACTTGTCTATACAGGAGCAGGGGTCGATATCACAAAGATTTGTGATGCGTCGCAGATATAGCCACATCCATCGCAACTCGCTGAACTTGTTGCGAGATGCAATGGATTTGGTATACTTGCGACGCGTCGCAAGTCCTTGACCCCATGGGTGCTGTTTAAACTTTCAAAATCCACTACCTAATCTCATGACATCAGTAAGCCAAGCAGCACCGTGAAATTGGGCACTTTTACAGTGGAGCTTTCATAAGAGCACACAAAGTGTGTCTATACAGTATGTATTCACTCCTTGGACAGTTTGCTCAAAATTTCAACAAAAATGTTAAATACGTATGCAGTGGAGGTTCATTCATGATTATCAAATAACTGTCGTAGTTGCATGTACATCTGCCAAGTAGGCCTCCATGTTATGTGAATACACCATGGAGTGTACATTATGTACTTACATGTAGCTGATCACATGCTCAAAATAAAATGTGTCAAGCAAGGCTTTAACACAGTTTTGTGGTTGTCCTTTGCAATTAATATAAGTCACAAAGTCCATACAGCTCGCTGCAGGGCATTTGGGAAAAAAAGTCTTGTGTAGCTGTAATTTTATCATCATTTATCAAATATGGAAGCCCCAGACACGAAGTAGCAACAGGACATTTTACTTAAAGAAGACCAAAGCGTGGAGACAAAGGATTGCACACTCTTCTGTCGGGAGAAGCCGCAAGTAGTCAGGAAGTACACGGACTTATGAGAATCCCGTGTAGATGGAGGTCAATCTTATTCCTCATTTTCTGAAAAAAAGCAAAGGAATCGCTTTTGTTAGGAATTTGCCTAAAATGGCATTAATTTATAATTACTAAATTCATTTTCCCCATGGCTCATCAAATGCACATTATAAGGACACTACTACACTGTATCAAGCAGGTACATGTACGAGTTGTATGCACACAGCTGAACTCACTTGTGTATAGGCATTGCGAAAGTGCCCTGTTTTAACAGGATTTTTGTAATATCAGCATGAAAAGCTTCTTATAAAGGTGGATCTATTCTTGTATTAATCATTTTTGTCACTGTTCCCCTAGTATAGAGACTGCAAAAGTAAATACATGTACTAGTAAATGCTCAACATGGGTTTGTGCCCGGGGTTTGTGTGTGCCAGCATGGGTGGATTGACTGCTACCTTAAATGTGACATTGGAAATTTTGGTTGAAAAAAAGACCCTAAATTACAACAAATTTTACCTCGCATAAATACTTTACCGACAGAGATTCCATCTTCCATGCCGTACTTTATTGCAACTCTGCTAATTTGTGGGTCTGAGGAGTAGAAAAACGAAAGAGAAAGAAATTGTTATAATGCAATGGAGCATGACACTGAATTTACCCTAGTATTTGTCCTCCAGATTGAAAGTGTGAATAATAGAGCCCATGTTTTTCTGCTAGCAGCTACGTGCATTTCCCCACATGGCTGAAATTTGTTAACATTTCCATGCTAATAAATTACGATTTCTTAACAGAATGTCACGTTTTGGTGGTTGATTTTAATATGCCGTAATAAAGGAAAATGTAGTGCAGGCATTTCAGTACAATTTTACCACGAAGGCACGACACGAGCATGACGAGTGAATCTGCATGTACTGTGTACATGGTGTAGTGTAGGCATATGCAAACATGTCGTTCGTTACGATATTTCATCAGGTTATGCGGATGTAAACACCATCATTTTACAGCATTCCTACCTTTCAAATTTTGCACCTACGCCGCTGAGAAATACCTGCACTCTTTGCAAACTGTCTGTCTTTTGATATAATCCTCGAGTCGACCATGAATCGACGAAACTTGAGGCTAAGCCAAGGTCCTTTGCGTTGACGTCGATAGCTGCCATACATCGTGCGTGCGTTGAATGGTTTGTTTACTTTTCGGAGGAACTATAGCCTCGCTTTGGTCCGTTTATGAATAAATATTAAGAAAGGCGTATAGGCCCTACATTTACTTTGTTTTATTTGGAAAAATGCCAAAAAGCTAAGTTCGGAATGCCCAAGTTGTGCATTCCCCATTTTATAACTGCCTAGTAGACGTAATTCTACATTCCCACAGTTGTTAGAATGTAGTTGTTTTCATGTTTGTTCTCAGGCATAGTGTTTTCATTCCAAGAAACGGACTGTGGACTGTTATGGAAACCGCCAACCGTGAGTGATTGCAGATTGGATCCATTGTCTCTGAATGTCGCACTGCTCGACAACTGAAGTCTTTCCTGGAGTGTAGGACTTCCGAGTTTCGCCAGTGTAATTCCAAGCGACCGTGGTGGGAGGAGAAACCCGCGAGGACTCGCTTGAACTTTCACACGAATGAGTGAAAGGCTGAACATTTGACGTCGATATGTAACTATAGCTGTAAGAAAAAGTGGTTCTGGTTTTAAAATAAAGTGTTGGTAAAGAGTTTATTTTCTATTGTTATAGTCATCCCCTGGTGTTACATTTCTGGCGACCTTGCCAGGACCATTTTTATTACATTGGCTTACTGAAAAACTAGTATTTATTAAATATTTTGCAGTGTATACATTATTTTATTTTCAGGTGTGCAACTGCAACTTGGTAGCGACTAATTACTGAGAGTCAACAGCTGAAGTGCTAAGTGGTTATAATTTGTGTTTAGTACAGTGATCTTTGCATGTGAATTACACAGGTTTAGTTAAGTAAACAGGTTCCTCTTGTACATGTAGATAATGGCGAATGGTTCCGTACTGAAGGAAGAGGCCCTTGACTGGTGCAAGAAAGAGGACGTGCGTTCAACCCATGCGCTGCTTCTTGTGTCTGATGTACAACTCTCGGAAACAACAGAAAATATTGTTGTTGCTCTTGCTGAATCCACTCAATATCTTTTAAGTGTTTCACGTAGGGAGAAAAACGAAGTAACACAACTCCTTTGTGAATTCGACAGAGCAGTGTCAGATGTGGTGTTGCCGTCTTCGGGTGAATTCACCATTAAACTTTCTGGCAGACAGAAGACCCTGAAAGTTCATCGCCTTGAGGTCGGAGTGAAAAGTAGAGTTAGTATTAAAGACCTAGCAGATAGAGGTTTACTACCAAAGGAAAATAAAAACACAAATCAACTGGGGGAAGCATTAGCTCGATGCACCCTCAACAGCAGCCGGAAACTACGCCCCTTCTCTGGCAGTAAGACACCAGCAAAATATGAGGATTCCTTCGACATTTGGCTAGACTTAGCCAAGGGCCAACTTGAAGAGGAAGATGATGATCAGGAGAAGAGGCGTCGCATCAGAGAAGCATTGCGCCCCCCTGCCACCAACATCATTTCCGACTTAAGACGTGGTCAACCATCTGCCACATCAGAAGATTATCTGAATTCCCTGGAATTGGCTTTCGGGGGCACGGAATCACCCACGGAGTTGCATGTTCTGTTCCATGCTTCACACCAACAACAGGGAGAAGCACCCTCCGAGTACTTAACTCGGCTCCAAGGCATCTTGCGGAAGCTGATTAGCAAGGGTGGAGTAGCGGAGGATAAGTAAGACAACTTGTTACTGGCCCAGTTCATCAAAGGCATTCTCTATGACGAGTTACTGTTGGTGAACTTGCAGTTAAAAGACAAAGTGTCTCGACCTCCTCCTTTTCTTCAGCTCCTTCAGATGGTGCGCCGAGAAGAGGCAGAGCAGAAGATGAAAACTACACAGCGAGGTACACATGGCCCAAAAGTCGGAGCTGGCAGTTTCTACCAGGCCACCAGTTTTCCAGGAAAAAGGGAAACAGCAGACATGTTCCACAGTCCCACCAGTAATCGACCAATTTTTTGCTACGCATGTGGAGAATCTGGACACTACAAACCAAAATGCACAAACCAAAAGGTGAACAGTGAGCTGATTAAGTTTATCCAGGGAAACGCCAAAGGGCGTCTGAGGAGGGCCACTCAGAAGCTCGACAACTAAGGCCCACATTTCAGTCTACTCGTTCGACAGGTGTTCCACTTGGATTAATAGGAGACCAGCCCATTGTGAAGGGATATGTTGATGGACAGACTACCAACTGTTTATTGGACACAGGGTCCCAGGTTACTTTAATATGCCAGAGTTTCTTTTGCCAGTTAAAGAGGCCTTTGCATCCTTTGAGTGACCTGGTGCTGTGGCACGGTGGGAACGGAACAATTCCATACCTCGGCTGGATACAAGTGGACATTGGGTTCGATGTTGAGTTTAGTGGTACCAACGCCTCTTTTGCTACGCTAGCTCTGGTGATGCCCGATGGTAGAGACACTGTCAGTCATCAGTTGGTGATTGGTACTAATTCCGGTTCCTTGCGAAATTGTTATCAAGCAGTGTTCAATCACCAGCCACCACATATGAAGAGTGGTAGAGGTAAGGTGGTGCATCCAACTTGTGCCAAAATCTACCAGGAATTTAGACGTGCGGAGAAACTTAGACCTGATGGACAGATTGGACATGTGACTCTGCATTCCAGAGGGAGTTTAGAAATCCCTGCGAGTTCCACCAAAACTGTTGCAGGAACGTTCCGTAATAGGTTTGGGAGGCCAGCGACTGTGCTCATTGATACTGCCTGCCCCCATCGTCTGCCTAGTGGGATAGAGGTAATCCAACTAAACATAGCATTAAGCTGCCACAAAAGTGTGTGTTAGCTGGTGTTTTTGTACCTGCATGGACCAGTGAGATGCAGAACAGTGACAATGCCAGGTGTCAAAAGAGTCATGTGGAGACTACTGGAAACCCGTCAGCTACTGAAGGGTCAGCCGTGACAGAAGCCGAATTTGCCAAATTACCTTTTGTGTGGGGTCCAATCGACGCTGAGTGGCGGAAAAGGATCCATAAATTGGCATTCAGCAGGTCTGAGGTGTTCTCTAAGAATGAGTGGGATATAGGACTGACCCGGGAAATTGAACACGAAATCCGATTGACCAACCATGAACCTTTCCGAGAGAGATCACGCTCAGTGGCGCCTGCCGACCTCAAGGATTTGAGGGATCATTTGCAGCACCTGTTGGACATCGGGGTGGTTTCTGAGACAAAGAGTCCATACGCTTCTCCCATAGTCATTGTGCGTAAGAATAATGGAGATATACGACTATGCGTAGACTATCGCAAACTAAACTCGAGAACCGTTCCCGATCAATACACTGTTCCAGTCGTGCAAGAAGCACTTGACTGCCTGCATGGGTGCAAATGGTTTTCTGTCATTGATCTTAAGTCCGGTTATTATCAAATTCCAATGAAACAACAGGACAGGGAGAAAACTGCACTCGTGTGCCCAGCTGGGTTCTACCAGTTCGAGAGGATGCCTCAAGGCATAAAAGAGGCACCTGCTACCTTCCAAAGGTTAATGGAGCACTTCGACGAGGTATTGGTATACATGGACGACATTATAGTTTTTGCACCCAGTCTTGAGGAGATGGAGCAGCGACTTGGGAGGACGTTTGATCGTCTGACCAAGTACGGTTTGAAAGTAGCTCCCGATAAATGCCAGATATGTTGCACTTCAGTGAAGTATTTGGGGCATATTGTCTCGGAGAAGGGTGTAGAGACCGACCCTGATAAATTGGACGCCATAAAGACCTGGCCGCGTCCTACCAATGTACGGCAACTGCGCTCCTTCCTCGGATTTTGTGGCTACTACAGGCGCTTCATTGAAGGCTTTTCTCAGCTTGCAAGGCCACTTTGTCAGCTTACGGCAGGGTATCAACGGAGAGGCCAACCCAAGAAAACAAGTGCCAACAGACCTAATAATGACCAAGGTACACCAGCGTGGGAGTGGACATCCGAATGTGAGCGGGTGTTTAATCTGCTGAAAGAAAAGATGTGCACTGCCCCTGTCCTAGCCTTTGCCGATGTGAGCAAGTCCTTTGTGCTACACATAGATGCGTGCCGAGAGGGGCTCGGAGCGGTACTGTGTCAGGAGTCCTTAGGGAAGTTACGTCCGGTAGCCTATGCTAGCCGTGGCTTGACACGTCCAAAGCGGAACTACCCCGCACACAAATTATAGTTTTTGGCCTTAAAATGGGCGATAACGGATAAGTTTAAGGACTACTTATACTCGGCCAAGGGGACTAAGGTATTCACTGATAACAATCCCCTCACATACATTCTCACCACGGCAAAACTTGACGCTACAGGCCACAGATGGTTGGCAGCCCTCACATTGTTTGATTTTACCCTCCATTATAAGCCCGGCCCTAGCAACCAGGATGCAGATGCCCTCTCCAGAAGGCCGCATTTTGACTCGACCCCAGATGGAGATCAGTTGGAGAAAATCCACATCCTTGAGGCCAGACTGCATGACGAGAGTGCTGAAACTTCTGGGCACTGCGACAGTGAAGTGATCCATGCAGTATCTGCCAGTTTACTAGCCACCATTGAAACCAATTCTCCATCACCCTTAATTCATTCCTTGGCCTGCACTGTTGATGCCATTCCTGCGAAGTATTCCTCTCTTGACGAAGGTCAGGCGGGAAGTCCGGTAGATTGGCAGAAGGAACAGGCGGCTGATGACATCATCGGGCAGGTTGTCCCTATGGTCATAGGATGCCGGAAACCTAAGGACCTGTCAAACTTGTCCCGCGAAGTGAAACGGAGAGTGACCAACCAGTCTGGGACGGAGTTTCTTCAGTTAGTACTACCACAGAGATTCAGACGAAGAGCAATAACCGGGCTTCACAATGAACTGGGGCATTTGGGAGTGGAACGAGTAGTGGACCTGGCCCGACAAAGGTTCTACTGGCCAAAAATGGCATCCTACGTTGAAGATTGGGTTTCCCACTGTATCAGATGTGTTTCTCGAAAGACCACTCAAAAGGTTGCAGCTCCTCTAGTTAGCCTTAAGACTAGCTTCCCGCTCGAGCTAGTATGTGTAGACTTTTTGAAATTAGAGCCTGACCGGAGTGGATATCAGTACATCCTGGTTATGACAGACCATTTTTCCCGAGATGCGCAGGCTTTCCCAACCAAAGACAAATCCTCTAGGACAGTTGCCAGAATTCTGTGGGAACAGTTTTTCCTTCATTATGGGCTTCCAAAACGTATACACACATACCAGGGTCGTGAGTTTGACAACAAGCTCATCCGGGAGATGACTGCTCTTATTGGGGTGAAAAAGTCTCGGACTACTCCATATAATCCCCAGGGTGATCCCCAGCCCGAGCGCTTCAACCGGACACTCCTCAACATGCTGGGTACTTTGCCGACTGAAAAGAAGCAGGGTTGGAGTAAATCGGTAGCTCCATTGGTTCATGCCTACAACTGTACCCGTAACGATAGCACAGGGTTCTCCCCGTATCGTATTATGTTCGGCAGAGAAGCTCGATTGCCAGTTGATGTCAGCTTTGGGTTGGCTCCTGGTGGTGTATCCAATACGGATCATTCCAAGTACGTGCAGAGTCTCAGAGAGGACTTGCAGAATGCCTACCAACGCGCTGCAGAAGAGTCCGCCAAGTCAGCTGCTGCTAATAAACGTCGATATGACCAGAAAGTTCGAGGATGTGGGTTACAAAGAGGAGACAGGGTACTTGTCCGAAACGTTGGATTCAAAGGCCCCCATAAACTCGCTGACCAGTGGGACTCACCCGTCTACATAGTTGCTGACCAACCTGATGAAAACATTCCTGTGTACAAGCTGAATCCCGAATCTGGTTCTGGTCCAAGGAAAACACTTCACCGAAATATGATCTTACCAATCTGCAGCATGGATGGTGAGGCTAGCACAGATTCTTTCCGCAGTCAACACTTCCATACCTTTGGACAAGAAAAGGCAAAGTGGAACACCTAAAGTTGCACCTGCCCAACAACCTGATGATGACCATGACTTAGAGATGGGTTCTGATGGTGATGACACTGAAATTGTCGTCATCTGGCCCACAAATAAACACTCAAACGAAGACCGTTTGGATGTACATTCAACTGAACCTAGCGACAGGAGCATAATATATGTAGGGTCTAAAGATTGTCAAGAGCCAGAGGAGATACCCCCTACCTGTGTGAGTGAACCTGATGATACCCTAAAGCATAGTACATTAAGGGCTGAAGCTAACGAGTTTGTTCCGAACTCAGGACAGCAGCATCTGAATGTGGAGTTGCAGGGAGTAGATTTGGCACCAGTAGCAGAGATAGATAAGTTACCGCCAGTTGCTCTGCCAAATCTGTCTTCACATTCCAAGAAGGAAGACCTCGCGCAGTCCTCTAATGATGTGTCTGAGAGTACTGACTTGTTAACCTCTTTTGAAGTGAGTGACGAGACACTCGATAAGGACCCGGCACCCCATGTTGATGAACTTCCAACAGTTGAAGAAGTTGGTGACGTCAGTCCAGCTCAGGAGATTCCTGACATGTCTGTACCAGTTGGTGGCAGCACCAGTGTGGATGTTAGGGGTAGGAACTCCTATAAGAAAAAGGGACAAATTATACATATTAAAGGACTATATTTTATCTCTTCCACACATACATTAAATGCAACCCCCTTCTGCTAAACTAACCTCACCAACTTTTTATGATGCCTTTTAGAATCCTGAAACGGTTTGGGATGTTGACATTATTAAAATAAAATTATAGAGATAACGATGGTGGCCAATATGGCCGCCAAAAATGGTCTAAAATGAAAAGGATATCATAAGCCGAATAATTGAAAGCATTTATAAATTGCTATTCATATGTTTTTGACCCTCACAAATTTATGTGTGGAGTCCCCTTTTTTCTATCATGCTTCAAATTTTAGATTACAACCAATATATATGGCTGCCGACCAAAAGTGGCCAAATGTGATACATATCAGCCAAAATATGTTAAATTAATGAATTAAATGGACCCCCTATTATAGGTTAGGGCACAAAGTTTCAAAAATAGTTTTTATATCATCGGCCGTGCGGGTTTTTTTAACAATGGGGTTTTTTAATGTCTAAAATATGTTTGTATAAATCAACCATTTTAGAAATAGATTTTATATCGTTGGCTGTGTAGGTCTTTAACAGAGGGAGCTTTTTTCATTTAATTTAAAAAAAATTGTTTGTATACTTTATGTAATTATATGTTTATTATTGTTGTTGTGCGAGTCCAACATTACAAATTCCTGTGATTGTTTTTTAATCATTGGCTGAATAAAGCAATCTAATCTAAACCATTTACCTTTCAAATTACAGCTCTGTAGCTTTAGGTAAAACTTAATTAGGTGTCATTAAAGACATTCTTTCCTACAGAAAAGTTTTCAAAAGATGGATGGGACGTTCACGATTGCCGAGATACACATTTTTGCGTGCGTGCGTGTCCGCATTCAAACCGTGGACGTCCCAAATTAAATAATGAATTAATAATAGGTTTCACAAACCATTATAGGTTAGGGCACAAACCATTATATGTTTCACACACCATTATAGGTTAGGGCACAAACCATTTCCGTTACTAAATTAATAATTGTTTTTACTAATTATTTTTGCGACAGCCTATTTGGGATTTGCACGGGTTAGGAATCGTGGACCTTGGGGGAATCGTGGACGTATTGTACCCATTGTTAATTAATAATGGGACGTCCACGATTGGAGGCAAATGCACACGCACACACACTTCCATGTGTACATTACGTACGCACTGTGGACGTTTCTTTGTATTCGTGCACTTAAGATAATTGGTCGGAAAATCGTTGTTTTCTCCAAATTCTTCCCTCATTCACCCCAATTTTTTTCCTAATCCATGTTTCTAAACTTTACTCCTGAACCCTAACTTTTTTTTGTTTAACCCTCCACCCCCACCCTAACCCCTTTTCCCAAGTTTGGTCAACCTGACTGTGGACTTGAGCGAACGAGTGCAAGTCCACAATCCGTCACTTGTTCCCGCAAATTGTGGACCGAGTCCACAGTGCGACCGCAATGCCAACACACAGTCGCGCGTTACGTACGCACTGTGGACGTTTCTTTGTATTCGTGCACTTAAGAGAATTGGTCGGAAAATCGTTGTTTTCTCCAAATTCTTCCCTCATCCACCCCAATTTTTTCCTAATCCATGTTTCTAAACTTTACTCTTGAACCCTAACCTTTTTGTTAACCCTCCACCCCCACCCTAACCCATTTTCCCAAGTTTGGACAACATGACTGTGGACTTGAGCGAACGAGTGCAAGTCCACAATCCGTCACTTTTCCCCGCAAATTGTAGTCTAGGCCCTAGACGGTCATTAGGTGTTGGATACCCGACTGCCGCAAGAGGGCGTAATCACGCGATAGACTCATTCGTAGTCCTATCACCATATCGTTTTGTCAAAATGACCGCCTTGGGAAATCCGTAAATTTTTCCCCAAAAAAGGGGGGAAATTAGTGCGCATGCGTTAGTTTTGTATGGAGATACGGGTAGATTTTTTCTTAACGCACGCGCACTTAAGAGCAAATAGCCTGGTACATGCACCGTACATGTACGTTTGGCGCTTATTATCTTGTTGATTTGAAAATTTCTTGTAGTTTTTGTACGCGCCGTGGTTGATTTGACCGGTACGCGTTGTTGATTTCGCCGGGTGGCTCGCGCGGTTGCAAGGGTAGGCGAAGACTCTTTGCAACGGACGGGTGGCGAAGTAACAGAACCTGGCCGACGTTGGCGGTTAGGCTTCGGTCGGTCTGAAAAATACCCCGGGAAAAAATACTTCGCGGAAAATCCATCTAGAGTATAAAGCCCGACTAAAAACAAAAAGGATTTTCAAAAAAAAAAAAATTATATACCGGCCCGATACACAGTGAGAGCCCAACGGAAACAAAATACCATAGTTTGGCAGTTGAGACTCCGTACACTAAGTCAATGGACTGGGTAGCGACTTGGAATAAAAACATTTCTATTTTGAGTTAAAACCATTTTCACACAACAGACATTAAGTTGCAACAGATATCAAAAATACTTTTGTTGCAAAAATTCATCAAGCAGTTCTTGTTTTATGCTTGTTAAAATGTGCCAAATATACGTGCGGAATCGTAAATAAAAATAAATAGACAGCAACTTTAAAAATTGTGATGTTATTTTGGTGATATTTTGGGGCGGAAAATCTCACCACTGCACAGGTGGATTTGCGTGATATTTCGCACAAATACAAAGAAAACCAGCCCCAATAGGCCTGTACAAAAAATAAATCAGCCTTGCAGATTAAATGACAGAAACTAAAGTGCAATTTCACGCAGCAGTCTATCAAGCTTGCAAACTTCGGTTACGGATTTGACCAAGTTGAAGTAATAGTGTCGCGACTGCACGACTGATGATGTCACGGATTTCCAAGTCCATAGCATAGGCCTAAGGATTTATCTTATGACAGTGCTATTGCTGGTTTTAAGTTGACATTTTGAAAACCCACAGGGAGGGAAGGGGAATTTATCTCGATCACGAAAAAATGTTTCTCTCTTGTCGATCCTATGTTTTTGTGCCCGCACGAGTCGCCCGGTGTGCAGTATTTGCTTTTTGCGAGTTTCTTTCTTCCAGATTTAGTCAACTTAAGCATGGAGCTATTTATAGCTCCACGGTGTGAGCGATTTTCTCTGTTGTGGGATGGTAAAATGAAATGTGTATCTGTCTAATATTCCAGATTATTTCCGAAGATTTCTGAACCATAGAGATTTAGGCCAATAAACTGTTCAACACACGATCAAGCTACGGCGGCAACAAGCAGTGTTTTAATTTCACCCGGTTTTTTTTTTATTCCAAAAAAAATGTACAGGTTGAAAGATTATTTTCCCGAACCGGCGGGTTTTAAACTGGCAAATAGGTTCAACTGTGGCCTTGATTATCTGTGGAACAGTACCTATCATTTGCAATGTCCTATACAATTGTATTTCCAACAAAATCTCTAAATTGCCGTGTCGAAATCGTAAGGTTTGCCGAGGGCATTACGATTTTCCCAGCCCGCGGGTTCCCCAAGCAGTCATGCCACGATGTGAGGACACAGGAGACTAGACATCGTGCATACATGCATAGTAAGCAGGCGACAGTGCGCTCTGCATAACAGTGCGCGCGCACGGCGCTGTCACTACGTGTTCCCCAGACGTTGTTATTGACTGTCTGATGTCTCGCGGCGATCGGTTTTCGGGACGGACGTTCAAAACGAAACAATAACAACGTCTAGGGCCTAGACTACGCAAATTGTGGACTTTAATGGGTTTCGAGTCCACACCACGTACGCAAGGTGCGTACACCCTCCCCAATAACAACCTATGGGTGCCGTTGATCCACGAAAACTATTTGGATTTTAACAGAGAAAAACCCTGCGGCCCTTGAGATATCCGAGATGGCGGCCAATATGGCTGCCAAATCATATCACCCATATGATGCAATCAAAATTAATAAAATGGTTAGTTCCTGGTATGTTTTCTACCCTCAACAGTCATCTTTATGCTATCATTTTTTACTTCAAATTTCATAATTGCGTTTAGCATAGCTGCCAAAAGCCCAGCCTGCTATGCTGGCTGGGCTAGTGGGTTTTACCTTGCTCGCTGAAAGGATCTTCCACTAAGAGATCCAGTGAATCTGAAACTTCCCTCACTGTAGCATTGGCATGTTGGATAGGCGTCTCCCCAGTAGACCCAAGGGATGCATCCTTATGAAAATATCGCAAAGGACAACTGCCCATCCTAATCCCTCTGTTGCTTGCTGGTTTGTATCATGTTGAGGAGTGTACGATTAAACTGCTATATAAGCACATCCAATTTCGAATTGTATTGAGCTGTTCACATTTTTTGTACCCCGATAATTACATGTATGCCCACTTCAATACCGTTGATGTTTCTGGAATCGCTCCTTCCCACTTTAGACTCCCTCTTCACGAACAACAAACACCCCATTGTCTCATGATCCCATATCTGTGTCTCTCAGATCATATTTGTTGTGATCATGGAAAAAATGCTGAGGATATTTAATATTTTTTGTAGACCTGAACAACTATTTTGGTGGTCATACCAGTCTCATTTAGTTTGAAATATGCTAAGAATACCAAGATGACAATTTATAAGGGTAAACAACATCATTTAATTTATGTTTCATAATTTGTTTTTGGCCTATTAGATATAATTTTTCTTACATTCAGCTACACTTGACAGCCATATTGATCGCTGTCTTGAATTTAGAGCATGGTAGCAAAGTAGCACACCAGATAAAAATTTGTGAGTAAAACATATATAACTAATCATTTTAATCATTATTTTGCTATAAATATATGACCTTTTCTATTTTTGAAATTTTGTGGTTACCATATTGGCCACCATTAAGTTGCAACAGATATCAAAAATACTTTTGTTGCAAAAATTCATCAAGCAGTTCTTGTTTTATGCTTGTTAAAATGTGCCAAATATACGTGCGGAATCGTAAATAAAAATAAATAGACAGCAACTTTAAAAATTGTGATGTTATTTTGGTGATATTTTGGGGCGGAAAATCTCACCACTGCACAGGTGGATTTGCGTGATATTTCGCACAAATACAAAGAAAACCAGCCCCAATAGGCCTGTACAAAAAATAAATCAGCCTTGCAGATTAAATGACAGAAACTAAAGTGCAATTTCACGCAGCAGTCTATCAAGCTTGCAAACTTCGGTTACGGATTTGACCAAGTTGAAGTAATAGTGTCGCGACTGCACGACTGATGATGTCACGGATTTCCAAGTCCATAGCATAGGCCTAAGGATTTATCTTATGACAGTGCTATTGCTGGTTTTAAGTTGACATTTTGAAAACCCACAGGGAGGGAAGGGGAATTTATCTCGATCACGAAAAAATGTTTCTCTCTTGTCGATCCTATGTTTTTGTGCCCGCACGAGTCGCCCGGTGTGCAGTATTTGCTTTTTGCGAGTTTCTTTCTTCCAGATTTAGTCAACTTAAGCATGGAGCTATTTATAGCTCCACGGTGTGAGCGATTTTCTCTGTTGTGGGATGGTAAAATGAAATGTGTATCTGTCTAATATTCCAGATTATTTCCGAAGATTTCTGAACCATAGAGATTTAGGCCAATAAACTGTTCAACACACGATCAAGCTACGGCGGCAACAAGCAGTGTTTTAATTTCACCCGGTTTTTTTTTTATTCCAAAAAAAATGTACAGGTTGAAAGATTATTTTCCCGAACCGGCGGGTTTTAAACTGGCAAATAGGTTCAACTGTGGCCTTGATTATCTGTGGAACAGTACCTATCATTTGCAATGTCCTATACAATTGTATTTCCAACAAAATCTCTAAATTGCCGTGTCGAAATCGTAAGGTTTGCCGAGGGCATTACGATTTTCCCAGCCCGCGGGTTCCCCAAGCAGTCATGCCACGATGTGAGGACACAGGAGACTAGACATCGTGCATACATGCATAGTAAGCAGGCGACAGTGCGCTCTGCATAACAGTGCGCGCGCACGGCGCTGTCACTACGTGTTCCCCAGACGTTGTTATTGACTGTCTGATGTCTCGCGGCGATCGGTTTTCGGGACGGACGTTCAAAACGAAACAATAACAACGTCTAGGGCCTAGACTACGCAAATTGTGGACTTTAATGGGTTTCGAGTCCACACCACGTACGCAAGGTGCGTACACCCTCCCCAATAACAACCTATGGGTGCCGTTGATCCACGAAAACTATTTGGATTTTAACAGAGAAAAACCCTGCGGCCCTTGAGATATCCGAGATGGCGGCCAATATGGCTGCCAAATCATATCACCCATATGATGCAATCAAAATTAATAAAATGGTTAGTTCCTGGTATGTTTTCTACCCTCAACAGTCATCTTTATGCTATCATTTTTTACTTCAAATTTCATAATTGCGTTTAGCATAGCTGCCAAAAGCCCAGCCTGCTATGCTGGCTGGGCTAGTGGGTTTTACCTTGCTCGCTGAAAGGATCTTCCACTAAGAGATCCAGTGAATCTGAAACTTCCCTCACTGTAGCATTGGCATGTTGGATAGGCGTCTCCCCAGTAGACCCAAGGGATGCATCCTTATGAAAATATCGCAAAGGACAACTGCCCATCCTAATCCCTCTGTTGCTTGCTGGTTTGTATCATGTTGAGGAGTGTACGATTAAACTGCTATATAAGCACATCCAATTTCGAATTGTATTGAGCTGTTCACATTTTTTGTACCCCGATAATTACATGTATGCCCACTTCAATACCGTTGATGTTTCTGGAATCGCTCCTTCCCACTTTAGACTCCCTCTTCACGAACAACAAACACCCCATTGTCTCATGATCCCATATCTGTGTCTCTCAGATCATATTTGTTGTGATCATGGAAAAAATGCTGAGGATATTTAATATTTTTTGTAGACCTGAACAACTATTTTGGTGGTCATACCAGTCTCATTTAGTTTGAAATATGCTAAGAATACCAAGATGACAATTTATAAGGGTAAACAACATCATTTAATTTATGTTTCATAATTTGTTTTTGGCCTATTAGATATAATTTTTCTTACATTCAGCTACACTTGACAGCCATATTGATCGCTGTCTTGAATTTAGAGCATGGTAGCAAAGTAGCACACCAGATAAAAATTTGTGAGTAAAACATATATAACTAATCATTTTAATCATTATTTTGCTATAAATATATGACCTTTTCTATTTTTGAAATTTTGTGGTTACCATATTGGCCACCATCTTGGATATCGCCAGACCATTTTTTAATTAACATGTTTTGTGACCTCAAAAGGCACCCCAAAAGTTGGTGTGCGTTGATTGTTTTTTTATTATGTGTCATTTTTCTCATATTTGGCCACTTTTGGCAGCGACAGTGATCGCCATCTTCAAGGTGTGGGTTGGTTGTGGGGGTACATTAAATGTACGTGTTTATCATTATTTTTGGCCCATTATATATCATTATCCTCATATATGGCCACTTTTGGCAACCATTTTGAATTTGGAGCATGGTAGAATATCACACAAATAAAATTTGCGAGGGTAAGAAACATAACTAGCAATTTTATAAATGATTGTCATTATTTGGCTAATATACATGTATGATCTTGTTCATTTTGAACAATTTTTAGTGGCCATATTGGCTGCCGTTTTAGATATCTCCAGCAGTCTCCAGAGCATTTTATTTTATTGTTAACATGCAAAATATGCTATATGATCACAAAGGGCATCCCAATAAGTTCGTAGGGGTTAGTTCTGGGTGGTTGCATTTAATGTATGTGTTGTCCATTATATATCAATTTGTTAAATATTTTGCCATATTGGCCGCCATATTGGCCGCCATATTGGCCGCCATATTGGCCGCCATATTGGCCGCCATATTGTTATTATGTGTTTATTATTATTTGTGTCCATTATATATAATTTTTCTCATATTTGGCCACTTTTGGCAGCCATATTGGCCTCCATATTGCGGCCGCCATTTTGAATTTAAAGCATGATAGAAAACAGGAGACCCCAGAAATAAATTTGTGAGGGTCAAAAACATATAACTAGCAATTTTGTAAGTGCTTTCATCATATTATTTGGCCAATATATGATTTTGGACCATTTTGGTGGCCATTTTGGCCGCCATTTTGAATATCCCGAGTGCATCAGGTTGTTTTCACTGTTAACATCAAAAATGTGTTTTAGGACCATAAAATGCACCTAAAAAAGTTGGTTTGGTTTAGTTCTGGGGGAAGGGGTGCACGGGGATCGCCCCCTCCCCCCACCCCCCCCCCCCCCCCGCCCCCCATAGATACTAGACTAATGTGTCATATGTTTCTCATTATTCGAAATTTTCGCGCCCCCAATCCGTATAATGTCCAGAGATATGTTCAAAAATTCACCAATGTTTTGTAAACTGTGGTTACATAAAGCAATACAGTGATTACTCCAACCTGTTTGCTTCCACATCAAAATTGGAGATTGCAAAATTCCTGTTTGCCCCATGAATAGTATTCTGGAGAAGTATTTTATATAATATATGATTGCTAGGTTAAAACATAATCCATTTTCTGGAAAAATCTGAACACGCTCCTTTAAATGATGGGAAGATGTAAATTTATACGATCAGTTGTATTTTTGAATATATAGCACCGTTAATTTGAATATTATGGGTCCGTATTCTAAAACCCTCCTTTAAATAGGCCTAAAGTAGACCTTTGTAGAGGCTTACTTTATTGAGGAGTTCCTTTGCTAAAGGCTCCTTTAACAAATATTATTCAAGAACCACACTTTAACTTCCCTCATGTTAAGGTCTTCCTTTAGCACAAATTGTTTAAAGGCTCCCTTTATGCTCATAAATGAGCCGTTGTAACAGGACGATGTCAGTTTTCTAGTCCCGTGTAATACCTCTCATGGTCATTGTTATTGTATGCAGTAGGGTTGATGTTCACGTGAAGTCTTCAGTTAGGCTCTGATACAGGAGTGTTCAGTGGGTAGTGTATCTGCGGTATAGTGTGCACTGGCCCCCTCCCGATTTTGTGGACAACCAACATGCCGAAAACTGAAAAAAATAACGGTTCTGATGACGGTAAAACCCCAAAACCGGTTCAGTGACATTGAAAAGCAGCTACTAATGCAACTGGACAATAAGGAAAAGCATATAATCGATATGCGGGGAAATACCAACAAGGTTCTGACTGCCAAAAATGAAGCCTGGGACAGAATCACGAAAAAGTTCAATGTGCAGCCCGGTATCAAGCCTTCCGATGCTCCGCAACTCAAGAAAGTTGTCGATAATTTGAAAGTGAAAGCAAAATAAGATGTTGCACAGGAAAAAAAAAATGCCGCCAACTGATAGGAGGTGGATCAATGGAGAAAGAATCTGTCGCTGATGAATTATCCCAAATGGTATATAGAATCGTACTGTACCGAAGTACTCCACCCACAAGGTATTTGTGTTTATTCATAATAATGATGTACGGTCAGTTCGTTTCATTCAACTTTAATACTACAGCATCACATATTGAAATAAATCGGACACTTTGTGGTGGAACAGGTCTGCACACCGTTGACACTCATCACGAAAAAGTGGCATTAATTACTTTCATATTAATTTTCCATTATTTTGACTCATGCTCCCATGTTTTTTCATTACATTCGTAATTAACAGGTCTGTAAAATAGATTGCTCTGAGTACCACTTCCATTCTGCACATGATAACTGCATAATATTGAATTCAAGAGCATTAAATTAGGGCCCTTCTCAATCTGAAACGGACCCGTCGCATAGTAACGTAGTGCAACCAGCAGTTGGGTCCTTGGTGACAGGGGCGTCCACGATTGTTCTCAGGCTCTGGTATGTCGTCGCCGATGAAGTTCAACAGGAAGTTAAATCCATCCTTGGTGAACCGAAACCGTTTTAAAAAGGCGTCATCACTTAAATCATCCTCTTGAAACTGAGGAAGACGTATCATGATACGTGACATACCCCTAATGACGTCATAGAAACGCGCTAGTCGGTTAACTTAATCACCCATCGCTAAGGTATCAGAAGAGATCCTTGCACATTGGCTGCTAAAGGAAGACTAAAAGATACCCCAGACCAACCTTAAGTTTAGAGGCCTCCTTGAGGCAAAATAAAGCATTTCCTGTAATGAAGGAAGGTTCTTGAAACGACCCAATCTTTGCTAAAGGACGGTACCTAAAGGCGTCATTTGACCCGAGATAAAGGTTGGTTCTTGAAATAAAATTTAGCTAAAGGTTGACTTAAAGTCTCCCTTAACGCTAAAGGAACGTTCTAGAATACGGGCCATAGTCTTGTTATTAACCGCATATAATAATATGGCCCAACGGTTTGGTTCGTTGACTTGCATCACTCGGGTTCGACTCCCGGTCGTGCTCCGGTAGATCGTAGTACCTGTGCCCTTGAGCAAGGCACTTAACCACAATTACTCCATCTTTCGCAAATTTTGAAAAACCCTTTCTGCAGCAATCACGCGTGAAACCCACCCTCTTTTCCCTCCCAATTACCAAGTACACTGCAAAAACTCTGGTGTTAAATTTTTGACACCAGCATGGTGGAAAACTTGATGCGATATTTTTGGTGTTAAAGTAACACCAAATTATTTAAATCTTATTAAATATCTTGGTGTAAATTTTTCTAGTGTTTAAGAGGAAGAATCCCCCTTGACGAAAATCTAGCATTTAGGCTTTTTTCGATAGTCCAAACATCCCTCTTGCCGACGTGGATTTAAAAAAAAATTAAATTGTCGGTTTTAAGTGGATTAATTGCAAGCAAAAGTGCGCTTTTCGAAAATGAGATTTTCGCGATTTCTGAAACGCTCATTAGGTATTCATGATATGCGCGTGACCCCGTGACGCAATCCTGAGAAAGAAAAGTCAACACGATTGTTAGCTCCATACGTTTACACGCAAAAAACTTGGAAAATCGTCTCTGTTAGATGGAGTTTTTTAAAGAATTTTGTTGGTCCAACAAGCCAGATATATGCCCAGTAGCTGCGTGGTTGTATGTTTTACCAGACACTATGAAAAAAAGAGCAGAAAGATTTTCTTTTCTATTACTAAGAGAGAGAAAAATGAGTCGCTCATTTTAACTTGTACCGGCCGATGTAACACGTGGGAACTATACGGCCCGCAGGAACGCGTTCTATGCTGTACACAGACCGCTGTGAATGCCGTTCGTTCCGTGACAAAACCACCCGTTGCAATGCACCAGTATTTACTTCAAAAGAGCTTCATTGTGAGCCACAATTTCACCGTTTTTTCACAAAATAGGTAATAGTAGATTGTTGTCATATTACATGAAGTGTTTTTTACGTTTGTATTTTGAATTACAAGGACAAAACAGGCATGATAAACATTCACTTCGTGTATTTTCCATTCAATACTGCACGGACCGTTTTGTATGTTTCTCAGGATGACGTCAAAACCCTGTTAATAAACAGACCAAGTGACCTCGAGCGTTTCAGGATTTCGGGTGAAGAGGGTCGGAACTGCTTTACGTTGTAAGCAAAAGCCTGTCGATTTTTTGTGAAAAACAAGTTGTGATGGTGTTGTAGACACATACACCTCCATGATAAACAGAAAAACTTAAAATATGTGGAAGGGGGGATTCTAGCTGTTTAACGCCGAAATCCAGCTATTTGATTGACTACAGGCGTTTCTGATAATTTTTTCACGTTATACAAACTATGAGCACTGTTGTACTTTAGACTGGTTCCTGTCCACATATTCCACACAGGAGAATATAAGGACAGGTAAAGGGCGCTTCATCTTGATCTGTAATTGGTCGTATTTGCGCGTGCGCATTGTGTTTTTTTATATTTAAAAATTGGCCAAGCCCTTTGCTTTAGGCAATGTACTTTATTTACATAATTGGATATGTTCGACACGCACGGCCAAGTTACAAATGTCAATGCAAAATCTGCGCACTTACTAAAACAAAAAAAATATTAATAACCACGTGACGGGCAGAATTCTGCCCGTCATGGCTGCCCTTTACCGATCCCTATATTTTCGCAATAAGCGAACCAATCTATAGGGATCGGGAACCAATCTATGTTGTACTTATGACCAAACTGTCTGCACTGGTTTCCTTTATTAGATCGTCCTTACTCCTTAGGGAGTTGTAAAGAAATAATGATTAATTGCGTTTTCCTGTCTTCTCAAAGCACGAGGACAATGGTATTTGCCAATCGCACTGCGAATAAATTGTATACAACATTTTAACATCAAATGCTGGTGTTAATTTACAGCATGGGTGTTGTCTTATATATAGACCGGGAAAGAATCAATTCCACGGCACAGTCCCATAAAAGAACTGTCAGGAGCCTGTCATTCTACGGCAAAGTCCTGTAAAAGAACAGTATTAGCAACCCGTCATTCTACTACTGTACACTGTAAAACAAAAAAACTAAACACCCTTGGTGTTAAATTTACTAGTTTCTGATACTGTACCTTTACGGAACTGTGTTCTAGAATGACGGGTTGCCGAAGCTGTTAAAGTACATATTAGTCTGTTATATAACCCTTACTGTCATTTACCCTAAATACAAGGGTTTTTTTTGCAGCGCAGAAAGCGCCTTTCTCCCTTTATAATCTTTGTAATATGTTTAGGCCGGAATTGAAACGACAAACCGCTATAGTGCACAATTTGTCATGTTCGCTAAATTTATTTATTTATAGCCATAAGGAAGTATAAGGAGGGTACCTCTTATATAGGTTGGTAAGGACTGCTAAAAAGTACCTCAAACAAAAGATAAGTAAGGACGTTTCAATGATTCTAAAACTTAAAAAATGTTTTACACCGACAATACAAGTTTTTCGAAAGTCACATTCATTTACATTGTCAAGTGTCTCCCTAATTGTTCTTGAAATACAAGTAGGCCTATTATAATGAATGAATTTCCAAAACTATTGATTTTAACCTTTTCTAGTTTAAGCAGAATTAACAAACACTATGCAAATTTCCACGACGCGATGAGAGCGGCGGATCAAACGCCGGGACGCATCTCTCCCGGAACTACAGTATTCATATGCGCTGTCCAGTATACTGTCCAGTATACTATTAGACTTGGTTCCAAGTCCGAGATTGTGGTTTGGTTTCCGTAGCGCCCTCTTTTGGTTTGTGAAATGTAGGGACAGGGAACTAGTCTATTTCGGTTCACAATCTCGGACTTGGGACTATCGCCGCCAGCTATATTCATGAATTCACCAGTTTGATTTACATACAGTGCGGTTTCCGTAGCGACGGCCAATTGGAACGTATACAAATCCGGATGGTCGAGTCTATATGCTGTACAGGTAAGAATAGGTTAAACAAAATTCGCAGTGTTCATTTTAAGGGCGTTTTTGTGGCTTGTAGTTATTAATATTATTAAGAACTAGTGCATAAGAGTAAAATGTTGTAATATTCTGGAAGAAAATGAAAATAAAACGTACTCCTGACACTTACTCGTGTCAAAATACCCATCTCTGACCTTTTAATATAATGGAATAGTCGCTTTGTAATCCTCTAAGTGCATGTATTTTAGCACAACTGCACCGCCGTGTTGCGTTGCGAATAAACTTTATATATTTATTTTGCGCTAGTTTGAAGGCAAATGCCGAGACCAAAACGCGATAAAAGCAGGTACTGGGGTACTTTTGTACATGTATTTATCAAAACTGGGGACACGCAACACCAACATCAGAACCTTTTTGATGACGAAAGCTATATTTTTTAGGCAGTTTGCGAGTGATCGTAACCGATCGTGGGCCCCGGCCGGCCCGGCGAGTCCCCCGCATGCATGGCATGCGCAGTATTGCGCAGGGCCCAGCCGGCCGTACAAAAGACAAGAAGCAGTACTCCAATAGTATAGTACAGCATCCATTTCGTAACAAATTGACCTAGTTTTATGATGAATTTGGACTGAAAACACGTACGTTGTGTAAAATCCAACCGATTGTCCACGTTTTAGAAAAGAATTTACAAGTCGGACGTCACATAAGCCCTGCATTTAAAGTTAATTCTATGGGACAACTGAAAATAATTGTTAGGTTTTTCTCGTCAAAGTGCTTGAAAAACTTCAAATGAGAGGTCTGCAATTCCCAGGGGGTTATTAAAACTGAAGTTTATATGGATTATGATGCACAAAATAAGGCAAATTTTGATAATCATGTTTAAGAACCTTCAACTTTATTTCGGCCCTTTTAAACAGCAAGAGCTTATATGCTTTAATACACTGTTTTGTAATTCAGATATTGAGGTATTCAGGTTTTGAATGCTGCATCAAACATTTTATACATGTATTGCTTATGCCTCCCCATGAAATTTAGGTTTGAAAACTGGTCACAATCTGGATGCACAAAATGGGTTTCATTAACGCCCTCATTCTTGCAGCTTGTGAATCTACCTAATACAGTACAAGAAATAGGAAATCACACAAAGATCACAGCAAAGTGTAGCAAATTGTACCTGTATTGTATCTTTGGAAATTGTACTTAAAAAAATGTCACAAACCTCAGTGAAACAGAGTGAAATAGATTTGTTGTTTTAAATTTGGCTAATTAACGAGAGGCCCCAGTGATAGTGTCCATAGCCTTGGAAAACAAATATTGGACCACCTATCTTGAATTATTAAAAAATAAACACTTCTCTTTCCCTCCCCCTCCCCCCTCCCCCCACCCCCACCCCCCACGGTGCCTCACCCCCTATGTAGGGGTTTGGTCACTTTTTCATGCCCCAGGGTGGGGCATTTGACCCATTTTCTGAACTCACCATGCCCGGTAAAGTTATATTGTTATGTCGGTGCACTCGGTCATTGTACACCCCAATGTTGCTTTGTTATACAGTATATATAAACTGTTTTGCCAATTTCCCCCGTCAATTACTGCAAGTATATAGAGGTTAATATCAGTAACAAGTGAATTTCCCCTAAACATGTTAATAAGTCTTCCGTTTAACACCGATGCGGACATCTTGGCGGTCTATACGTATTTTCCCGTTTCCTCGAAGTACACAGTCAATGGGCATTGCCCGTGTACAAGCATAATACGTATTTGCATGTTTCCTCGAAGTGCACAGTCAATATGCCATTGCCTGTGTACAAGCAAAATACTTAGTTTCCCGTTTCCTCGCAGTGCACAGTCAATAGGCCATTGCCTGTGTACAAACAAATTACGTATTTTCCCGTTTCCTCGAAGTACACAGTCAATGGGCATTGCCTGTGTACAAGCAAAATACGTATTTTCACGTTTCCTCGATGTGCACAGTCAATAGGCCATTGCCTGTGTACAAGCAAAATACTTAGTTTCCCGTTTCCTCGCAGTACACAGTCAATAGGCCATTGCCTGTGTACAACCAAAATACGTATTTTCATGTTTCCTCGAAGTGCACAGCTAGTCAATAGGCCATTGCTTGTGTACAAGTGAAATACTCAATTTCGCGTTTCCCTATTAGTAGTGCACAGTCTATATAGCCCATTCCGGTTTCGACCGGAAGTGAGCAAGGTCAAAGGTCACCAACATATTTTTTAGATACCCCACCCTAGTCGAAGTGTAACACAAGTGACTTTGTCCAAATATCTTGCACCACTTTCAAATGGCAAGGCAAAATCTGTTTGACCAATAGGAAACGAGGTCAAAGGTCAAGGCGTGCGCGAATCTTAAAGACTTTTGTTAGTCATCGTATATGGCGAAGGAATCAAGATCGTAGGTCAAACGGTTGAATTTGTATTGATTTTTGAATATTTAATTTATTAAACTTCATACCCCTTTAATCTGACAAGTGATGACGTCATCATGACGTCATTAGTACTGTGCACAACTTCATATAGTGACCAATGTCCATGTGAAGTTTGAAGTCAATCATCAATGTGCAAGTGTCCGAAATAGCGTCTGAAAAAAGTGGAAGAAGTAAAAGAATAAACTAGAAATGTGTTCGTTGTAAACGAACACATGGCTGTTCCCCTCCTTTTTATAAACATATATGGTGTTCGGGATGACCTTTGTTAGTGATCGTATATGAAGAAATCACGATCGTACGTCAAACGGTTGAGTTTTTATCGATTTTTAAATATTGAATATTATTACATGCCCCTTTAATCTGACATGTAGGGAAGGTCAAAGGTGTTGCTATATGTTTGGATACCCCACCCTAGTCGAAGTGTAACACAGTTAACCCCATCGTGATATATTGCACCCCTTTCAAATGGAAAGGCAAAATCTGTTTGACCAATAGGAAACGAGGTCAAAGGTCAAGCCATGTGGGCATCTTAAAGACATTTGTTAATGATCGTATATCCAGAAGGAATCAAATTCGTAGGTCAAACGGTAGATTTTCTATTGATTTTTGAATATTTAATTACGTAATCATCTTGTCGCTAGAGGGCGCTATTTCGTACGATGACGTCATTACTTATATTTTTGGAAAGCTTAAGGGCCTCTGATAATAACACCATTGACCCCATCTCAATACCTCCTACCACTTTCAAACTAAGGGCCACTTCCGGTTTCGACCGGAAGTGAGCAAGGTCAAAGGTCACAAAAATATTTTTTAGATACCCCACCCTAGTCGAAGTGTAACACAAGTGACTTTGTCCAAATATCTTGCACCACTTTCAAATGGAAAGGCAAAATCTGTTTGACCAATAGGAAACGAGGTCAAAGGTCAAGGGGTGTGCGCATCTCAAAGACCTTTGTTAGTCATCGTATATGCCGAAGGAATCAAGATCGTAGGTCAAACGGTAGATTTTTTATTGATTTTTGAATATTTAATTTATTAAACTTCATACCCCTTTAATCTGACACGTGATGACGTCATCATGACGTCATTAGTACTGTGCACAACTTCACATAGTGACCAATGTCCATGTGAAGTTTGAAGTCAATCATCAATGTGCAAGTGTCCGAAATAGCGTCTGAAAAAAGTGGAAGAAGAAAAAGAAAAAAAACTAGAAATGTGTTCGTTGAAAACGAACACATGGCTGTTCCCCTCCTTTTTATAAACATATGTGGTGTTCGGGATGACCTTTGTTAGTGATTGTATATGAAGAAATCACGATCGTATGTCAAACGGTTGAGTTTTTATCGATTTTTAAATATTGAATATTATTACATGCCACTTTAATCTGACATGTAGGGAAGGTCAAAGGTGTTGCTATATGTTTGGATACCCCACCCTAGTCGAAGTGTAACACAGTTGACCCCATCGTGATATATTGTACCCCTTTCAAATGGCAAGGCAAAATCTGTTTGACCAATAGGAAACGAGGTCAAAGGTCAAGCCATGTGCGCATCTTAAAGACATTTGTTAGTGATCGTATATGCAGAAGGAATCAAATTTGTAGGTCAAACGGTAGATTTTTTATTGATTTTTGAATATTTAATTACGTAATCATCTTGTCGCTAGAGGGCGCTATTTCCTACGATGACGTCATCACTTATATTTTTGGAAAGCTTAAGGGCCTCTGGTAATAACACCATTGACCCTATCTCAATACCTCCTTTCACTTTCAAACTAAGGGCCACTTCCGGTTTCGACCGGAAGTGAGCAAGGTCAAAGGTCACGGCCATATTTTTTGGATACACCACCCTAGGTCCAAGTGAAATACAGTTGACCACATCCAGATATCTTGTACCACTTTCAAATGAAAGGCAAAATTAATATGTTAGACCAATAGGAAACGAGGTCAAAGGTCAAGCCCTGTGCGCATCTTAAAGACATTTGTTAGTGATCGTATATGCCACAGGAATCAAGATCGTAGGTCAAACAGTTGATTTTTTATTGATTTTTGAATATTTAATTACGTAATCATCTTGTCGGTAGAGGGCGCTATTTCGTACGATGACGTCATCACTTATATTTTTGGAAAGCTTAAGGGCCTCTGGTAATAACACCATTGACCCCATCTCAATACCTCCTTTCACTTTCAAACTAAGGGCCACTTCCGGTTTCGACCGGAAGTGAGCAAGGTCAAAGGTCACCAACATATTTTTTGGATACACCACCCTAGGTCCAAGTGTAATACAATTGACCACATCCAGATATCTTGTACCACTTTCAAATGGCAAGGCAAAATCTGTTAGACCAATAGGAAACGAGGTCAAAGGTCAAGCCCTGTGCGCATCTTAAAGACATTTGTTAGTGATCGTATATGCCACAGGAATCAAGATCGTAGGTCAAACAGTTGATTTTTTATTGATTTTTGAATATTTAATTACGTAATCATCTTGTCGGTAGAGGGCGCTATTTCGTACGATGACGTCATCACTTATATTTTTGGAAAGCTTGAGGGCCTCTGGTAATAACACCATTGACCCCATCTCAATACCTCCTTTCACTTTCAAACTAAGGGCCACTTCCGGTTTCGACCGGAAGTGAGCAAGGTCAAAGGTCACAAAAATATTTTTTAGATACCCCACCCTAGTCGAAGTGTAACACAAGTGACTTTGTCCAAATATCTTGCACCACTTTCAAATGGCAAGGCAAAATCTGTTTGACCAATAGGAAACGAGGTCAAAGGTCAAGGGGTGTGCGCATCTCAAAGACCTTTGTTAGTCATCGTATATGCCGAAGGAATCAAGATCGTAGGTCAAACGGTTGATTTTTTATTGATTTTTGAATATTTAATTTATTAAACTTCATACCCCTTTAATCTGACACGTGATGATGTCATCATGACGTCATTAGTACTGTGCACAACTTCACATAGTGACCAATGTCCATGTAAAGTTTGAAGTCAATCATGAATGTGCAAGTGCCCGAAATAGCGTCTGAAAAAAGTGGAAGAAGGAAAAGAACAAAAAGAAAAACTAGAAATGTGTTCGTTGAAAACGAACACATGGCTGTTCCCCTCCTTTTTATAAACATATGTGGTGTTCGGGATGACCTTTGTTAGTGATTGTTTATGAAGAAATCACGATCGTAGGTCAAACGGTTGAGTTTTTATCTATTTTTAAATATTGAATATTATTACATGCCCCTTTAATCTGACATGTAGGGAAAGTCAAAGGTGTTGCTATATGTTTGGATACCCCACCCTAGTCGAAGTGTAACACAGTTGACCCCATCGTGGTATATTGTACCCCTTTCAAATGGCAAGGCAAAATCTGTTAGACCAATAGGAAACGAGGTCAAAGGTCAAGGGGTGTGCGCATCTCAAAGACCTTTGTTAGTCATCGTATATGCCGAAGGAATCAAGATCGTAGGTCAAACGGTTGATTTTTTATTGATTTTCCAATATTTCATTACGTAATCATCTTGTCGCTAGAGGGCGCTATTTCGTACGATGACGTCATCACTTATATTTTTGGAAAGCTTAAGGGCCTCTGATAATAACACCATTGAGCCCATCTCAATACCTCCTACCACTTTCAAACTAAGGGCCACTTCCGGTTTCGACCGGAAGTGAGCAAGGTCAAAGGTCACAAAAATATTTTTTAGATACCCCACCCTAGTCGAAGTGTAACACAAGTGACTTTGTCCAAATATCTTGCACCACTTTCAAATGGCAAGGCAAAATCTGTTTGACCAATAGGAAACGAGGTCAAAGGTCAAGGGGTGTGCGCATCTCAAAGACCTTTGTTAGTCATCGTATATGCCGAAGGAATCAAGATCGTAGGTCAAACAGTTGATTTTTTATTGATTTTTGAATATTTAATTTATTAAACTTCATACCCCTTTAATCTGACACGTGATGACGTCATCATGACGTCATTAGTACTGTGCACAACTTCACATAGTGACCAATGTCCATGTGAAGTTTGAAGTCAATCATCAATGTGCAAGTGTCCGAAATAGCGTCTGAAAAAAATGGAAGAAGGAAAAGAATAAAAAAAAAAAAAAAAATCTTAACGAAAACAAAGGCTGTTCCCAACCGTATGGGAACAGCCAAAAAGAAAAAACTAGAAATGTGTTCGTTGAAAACGAACACATGGCTGTTCCCCTCCTTTTTATAAACATATGTGGTGTTCGGGATGACCTTTGTTAGTGATTGTATATGAAGAAATCACGATCGTATGTCAAACGGTTGAGTTTTTATCGATTTTTAAATATTGAATATTATTACATGCCACTTTAATCTGACATGTAGGGAAGGTCAAAGGTGTTGCTATATGTTTGGATACCCCACCCTAGTCGAAGTGTAACACAGTTGACCCCATCGTGATATATTGTACCCCTTTCAAATGGCAAGGCAAAATCTGTTTGACCAATAGGAAACGAGGTCAAAGGTCAAGCCATGTGCGCATCTTAAAGACATTTGTTAGTGATCGTATATGCAGAAGGAATCAAATTTGTAGGTCAAACGGTAGATTTTTTATTGATTTTTGAATATTTAATTACGTAATCATCTTGTCGCTAGAGGGCGCTATTTCCTACGATGACGTCATCACTTATATTTTTGGAAAGCTTAAGGGCCTCTGGTAATAACACCATTGACCCTATCTCAATACCTCCTTTCACTTTCAAACTAAGGGCCACTTCCGGTTTCGACCGGAAGTGAGCAAGGTCAAAGGTCACGGCCATATTTTTTGGATACACCACCCTAGGTCCAAGTGTAATACAGTTGACCACATCCAGATATCTTGTACCACTTTCAAATGGCAAGGCAAAATCTGTTAGACCAATAGGAAACAAGGTCAAAGGTCAAGCCCTGTGCGCATCTTAAAGACATTTGTTAGTGATCGTATATGCCACAGGAATCAAGATCGTAGGTCAAACAGTTGATTTGTTATTGATTTTTGAATATTTAATTACGTAATCATCTTGTCGGTAGAGGGCGCTATTTCGTACGATGACGTCATCACTTATATTTTTGGAAAGCTTAAGGGCCTCTGGTAATAACACCATTGACCCCATCTCAATACCTCCTTTCACTTTCAAACTAAGGGCCACTTCCGGTTTCGACCGGAAGTGAGCAAGGTCAAAGGTCACCAACATATTTTGTAGATACCCCACCCTAGTCGAAGTGTAACACAAGTGACTTTGTCCAAATATCTTGCACCACTTTCAAATGGCAAGGCAAAATCTGTTTGACCAATAGGAAACGAGGTCAAAGGTCAAGGCGTGTGCGCATCTCAAAGACCCTTGATAGTCATCGTATATGGCGAAGGAATCAAGATCGTAGATCAAACGGTTGATTTTTTATTGATTTTTGAATATTTAATTTATTAAACTTCATGCCCCTTTAATCTGACACGTGATGACGTCATCATGACGTCATTAGTACTGTGCACAACTTCACATAGTCACCAATGTCCATGTGAAGTTTAAAGTCAATCATGAATGTGCAAGTGCCCGAAAAAGCGTCTGAAAAAAGTGGAAGAAGGAAAAGAAAAAAAAAAAAAAAAAAAAAAAAAAAAAAAAAATCTTAACGAAAACAAAGGCTGTTCCCAACCGTATGGGAACAGCCAAAAAAAATAAAATCGTAACGAAAACAAAGGCTGTTCCGACCCGAATCGGAACAGCCAAAAACTAGACCTGTGTTCGTTCTTGACAACGAACACATGGCTGTTCCCCTCCTTTTTATAAACATATATGGTGTTCGGGATGACCTTTGTTAGTGATCGTATATGAAGAAATCACGATCGTAGGTCAAACGGTTGAGTTTTTATCGATTGTTAAATATTGAATATTATTACATGCCCCTTTAATCTGACATGTAGGGAAGGTCAAAGGTCACGGCCATTTGTTTTGGATACACCACCCTAGGTCTAAGTGTAATACAGTTGACCACATGCAGATATCTTGTACCACTTTCAAATGGAAAGGCAAAATCTGTTAGACCAATAGGAAACGAGGTCAAAGGTCACGACCATATTTTTTGGATACACCACCCTAGGTCCAAGTGTAATACAGTTGACCACATGCAGATATCTTGTACCACTTTCAAATGGCAAGGCAAAATCCGTTAGACCAATAGGAAACGAGGTCAAAGGTCACGACCATATTTTTTAGATACACCACCCAAGGTCCAAGTGTAATACAGTTGACCACATGCAGATATCTTGTACCACTTTCAAATGGAAAGGCAAAATCCGTTAGACCAATAGGAAACGAGGTCAAAGGTCACGACCATATTTTTGGATACACCACCCTAGGTCCAAGTGTAATACAGTTGACCACATGCAGATATCTTGTACCACTTTCAAACGGCAAGGCAAAATCTGTTTGACCAATAGGAAACGAGGTCCAAGGTCAAGGGGTGTGCGCATCTCAAAGACCCTTGTTAGTCATCGTATATGGCGAAGGAATCAAGATCGTAGGTCAAACGGTTGATTTTGTATTGATTTTTGATATTTAATTTATTAAACATCATGCCCCTTTAATCTGACACGTGATGACGTCATCATAACGTAATCAGTTAAAGACCTTTGTTAGTTATTGTATATGGCGCAGGAATCAAGATAGTAGCTAAAATGGTTGATTTCTTACGGAATTTTTATATCCCATTTATTTTATTTGATGCCCCTTTAATCTGACACGTGATGACGTCATTATGACGTCATTAGTGAAAGACCTTTGTTAGTGATCATATTTGGCGCAGGAATCAAGATCGTAGCTCAAACGGTTGATTTTTTATATTTCATTTATCTGTTTCCATGCCCCTTTAATCTGACATGTGATGACGTCGTCCTGACGTCATCATTTAAAGACATTTATTAGTGATCGTATATGGCGCAGGAATGAAGATCATAGCTCAAACGGTTGATTTGTTATTGATTTTTGAACATTTAATTTTATCAAATATCCCTTTAATCTAACACATTGAGCAAGGTCAAAGGTCGCCACCATATTTTTTGGATACCCCACCCTAGTCGAAGTGTAACACAATTGACCCCGTCCAAATATCTTGTACCACTTTCAAATGACAAGGCAAAATCTGTTTGACCAATAGGAAACAAGGTCAAAGGTCAAGGCGTGTGCGCATCTTAAAGACATTGGTTAGTCATCATATATGGCGAAGGAATCAAGTTCGTATGTCAAACGGTTGATTTTATATTGATTTTTGAATATTTAATTTATTAAACTTCATGCCCCTTTAATCTGACACGTGATGACGTCATCATGACGTCATTAGTAGTGTGCACTACTTCACATAGTGACCAATGTCCATGTGAAGTTTGAAGTCAATCATCAATGTGCAAGTGTCCGAAATAGCGTCTGAAAAAAGTGGAAGAAGTAAAAGAATTAAAAAACTAGAAATGTGTTCGTTGTAAACGAACACATGGCTGTTCCCCTCCTTTTTATAAACATATATGGTGTTCGGGATGACCTTTGTTAGTGATCGTATATGAAGAAATCACGATCGTAGGTCAAACGGTTGAGTTTTTATTGATTTTTAAATATTGAATATTATTACATGCCCCTTTAATCTGACATGTAGGGAAGGTCAAAGGTGTTGCTATATGTTTGGATACCCCACCCTAGTCGAAGTGTAACACAGTTGACCCCATCGTGATATATTGTACCCCTTTCAAATGGCAAGGCAAAATCTGTTAGACCAATAGGAAACGAGGTCAAAGGTCAAGCCCTGTGCGGATCTTAAAGACATTTGTTAGTGATCGTATATGCCACAGGAATCAAGATCGTAGGTCAAACAGTTGATTTTTTATTGATTTTTGAATATTTAATTACGTAATAATCTTGTCGGTAGAGGGCGCTATTTCGTACGATGACGTCATCACTTATATTTTTGGAAAGCTTAAGGGCCTCTGGTAATAACACCATTGACCCCATCTCAATACCTCCTTTCACTTTTAAACTAAGGGCCACTTCCGGTTTCGACCGGAAGTGAGCAAGGTCAAAGGTCACCAACATATTTTTTAGATACCCCACCCTAGTCGAAGTGTAACACAAGTGACTTTGTCCAAATATCTTGCACCACTTTCAAATGGCAAGGCAAAATCTGTTTGACCAATAGGAAACGAGGTCAAAGGTCAAGGGGTGTGCGCATCTCAAAGACCTTTGTTAGTCATCGTATATGCCGAAGGAATCAAGATCGTAGGTCAAACGGTTGATTTGTTATTGATTTTTGAATATTTAATTCATTAAACTTCATGCCCCTTTAATCTGACACGTGATGACGTCATCATGACGTCTTTAGTACTGTGCACAACTTCACATAGTGACCAATGTCCATGTGAAGTTTGAAGTCAATCATGAATGTGCAAGTGCCCGAAATAGCATCTGAAAAAAGTGGAAGAAGGAAAAGAAAAAAAATAAAAATAAAAATAAAAAAAAAAAAAATCTTAACGAAAACAAAGGCTGTTCCCAACCGTGTTGGAACAGCCAAAAAAAAAAAAAAAAAAAAAAAAAGGAATAAAAATCGTAACGAAAACAAAGGCTGTTCCGACCCGAATCGGAACAGCCAAAAATCTTAACGAAAACAAAGGCTGTTCCCAACCGTGTTGGAACAGCCAAAAAAAAAATCGTAACGAAAACAAAGGCTGTTCCGACCCGAATCGGAACAGCCAAAAAAATCGTAACGAAAACAAAGGCTGTTCCGACCCGAATCGGAACAGCCAATTATTATTGGTAAATATTTAGCATACTAACTTATAAATTCTCTTAGCATGAATATAGAAAGAGAATTGCTATCTCATTGAAGTGTGAGAGCACCTGTTGGTGGGTGTGTTTTGGAAGGTTTGTGCACTGGTGCGTGGAATGTGACGTGCAAAGCGGCACGCATGCTGGGCTGTTGCAAGTCATTCGCAGTCACCGCGTCGTATAGTTCTTTTTTTTTTTTTTTTCTTTTTTTTTCTTTTTTTTTTTCTTTTTTTTTTTTTCTATTTTTTTTTTTTTTTTTCAAGAAAGAGGGTTACACTCTTGTACGGTTTCATATCACTTCCATCTTTTATCTAAAAAGGTCTTAATTCCATGTCCGCATACTTTTGTTCTTTTAACCCCGATCGCCCGGGGAATATGGTTTAACACAAGATGTGTATTAATTTTATTACGTAACTTTTCGGTATTAGCATGACATTTGGCAAGTTCAGTAGCCAAAGATTCCCCGAGTATACTGAGCACAATATTTAAAGAGTTGTCAAATTAGTGTGCGCATGACGCATATAAATTGAATTAGGGTGCGTTTGCAAAAGTGTCATCTTAACACTGAAGTAGTATGTGGTTCACCGCATGCATTTTCTTTCAATATTGAGGGGCAATTTGGTCACTTCGCAGATAGGACACCGCACAACACAGCTAGGCCGTGTAGTCTTTTTTACAGCCTCTGTATGGTCATAAATGAACAACTTAATAATAGTACTTTAACAGATAACGTTATATTTCGTTCATTCTTATTTTCCTCGAGAAATACTACCCTGGAGTCAACCAGTACGATTCTGGCTATTCGATCGCCTGAGGGGGTCAGATAGGAATTTTACAGAGTATTTTTTCCCGCATTATCAATTTGCAGGTTTTATCTCTGTTTTTTCGCCTATCTCAGGGTATAGGGGCAGATTGGTTGGGTTCGGACGGTGTGGTTCGTGGATGTGGGTCCGGCTGGTGTGGTGGTTAGGGTAGCCAGTTGTGTTGGTTGGGGTGGCCGGTCGTATTGGTTGAGGTGGCTGGTTCGTATCGATTAACCAATGCGGATTGGGCATTTTAGCCGTTGTGATTGGTTGTTTTGGCCGATATGTTGGTCGGGCGGGCATTATCTACCGGCCGTGTTGGTCGGATTTAACCGGTCTGTCTTTGGACCGTATTTTTGTGCCAACTTTTTCTTTTAGAAATTCACTAATGTTGTTTCAACTAGTTTGATAAATCGTGATCGAGCTTTTCCAGAGCGAGATTTTTGTGTTTATTACGTGTATAAAGTTTTAAGTGGGCCTACTTAAAGTGGGCGTAGGTGACTGCAGCATCCCAGAATAAAACAGATAAAATATAGTCCTGATGTCACGTTGTTTGATTTGATGTTACGTACATCGGGGCTGAAATGAGATTTTGTCTTTTCTGACATACATGTGTCACAAGAGATAATTAACAGCTAAAGTTTTTCCCAGCATGCCTATCTTGTGGTGAAATCATAGAAAATCAATCAAACATACCAAAAATGAAGCTAACTTGAGAAGCACCCCTCCACCACCCCCCAAAAGTTTCTGTTTCCTGATAAAATGTTAAATATTTCTCGCTCCTAAAAGGCTAAAATTGGGTTTTTCATCAAATCCAAATACTGAGGTTTGATAATGATAGCCTAAGTGATCTTAACAAAAAATTATTTCTGGTCAACTTCTCTATTCTTACTACTACATGATGTATACAGTCTGATTAATATGATGGGAATATATCAACGTAGGCGTACCCTATGCGGTATGCCTTGCCGCATGCATGTACCGTGGAACCAAGCCGGAGACGGCCCGGCCCTAGGCCTGGCCCTGGGCCCGGCCCCGGCGCCGCGCCGCTGCTGCCCAGCTCCACTGTTGGCCAGGCCAGACACTGTCCGTGTATCACGGTCATGACGGTGTCAATGATAATCTTTACTCATTTTAAGCGATTACCTGTTGAGGCTTCATCAGGTGATGCCATACATAGGCTATGTCAATGTTCACCGTCTCAACCATATGCGAATGCCAGTAAATTCTCAACCGATATGATAATGTCCGATGTTTGTCTTCTTATTTACGATATGTTTGTAAACACTTTATTTATATTACTTCGACTCGATATGAATCGTATGTACAGTACATCCTCCAGAAGATTTTAATGAATATGCATTGCACAGAAGGCTTCGTGCGATTTCAACCAATCACATCGTTACGTCCTGTTTTGGACTAATTTCCCATAGACCGTGTACAAACAGCCGATCGAATGTCCCAAGTCCGAGATTCTGAACCGAAATAGACTAGTTCCCTGTCCATACATTTCACAAATCAACAGAGGGCGCTACGCATACGAAAAAAAAACCAGGATCTCGGACTTGGAACCAAGTCTAGTATACTATCCACACAAACCTTACTGCGGCGTTTTTCTTGCCAAGTCATTATGTCCTTTACGCAGGAATCTATACTGCAGTATTTGATGGGTTTCAGGCTGAACAATGTACTTTATACATAAATCTTACTCCAGCGTTTGAAGTCGATTTCAGGAAGACCAGTGTACTTTATACATAAATCTTACTGCAGCGTTTGAGGAGGTGGATTTCAGGCAGACCAATATATACTTCACGCAAAAATCTTACTGCAGCGTTTGAGGTGGACTTCAGGCTGATATACTTTATACAGAAATCGTACTGTTGGGCCAATCTTACGTTGCCGACCGATGTCGCGCCGTGAGGTTGCACTCGATTCAGAGCTCCTTATTAATCACATTTTACATGCACGTTATCGTTGTAGTTTTTTATGTTGGTTCCTATATAATGTGAATTTCTTCACTGGGGAGGGAATCTGCCAGGTCTATTTCGATTTCGAATGCCCCGTTTCTGTGATTTCCTGCCTTTTTGGTCGTCACAATTCGGTTAGTTTCTACACGTACATGTATATGGGACAACATATGGCCTAATGTGGCCAGCAGCACGACCACGGAAGACTGACTGCAAACAATAGAGTATGCTTCTGTGGCTATTGTTAATTCTATTGTTCAACGTGCATCTTCCTCGTAACTACAATGGACACTATCTGCACAGTCTTCGTCAAGAAAAAAACATGGCTGCCATCACCGGCTTATGGTCGACTCAAGATCATGTGAAAAGCGAGCCAAGATACGTATTCCAGTGATTCAGACTAACCGCGATAATGGTAAATCAACTTCAGGGCAAACCAGATTAAATCCAACTAACTTGATACCATTTCTCGATCGTAAACCCAGCGTACCACCATTCACAAAATTTGCCTTGTGAAACGCCCGTTCTATGAGACAAAAGACTGTATCAATCGCAGACTTGATTATCTCCGAGAAGGTGGATATTTGTGCAATCACGGAAACCTGGCTGTGTGGTGACCATCGTGACCACAACGCTTTAGCCGATTTGGAAAATACACTTTCAGTTTTATCACAAACCTCGACTGGATATGGCTGGTGGTTGACTATTACTATGCCTCAAAAAATCATTCCATGTTCATCAAAACGAGACAAACGAATTTGCGTCGTTTGAATCCTTGGACATTTCCATCACTGGTCAGTCAATTACCCCCCTTCGGCTTGTGGCAGTCTACATGCCCCAGAGACTGCGAGGTGGGACAACGACGTCTGCCCTGTTTATCCAGGAGTTTTCGTCTTTTCTTTAACAGTTACTTATCGACACTAGTCGCATTGTGCTCGCTGGGGACTTCAACTTCCATGTGGATAACCAATCGGATAGAGACGCTGCAGCCTTTTGCGATCTGGTTGATGCAGCTGGTCTTCGGCAGTTCGTAATCGGCCCTACACATCGTGATGGCCATACATTGGACTTGCTTCTGACTAGGGCATCGGATGACATTGTCGCAAACACATATCTGTGCCATCATCTTCCATCTGACCATGCCGCTGTACTATGTCAATTTACCGTCGGTCGACCAGAACCAGTCAAAGTTAGCATCCAAATGCGAAATCTGCGTAATCTCGACGTCGAAGCCTTCTGTGATGATCTTAGGCAGTCTCCACTGATCACATCTCCTTCAGCCATCCTGGTCTCTCTAGTGGATCAGTATGAGCGCATCCTCTGTGGCCTTCTTGATGACCATGCGCCTCTTTGTAAGCGAACCATCAAAGCACGCCCCCACTTGCCCTGATACAACGACGCTCTTCGATCTGATAAGTGCCACCTACGTCGTTACGAGCGCCGCTGGCTGACCACCAAGCTTGAAATTCACAAACAGATCTTTAAGGAGCGATCACTTCAATACAGCCAACTTGTGACCAAGTCTAAAACCGACTTCCATACCAGCCAGTTGAATCAGTGTGATAGCAAGCACTTATTTCAAGTAGTCCATTAGCTAAGCGTGCCTTCTTCATCAAAGCATCTTCCAACTGGTCTCCCCATAGATGTCCTGGCCTCCCGCTTTGGCGATTTTTTTACTCGAAAGTCAGATCACTTAGGTCGGAACTTGACATGGCCTCTTCCTCATCACCTCCAGCGCCAATTCGTCCGACCAATTCCTGTGCAACAGAACTTGATGGCCTACACCCCTCTCCGAGTACTCTGTCAGGAAGTTGATGATGGACGTACCTACTAAATCCTGTCGACTGGATCCTATTCCGACATGGTTAGTAAAGAGTTGCCTTGATGACCTCCTGCCTGTCATCACTAAGATCATCAATCTATCTTTGGCTGAGGGCGTGCTCCCGGATTCCTTAAAGATCGCGCACATCACCCCGGTAATCAAGAAGCATGCATTGGATCGTGAAAACCTGAAAAACTACCGGCCAATTTCAAATCTTAAGTTCCTAGCCAAGTCCATCGAGCGTGCAGTAGTTTCCGAGGTCCACACTCACCTTTCAAGACATAACTTGCATAGTCGTATGCAATCTGCATATCGCAAAGGACGGAGTGTGGTGACGGCTCTGGTTCGGGTGTATAATGATCTCTCCTCCTCGCTGTGGACCAAGGTAATGAAGCGGCTCTTGTTCTCCTGGACTACTCTGCGGCTTTCGATACAATAGATCACCACATTATGCTGCAGAGACTACACCAGAGGTACGGTGTTACTGGCTCAGCTCTGGACTGGTTCGAATCATACTTTGCAGATCGCCAACAGGCTATCTACATTGGTGATGCCATATCTAACCCGTATCGCGTCGACATTGGAGTGCCACAGGGATCTGTCCTCGGACCCATGTGTTTCACACTATATACGTCTCCCCTAGAAGATATCATTTCATCATATGACATTCACTACATGGTCTACGCTGATGACATTCAGATGTAGGCCCTACACAACAATGTCACCAAATGGTCGCACCAACGCCATTGCGAATTTATAATCTTGCATACGTCATGTTCAGTATTGGTCCGTTTCGAACAAACTGAAGCTGAACGAAGACAAGACTGAAATCATCTACATCTCCTCCAAGTTCCACCAAACCTCAACTATCTCTGCATTACACATTGGTCAGCAATCTGTAAACACCCTATCTTCTGCTCGTAACATTCGAACTGTCATTACATCATCTCTGGACATGCATACTCACATCAACAAAATATGTCGTCAGTCATCATTAGGCCTTCATAAAATCGCTCAGATACGCAAATACATTGATCAAAAAACAACGGAGAGACTGGTTAATGCTTTCATCACCTGTCGCCTAGATTTCTGCAACAGTTTTACTCCACGCTCTTCCTGACAACCATATTCGCAAACTTCAGCACATCCAAAACTCCGCGGCCCGTCTTGTGACTCGTTCATCTTTTCGACAACACATAACTCCCATCCTCCGCAGACTTAACTGGCTATCCGTTTCCTCGCGCATCAAATTCAAGATTCTACTTCTAACATACAAATGCCTCAATGGTTCCGTACCTAAGTACCTACAATAACTCGTTCATGTCTACCAGCCTGCTCGTACTCTCCGATCCAGTACATCACACCTGCTCACTCAACCCACAACTCGAACCAAGTCGTACGGTTATCGGTCCTTTGCATCCTCAGCACCAGCCATATGGAACTCACTTTCGCAACACATCAGACTTACTCCTACGGAAAATCAATTCAAAAATGAACTAAAAACCCACCTTTTTAAGTAAATAATTAACTAAAGGTTTTTCTTTGTGAAGCGCTTCGAGACATCTGTGGGAAGCCGAATAAATGCTGTTTATTATTATTGGGCTAAGGTGCAGTTGAGTGATTGATGAAGGTACAACCGTTATGTTTTATTTTGGCGGATAAACTATGCCCGAACGGAATACCCTATCCTCTAGATGGTTGTAAATTTGTGCAACACCAAAAATAGGAAAAACATTATCAACAGCATCCCGCCCCCTCCCTCTCCTCCCCTCTCCCCATCCCCCTCCCTTTCCCCCCCCCCAAAAAAAAAATCCACCTATGAATTGTATTAATTTCAAACTTTCAGAAACTAAATGAAATTAAGACAAATATTTAGAATTCAGCTTTTGGTTATATTTCCAATAATGCAACCCCCCACCCCCCAACCCCCGACCAATGTCGTCATGTCACCATCTCATATACTTCACCATTGGTCGGGGGGAGGGGTGCGGTGTTAAGTGGGTACTTGGTATTTGATTAAACTATAGTAGTGATTTAGCTGTGGCAAATATGTTTTTTTCAAGAACAATGCTACATTTCACCTTGACAATCACCTCTGGATGAGACCAGTATTTTTATAAATGATAATAATAGGTATTTTGCAATTTCCTTGTTAACAGGCATTAACTGCATCATGAGTTAAAAACAATTACATAATGGGGTTTTTTTTCTTTATATCTGCTTATACTGAGACAAACGAACGAGACAAAACGCCAAATGGTTTTTGTTCTCTGTCGTCGTACAAGATTTTATTGAGTCTTCGTTAAAAACATGACATGTGACAAAAAGTTTCAGATTTAGATGAATGCACAGCGGTTTACCAAAAAAGTGTTTATAGAATACACTGTACCAAATAACTGTTTATATAATACCGAAGATGGGGTAGGCTTATCAATACCCCCAGGGTAGGCATATCAATATCCTGCACAATACCCTAGTTTACTCGAGTACTTTTAATTACATTTAGTCTAGTTTACTACAATTGATGAGATTGGGTAGGCATATCAATACCCACAGGGTAGGCATATCAATACCCTGGACAATTACGTTTAAGGCACATGTACCTCAGGGTAGGAATATCAATACCCTGCACAATACCCTAGTTTACTCGATTACTTTTAATTACATACAGTCTAGTTTACTACAACAGACTACAAAAGTGTGACGTCAGTTGCCAACAAAGGGTGACGTTTTCACCTTATCCCTGCGCAATTACGTTTAAGGCGCATCCATGTTCCGCAGCGGTACCTCAGCTGTTTAAGTTTCACATGGTTGTCAAAGTCTTGTAGATTATTCTGAAGCGCCTTCGAGAGTAAATTAGATATATCCTGAAAATACGCCTCCAAATTTGGCCGTTTTTTAGCACTTTTAAAAAATGCAAGGTCACGTGACTTTTCGGAACCAAATTCTGGTTCCGAAAAGTCACGTGGTCTTGTGAGTTAGTTGTATTTCTAGCCGTATACAAGTTTGTTACTGCAGAACTGCACCAAATTCAACTCTAATTTCCCCCCAATATTTATAAGTAATTGACAAAAGAGAGACTATTTATACAGGTATGAAACAAAGTTAAACATAAGTATGAAAATTCGAACATAATTGTTTGTTTCGAGAGTCCGGAGAACGGGAGCGAGCGCCTGCTACGCGGCAGGCTACCGTGGAGTGTATGATATTTGCCCCGCGCAGCACGGCAAATAGCCTGAGTGCATGTAGGTGTGAATCGACTTCCAATCGCGGACGTCCTTTTGTTCCTCTTTTGTTTGGACATAGTCTATTTTTCCTTACTCTCGTTGGTTTTGTACAGGAGCGAATCGCGGACGTTCGCTTGCCAATCGCGGACGATATTGTTCTCTTTGTTAGACCTCCCTAAAACGTCCACGATTGTTTGGGAGAACCAACGCACACATACACGGGCGTGTTGCTTCGGTGTACGTTCGTAAAGAAAAAACATGATGCCAACTCCTTAAAAAAACCGGAAATTCATATTCGGTCGTCCGGGCTGTCCAGTGAAATCGTGAGCAGAACATTGTGCAGGAATATGTGCTGGCAAATCCCCCGATTCCAGTGACTTGATTCAAAAACTTCAGATCGCCACCTAGATATTTGTCAACTTGAATGCAATGGCCGTTTATTCCAATTAACTGATGTTAAGCTCTCAAATTCTTTGATTAGGTCCCCAAGGGTAGCCTTAATACATTTATTGTCTTCCGGACATCTAACAATGGCAAGTAAATAATTTCCTTGTTCAGATTTGCAGGTATCTTCACCAATGATTGTAAAAGAAAAGTTGACAAGATGCCTTTTTTTCCCTGCAGTGGTCCCGTCTCCGCTCAGTTTAATTTTCACAGTGCCATTTTCACAAAGATGGGCCTTTGATGGAATACTTAAAATAGAGACAAGTGCTTCTTTAATCGAGCGTACAACTCCAGTGAATTTCCGATTATCTATTTGGGCATTCACATCAGTTAGAGGACATTGATGATTGATTTCCGCTTTTCTTTTCTTTAAGGCTCCGAGTCTGGGAAAATGTTTATAGCGTTGTGCAATTTCATTGTAACCTTTCTGTGAGATGTTAAACGCATCTAAAACAAACATCATCTCATCAATGTCATCTTCAGATACTCCTGGAATGGTACGGTCATCAGAAAATTTAATTTCAGTCAAAAGTCCATTGTCATCTTTCAAAGTAAAAAAAAACGGTGTAAAACGGGTATTTTCCGACGTATTTAAGATGATTGTTTAATTGTCTTGATGTTGTCTGAGCGGTGCCGATATTTTTGTGCACGCTTGTAGTCCAATTTGATTTTGGACCGTCCTCGCTGTCCTTGTCCTTTTTTCTCTGGATTTTGCATGCGCTGCAATTTTCTGATGCACTCATATTTTTCATCTTTATTTTGATTGAGCTCAGCCTTCAGTGTATCAAACTCTTTCTCAAGTTTCTGTCTCTTTGCTTTCTGGTCACTGAGGTCATTTTCAAGTTTCCGTTTTCTGTTTTATGTGGTACTTTTAGTGTGTAGTTGGACAATTTCCATTGGTCCAGTTGCCGTTTGAAAGATAATCCACCCTGTTTTAGCTTCTTGGATGCTATTGCCAAATTTGTTTTTCAATTTCCATTGCAATGTTTTTAAGACAGGGGGAACATCAATGTAGTCGAGTGAAACATGCACTCTCAGAACGTTGGTTAAAATTTTTAACCAACTTGGTTAAAATTTTAACCAACCATGTATTACCAGGTGAACATCCCAACAGTTGGTTAAAACCTTAACCAACCCTGGTTGGTTAAATTTTAATACGTGGTTGGTTAAAATTTTAAACCAATTATTGGTTAATTTTATTTTAACCAATCTGTTGGTTAATGCCGAGTTGGGCAAATTTTAACCATGCAGTTGGTTATACCCGAATGGTTGGGCGTTTTACTGAAATGCTGTTCACAGTAATTGGGCAATATTTTACCAACAATTGGTTAATTTATTATGTTAAATGTTTTAAAAAAAGATATTTGGGTATAAAGGACACTAAATAAAGGCAAACACCACACGATGGACTTGACAGTTTTACATTTTTTAATTTTATTTATTTTGTGATATTTGATGTACATGTATATACTTTAGCAGCAGGTGTAGGCCAAATATATACTGGTATTTTCTAAATGAAAGTGTTTGGCTTCCTTCCAACATTTTCATTTTTAAATGTTTCACATCACACTGTGTTAACAATGAGTTCGAGAATGCTTGTGTGACGTTTAGCTCAGCTGCACTATATGAAGTCAGAGAAGAGCGTACTTTTATTTTTGTGGTTTACACAGCCAAAGAAAGGTTTAATTCAGATTAGGAAATAACACTTGCAAAATTTCCGAGTTGCAATTACAATGGCAAGTTCGTTCTACAGTGTGAGTAAAACAAAACTATATATACACTTTTCAAATTACTTCTTGTGTTTTAGTGTACCAATATTTATATGAGATGTTCTGACATGTATTTTGGATAGGTTCTCCTGTGTCCTTTAAATTATGTGTCATGCATGACCGCACATGAGGCAAATAAGGGTGTCAGGTGGAACACGACTTGCGCCAACATCAGAATTGAAAAAAAAACAGACCACCAAATTAATTATTTTCCGAAGAACCTGTTGCAAAATCCGGGACGGATGGCAGCTCTGCACTGGTTCAAATCCTTTTCTTTTTCCCAGCTATACTGAATTGGCGCAAGTCGTGTTCCACCCGACACCCTTATTTGCCTCATGTGCGGTCATGCATGAAACATAATTTAATTAAACTGCTACCAAAAGACACAGGAGAACTTATCCAAAATACATGTTGTCAAAACATCTCAAATAAATATTGATACACTAAAACACAACAAGTAATTTTAAAAGTGTATAGTTTTTTTTTTACTCAACCTGTAGTTGTGTCGAAAAAGTGGCAAAAATGAAGCTTTGATCAAAAAGACGTGGTTCACGCCGAAGCCTTGCTTAGCAGTAGCCTAGTCAGATCAACTGTGATGTGCATGATGAGTGGTTATGGCCTTGGCTTCTGCTGTCATAGTTGTTGTCGAGTAACAGTTGCTGCCAAGATGCCAAATCCGATCCGATCAGCCCCTCCTGTGTGGATAAACAAAATGAAACAAGGACTATTAACAATAAGATCCAAAGGCGAAAAGTGATAATCCCTACCTCTTAGGTGGGGCAGCCCGGCGGGAGTGGTGGGGAAAAGTTACACGTATACAGGCCGTGCGTAGCGAGTATGGTGTACTGTACACATGTGATGTAGTTTGTGGCCCGCACTCGCTGCACACGGCGCGCTGCATGCAACGTGAAAGTAACGTTATACTCGTGACAACCAGCGCGTACGGGTAAAAAATAACACTTTGAAATCGGCTTAAATCTTCGAGAAAGGTTTCCAAAACCGACCGATAGCAACCACTAAAATATCTCACCACCATTCACCGATCGACCCAGACAAATAACGAGGCAGAACTTACCTTAAATTAGTTGTTTCGGCTCGGAAACACCACTACATTTTGCAAATTTGCCGTCAACACATCCTCCATGACACGAGTCCTGTATACGTTTGTGTAGTAGTTTTACACGTACAAGGCACACACACACACGAAACGAACGCGCGTGGGCATTTTATCGCTGCTGCTTTTCTGCAGACAATCGAGTCACTAACCAATGGTAGCTTTCACTGGACACCACGTGACATGGTTGGGCGAATTTTTTAACCAACTTTCGCTTTGCGGGGGATGTAAATTATAACCATAGTTGGTTAAAATACAGCCCTCTGATCTTATATTTTACACAACCCGCTGTTTACCCAACCAGAAAGCAGAATATTTCTTAACCAACCCCTGGTTAAAGGAAAATTTACCCAACTCAGAGAATTTAACCAACATTGGGAGATTTTTAACCAACTGATTTGTAACCAGTGATATTTTAACCAGCGTTCTGAGAGTGTGGTGCTTTGAAAGGATAGATTCCAAGACCGTTTTGATATTTTCCGATGACAACGGGTTTTGCCCACCTTGGTTTGTAATTGTGTACAAGAACAGGTTGTTAACATCAAGACTCACCATAAAAGGGTAAGTAGCATTTGATTGTGGTTCACCACCAGCAAAAGCAATACAACATGCCAGTACTACTACCACCAAAATAGGACGAGCCATGGCTAGTTTGTCTAATGCAATTTTTTGCAAGTCAACTACTCAAGGACAGGGAATTTCAACAATATTCAGTGCTGGCTATACAAATGGCAAAAACAACCCAACCAAAATCACATAATGAATTGCAGGTAAATTAATTACAATGCATAAGATTAGAGATGCCAACACTGCAATTTGAAAAAGCGCAGTTTGCCACGGAGCACATACACGCATTGGACACAAAATTTGATAACTTACGGTACACACAAGACCCAAGCCCTATTTAAATCACAAATATGAAGCTATGCATCAATGGCTGAAACAACTGTGCGGAATCTATACGCCTAAATCGTAAATGTTGGTATCTCTGTATTAAACACAAATACCTGATGTACCGGTAGCACTATGGCAACCAATCACTGTTCAAGAAAGTAGATGTGTATCCTCATGATTTCCAAGTCCACGCACGAAGGTGACAACAAGCACAAATCCCCGATGGCTGAAGATTTGATGTCCATCCACAGAAAATTCTTTCAGTGGTTCGCGTTCACTCAAGCGAAAAAACAGTTTGTTCTCAGAAATGTAAGCAAAGTCCTTGTGCTCATTGACTATACGGAAATTCCATCCATTTCCTAAAAACTGGTTTAAACTCTTAATGTCCGAAAGCAGATATTGTCCACGTTTCCTCGGAGTGCCAAGAACTTGTAGTTCACTAAAAATATCCTTGGTTACCTGCAGTCTAAGTTCAACAAAGCTGTCAACTTTCCTCTGGCAGTGGAGTGCCTCCTTGATGGCAATCCGAAAATTATAGAAAAACAGGCGTCTCCCATGCAGATTCGTCAGAAATAAGAAACTCCTCAGGAATGTCAAGGATATCTGACGCAATACGCCACTCATCAAATTTAGGTGACCAGCCAATGTAGTGTACAAGACAATACAGTTGATCGCTCTCAAACTTGGTGTCAATGACACGAAGCTCAAAGAACTTTCGCGTTGACCAACACACAGCCTTCTCTTCTCTGCTTGGGATAGATGGCCCCGATGCAAGGTCTTTGTAATTTATCCTTTGCTTTTTTCTCAATGAATGTGCCATCACTCATTAAACCTGGGGGAAAATGAAAAACAACGCAACTAATTATTTAATTTTTTTAAGTTGAAAAAAAAAATACACGTTAGCCAGTGCATTAACAGACATGTAAGACTTTATGCACTAATTGCATGGACCATAGCCTAGCCTACCTGGCCCCTGGGTAACATGTTTTCTTCAAGAAACTTTATTTTTGTTATTGCTTAAATTACGGGGTTTTTCCCACCAAATTTCTAAGAACATTAATATGTCATATTCAAAAGAATCAGTAGCGAGCGTGCATGGTATTTATATACCGATCACATGAAAAAAATACATCCGTATCAGTGTGTCGGTAATGGATGCCAGATGCCTAGGACTCCCGTTGTATTGTACGTCAGTGTACGCGAATACCAACAGTTGAACAACACAACAGCAAAATATACACAGATAAAATCTCAGATCATAAGCCTCAGTTTTAATTTTACGCAGCTGACTATTAATGAAAAATACCACACTTACCTCATTTTTGACAATGTTTGTGGAACAGAACACAATAATTTCTTAGAATCACTGCTGGCATGGATGTCCGAAGCAGTACCTGGCTGTACTGGATAAATTTTGGCGCGCCAATCCAAAAAACCCCATAGTGTTTAATTATTATTATTATTATTATTATTTATTTAGCCATTCCTGCAATACACAAAATAGGCAAGGAGCAACAAAAGTAACAATTACTGTGATCCAAAGACCTGCTGCCCCAATGGTACGATCCAGTAAACCCGACAGAAAAAAGTTGTTTTATTTGTAAAATAATGTTTAGAAATGGACCAAAAACTTAAAAGATAACTTAACAAATAGTAATACATATAATTAATAATTAAAATGTAAACTATATATCGTAAATTTGTAGTATTTGACGATAAAAGACAATGGAAAGTAAATTAATGACGTCACAAAGCAGTTTTTCGTGCTCGAGCATCCGGGACCTTTGCGTGAAAGGTCATTTGAGACGCTAGCTGTCAATGGTCAACCTTTTTAACACCCTTTTTTTCCGACGAAAGTGTGTAACCAATCAAAAAAGGTTTTGTATCACAAGCCGCTTGGCCCAAATCAACCTGGGGCCAATTTCATAAAGCATGTTAGCAGAAAAATTTGCTTAATCAAAAATTTGTGTGCTTTATAAAAATGGGTTAATAAACAAAATTGTACTTCAACTTGTGTTTTTAGCAAGAATAGCAGATATTCTTGTGAAAAACACAAGTTGACATGCAATTTCGATTATTGACCCATTTTTATAAAGCAAACAAATTTTTGATTAAGCAAAAATTTCTGCTAACATGCTTTATGAAATTGGCCCCAGGTCACAATGAAACGAGTGAGGGCTTGTGAAAGTCGGCGGTGTGCACAAAAACTCGCCGTTTTGCCAACTTTCCCACGCAAAAACGACGACATTGTGCAGCTTTATAAGGGTTTTTCCGACGAAACCGAGGAACGTACTGCTATTATTTGTATGTTTTAGGCTTGTCGAATAGTTATTCAAATGAATTCCGGGCGGCCCAATGCTTGAAATGAACGTACTTTTTTATAATATCACTTTTCGTGAAAAAACTACAATTTTCTCTATGCACGCATGTCAGAGTGAGCGGATGAGACAACGTTTCCATATACCACAATCTCAGATAGTTCTGTCTGCCATCCACAAGGCGATTAATACCTGGATCAAAGGCCCAATTACGCCAACACGAATCAAAACAATGTGTGGCTGTAAAATTGGAAATCAAATTTGTGTGGACAAAGCATGTCAACTTTGTTTCATGAAGCCGCGAAAAATGTCCCGAAGTAGGCTGTACAGCACCACAATCTCGTGATTGTCTCTTTTTTATTTTATTGTTTATTTAAAGATGAATTTAGAAACACGAGAAAATTGCAATACCCCGACTTGGATTCGAGCCCAGATCCTTGGCATACATGCCAACTTCTCTACCAACTTAGTTAACAGAGGGCATCCCATCGGAGCATGCATCACAGCAATCTCGTGCGTGCCACTTCTTTCCCAACAATGCACGACAGAGGTCATTATTATGAAAATGGGGTAAATGGTACCGTAGGATTGACAATTAGAGATAAATTTAGCAACACGAGATAAACATTTTAAAACGCGATGCAGCAATAATCTATTTTATCACTTCAGGATAAAATGCATTATTCACCACAGACACACACGGTTGATCTCAAAACTGTTTTCAGTCAGCTGATGGTTCACACAGTGTTAAAAAATTGTAAACAACTTCGTTTTCGCTTTGTGCGCCTGCGCGCCTCCTTCTGATGGCATTTGACCCGGAAAGTAACGCGCGCGCTGTCTGGGACTTGAAGTAAAAAGATACAATGTATTGAGTGAGCTCGCGCGCTGTGTAAAGGCGCGAAATTGCCACTTCGGCCTAGATTTTCGAAGCCGCTACATGGAAAATTAATTTGTCTTCAGGGAGAATTATTTTCCGGAAATTTATGCAGTTTGAATGACTTTTGAGTGAAGCTAGCAAAGATCTGACAGCAACTTCGTGAAGGACATTTCACAGTGGTTGGATTACGGTTTTCCGAAGACTTGTGGGAAAACCGAAGATAGGGACGGACACGGCAAATTTCGCCTAACTCTCCACTCTGGTATCTGGTGTGTTTTTTCGTCAACACTTATCACTGACATGCCGCGTCCAAAACGTGTGGCCAAGAAGCAAGCTCGGCGGTCAGCGCCCCCTCGACTCTGTGGGACTGAACGTCGTCGAATTTTACGTGCCGATTTAGCAACCACTGATGCAACGGGTAACAGCGCCCCCTCCTCCGGTCGCAACACCGACATCCACCGCCACGATAGGCGTTCCATCCGCACAGGATCAGGGGGCGCCCACATTCCCAGCGCCCGGACAGGCCGTCTCATCGGCGGGTCTCGGTGGGGGTACTAACGCTACCGGAACAAGCATGGGCGGTGAGTCAAGCTCCATTAACGGACTGCAACCTAATCCCACGGACTCTCTAGTTAACAATATTACTAGTTCAGGTGTTGGCCTAGGTTTTTACCCAGTAAATTCCTCCAGGGATAACGATGTTGCTAGACGTGTTGGGGGTGCTGAATTGTGTTCCATCGGTAATGCCAATTCCTTTAGCCCTATAGTCAGCTCGGTCCAGCTGGTGACAATGTCACACTTTCGGCGTCGCCTTTGGGCATGGGTCGACCCGCGCCGCTTCACTCGCTTGGAAATGATGCTCCCATTGATGTGCACGTTCCCCAAGCAGTTAAGGAAAAAATTTAGAACGGGCAATTTGTTGATTTGGCACCTTTGTATCGCGACAATGCCACTAGGGTTCTGGCCACTGACAGTAGCTCTGAGTTAACCATGGCAGTCGAGCAGGGTAGGGTGGTTTTCCGGCCGGCGACAATTCAGTCGCGAAAACTCGATTCCATCGATAAATGGACAAGCGCGTTTCATGTGTTTATGGCAGCTTTCTGTACGCGTCATCCCGGCCGTTTCCTTGAAATGCTTAAGTATGCCGAGACTGTCCGAACGGCAGCCGTTCAATTCCCCGGTTTGGGTTGGCGTAAATACGACGAACAGTTCCGTTTGCGAACCCGTCACGCTCATGGGCGTCGATGGACATGGAGCTGTGGGTGACCGTAGCGGCCGCCAGTAGTTTTTCTGCGACAAATGCCACTGCAGCGGTTGCCGGCTCTCGAAACCAAGCGCCTAAGTTCGCCTGCTTCGCGTTCAATACCCCAGCGGGCTGTCGGTGGAACCCCTGTCGGTTTACGCATTGCTGCAATCGGTGCAGTAGGTTGGGACACGGAGCGACGTCGTGTAGAGTGCCGTGGGGCCCGCTACTTACAGCAACCCCGCGACACAATCGGTCACCCCCGCTAGCGCCCGATATACACGCTTTACGAAGACTCCGTCCACTGCGTTGGTCATGCAGCGGGAAGTTCGGCCTGCTTTTAAGGGAGGAAATTCGGGCACGAGCGTTTGTAACCAACAATGGAATGATAAAGGGGTAAAACAGGGCAATTTTCGTGCTCCCAACACCCATTAATTTGGCTGTATTGCGACAGTGGCTGTCCTTTTACACCGATAAATCGGCGGCGGCTTTACTTGAGCGAGGGTTTTCACAAGGTTTCACCCTTGGTTTTCAGGGTCCGAGGGTACGAAAAGACTCCGCTTGCCTTAGGTCTGCAACAGAGAGACCCGAGGTTGTTCTTAAAAAAATGAAAGACGAAATTGAGTCAGGCAGAGTGGCGGGACCTTTCAGTCATCGACCATTTCCCAACCTTCAATGTTCACCTATCGGACTTGTTCCTAAACACGAACCCGGTTCTTTTCGCCTCATTCACCATTTGTCCTTTCCCACGGGGAATTCTGTTAACGACTTCATCGATAAAGAGGAGTGTAAAGTGAAATATGCATCTTTCGATTCAGCCGTTGATTGGGCGATGTCGGTGGGCCCTCAAGCTTGGCTTGCAAAAACAGACATAAAATCGGCGTTCAGACTGCTGCCAATCGCCCCTGCTGACTACGAACTTTTGGGTTTCCAGTTTCAGAATAAGTTTTACTTTGACAAGTGCTTGCCCATGGGCTGCGCTATCTCTTGTGCGCTTTTTGAGACCTTTAGCACGATTTTGGAATTTCATGTCAAGCGGGTTTTTGTAACTGACCATATCACCCATTACTTAGATGACTTTTTGTTTATTGGCGCATCAAGGGACCGCTGTGGAGTTTTGCTCCGTACTTTTAAGGACATTTGTGCTCGGTTGCGAGTACCGCTCGCCAAAGAAAAGACCGAGGCCCCTTGGAAATTGACACAGTTAAGTGTGAAATCCGGGTTCCTAGCAACAAAGTGCAAGCCCTTCAAAACAAAATCCACTCGGTTCTGGAGAGAAAAAAGTTGTCGTTGAAAGAAATCCAGTCTTTGGTGGGTTCACTTAACTTCGTTTGTCGTGCTATCCCCTCAGGTCGAGCGTTTACTAGACGTCTGATTGGCTTGTCCCGTGGGTTGAAAAAACCACACCACCAAGCACGCATTTCCCAGGGTGCGAAACTGGACTTAATGATGTGGTTAGAATTCCTCGATAATTTTAATGGCGTTTCCCCGTTTCGCGATAAGGACTGGCACAGTAATGATGCATTGGAGTTATTTACCGACGCTGCTGCCAGCATCGGGTTTGGCGGTTTCTTCCACGGCCAGTGGTTTCAAGGGAGATGGACGCCCGAGATGTTAGCGCTGCACCCATCGATCGCATTTTGTGAATTTTATCCGTTGGTAATTGCCGTTTACTGTTGGGCCGCACAGTTAGCCAATCACAAGTTTGTTTTCGCACGGATAATGAGGCAGTAGTGCACATAATCAATAAGCAATCGTCAAGTTGCGATAGGATTATGCATCTGGTGCGACTGTTCGTTTGCCAGTGTATGAGGTACAATATTACGTTTAAGGCCATTCACATCTCGGGCATACACAATGACATTGCTGATTCCCTCTCACGTTTTCAGGTAACCAGTTTCCGTTCCCTAGCCCCTCAGGCGGACATTGCAATGACACCAATTCCCGACCTTCTGCGAGCTTAATTCAAGGTGAGATTGACCGCTTATTGTTCGCAGCTTCAACATTCAATATAAAGCCTACCAGACTGGATGGCGTGCGTTTTGTTTATGTTCGTGCCACCGCTTCGATGAAAATTCCCCTGCTTCACCTGAAGATGTTAGACAGTTTATCGCTTGGCTTTCGCTACAACGTCTGGCACCTTCCTCTATTGCTACATACGTTTCGGGGGTGGGTTACTATCATAAGATTCACAGCTGGCCGGATCCCACTCAGGATTTTTTGGTTATGAAATTATTGGCAGGCTGTCGTCGGGATAATTCAACTTGCGATAAACGGTGGCCAATGACCTTGCCGGTGCTGGCCCGTTTAGTTCAAGCCCTTACCCATGTTTGCAACGATCAGTATGAAGTCACGCTTTTCCGAGCTGTTTTGCTCTGTGCGTTTTTCGGGTTCATGCGCATTGGCGAGTTTGCCGCTATTTCCAAAACCCATATCCAAAACTCGCTCCTCCTTCTCTCTGACGTGCAATTTGAGGATTTTGGGCAAACCAATGCTTAAATTTTGATCTGCTTCAGGCATTCAAAAAATAATCAAACTGGTCCTCCTCAGGTTGTTAGATTAGTGCGTTCAACAGATGAAAGTATCTGTCCAGTCAGAGCGTTGGAAGTTTTCGGGCAGATTCGGCCGAAATTGCCCGGTTGTTTTTTCTGCCATTTTGGGGGCGTGCCTCTTACTCAATACCAGTTTAATGCCATCTTAAAAAAGGTGCTCGCGTTCTTAGGACTTGAAGCATCGCATTTTCGCGCACATTCCTTTCGCATTGGAGCAGCATCAACTACTTCGGCTTTGGGTGTTCCAATCGATCAAATTAAATCGATGGGCCGTTGGCGTTCCGAGGCCGCCCAACTTTACGTTCGCCCCCTTGTTCAATGCCAGTTGCCGGGTGTGTAATCGGGCCTTCTTTTTACGCAACTTATTGTTTGGTGCTCCGCGACAGCGTGCCACGTTTATTACATCTGTTCCCCCCCCACCCCCCCCCCCCAGTCACGTGACAAAATTTAACACTGTGATTAGCACCCACTTGTTCTGGTGGGGCTAGTAGTAAACCGTAACTGCGAACGGTGGTTATACACAGTGAATTGATGGCAAGCTGCCAAGGATCTGGGACCAGTAATGCCAAGCATGGCAAGAAATGGCAAGCTGCCAAGTGATGCCAAGCATGGCAAGGATTTGGGGCAAGCTTCCCCCGTTTTTTTCATGGCAAGAGTGCCAACAAACTGTTTGTTTTTGATTTTAAAATAAAACGAGCGGCTCGAAAAGCTATGCCAAACAGTCAATACATAATTGTTTCCATGGTCTTCTTTGTGGGCTGTCTGAGAATAACCACTGCAAACGGACATTACTGCAATGAACATACAACATGGACCTAAATGGACCACAGCTCTCTATTATTATTATTTTAAACAAACAACGAAACCGCGCAGTAAATGACAGCCACATTTGTAAGTTCGTGCATAACCGGAGAATCCTAGTAAACCGGAGAATCCTAGTAAGTCCACTATATTTGATACAAACAAGAAAACAAAATTGTTGCTATCGCCTATGTACAAAAATATGAATGCACATGTACATAAACGGATCTTTCCACAGTAATGGGGTACATTTGAAAAGTAAGTCAATAATTCCTTCAGATCGATGTCTTTAGTTTATCTCAAAATTATAGAAATTTCCTTGTACTGTTCTCAGGAGATAACTTTTGCCCAAAAATGTAAGAAATTGCTGCCACAACATGCATTTTTGAAAAGCTTGTGTACAAATTTTCCTATTACGTATGTAACGTGGAAAGACCATTTTGTGACATTTGTTTCTGTCTTTGTTACATACGTAATAGGAAAATTTGTGAACGGGGTTTTCAGAAATGTATGTTGTAGGACTATTTTTCTTACTCCTTGGTGCAAAAGTTATTTCTTCAGTTTAGCTGGATAATTGAAAGATAAAATTAAGACATTTGAAGTGAACTTGGACCTTAGATCTTGTATGTCACAGAAATGTACCCCATTACTGTGGAAAGACCCAAATATGAATTCCATACGCCAAACCTTGCCATGGTAAAGAACAGTGAATGCTAGCAGTATGAAGGCAAAAATACATGTACGTGGTATACCTGTACAAACCTGTGGGTAACGCTTGAACAGTGCACATCTTCTTCATTCTACGCTGCAGATTAAAGCAAGCAAAAATAAGTTACTGAAAGCACAAACCAGCACCTTACAAATGGGAGCACGAACTTGAAACGGATGACACACGTACAGACAATTACAGACAGAACATGCACGAATAAATAAACCGGCCGACTACAGCTACATAAAAATTGCTATATAGCCTATTAAACTTTACATATTACTGAGCATATACCCAGCCTTGTCCTGGAAAAGAACAGTGTGCGTTAGCATTATAAGGCAAATTGATGTACACCCAGTAAACAAAACACCAAACAATCACCAGTTGGTACTGGTGAAATTTAGGGGTATTTTCGGTGTGGTGCACTTGTAACGCAATATGTACGCCAACAATACGTGTTTTCTGTAATTTTTTTGGGAAACTAATTTTTCACGTTCGAGGAACACACGTAAATTACTACTAAATCGCGTGAAATTTTTAACGTGATTTTGGAATGTTGCAGTTACTGGTGGAAATTACGTCATATGGACTAGAAAAGCACCATGGTATAAAACGTCACAACAATTACGTAATTATTTTGTCCACGTTTCACGTTCCTGTCCAGATCTTAAAACACGATATTTTCTCGTGGTGAGTTCAACGTCAGTCTGTCAGTTAAAATTACGTTTTTTTTACCAGAAAAATACTTGTTGATAAAACCTTACAATATCACGTGACTATTTGGTATGTGGTACACATCGTTGATACGACTGTGCAACGCCAATATTTCCCGTTCTTCAGTCACCGTATGTCAACAAGTGAACATTAAGTCATTTTCACCAAAATTTCACCTGCGATTATGACCTAGGAAAATAACGTCATTTTTTAGGTTACGCAATTACGATACCGGCACTGTTTTACAACACCGACATTTCCCGTTCCATATTTACCGTAAGTCTGTGAGTTAAAATACCGTAATTTTCACAGGAAAAGCGCCTATAAATGTAACCACAGAAGATGACGTGATTTGTTAGTGTGTGCCACACGTTGGGGACACAATTTTACAAAGCCAACATTTTTGGTTCTGCAGTCACCGCTTTCCAGTGAGTGATATTTACGTCATTTTAACCAAAAATTCACCTGTGAACAAAACGTAGGAAATATAACGTGATTAATTAGTGTGTTTTACACATTGTACTCACGATTTTAGAATGCAAACATTTCTCGTTCTACAGTCACCGTCTGACATTAAGTGAAATTCACGTCATTTTTACCAGAAAAACACATGCAAATAAATCTTCAGTAAATAACGTGATCATTTTGTGTGTGCCACACGTTGGCGGCACAATTTGGCAACACCAACATTTCTCGTTCTATAGTCACCGTCCGTAAGTAGGTGAAAAGTACTTATTTTTCACCATAAAAATCACCAGTAATTATAACCTAGAAAAAGTAGCGTGATTATTGGGTGCATGCCGGACGTAATTGACACAATTTCACAAAACCAATATTTCCCGTTCTACATGGACCGCCAGTCAGTTAGTCAAAATGACGTAACTATCACCAGAAAAATACTTGACACTAAAACCTCACAGAATTACGTGACTATTTGGTGTGTGCTACACGTTGCAGACACAATTGTGCAACGCCGATGTTTTCCGTTGGACAGTCACCGTCTGTCAATAAGTTACAATTATGTTATTTTCACCCAAAAATCACCTGCGATTGTAACCTAAGAAAATTACGTCATTTCGTGGTTTCGAAATCACGATATTGGCACAATTTTACGACACCTTTATTTCCCGTTCTATACTTACTGTAAGTCGGTTTAGTTAAAATACCGTCATTTTCACAAGAAAAGCGCCTGTGAATAAAACCTCACAAAATAACGTGATTTTTGTGGTGTGTGCCACACGCTGTAGAAACAATTTAACAACGCCAACATTTCTGGTTCTGCAGTCACCGCTTTCCAGTGAGTGATAGTTACGTCATTTTAACAAAAAATTCACCTGTAAACAAAACGTAGGAAATACAACGTGATTAATTAGTGTGTGCTACACATTGTACTCACGATTTTAGAATGCAAACATTTCTCGTTCTACAGTCACCGTCTGACATTAAGTGAAATTCACGTCATTTTTACCAGAAAAACACATGCGAATAAATCTTCAGTAAATAACGTGATCATTTTGTGTGTGCCACACGTTGGCGGCACAATTGGGCAACACCAACATTTCTCGTTCTATAGTCACCGTCCGTAAGTAGGTAAAAAGTAGGCCCTACTTATTTTTCACCATAAAAATCACCAGTAATTATAACCTAGAAAAAGTAGCGTGATTATTTGGTGCATGCCGGACGTAATTGACACAATTTTACAAAACCAATATTTCCCGTTCTACATGGACCGCCAGTCAGTTAGTCAAAATGACGTAACTATCACCAGAAAAATACTTGACACTAAAACCTCACAGAATTACGTGACTATTTGGTGTGTGCTACACGTTGCAGACACAATTGTGCAACGCCGATGTTTTCCGTTGGACAGTCACCGTCTGTCAATAAGTTACAATTATGTTATTTTCACCCAAAAATCACCTGCGATTGTAACCTAAGAAAATTACGTCATTTCGTGGTTTCGAAATCACGATATTGGCACAATTTTACGACACCTTTATTTCCCGTTCTATACTTACTGTAAGTCGGTTTAGTTAAAATACCGTCATTTTCACAAGAAAAGCGCCTGTGAATAAAACCTCACAAAATAACGTGATTTTTGTGGTGTGTGCCACACGCTGTAGAAACAATTTAACAACGCCAACATTTCTGGTTCTGCAGTCACCGCTTTCCAGTGAGTGATAGTTACGTCATTTTAACCAAAAATTCACCTGTGAACAAAACGTAGGAAATACAACGTGATTAATTAGTGTGTGCTACACATTGTACTCACGATTTTAGAATGCAAACATTTCTCGTTCTACAGTCACCGTCTGACATTAAGTGAAATTCACGTCATTTTTACCAGAAAAACACATGCGAATAATCTTCAGTAAATAACGTGATCATTTTGTGTGTGCCACACGTTGGCGGCACAATTTAGCAACACCAACATTTCTCGTTCTATAGTCACCGTCCGTAAGTAGGTGAAAAGTACTTATTTTTCATCATAAAAATCACCAGTAATTATAACCTAGAAAAAGTAGCGTGATTATTTGGTGCATGCCGGACGTAATTGACACAATTTTACAAAACCAATATTTCCCGTTCTACATGGACCGCCAGTCAGTTAGTCAAAATGATGTAACTATCACCAGAAAAATACTTGACACTAAAACCTCACAGAATTACGTGACTATTTGGTGTGTGCTACACGTTGCAGACACAATTGTGCAACGCCGATGTTTTCCGTTGGACAGCCACCGTCTGTCAATAAGTTACAATTATGTTATTTTCACCCAAAAATCACCTGCGATTGTAACCTAAGAAAATTACGTCATTTCGTGGTTTCGAAATCACGATATTGGCACATTTTTACGACACCTTTATTTCCCGTTATATACTTACTGTAAGTCGGTTTAGTTAAAATACCGTCATTTTCACAAGAAAAGCGCCTGTGAATAAAACCTCACAAAATAACGTGATTTTTGTGGTGTGTGCCACGCGCTGTAGAAACAATTTAACAACGCCAACATTTCTGGTTCTGCAGTCACCGCTTTCCAGTGAGTGATAGTTACGTCATTTTAACCAAAAATTCACCTGTGAACAAAACGTAGGAAATACAACGTGATTAATTAGTGTGTGCTACACATTGTACTCACGATTTTAGAATGCAAACATTTCTCGTTCTACAGTCACCGTCTGACATTAAGTGAAATTCACGTCATTTTTACCAGAAAAACACATGCGAATAAATCTTCAGTAAATAACGTGATCATTTTGTGTGTGCCACACGTTGGCGGCACAATTGGGCAACACCAACATTTCTCGTTCTATAGTCACCGTCCGTAAGTAGGTGAAAAGTACTTATTTTTCATCATAAAAATCACCAGTAATTATAACCTAGAAAAAGTAGCGTGATTATTTGGTGCATGCCGGACGTAATTGACACAATTTTACAAAACCAATATTTCCCGTTCTACATGGACCGCCAGTCAGTTAGTCAAAATGACGTAACTATCACCAGAAAAATACTTGACACTAAAACCTCACAGAATTACGTGACTATTTGGTGTGTGCTACACGTTGCAGACACAATTGTGCAACGCCGATGTTTTCCGTTGGACAGTCACCGTCTGTCAATAAGTTACAATTATGTTATTTTCACCCAAAAATCACCTGCGATTGTAACCTAAGAAAATTACGTCATTTCGTGGTTTCGAAATCACGATATTGGCACAATTTTAAGACACCTTTATTTCCCGTTCTATACTTACTGTAAGTCGGTTTAGTTAAAATACCGTCATTTTCACAAGAAAAGCGCCTGTGAATAAAACCTCACAAAATAACGTGATTTTTGTGGTGTGTGCCACACGCTGTAGAAACAATTTAACAACGCCAACATTTCTGGTTCTGCAGTCACCGCTTTCCAGTGAGTGATAGTTACGTAATTTTAACCAAAAATTCACCTGTGAACAAAACGTAGGAAATACAACGTGATTAATTAGTGTGTGCTACACATTGTACTCACGATTTTAGAATGCAAACATTTCTCGTTCTACAGTCACCGTCTGACATTAAGTGAAATTCACGTCATTTTTACCAGAAAAACACATGCGAATAATCTTCAGTAAATAACGTGATCATTTTGTGTGTGCCACACGTTGGCGGCACAATTTAGCAACACCAACATTTCTCGTTCTATAGTCACCGTCCGTAAGTAGGTGAAAAGTACTTATTTTTCATCATAAAAATCACCAGTAATTATAACCTAGAAAAAGTAGCGTGATTATTTGGTGCATGCCGGACGTAATTGACACAATTTTACAAAACCAATATTTCCCGTTCTACATGGACCGCCAGTCAGTTAGTCAAAATGATGTAACTATCACCAGAAAAATACTTGACACTAAAACCTCACAGAATTACGTGACTATTTGGTGTGTGCTACACGTTGCAGACACAATTGTGCAACGCCGATGTTTTCCGTTGGACAGCCACCGTCTGTCAATAAGTTACAATTATGTTATTTTCACCCAAAAATCACCTGCGATTGTAACCTAAGAAAATTACGTCATTTCGTGGTTTCGAAATCACGATATTGGCACAATTTTACGACACCTTTATTTCCCGTTATATACTTACTGTAAGTCGGTTTAGTTAAAATACCGTCATTTTCACAAGAAAAGCGCCTGTGAATAAAACCTCACAAAATAACGTGATTTTTGTGGTGTGTGCCACACGCTGTAGAAACAATTTAACAACGCCAACATTTCTGGTTCTGCAGTCACCGCTTTCCAGTGAGTGATAGTTACGTCATTTTAACCAAAAATTCACCTGTGAACAAAACGTAGGAAATACAACGTGATTAATTAGTGTGTGCTACACATTGTACTCACGATTTTAGAATGCAAACATTTCTCGTTCTACAGTCACCGTCTGACATTAAGTGAAATTCACGTCATTTTTACCAGAAAAACACATGCGAATAAATCTTCAGTAAATAACGTGATCATTTTGTGTGTGCCACACGTTGGCGGCACAATTGGGCAACACCAACATTTCTCGTTCTATAGTCACCGTCCGTAAGTAGGTGAAAAGTACTTATTTTTCATCATAAAAATCACCAGTAATTATAACCTAGAAAAAGTAGCGTGATTATTTGGTGCATGCCGGACGTAATTGACACAATTTCACAAAACCAATATTTCCCGTTCTACATGGACCGCCAGTCAGTTAGTCAAAATGACGTAACTATCACCAGAAAAATACTTGACACTAAAACCTCACAGAATTACGCGACTATTTGGTGTGTGCTACACGTTGCAGACACAATTGTGCAACGCCGATGTTTTCCGTTGGACAGTCACCGTCTGTCAATAAGTTACAATTATGTTATTTTCACCCAAAAATCACCTGCGATTGTAACCTAAGAAAATTACGTCATTTCGTGGTTTCGAAATCACGATATTGGCACAATTTTACGACACCTTTATTTCCCGTTCTATACTTACTGTAAGTCGGTTTAGTTAAAATACCGTCATTTTCACAAGAAAAGCGCCTGTGAATAAAACCTCACAAAATAACGTGATTTTTGTGGTGTGTGCCACACGCTGTAGAAACAATTTAACAACGCCAACATTTCTGGTTCTGCAGTCACCGCTTTCCAGTGAGTGATAGTTACGTCATTTTAACCAAAAATTCACCTGTGAACAAAACGTAGGAAATACAACGTGATTAATTAGTGTGTGCTACACATTGTACTCACGATTTTAGAATGCAAACATTTCTCGTTCTACAGTCACCGTCTGACATTAAGTGAAATTCACGTCATTTTTACCAGAAAAACACATGCGAATAAATCTTCAGTAAATAACGTGATCATTTTGTGTGTGCCACACGTTGGCGGCACAATTTAGCAACACCAACATTTCTCGTTCTATAGTCACCGTCCGTAAGTAGGTGAAAAGTACTTATTTTTCATCATAAAAATCACCAGTAATTATAACCTAGAAAAAGTAGCGTGATTATTTGGTGCATGCCGGACGTAATTGACACAATTTTACAAAACCAATATTTCCCGTTCTACATGGACCGCCAGTCAGTTAGTCAAAATGATGTAACTATCACCAGAAAAATACTTGACACTAAAACCTCACAGAATTACGTGACTATTTGGTGTGTGCTACACGTTGCAGACACAATTGTGCAACGCCGATGTTTTCCGTTGGACAGCCACCGTCTGTCAATAAGTTACAATTATGTTATTTTCACCCAAAAATCACCTGCGATTGTAACCTAAGAAAATTACGTCATTTCGTGGTTTCGAAATCACGATATTGGCACAATTTTACGACACCTTTATTTCCCGTTATATACTTACTGTAAGTCGGTTTAGTTAAAATACCGTCATTTTCACAAGAAAAGCGCCTGTGAATAAAACCTCACAAAATAACGTGATTTTTGTGGTGTGTGCCACACGCTGTAGAAACAATTTAACAACGCCAACATTTCTGGTTCTGCAGTCACCGCTTTCCAGTGAGTGATAGTTACGTCATTTTAACCAAAAATTCACCTGTGAACAAAACGTAGGAAATACAACGTGATTAATTAGTGTGTGCTACACATTGTACTCACGATTTTAGAATGCAAACATTTCTCGTTCTACAGTCACCGTCTGACATTAAGTGAAATTCACGTCATTTTTACCAGAAAAACACATGCGAATAAATCTTCAGTAAATAACGTAATCATTTTGTGTGTGCCACACGTTGGCGGCACAATTTGGCAACACCAACATTTCTCGTTCTATAGTCACCGTCCGTAAGTAGGTGAAAAGTACTTATTTTTCACCATAAAAATCACCAGTAATTATAACCTAGAAAAAGTAGCGTGATTATTTGGTGCATGCCGGACGTAATTGACACAATTTTACAAAACCAATATTTCCCGTTCTACATGGACCGCCAGTCAGTTAGTCAAAATGATGTAACTATAACCAGAAAAATACTTGACACTAAAACCTCACAGAATTACGTGACTATTTGGTGTGTGCTACACGTTGCAGACACAATTGTGCAACGCCGATGTTTTCCGTTGGACAGCCACCGTCTGTCAATAAGTTACAATTATGTTATTTTCACCCAAAAATCACCTGCGATTGTAACCTAAAAAAATTACGTCATTTCGTGGTTTCGAAATCACGATATTGGCACAATTTTACGACACCTTTATTTCCCGTTTTATACTTACTGTAAGTCGGTTTAGTTAAAATACCGTCATTTTCACAAGAAAAGCGCCTGTGAATAAAACCTCACAAAATAACGTGATTTTTGTGGTGTGTGCCACACGCTGTAGAAACAATTTAACAACGCCAACATTTCTGGTTCTGCAGTCACCGCTTTCCAGTGAGTGATAGTTACGTCACTTTAACCAAAAATTCACCTGTGAACAAAACGTAGGAAATACAACGTGATTAATTAGTGTGTGCTACACATTGTACTCACGATTTTAGAATGCAAACATTTCTCGTTCTACAGTCACCGTCTGACATTAAGTGAAATTCACGTAATTTTTACCAGAAAAACACATGCGAATAAATCTTCAGTAAATAACGTGATCATTTTGTGTGTGCCACACGTTGGCGGCACAATTTGGCAACACCAACATTTCTCGTTCTATAGTCACCGTCCGTAAGTAGGTGAAAAGTACTTATTTTTCACCATAAAAATCACCAGTAATTATAACCTAGAAAAAGTAGCGTGATTATTTGGTGCATGCCGGACGTAATTGACACAATTTTACAAAACCAATATTTCCCGTTCTACATGGACCGCCAGTTAGTTAGTCAAAATGACGTAACTATCACCAGAAAAATACTTGACACTAAAACCTCACAGAATTACGTGACTATTTGGTGTGTGCTACACGTTGCAGACACAATTGTGCAACGCCGATGTTTTCCGTTGGACAGCCACCGTCTGTCAATAAGTTACAATTATGTTATTTTCACCCAAAAATCACCTGCGATTGTAACCTAAAAAAATTACGTCATTTCGTGGTTTCGAAATCACGATATTGGCACAATTTTACGACACCTTTATTTCCCGTTTTATACTTACTGTAAGTCGGTTTAGTTAAAATACCGTCATTTTCACAAGAAAAGCGCCTGTGAATAAAACCTCACAAAATAACGTGATTTTTGTGGTGTGTGCCACACGCTGTAGAAACAATTTAACAACGCCAACATTTCTGGTTCTGCAGTCACCGCTTTCCAGTGAGTGATAGTTACGTCATTTTAACCAAAAATTCACCTGTGAACAAAACGTAGGAAATACAACGTGATTAATTAGTGTGTGCTACACATTGTACTCACGATTTTAGAATGCAAACATTTCTCGTTCTACAGTCACCGTCTGACATTAAGTGAAATTCACGTAATTTTTACCAGAAAAACACATGCGAATAAATCTTCAGTAAATAACGTGATCATTTTGTGTGTGCCACACGTTGGCGGCACAATTTGGCAACACCAACATTTCTCGTTCTATAGTCACCGTCCGTAAGTAGGTGAAAAGTACTTATTTTTCACCATAAAAATCACCAGTAATTATAACCTAGAAAAAGTAGCGTGATTATTTGGTGCATGCCGGACGTAATTGACACAATTTTACAAAACCAATATTTCCCGTTCTACATGGACCGCCAGTTAGTTAGTCAAAATGACGTAACTATCACCAGAAAAATACTTGACACTAAAACCTCACAGAATTACGTGACTATTTGGTGTGTGCTACACGTTGCAGACATAATTGTGCAACGCCGATGTTTTCCGTTAGACAGTCAAAGTCTGTCAATAAGTTACAATTATGTTATTTTCACCCAAAAATCACCTGCGATTGTAACCTAAGAAATTACGTCATTTCGTGGTTTCGAAATCACGATATTGGCACAATTTTACGACACCTTTATTCCCCGTTCTATACTTACTGTAAGTCGGTTTAGTTAAAATACCGTCATTTTCACAAGAAAAGCGCCTGTGAATAAAACCTCACAAAATAACGTGATTTTTGTGGTGTGTGCCACACGCTGTATAGAAACAATTTAACAACGCCAACATTTCTGGTTCTGCAGTCACCGCTTTCCAGTGAGTGATAGTTACGTCATTTTAACAAAAAATTCACCTGTAAACAAAACGTAGGAAATACAACGTGATTAATTAGTGTGTGCTACACATTGTACTCACGATTTTAGAATGCAAACATTTCTCGTTCTACAGTCACCGTCTGACATTAAGTGAAATTCACGTCATTTTTACCAGAAAAACACATGCGAATAAATCTTCAGTAAATAACGTGATCATTTTGTGTGTGCCACACGTTGGCGGCACAATTGGGCAACACCAACATTTCTCGTTCTATAGTCACCGTCCGTAAGTAGGTGAAAAGTAGGCCCTACTTATTTTTCACCATAAAAATCACCAGTAATTATAACCTAGAAAAAGTAGCGTGATTATTTGGTGCATGCCGGACGTAATTGACACAATTTCTCAAAACCAATATTTCCCGTTCTACATGGACCGCCAGTCAGTTAGTCAAAATGACGTAACTATCACCAGAAAAATACTTGACACTAAAACCTCACAGAATTACGTGACTATCTGGTGTGTGCTGCACGTTGCATACACAATTGTGCAACGCCGATGTTTTCCGTTGGACAGCCACCGTCTGTCAATAAGTTACAATTATGTTATTTTCACCCAAAAATCACCTGCGATTGTAACCTAATAAAATTACGTCATTTCGTAGTTTCGAAATCACGATATTGGCACAAAACAATACCTTTATTTCCCGTTCTATTCTTATTGTAAGTCGGTTTAGTTAAAATACCGTCATTTTCACAAGAAAAGCGCCTGTAAACAAAACCTCACAAAATAACGTGATTTTTGTGGTGTGTGCCACACGCTGTGAAAACAATTTAACAACGCCAACATTTCTGGTTCTGCAGTCACCGCTTTCCAGTGAGTAATAGTTACGTCATTTTAAACAAATATTTACCTGTGAACAAAGCGTAGCAAAAATTACGTGATTAATTAGTGTGTGCTACACATTGTTCTCACGATTTTAGAATGCAAATATTTCTCGTTCTACAGTCACTGTCTGACATTAAGTGAAATTCACGTCATTTTTACCAGAAAAACACATGCGAATAAATCTTCAGTAAATAACGTGATCATTTTGTGTGTGCCACACGTTGGCGGCACAATTTGGCAACACCAACATTTCTCGTTCTATAGTCACCGTCCGTAAGTAGGTGAAAAGTACTTATTTTTCACCATAAAAATCACCAGTAATTATAACCTAGAAAAAGTAGCGTGATTATTTGGTGCATGCCGGACGTAATTGACACAATTTCACAAAACCAATATTTCCCGTTGTACATGGACCGCCAGTCAGTTAGACAATATGACGTAACTATCCCCAGAAAAATACTTGACACTAAAACCTCACATAATTACGTGACTATTTAGTGTGTGCTGCACGTTGCAGACACAATTGTGCAACGCCGATGTTCACCGTCTGTCAATAAGTTAAAATTATGTTATTTGCACCCAAAAATCACCTGCGATTGTAACCTAAGAAAATTACGTCATTTCGTTGTTTCGAAATCACGATATTGGCCAAATTTTACACCTTCATTTCCCGTTCAAATCTATATACTTACCGTAAGTAGGTTTAGTTAAAATACCGTACTTTTCACAAGAAAAACGCCTTTAAGTAAAACCTCACAAAATAACGTGATTTTTTTGTGGTGTGCTACACGCTGTGAAAACAATTCTACAAGCATGTACGTGGTATACAAACCTGCGGAGAACGCTTGAATACGATGACACATCTTCTTTAACCCACGCTGTTAAAGAAAGCAAGCTAAAAGAACCTACTGGAAGCATAAACCAGAATGCATAAAACAACACAGAATAATGCATAGAATATAAATGCATAGAATTAAGCGAAATAAATCCGCCACCTCCTCTTAACTGCCCCCGTTGGAGGTCTCCGAACTGAATAGGATGCAAACCTGTAAGAAATCACAGATTGCGGTAAAGAACGCCTACCGTACTTTCCGTCCAATGTCCCGTGAAAGTAACGACGTCAAACATTGAAACCACTATCCGCCATGCACTGCACCCTAGACTGGTTCCCGCTCCACATATTCCACATACAACGACTGAATATGAGGACCGGTTACTGTCGTGTTTAAAATAGCACTTTAAGCATTTACGTCATGCATTTAATTTTAGGAGCACATAACCGTTAATTTTCAAAGCGCGCTGCGCGCTATATGGCATGAGTGTACAACAATTTGAAAGGGTTATTCCATATTTGAGCAATACAAATTTAATATATTAACCTTAAAATATTAAATATGCCTATTTTAATATACATGTAGGCTAGCATCAAAAATAAAATTCAAACCTTGTCTGCATCACCCAGTGGGCTCCATATTGTAGGCCTACATGTAGTTTTAATCTGCTGTTGCAATCCCGTAACTATAGCCATTCATACGGTTACCGTAACTATAGCAACTGATAGCCACTGCGTAGTTTTAAATCCGTGGCATCACCATAAATACACACGCAGCGGCACGCGTACGTGCACGCGACGTCAATTCAAATTCTCGAAACAATGACGAACTGTACCCGACGATTAACGGTAGCGTCCGGACGACCGGACGTGCATTCGGGTAACTTTAGGAACCTTCGGAAAAAGGAGGAATTCCTCCTGTTTCCAAATGGCGAAATTGGCGGCTGCCGGACCTTAAATTCAGTCTAGTCAAACAATTTTTGGTCCGGGTACCAGACTAACTGCACCCCACCTAATACAATGCATTGCCTAGACTGGTCATACTGTCCTCACCAGTCAACGTCGTGGGCTACATGTGTTAAGTGGCATGCAAACAACCGCATGGACGGGGAGCAGTCCAAGCCAAGCACTGCCCGCGGGGCACGAAGTAGTCTTTCGGAAAGACTGTCTTTTTGCGCGCAATACACGATGTACATAGACTATTCACCATTGGCCGCCAGAGGGCGCACCTGAAATACAGTCGAAAAGACAGTCTTTCATATTCCGTATAAATCGCTCGCAAAATACCGAGCGAAATCCTGGCATACCTTTGTGTGACACGTTGAAATGCGTGACGTCATCTAATTTCCATAATTTACAACAGCTCTGGTCGGTCTGGTACCCAGAGTACACACTGGACAGGACAGTGCATACAAATGTCGCTGCTTTTCCAGTCGCTGATCGATCGATCGATCAGCAGTCAGCAGGCAAACATGATATGAGGCAAACACATTGTCCACGGACAAAGCTATCTTGCGCGTTGCACTCAGTGGCTCGCCTGTACCGTCCAGGCCTTGTCGCTTGCCGGCCTGCGTTGGTCGTACGGTCGGGTTAGACCAGTGAACGGGTCTACGGTTAGTCTTGTCACAAGACCGTATTTTTGTTCCCCCTTCCACGCCCCGCCTACGCGCTACCCACTACCGATAGAGGGCGCCATTCACACTTCCACCTTCCGAAATACGGTCTTGTATGCTTCGGCAGGGTCACGTGCACGGTTCCCTGAAAATTCCATGCACATTCCAAGCGCATACCAATGACGGTGTAATGTTATGTATGGCACCCAGACGTCTTCGTGTTGCGTTCTAGTTTCGCCGCGCTGTAGTTACATGCCCAATTCTTTATCGATCAAAATTATATTTTTGCCAAGATTTGTGATCGAGAACTACCCAGAGAAGTATGGGGGATACATATCCCGTAGTTCGAGGGGTAATCAAGAACTAGACTAGAGGAACAAAAACAGCCATTTCCTCCATGGGGGCGATTCTCCGGCGAGCTGTCTGTAAATTGTTTTCCCACCGGTATCGGCACAAGCGAGCCTGAGCTGGTCATCGTGACAGTCTGACAGTACACATACAAACATGTATTTGGTAAGTTGCCTCGGCCAAGTAGGCCTATAATAAACTGCGTGCATGGTAGGCAAGGTAATTGTGAGAAATTATGGGCCAAAAATAAATTGTAATCTCATCACACGCCGTCATTCGTGGGATGAGGCGAGCTACATGTAGTACTACTAGGCCTACATGTTTTTTTGTTCATGATGTACGTTACAATACGTGTATGTACATGGCATGATAAAGTGCAGACAGTAAAAGAAACATGTTAAATATGACCTGCATGCAGTTTAATATGTACCGGAACAAATATTTTGGAGAGGTTTTACTGTCATACCTGCACTCGGGACCATGCAATAAAGAAAATACATGTCTATCGAAGGTATTGAAGTCAAGTCTTACAAACATTTAAAAAAAATGTTTAAAGAGTGGTAACGATTCTAATTTTTTTTAAACATTCGTTTACCCTAGTTTTGTTTCAAATTTCGAATTTGATCCCAAAGATGGATCACTGACCATAAATCAAGGTGGTGTCCATCAGCTATGAAAGTTGTAACTTGCGCAACCATTACAAATACATTTTGTACAATTACTGTACTGTCATCTAATTATTGCAGATAGTTGCACAGCTTTTTGCAGTCTTTTTTGTTTTGTTTTTCATGTACAGGGGGTGTTAATCTTCCACAGAAGGTGCAGCATTTCGTACTTTTAGAAGGCTAAAAGTGTTGTTTTGGACGTTTATATTGGGACGTTATCATTTTCTATATACACTTTTAGCCCCTTAACATTTTAACCCCCTTCGATCGTGTGGACCGTTCTTACACGCCCTCAAGAGGCCAACTACACATGTGTGAATCCTTACCGTAGATTCCAAATCAGACATTTAAAAGCACACCATGGGGGTCCTTGTAATCTCAAGACTTCTGTACCCTTGTCGTTCACTGTCCATGATGACTCAAACATAAAAAAAGGATAAAAGGAAGCAAAATCTGGAGTAAAATCGAAAATTTTCAGCCAGCGTGGTACACAGACTTCATGCTGAGACGCATCAAAAGGAAAGTAGTACCACCAACGCGGATGGATTTTGTTTAGCCTAGACTGGACCCCTGTCCACATATTTACTTCCCCACGCGTTGTATATGAGCGAGAGCAGCGTAGCGCACATAGACAGGGGGCAGGTCTAGGCTAAACAAAATCCATCCGCGTTGGTGGGACTACTTTCCTTTTGACGCGATCACATGGGTAGCGAATTCAACATGCATGACATGGTCAAGTCTCCCGTCTGTGAAAATTTTCGATTTTACTCCAGAGGGGAAAATTAGAATGAATTATGTTTACTGGTCGCCCCTTATTCTCCTTAAAATGACTTCGAAACCACCAAAACTTAAAGAACATTTTAAAGGAAGTGATTTTAGGAGTGAAAAACATTCAACAACTTCCTTAAAAATACGTCAACTTTTTCTGCCCTGTTTCATATAGACTTAACTCACGGCGTCTTAGTGGCGACCAGTAAACGGAATTCATACCAAAAATTACCATGTACGAACACCCACTGGGACCTAATACGCACAAATTTGGAATTTTTCCTTAAGCTGTCGCATACGTCGCAGGACGGGGTTACGACAGGTCTATGACAGAAAATAGGGCAAAATCGTGCGATAGTCGTGTGACTGTCCTACGATATTTGGGTGTCCTGCGACGAAAATTGCGTCGTAGTGGACTGTCGTGGGGTTTTGGTCTGGACCAAAATAAAAATGTTGTCGGATTTGTTTTGCTTGTGGCCATGTCGTGGCACAATCGTACGACTGTCCTATGACATGCGTACGATTATCGTGTCTTCAAAGGCCCTCAAAATCATACGATAATTGTATGCATGTCGTAGGACATTCCTAGGATTTTCGCAGGATGGTCCTGCGATGCTCGTACGATTGTTGTTTTGTCTTGCGACAATGGTACGACAATAAAACAAATGTAAGACAGTCGCAGGACAATTGTACGATTTAACTATGATAGTGCCCATTTTTTCCTAGTAACTACGGATCGCACGACATGATTTTCCTTTGTGACTGCGGCTAAGATTGTAGCCTAAGATGCTTCTAGCATCGTAAGAGCCCACCCCAACATCGTGGCCCAAAACAAAATATCCTGCGACGTAGGTCACTTTGACTTTTTTCTCTTAACTTTGTGTTTTTTATCATCAAACTAACATTTTTTTCATGGTTTATAGATCATAAAAGGCAAATCATGGGTGTCCGAGCATGGTAATGAACCTGAAAATAAGGAGTTGCAAAAGAGTGGACCATGAGATCGAGCAGGATTAACGCAAGGAAAAAAGATGATCTATGTTTGGAATTGGATAATTTCTTGGACACTTATTACTTAGAACGTTTTTAAAACTTTTTTAAAAAAGGCTTATTTTTATTTACTCTTTATTCTATGGTTTATGTCAATAACAATGGCCAACAGCTGCCGTTGACCGGGCCACCTTTTATGGTTGAATTGTGTATAATATATAAAATAATGTGCATGTAAACATAATAAAGTTAGTCATATCACTTATATTTAACCTGAGATTATTAAAAAGCTATGAACTGCAGTAATTAAACAAATTGGTATACATGTACATGTATTACATTCCATGGACATCACACCTTCCCTGCCCCCGCCCCCAAGATTTTAACCAGCCGAGGTACGGTTGTTTTTCCCTATCTTTCCATGTGACATGACATTAAAACCTTGACATGTTGCACAAGACCAGACGGTTAACAGATTTTAGGGCGGTAGTAATGCACCTATCAATTATTTCCCCCCCCCCCCCCCCCACCTCATCCCCCCTCCCCCCGCGCTGCCCCACCCCCTAGGTGGGGGTTTGGTCACATTTTTCATGCCCCATGGTGGGGCATTTGACCCATTTTCTGTGCATTTTTTTCGCATGTTTTGCACCCGAGGGTGGGGATTTCTGTCTCCTAAATGTTGACATGTATAGACCAGTTCCTACTTCATAATCCTATCGCTTATTGCAGAACGCCATCTACTCTGTAACCAATCTTTCCCCATGCTACAATGCAGTAAAATAACTGAGAAAACCATGGCTACAAAACTCAAAAAGGCTGTGTTTTTTTACAGTCCGAGTACATGTGCAGTATAGTACTTAGTACGGTACGAAAGTGATTTATTTGTACACACATTCATACCGCCGTCTCATCATGGGTTTCCTTACGCTTGCGAGTGACAGTGCAATGGGCAATTTAGAAGAATCCTTGGTATGAATACCAGAAAGAAATAATAATAGCAGGCTATGCACTATAGACAGGTTAAAATTTGAGAATATCTAAATACTGTAGGCATTTTTTGTTAAAAGTGGTTAATCAAGTTTTTTAGGATAATTTGAGGGTGCTGAATTCAAAAATGGCTGTTAACAGGTGCGCCGACGCCATCTTCACCTTCAAAAAAAAAAAAAAAAAAACATGGCCACATTTACCGTAATTTTCGGAATATAAGCCGCGGCTTATACGTTGATTTTGCAAAAAAAAATGTTCCCGGCGGCTTATAAACCGGGCGGCTTATACGCCGAGCTCTAAAGATAAAAATCATGATATGCTCATATACATTAATGTAGTTAAATAGTTCTATCAATCTTTTACGGGAATTTGTTATTGTCAAAAAACGATGTTGAAGGCCGTCGCACGCGCACGAAAAGGTGTGCAATTTTTCCAGGTGCAGAGAGTGTACCGATCTTTGTTGGTGACCCATACATCGATGTGACACAGCACAAGCGCAGGCAACCAGTTCGCCATCGGACCATGCCATCGGTCGTGAGTACTCGTCCAACGCCAAACAAATCGTTTGGTGCGTCTGTTCCTTCCGTGTTTTCTTCAATTCTTTACTTTTAGTTGGCGTTGTTTTAAAATCCAAAGAGTTCTGTGTTTGTCATTGTCTGTGGAAATGTGTGTTTTAGATGGAAAATCATTACAAGTAATTTTAATTAACGATGTTTTTCCAACGATGTACAGTCACTTTGCCCATGGAGGAAGCCTCCATGCTTTGCCCATTGCAACTTGAGCCCCTTCGCCCAAAAGCCATTTCGCCCAAGCGGCATACGTTTACGTACGTCCGCAGGCGCAGGCAGGCAGGCAAACGGTCCCCTATTTTAATAAGCCTTTTCGGTATCTCGCGCGCGGTGGCGAGGTCAAAGGTAAATTCGGAACACGACGCCGCCATAGTTCATTCACCGCCATTGGGGGTGAATGAACTATAGCGGCGTCGTGCACAAAAATATGGGGCGGACGCAAATGCGAGAAATCATCGGGAATACCGGTACCAAGCAAAAGACGATAGATCTATGTAGCATTCCGCTGAATTTCCGCTGAATTACAAATATTAATATCAATCACCCAATCCCCATAAAGCCCCTTTTATGTCAGTTGCAATGTTCTTTTTCAAGTAATTTTGAATGATGTATAGTGAATCAACATAGAATGATCTATTGAGATAACCGAATTCGGAAAACAAGAAGGCATAGCGTTTGCACAGCCTTGGTATACTCCGCTCAAGACGCCCATTGATGATGACCATCGGCTTCAGTTTTTTGCCGCTGGCCGTGCAGGCAAGGACCACCGTGAAGCTGGTTTTCTTATTTATAAACTCTTTTTGCAAAAATGGAGAGGCCCCATGAACGTCCAATTATTGATGTTGCAGCTTCGGTCTAAACCCCCGTCCATCTGGTCCAGTACAATGTCTAATTCTTTGTCACTGTCATGTCCTTTGCGTTTTTAGTTTAATCGTGATGGACCCAAACGCATGACAAATGCAATGTAGTGGCAATACAATACGGAAGCAATCAAACATAAAACGTTTGGCATATTTTATTTTGGCCGGTGAGATCAAAATCGCCAAGTCACCATGTGCATTGAAAATAGCCAATCGCAGTGCGCGTAATGGAGAGACTCGGCCGGCTATTATCGTACATGCATACATGTAGCATATGCGTCGGGCCCGGGCGAAAGCAGTGTACAATTTGTACACGTGGGCTGCGTTCCACTCATGCGAACGTTGGCAACGTTCGCCTCTGGTTGTGCTCTTTTATCTTGTGCATGCGTACAAGCTGGGAATGTTGTTGGCGAACGTTGCAAACGTTTAACAATGTGCGCGTATTTGGAACGAAGCCCTGCTTTCACTTACCGTGTTTGTGCATGGCCTGTCGGCCTGGTGAAATGCCGTGTGGCCGCCGTCGGAGAATCCAGCGAATATCTTGATGGCTTCTAATATACTCTCCTTTATTTTTTGGAGATTTCTTATTATGCACATTCCAAGGCATTTTTAAAATATGTCAAGTTACATGTACTTTATCTATTTACAAAACAAACTGAAACAAGATTAGCCTACTTTGAGTGCATTGCACCTTGCTATATAACTTATTATAAACATGTAACGCCTTTTCCGATAAAGCCACTTCTTGATTTCAATAAGGTTTTCTCTTGAGTGTGCTGTCAGTAAAACAACCTGGACCACAAAGCTCTCTTTGAGGCGACATGCCGTGCCGACAGAGAGTGTGACTACTGTGCAGTGCGCGGTCGCGCGCACGTGGCCCGCGGTGAGGCACTTACGGCGGCAGTTCTTTATATATTGTGATCGATCTGTGGCCGACAAAATGGTGCGGCTAATAAGCCGGGCGGCTTATACGCCGACGGTGAATCTTGTTTCTGGAATTTTCGGGCGTCGCGGCTTATACCCCGGGCGGCTTATATTCCGAAAATTACGGTACATACAATTTGTGCTAAAACGTAGGTTTCAAGCAACATAGAAGGTTTGAAGTGGTGGCAATACCCAGGTTTATGATACTAAAGATTCAGTATAGACTATTACAAAAGTTGTATCTACCTTGGGTTTGCCGCCATATTAAATTCCAAGATAGCTGCCATATTGAATTTCAAAATGGCCGCCATTGAATCTCGAGCTGGTCATCACAAATTGTCAGTTTTTATAAAATAAATAAAAGGGGGCGGGGGTGGTGGCGTTCTCCCATTCAGAGACACATGCGTTCTGGTTGACTTGTTTTGATTGTTTGAAATAAATTATATTATTTTATTCCAAAGTTTTATTTGTATCCAGTTTGTACCGTTTTACTGGGTTTTGTTTTTCATTGGTGGTATGGGATGGGGTGTGGGTGGGTTTGTGCGAGCAAAGGAACGTTTTTCAATTCCTTTTGATTAAGCAGGAGCTAGCTTTCTAGGCTACCGTCTGCCCTTCATCAGCTGCGGGTTGGATTCGAGAGAATCCGGGTGACTTGCTTTGGGTTCCTTGAGCGGAAGGGTCCAGCTTTTAAGAGGTTGTTTGTTCTTCAAGCAGTGAGATAAGGATGTTTAGGGTTTCATCCGGTTCTTGTCTGTTTTCGGCGTAACCTGAATCTGATAGTGGTAGGGGGAGCCGTTTTTCGTGGTTGGGTAATTTGGCTCGGATCATTTTTTGTTTCAGGTTTTCGGCTTTTTTGAAAGCAATGAGTGGTGGTTTAGGAAATATTTCCTTTAGTAGTTCAGAGCTTTCGATTAGGTGCCAGTGTTTGTTTACCGCTTTTCTCAAGTTGTGGTTGTTTATTGCTGGATTATAAGTTGTGGAGAAGACGAGTGGGGTTTGCTTTGTTGCGTAATCCCTTTTTTTGTTGATAAGGTTAGCCCTTCCGGCATGTTTTACCTTTGATGTTGCCGCTTGAATTTCTTCAGGTGTGTACCCTCTAGGAGTAAGTTTTTCTGAGAAGTTTTGGACTTTGTTTAAGTAGTCGTTTTCGTTGTTTGTGTTCCTTGCGTATCGGAGGGTTTCTCCGTATATGAATGCTTTGAACACGTGGGGTGGGTGCATGATGTTTTGTGGAGATATTGGAATGTTTCAGTAGGTTTTGTATAGACTTTTGTGTCTAAGATGCCTGATTTACGGAAGCGTTCTCCTTTGAAGATGGTCAAGTCCAGGTAGTTGATTGAGGTTTCAGATGCCTCGTATGTGAATTTGAGGGTTGGGTGCATTTGGTTCATTGTTTCGATGAGTTTTTGGAAATCGTTTAGTTTTCCGTCATAGATAACTATAGTATGTCATCTCTGTAGCGCCACCATGTTAGGATATTTTTGGCCTCTTTGAGGATGGTTTTCTCCAGTTCATGTAGGGTTATGTCGCAGATTTCAGGGCTTGAGTTGAGATGGACCCCATTGCGCAACCGATTTTTTGGAGGTAGAATTTGTTTCCAAATTGGAAACAGTTTCGGCCAAGGATTATTTCCAGAAGTCTCCGGATGTATGTGGTTGGTGGTTTTGTAACGGCATAATTGTGGTTGGTTCGGTTCAAGGTATCGCAGACGCAGTTTATTGCTTCTGTTTGTCTGACGTTTGTGTACATAGATACCACGTCGATACTGGTATTATGAGGATATTTTCTGAGAATTGTTTACCTTCCAATTTACGCAAGATGTCTGCCGTGTCGCGGACATATGTTGGTTGCGTGGTTACGATTGGGAGAAGGATTAAGTAGTCGATGTATTCAGATATCCTGGTGATGGGCTTTTACAACCACTGATTATTGGTCTTCCAACGAAAGGTTCTCCGGGAGGTGGGGTTTTGTGTATTTTCGGGAGGAAGCTTAGTACATGGTTGGGCATTCGCAGTTTTGTGGTAGTGGTTTTAGGTATTCGAGCGTAGGTTCATCTATGTAGTTGTTATTTCTCATTTCCGTCAGTACGTTTCGAACCAGGGTTATTGTCTGGGGAGTTATGTCGTGGTCCAATTCAGAGTAGTGTATGGACTCAATGTGTTTGTTTCCCACTTTTAGATAGTCGGTTCAATTCATAATGCAGATACCTCTTCCCTTGTCATAGGGTTTAATTACGATTTCTTTGTTTTTCTTGAGGTTGGTTAACGCGGCTAGTTCTGGTTTGGTCATGTTTGTTGACCGATTTTGTAGTCGGGTATGGGCATTTTCATACTTTGTGGCTTCCAGATAGGTTTCCAGCGTTGTGCTGGGGGTAGTCGTTGGTTGCCATTTAGATGGTGGTTTGAATGGGTGTGGTTGGGATTGTTTTTTTGTGCATTAGGAATGACACTCTCATTCTTCGGGTGAAGGTTTTTAAATCGCTCAGTAAGGATTTTCGTGTTGGTTTAGCAGGTGTTGGTACAAAGTTGAGTCCTTTGCCAAATGCTATTTTTTCAGTTTCTGAAAGTTTGGTTTTGGACAGGTTTGTTATGAATCGTTCGCAATTTTCTGCTAAGGATCGTTTATGTACCCCTTGGGCGTTTATTTCTTTGGTTCTACATCCGTATGAAAATCTTTTAGATTTTGAATGGTTTATAGTGATCTCTTTTTTTTTTTTCCTTTTTGTCTAGTTTCCTTTTTGCCATGACCTTTGTTTTATTGGGTGACGTTATATCTGCGGGTGGTAGTTCGAGTATAACGTTTTATGTATTTAAGTGTATAGGAAATTGTGGTGGTCCGTTGGTTTTGTTTCGTTTTCGTTTTGTGCCTCTGGTTGGTCCACTGGTGAAGTAAGTGTACAGTTGTTGTGCCGTTTGGTGGTCCGAGTCTGGGAATTTGGCGATGGTTTCTTGAGCTATTCAGTGTGCTGCGGTGACTTGGTCGTCGATATTCTCCAGTTGTTTTTGGTATTCCCTGAGTGTTAATTCTGCCAACCGGAGTGATGCTTTCCTCTGTAAGTTCTCGAAACGTTCTTTGTAGGTTTCTGAGAATATGAGGGGTTTTGGTTGTTTCGGTGGCTTTATTTTGATTGTCTTTGTAGATATGACCTTATAAAAGGGTATGTACATGTGTAGGCTAAATTCATAATACAATTAAGTTCATTTCTACCTTAATTTGCACTTGCAGTGTGACCAAAGGATTTTAAAAGATGAAAGACACGGCAACAAGCTTGGAATTTAAACACGGCAGCCATTTTGAAATTCAAAATGGACGCCATCTTGGATTTCAAGCTATGTACAAGTTTAGTAGTGGTCAAAATGAAATCATTAGTATCATAAACATGGGTATTGCCACCAGGTTTGACCCTCTATGTTGCCTTAAACCCAAGTTATAGCACAAATTGTGATGAAATGGCGGCCATTTTGTTTTTTTGAATTTTGAAGGTGAAGACGGCAACGGCGCACCTGTTAACAGTTATTTTTGAATTCAGCACCCTCGAAATACCCTAAAACACTTGCTTAACCACTTTTAACATAAAATGCCTACAGCACTTTAAGGAAGCACAAATTTTCATTTTTTGACCTAACTACTAGACCCGTGAACAAGGCTTCGGAAAATTCTTTTTCCGAAGCCATGTTCACGGGTCTAGCTATGCACAGGCGCTAGGCAAGACGCCAGTCTGCTTACTGCCTGAACGCTGCGACTGCGCCTGCGTATTGAATGATGTCATTGGTATGCGCTCGGTACGCTTGGAATGTGCATGGAATTTTTAGGATATGTGCCGAAGCATACAAGACCGTATTTCGGAAGGTGGAAGTGTGAATGGCGCCCTCTATCGGTAGTGGGTAGCGCGTAGGAGGGGCGTGGAAGGGGGAACCAAAATACGGTCTTGTGACAAGACTAGTCTACGGTCGGGTGTGATGATTGGGCGGCCAGTGAAGACGAAGCTTTTCAGTGCTTTGAGGAGAAGGCCCATTAATTTTGTGGATATGAAGCTGTTTTTACGAATTCCAAGGAACAACAGCAACCTACTTTGTAGATATGACAGAAGCCCTTGAAGGAAATTTGCACAGTTTGGTTAACTAAACAAAAAATGGAAATGTTCGTCAACATTGTCTGATTCATTAGTTCAATATTTGACTTCAAGTGCAGAAATAATTTGAATTTTTAGGTTGAATTCCATATCCGACCACTATAAACGTCTTTATTCTGTAAATGAAAAATAAACAATGCATGTTAGAACAAGTTTGATGATAAAAATGAGAAATAAAATTATGACATGTCTGATTTTAGGCCCCCAGCCTGGATTTCCATTGTTATAAAACCATGTAAAATTTTAGTTTAGTTGTAAAAACCATGGTGTAAAAACTAAGAGAGAAATTTTCATGATTTTTAAATTTGTTTCCACTGCTGTCCAACATTGTCCAAGGAAATGTTCGTCAACATTGTCTGATTCATTAGTTCAATATTTGACTTCAAGTGCAGAAATAATTTGAATTTGTAGGTTGAATTCCATATCCGACCACTATATAAACGTCTTTATTTTGTATTAAATGAAAAATAAACAATGCATGTTATAGAACAAGTTTGATGATAAAAATAAGAAATACAATTCTGACATGTCTGATTTTGGGCCCCCAGCCTGGATTTCCATTGTTATAAAACCATGTAAAATGTTAGTTTCGTTGTAAAAACCATGGTGTGAAAAATAATACAGAAATTTTCATGATTTCAAAATTTTTCCCACTTCTGTCTAACATTGTCCAAAGAAATGTTCGTCAACATTGTTTGATTCATTAGTTCAATATTTGACTTCAAGTGCAGAAATAATTTGAATTTGTAGGTTGAATTCCATATCCGACCACTATAAACGTCTTTATTTTGTATTAAATAAAAAATAAACAATGCATGTTAGAACAAGTTTGATGATAAAAATGAGAAATAAAATTATGACATGTCTGATTTTAGGCCCCCATATGCAGCCTGGATTTCCATTGTTATAAAACCATGTAAAATGTTAGTTTGGTTGTAAAAACCATGTTGTAAAAACTAAGAGAGAGAAATTTTCATGATTTTTATATTTTTTCCCACTGTTGTCCAACATTGTTCAATGTTTTGGCCATGGTATTGGGTCTTAATCTACACGGACAGGCACCCCCGGCCGGGGACAGGAAGTCACCGGGCTGCGCTGGGCGCGCACTCGTACCGAGAAATGCCGCTTCTCGGCAGGCCATGCACCACGGTCACTGCACGAAAACGGCCCGATATCATTTTCGCGCGGCACGGTGAATCACTGCACACGTACAAATGTACACGGCAAGTTACCATCCCACATGACCTATTTATGGAGGCATCGCTTTCTCTTCTACGCAGGCGCCCATAATTTTTGACCTTGCTATTTAATTATTCATGTGCTTTCATGAAGGTTATCGAACTTTTTTCTTACGGAGTAATCAAGACCGAGTTTTCGAGTTCACGTTGTGAGTGTAGGTCTGGCGGCTAAAATGAACAATGTGGGGATCGCGAACTCTAACAGTAAATTCGGTCTTGCATCAAGACTAGGCACGAAGGCGGCTAGTCTTTGTGAAAGACGGTCTAACGTTGCTTGGTTCGTGTGGACAGGGAACTAGTTTATGCGCCGTACGTGCGGTCGATAATGCACTGTGTGGACAGGGAACTAGTTTATGGGTGTTGTTCGTAAGACCGTCTTTGGAATCCTTTCACGTGTCACGTGGTTTGCTCGCAAAATGGCGAGCACATTCCTTACGTGACGTAATGATTAGCATATCCTGTTTCCGAATGTACGGCGTGTGAAGGTCGTGTACCTGTACCTCGAAGTACATGTAGTTGTACTGTATGCAAGACTTTCCACACGATGTAACGATAAACAAAAATGTGCGTGGTGATTTTGAGGATTTATGATGGCGGATCGTCACCGTGTTAACAGAATTCAAGCGACGAGGATTATATCAAAAGACAGACAGTTTAGCAAAGGATGCAGGTACTTCTCAGCGGCGTAGGTGCAAGATTTGAAGAAAGGTAGGAATGCTGTAAAATAATGGTGTTTACAAAATATCCGCATATGCTGAACGAGAATTGTAACGAACGACATGTTTGCATAGGTAGGGACTTGGAAAAAAATTTCAAAGTTCGATTTTGATTGAAAATATCATCTCACATTACAGTATATTTTATGTTAATTCTAAAACAGCATTTATCGCATACATTGAGCAAGCGGTAGCCGAGATATGCGTCTTAGGAAGCGGCTTTTTTCCCGCGAAATCGTGCGTGTAAACTGATTAGGAGAGAGCTCGAAGAATGCGATGCAGTATGAAGCGCCCCCACAGTGACATATTGCGCCAAGTCAATGAAGATATCTTCAACTTCAAGTCTGATTAGTCTGAATTCAACACGGTTTCTCGTTTTGCCTTAAACTGAGTAATAAGCAATGCGCCCTCACGTGGCAATTGCGCGCCAAAATAACACTCATCCACAATGTACTGAACGTTTTTTGCGTGTTGGCAGTACACGCGTACCGAAGCGTAGAAGGGACAGGAATATAAAAAGTCACACATGTAATAATTTATAATATGACTTAACACAAGTAATAATATGGCTATAATATCATAAGTCATAATTATGACCAAGGGCGGGTTCACACTGCACTATTTTTGTCCGTCAGACCATGTTTCCTTCCTCCATGGCTAGACGTAGGCTACGTAAAACTGACGTACGTCGTCTCCGATCCGTTAATTCCGTTGATGCGTTTTCAATGTGAACTGTCTCAGGAATCAGCTTCATTGACGTACGTTGAGTAGACAAATTAACGTATCCGAAGGTTTCGTACGTCAAATGACAGATTACGGAAGAGTTGATCCGAGGTTTACTTGTCCGTCAATTTTTCATCCGTCATGTGAGTCCGTTGTACGTACAACAGCGCAATCAAAATACATTCGATCACCACGAGATGGTTCGTTTGAAAAACATTCTGTGGCGAGTGTATTCTTTGTTTTGGAACATGTGTCTGAACTCAGGCGACTGGATCGCTGCTATGAGCTAGCTTTGCTCGCGGAATTGGAAGGAACGGATGAAAATGGCGCGGGCGATGCGTGCTTCCCGTGTGTGTTTTGTTCAGCTCCGCATATGAGGTTGTTTGGATGCGTCGATAGTGTGAACCACTAGTGAAGACGTTATGTGTTTCGTGATGATTCATGGAAGATACACCACAAAGAAACAAAATGCATACAAATTATTCATCCATAATCACGAAAAAAAGCGAGAAATCCACATAACCGGTCTCCGTTTTTATGCTACGCGTATGGAGGCCGATATCCGTTATTTACGCGTATGAAAACGTGTGTACTTCGGTTACGCATCACGAGAAGCACATAGAGTCTTGACGTATCCGTATCGGTATCCGTGACGGTGCGAAACCTCCCTAATATGCACACGTGAGGGCGCGCGACGTCTTTGTCTATGTGTAAGCTCACATGTATGCCTGGAATGAAGACTACGCACTCGACAAAGTGTGCAAGACGGAGCCGTTAATCATTTTTGTGTTCTAAAAATAACAAGTAAGGGGAATGTTTTCTTCAATGAAATTTGGTACAAACACAAACAACTATCTCCCCAAACTGTGTGTTGGTTTCACAAGTCTGTTTAGCAACATGAACTACCTTTTTTGGGGTCATAAATCTCACTATCAAACAAACATATTGCTGCGCCCCACTATAAATCTTTTACAAATCGTTATAACAAATGCATATCGTGAGAAAAGTATGCTTTTTTCCACGCATCTATTTAAAAAATGAATTGAACAATGTTGTGAGATTTTAGAGCGCATTTTTCATGATGCGCCACTTCAGAGACGGCAAAAATCCGCTGTGAAACTAAGCATTACTAGTGTACCCAGTGCGCGCGCGATGACGTCACTGATTTCATAGGCCTACACACATGACACACTACACATGCTACATGATGCAGATTCACTCGCATCGTGGTAAAATTTTACTGAAATGCCTGCACTACATTTGTCTTAAGTTATTACGGCATAATATCACCAAAACGTGAAATTCCGTTAAGAAATCGTAATTTTATTGTGGAAATGTTAATGATTTCGGAAAGAATCGGGAAGTTGATCACGGCTTCAGACCTTTCGTGCATACTGCTTGCAAAACATATGAGACAGGTTTGTAAATTTCTAAGCGATTCCTCGCAAAATCTTAAATTTTGCCACTCGAAATGTTGTTAATTTCCCATTAAATATGCACATTCCAATGCTAGATGATTCATTTTAAAGAAAACAATTATGATCAACTTCCCAAATCTTGTCACGGTGACGATCCTCCTGAGTTTGTCCTCCAGATGGGGGGGCTGGGGGAGGGGGAAAAGGGGGGGGGGGGGGGGGAATATAGCCATGTGGGGAAACGCACATAGCTGCCAGCAGTAAAGCATCATAGCATGGGCTCTATTTGTTCATACTTCCAATCTGGAGGACAAACCGGGTAAATTTGGTCTGCAGGAAACACGTTTTAGCAATGAAAATATTTCAAGTGTTTGCTTGAAAACACTTTAATTATGTCATGCTCCATTGCATTCTAACCATTTCTTTCACTTTCGTTTCTCTTTTTTCTCAGACCCACAAATTAGCAGAGTTTCAATAAAGTACGGTACAGAAGATGGAATCTCTGTCGGCAAAGTATTTCTGCGAGGTAAAATTTGTTGTAATTTATAATCTTTTCTTTAACAAAAATTCCAATGTCACAAGATAGCAGTCAATCCACCCATGATGTCACACACAAACCCTGGGCACAAACCCATGTTGAGCATTTACTGGTATTTCCTTTTGCAGTCTCTGTACAGGGGAACAGTGACAATAATCACATAATTATTAATACAAGATCCACCTTATAACAAGCTTTTCATGCTGATATTACAAAAATCATGTTAAAACAGGGCACTTTTGCCTACACAAGTGTTCAGTTCAGCTTTATGCATGAACAACTCGTACCTGCTTGAAACAGTGTAGTAGAGACCAGACCTGTGGAAAATGATGAGCCACGGGGGAAAATGAATTTAGTAATTACAATTAAACGCTGTTTTAGACAGATTCTTACCAAATTCTCACGATTTACTATCGTATGCGATTCTTTTGCTTTTTTCTTCAGAAAATGAGGAATAAGATTGACCTCCATCTACACGGGATTCTCATCAGTCCGTATACTTCCTGACTACTTGCGGCTTCTCCCAACAGAAGAGTGTGCAATCCACACTTTGGTCTTCTTTTAATGTAAAATGTCCTGTTGCTGCTTCGTGTCTGGGGTTTCCATATTTGATGAATGATGGAAAATTAAAGCTACACAAGACTTTTTATTTCAAATGTCCTGCAGCTAGCTGCACGACTTTGTGACTTATGTCAATTGCAACGGACAGCCACACACAAAACAGTAGTCTTTAATCAGAATGAATTAGATTGTATTGAAGCCTTGCTTGACAAATTCTTTTTTGAGCATGTAATCAGCTACATGTACACTCCATGGTGTATTCACATAACATGGAGGCCTAATTGAAAGGTACAATTTCCATGCAGATGTACATGTAACTAGGACAGTTCTTTAATAATCATGAATGAACCTACATGTTGAAATTTTGAGCAAACTGTCCAAGGAGGGAATAGACACATTTTGTGCCCTTATGAAAGCTCCACTGTAAAAGTGCCCAATTTCGTGGTGATGCTTGGGCCAAAAAAAATAATAGTTCTGCTTCCGGTTTCCCGACCGACCCTATTTTTAGGCTGCGACCCTATTTTTTTTATCAAAAAAAAAATATAAAAAATAAAAAATAAAAAAAAATAAATTAGTGTATCGATACATGTATATAAACGTATAAATAAATTTCTAACGACGTGCTTCATGTATTGTAGAAGTTATTTGGTAGTCTTGTTTCCATTATTTTACTGTTACCCTTAAGCCTTGACTACACGCAGATGCCTCCATATGATTGTGCACACAAAAAATTCCCTACCTACCTACCCTATTTTGAAATGCCATGTAATCGGAAGCAGAACTATTTTTTTTTTTGGCCTTGGCTTACTAATAGGGAAAATAAAGCAGCCCAAAACATGGAGAACCTCAAAACGTATGCACATAAAATGGGCAATGAAGTGGAAATGACAAAATATGACAATCACCAGATTCTCTGGTAAAATGAAACGTTAATATAATACATGTATAGTGAAGATACATGTACTCTGAAATAAAGTAGGCCATACATAAGAAAATTGATACAAAAAACTTCCAAGCCGAAGCAAACATAAATCACCGAGTCTTGTGTTTTTATCAGAACAAATTCTCAAAGAATATTCACAAATAAATCTTGTATTTTCATTTGAAACAATTCAAGTCTGCATGTGCAAACTTGTACAAACCATGTGCAGCTGTATATCGTCCATAATTTCAAATGTTAATTGCACTGAATTTATTCGTTGTTCCGAATTTTAAATTAAATCATCCACGTTAGCATTTTGCTTTTTCTGTTCGATGCTTGGCCTGTTTTCGCTTTCCACATTTCCATATTTGTGTTTTTCAACATCAGACAGCCCTGAATACTCTTTGCACTTCATGAGATTAGCTAGTGGATTTTGAAAGTTAATTTTTCTGAGCTATAAAGGTACATGTACATGTATATTCCTGCTTAAACTTAAAGAGCAGAATGAATTTGGGCCATGGGGTCAAAAACTTGCGACGTGTCACAAGTATACCAAATCCATCACATCTCGCAACGGGTTCAGCGAGTTCCAATAGATTTGGCTACTTTTGCGACACGTCACCATTCTTTGTGATATCAACCCCTGCTCCGGTATAGAAAAGCGTACATGTGAAAAAAAATTGACAGTTTGAGTCCACTGGGAAGCATGCCTCCAACTACACGAAATAAATGCTACATAACAATTGAACTCTGACCTCCAAGTTTTTGTTTATTCTTTACATGTATAGTCATCAGTGCTTGGGACAATTATTTGTTTGGAAAGACAAGTAAATTCATAAACGTGCCTGCATTGATATAGCAACACAGCAAGCTGTATTAATAACGTCACTTATAAGATTTGTACTAATTATTAGTACTATAGTAAAACAATCTGCTTATCACAAGAAAATGTTTATGCCCTATCTTTCAATCATTGCTTTCATTCCTTAGGTGTAAAGACATGATTGGTAAACTTTCAAAAATGGTACCAAACGCATTACAGAACTAAAGTATGCCTTTTAAAATTTCACTCGGCCATAATTCAAAACCCTTTAAAATACATGCATGGTTTTTGTGTTGAATAAATGGTAAATAATTCATTTGCAAATTGTCAACAACAAAAAAGAAACTATCTGGCAATTTCTCGCACGAAGGTACCGGATCATGGCTTCAGACCTTGTGTGCAAAACATGCGAGACAGGCTGAACAATTACAAATGCATGGTTTTTGTGTTGAATAAATGGTAAATAATTTATTTGCAAATTGTCAACAACAAAATAGTTGGCAATTTCTCATAATAAGGTACCAGTACCCGAAAGAATTGAGAAGGTGATCATGGCTTCAGACCTTGTGTGCAAAACATATGAGACAGGCTGAACAAATTTTTGCCACTTGATACAGACCCCTTGTACGGAGGCCATGACAGAGGGCAGGTTTTTATATTTAAATGTGTGACAATAGATCCATCAAGTACAGACTCGTGCATGACGCAATGTGACCAGGTGACTGCCTTCTGTCATGGACGCTGTGCAAAGGGTCTATTTTTTCCCATCAAATCTGCACATTATAATGCTAGCCGAGTCATTTTGTTTTTAAAGAAACAATTATGATCAACTTCTCAACCCTTTACCAATGGTATTATTTTATTCTTGCCAAATTTGTTTTTCTATCAGATCTGCACCTAATGACGGCTAACATTGGTAATTTAGTCAAGGAATAGTGATGTCCGACTTGTAAATTCTTACTCGTTAAATCAGAGGAAGGAAAACATTTATCGTTGCTGCATGGCCCAGTTTCCGGACACGGTTCGAATTTTTTTATTTTTGTAAAATGTCCTTCGTCTCTCCTAATTTTGATTAGCCCCTGCTTCTGGCGGTCATTATTTATACTCATAAATCGATAGAAGCAAACCTAAAAAAGTCCAACGACGAACGTTTTACGCTGCCAACTTGGACTTGGGGTAGGGACTTGGAAATCAGTGACGTCATCGCGCGCGCACTGGGTACACTAGTAATGCTTAGTTTCACAGCGGATTTTTGCCGTCTCTGAAGTGGCGCATCATGAAAAATGCGCTCTAAAATCTCACAACATTGTTCAATTCATTTTTTTAATAGATGCGTGGAAAAAAAGCATACTTTGCTCACGATATGCATTTGTTATAACGATTTGTAAAAGATTTATATTGCTAAACAGACTTGTGAAACCATCACACAGTTTGGGGAGATAGTTGTTTGTGTTTGTACCAAATTTCATTGAAGAAAACATTCCCCTAACTTGTTATTTTTAGAACACAAAAATGATTAACGGCTCCGTCTTGCACACTTTGTCGAGTGCGTAGTCTTCATTCCAGGCATACATGTGAGCTTACACATAGACAAAGACGTCGCGCGCCCTCACGTGTGCATATTAGGGAGGTTTCGCACCGTCACGGATACCGATACGGATACGTCAAGACTCTATGTGCTTCTCGTGATGCGTAACCGAAGTACACACGTTTTCATACGCGTAAATAACGGATATCGGCCTCCATACGCGTAGCATAAAAACGGAGACCGGTTATGTGGATTTCTCGCTTTTTTCGATGGATGAATAATTGGCTATATAATTTTTTTTTTTTTTTGGCTGTTCCGATACGGTCGGAACAGCCTTTGTTTTCGTTAAGATTTTTTGGCTGTTCCCACACGGTTGGGAACAGCCTTTGTTTTCGTTAAGAATTTTTTTTTTGGCTGTTCCGATTCGGGTCGGAACAGCCTTTGTTTTCGTTACGATTTTTATTTTTTTTGGCTGTTCCAACACGGTTGGGAACAGCCTTTGTTTTCGTTACGATTTTTTTTTTTTTTTTTTTTTTTTTTTTTATTCTTTTACTTCTTCCACTTTTTTCAGACGCTATTTCGGACACTTGCACATTGATGATTGACTTCAAACTTTACATGGACATTGGTCACTATGTGAATTAGTGCATAGTACTAATGACGTAATCATGACGTCATCACGTGTCAGATTAAAGGGGTATGAAGTTTAATAAATTAAATATTCAAAAATCAATAAAAATTCAACCGTTTGACCTACGATCTTGATTCCTTCGCCATATACGATGACTAACAAAAGTCTTTAAGATGCGCACACGCCTTGACCTTTGACCTCGTTTCCTATTGGTCAAACAGATTTTGCCTTGCCATTTGAAAGTGGTGCAAGATATTTGGACAAAGTCACTTGTGTTACACTTCGACTAGGGTGGGGTATCTAAAAAAAAAATTTGTGACCTTTGACCTTGCTCACTTCCGGTCGAAACCGGAAGTGGCCCTTAGTTTGAAAGTGAAAGGAGGTATTGAGATTGGGTCAATGGTGTTATTACCAGAGGCCCTTAAGCTTTCCAAAAATATAAGTGATGACGTCATCGTACGAAATAGCGCCCTCTACCGACAAGATGATTACGTAATTAAATATTCAAAAATCAATAAAAAATCAACTGTTTGACCTACGATCTTGATTCCTGTGGCATATACGATCACTAACAAATGTCTTTAAGATGCGCACAGGGCTTGACCTTTGACCTCGTTTCCTATTGGTCTAACAGATTTTGCCTTGCCATTTGAAAGTGGTACAAGATATCTGGATGTGGTCAACTGTATTACACTTGGACCTAGGGTGGTGTATCCAAAAAATATGGCCGTGACCTTTGACCTTGCTCACTTCCGGTCGAAACCGGAAGTGGCCCTTAGTTTGAAAGTGAAAGGAGGTATTGAGATAGGGTCAATGGTGTTATTACCAGAGGCCCTTAAGCTTTCCAAAAATATAAGTGATGACGTCATCGTAGGAAATAGCGCCCTCTAGCGACAAGATGATTACGTAATTAAATATTCAAAAATCAATAAAAAATCTACCGTTTGACCTACAAATTTGATTCCTTCTGCATATACGATCACTAACAAATGTCTTTAAGATGCGCACATGGCTTGACCTTTGACCTCGTTTCCTATTGGTCAAACAGATTTGGCCTTGCCATTTGAAAGGGGTACAATATATCACGATGGGGTCAACTGTGTTACACTTCGACTAGGGTGGGGTATCCAAACATATAGCAACACCTTTGACCTTCCCCACATGTCAGATTAAAGTGGCATGTAATAATATTCAATATTTAAAAATCGATAAAAACTCAACCGTTTGACATACGATCGTGATTTATTCATATACAATCACTAACAAAGGTCATCCCGAACACCACATATGTTTATAAAAAGGAGGGGAACAGCCATGTGTTCGTTTTCAACGAACACATTTCTAGTTTTTCTTTTTTTTTTTCTTTTCCTTCTTCCACTTTTTTCAGACGCTATTTCGGGCACTTGCACATTCATGATTGACTTCAAACTTCACATGGACATTAGTCACTATGTGAAGTTGTGCACACTACTAATGACGTCATGATGACGTCATCACGTGTCAGATTAAAGGGGCATGAAGTTTAATAAATTAAATATTCAAAAATCAATATAAAATCAACCGTTTGACATACGAACTTGATTCCTTCGCCATATATGATGACTAACAAATGTCTTTAAGATGCGCACACGCCTTGACCTTTGACCTTGTTTCCTATTGGTCAAACAGATTTTGCCTTGTCATTTGAAAGTGGTACAAGATATTTGGACGGGGTCAATTGTGTTACACTTCGACTAGGGTGGGGTATCCAAAAAATATGGTGGCGACCTTTGACCTTGCTCAATGTGTTAGATTAAAGGGGTATTTGATAAAATTAAATGTTCAAAAATCAATAACAAATCAACCGTTTGAGCTATGATCTTCATTCCTGCGCCATATACGACCACTAATAAATGTCTTTAAATGATGACGTCAGGACGACGTCATCACATGTCAGATTAAAGGGGCATGAAAACAGATAAATGAAATATAAAAAATCAATAACAAATCAACCGTTTGAGCTACGATCTTGATTCCTGCGCCAAATATGATCACTAACAAAGGTCTTTCACTAATGACGTCATAATGACGTCATCACGTGTCAGATTAAAGGGGCATGAAAACAGATAAATGAAATATAAAAAATCAATAAAAAATCAACCGTTTGAGCTACGATCTTGATTCCTGCGCCAAATATGATCACTAACAAAGGTCTTTCACTAATGACGTCATAATGACGTCATCACGTGTCAGATTAAAGGGGCATCAAATAAAATAAATGGGATATAAAAAATCCGTAAGAAATCAACCATTTTAGCTACTATCTTGATTCCTGCGCCATATACAATAACTAACAAAGGTCTTTAACTGATTACGTTATGATGACGTCATCACGTGTCAGATTAAAGGGGCATGATGTTTAATAAATTAGACATTAAAAAATCAATACAAAATCAACCGTTTAACCTACGATCTTGATTCCTTCGCCATATACGATGACTAACAAAGGTCTTTAAAATGTGCACACGCCTTGACCCTTGACCTCGTTTCCTATTGGTCAAACAGATCTTGCCTTTCCATTTGAAAGTGATGCAAGATATTTGGACGAGGTCAGTTGTGTTACACTTCAACTAGGGTGGGGTATCTAAAAAATAGGTTGGTGACCTTTGACCTTGCTCACTTCCGGTCGAAACGGGAAGTGGCCTTTAGTGTGAAAATGGTAGAGGGTATAAATACGGGGTCAAGGGTGTTAATGTCAAAGGGCCTCAAGCTTTCCAAAATGTGAGTGATGACGTCATCGTATAAAATAGCGCTCTCTTGGGACAAGATGATTAAATAGTTAAATATAACAACATAGGTGATAATAGGTCGTCTCGAACACCACACATGTTCATAAAAAGGAAGGGAACAGCCATGTGTTCGTTGTCAAGAACGAACACAGGTCTAGTTTTTATTTTTTTTTTTCTTTTCCTTCTTCCATTTTTTTCAGACGCTATTTCGGGCACTTGCACATTGATGATTGACTTCAAACTTCACATGGACATTGGTCACTATGTGAAGTTGTGCACAGTACTAATGACGTCATGATGACGTCATCACGTGTCAGATTAAAGGGGTATGAAGTTTAATAAATTAAATATTCAAAAATCAATAAAAAATCAACCGTTTGACCTACGATCTTGATTCCTGTGGCATATACGATCACTAACAAATGTCTTTAAGATGCGCACAGGGCTTGACCTTTGACCTCGTTTCCTATTGGTCTAACAGATTTTGCCTTTCCATTTGAAAGTGGTACAAGATATCTGCATGTGGTCAACTGTATTACACTTCGACTAGGGTGGGGTATCCAAAAAATATGGCGGTGACCTTTGACCTTGCTCACGTCCGGTTGAAACCGGAATGGGCTATATAGACTGTGCACTACTAATAGGGAAACGCGAAATTGAGTATTTCACTTGTACACAAGCAATGGCCTATTGACTGTGCACTTCGAGGAAACATGAAAATACGTATTTTGGTTGTACACAGGCAATGGCCTATTGACTGTGTACTGCGAGGAAACGGGAAACTAAGTATTTTGCTTGTACACAGGCAATGGCCTATTGACTGTGCACATCGAGGAAACATGAAAATACGTATTTTGCTTGTACACAGGCAATGCCCATTGACTGTGTACTTCGAGGAAACGGGAAAATACGTAATTTGTTTGTACACAGGCAATGGCCTATTGACTGTGCACTGCGAGGAAACGGGAAACTAAGTATTTTGCTTGTACACAGGCAATGGCATATTGACTGTGCACTTCGAGGAAACATGCAAATACGTATTTTGCTTGTACACGGGCAATGCCCATTGACTGTGTACTTCGAGGAAACGGGAAAATACGTATTTTGTTTGTACACAGGCAAAATGCCTATTGACTGTGCACTGCGAGGAAACGGGAAAATACGTATTTTGCTTGTTGGCTGTGCATCTCTTTTTCTTCTTCCACTTTTTTCAGACGCTATTTCGGGCACTTGCACTTTCATGATTGACTTCAAACTTCACATGGACATTGGTCACTATGTGAAGTTGTGCACAGTACTAATGACGTCATGATGACATCATCACGTGTCAGATTAAAGAGGCATGAAGTTTAATAAATTAAATATTCAAAAATCATTAAAAAATCAACCGGTTGACCTACGATCTTGATTCCTTCGCCATATACGATGACTAACAAGGGTCTTTGAGATGCGCACACCCCTTGACCTTGGACCTCGTTTCCTATTGGTCAAACAGATTTTGCCTTTCCATTTGAAAGTGGTACAAGATATCTGGATGTGGTCAACTGTATTACACTTTGACCTAGGGTGGTGTATCCGAAAAAATATGGTCGTGACCTTTGACCTCGTTTCCTATTGGTCTAACAGATTTTGCCTTGCATTTGAAAGTGGTACAAGATATCTATATGTGGTCAACTGTATTACACTTCGACCTAGGGTAAGGTATCCAAACATATAGCAACACCTTTAACCTTCCCTACATGTCAGATTAAAGGGGCATGTAATAATATTCAATATTTAAAAATCAATAAAAACTCAACCGTTTGACCTACGATCGTGATTTATTCATATACGATCACTAACAAAGGTCATCCCGAACACCATATATGTTTATAAAAAGGAGGGGAACAGCCATGTGTTCGTTTTCAACGAACACATTTCTAGTTTTTTATTCTTTTCCTTCTTCCACTTTTTTCAGACGCTTTTTCGGGCACTTGCACATTCATGATTGACTTCAAACTTCACATGGACATTGGTCACTATGTGAAGTTGTGCACAGTACTAATGACGTCATGATGACGTCATCACGTGTCAGATTAAAGGGGTATGAAGTTTAATAAATTAAATATTCAAAAATCAATAAAAAATCAACCGTTTGACCTACGATCTTGATTCTTTCGGCATATACGATGACTAACAAAGGTCTTTGAGATGCGCACACCCCTTGACCTTTGACCTCGTTTCCTATTGGTCAAACAGATTTTGCCTTTCCATTTGAAAGTGGTGCAAGATATTTGGACAAAGTCACTTGTGTTACACTTCGACTAGGGTGGGGTATCTAAAAAATATTTTTTGTGACCTTTGACCTTGCTCACTTCCGGTCGAAACCGGAAGTGGCCCTTAGTTTGAAAGTGAAAGGAGGTATTGAGATGGGGTCAATTACCAGAGGCCCTTAAGCTTTCCAAAAATATAAGTGATGACGTCATCGTACGAAATAGCGCCCTCTAGCGACAAGATGATTACGTAATGAAATATTGGAAAATCAATAAAAAATCAACCGTTTGACCTACGATCTTGATTCCTTCGGCATATACGATGACTAACAAAGGTCTTTGAGATGCGCACACCCCTTGACCTTTGACCTCGTTTCCTATTGGTCTAACAGATTTTGCCTTGCCATTTGAAAGTGGTACAAGATATCTGCATGTGGTCAACTGTATTACACTTCGACCTAGGGTGGTGTATCCAAAAAATATGGCCGTGACCTTTGACCTTGCTCACTTCCGGTCGAAACCGGAAGTGGCCCTTAGTTTGAAAGTGGTAGGAGGTATTGAGATAGGGTCAATGGTGTTATTATCAGAGGCCCTTAAGCTTTCCAAAAATATAAGTAATGACGTCATCGTACGAAATAGCGCCCTCTAGCGACAAGATGATTACGTAATTAAATATTCAAAAATCAATATAAAATCTACCGTTTGACCTACGAATTTGATTCCTTCTGCATATACGATCATTAACAAATGTCTTTAAGATGCGCACATGGCTTGACCTTTGACCTCGTTTCCTATTGGTCAAACAGATTTTGCCTTGCCATTTGAAAGGGGTACAATATACCACGATGGGGTCAACTGTGTTACACTTCGACTAGGGTGGGGTATCCAAACATATAGCAACACCTTTGACTTTCCCTACATGTCAGATTAAAGGGGCATGTAATAATATTCAATATTTAAAAATAGATAAAAACTCAACCGTTTGACCTACGATCGTGATTTATTCATATACGATCACTAACAAAGGTCATCCCGAACACCATATATGTTTATAAAAAGGAGGGGAACAGCCATGTGTTCGTTGTCAAGAACGAACACAGGTCTAGTTTTTTCTTTTTCTTCTTCCACTTTTTTCAGACGTTTTTTCGGGCACTTGCACATTCATGATTGACTTCAAACTTCACATGGACATTGGTCACTATGTGAAGTTGTGCACAGTACTAATGACGTCACGATGACGTCATCACGTGTCAGATTAAAGGGGTATGAAGTTTAATAAATTAAATATTCAAAAATCAATAAAAATTCAACCGTTTGACCTACGATCTTGATTCCTTCGCCATATACGATGACTAACAAAAGTCTTTAAGATGCGCACACGCCTTGACCTTTGACCTCGTTTCCTATTGGTCAAACAGATTTTGCCTTGCCATTTAAAAGTGGTGCAAGATATTTGGACAAAGTCACTTGTGTTACACTTCGACTAGGGTGGGGTATGTAAAAAATATGTTGGTGACCTTTGACCTTGCTCACTTCCGGTCGAAACCGGAAGTGGCCCTTAGTTTGAAAGTGAAAGGAGGTATTGAGATGGGGTCAATTACCAGAGGCCCTTAAGCTTTCCAAAAATATAAGTGATGACGTCATCGTACGAAATAGCGCCCTCTAGCGACAAGATGATTACGTAATGAAATATTGGAAAATCAATAAAAAATCAACCGTTTGACCTACGATCTTGATTCCTTCGGCATATACGATGACTAACAAAGGTCTTTGAGATGCGCACACCCCTTGACCTTTGACCTCGTTTCCTATTGGTCTAACAGATTTTGCCTTGCCATTTGAAAGTGGTACAAGATATCTGCATGTGGTCAACTGTATTACACTTCGACCTAGGGTGGTGTATCCAAAAAATATGGCCGTGACCTTTGACCTTGCTCACTTCCGGTCGAAACCGGAAGTGGCCCTTAGTTTGAAAGTGGTAGGAGGTATTGAGATAGGGTCAATGGTGTTATTATCAGAGGCCCTTAAGCTTTCCAAAAATATAAGTAATGACGTCATCGTACGAAATAGCGCCCTCTAGCGACAAGATGATTACGTAATTAAATATTCAAAAATCAATATAAAATCTACCGTTTGACCTACGAATTTGATTCCTTCTGCATATACGATCATTAACAAATGTCTTTAAGATGCGCACATGGCTTGACCTTTGACCTCGTTTCCTATTGGTCAAACAGATTTTGCCTTGCCATTTGAAAGGGGTACAATATACCACGATGGGGTCAACTGTGTTACACTTCGACTAGGGTGGGGTATCCAAACATATAGCAACACCTTTGACTTTCCCTACATGTCAGATTAAAGGGGCATGTAATAATATTCAATATTTAAAAATAGATAAAAACTCAACCGTTTGACCTACGATCGTGATTTATTCATATACGATCACTAACAAAGGTCATCCCGAACACCATATATGTTTATAAAAAGGAGGGGAACAGCCATGTGTTCGTTGTCAAGAACGAACACAGGTCTAGTTTTTTCTTTTTCTTCTTCCACTTTTTTCAGACGTTTTTTCGGGCACTTGCACATTCATGATTGACTTCAAACTTCACATGGACATTGGTCACTATGTGAAGTTGTGCACAGTACTAATGACGTCACGATGACGTCATCACGTGTCAGATTAAAGGGGTATGAAGTTTAATAAATTAAATATTCAAAAATCAATAAAAATTCAACCGTTTGACCTACGATCTTGATTCCTTCGCCATATACGATGACTAACAAAAGTCTTTAAGATGCGCACACGCCTTGACCTTTGACCTCGTTTCCTATTGGTCAAACAGATTTTGCCTTGCCATTTAAAAGTGGTGCAAGATATTTGGACAAAGTCACTTGTGTTACACTTCGACTAGGGTGGGGTATGTAAAAAATATGTTGGTGACCTTTGACCTTGCTCACTTCCGGTCGAAACCGGAAGTGGCCCTTAGTTTGAAAGTGAAAGGAGGTATTGAGATGGGGTCAATGGTGTTATTACCAGAGGCCCTTAAGCTTTCCAAAAATATAAGTGATGACGTCATCGTACGAAATAGCGCCCTCTAGCGACAAGATGATTACGTAATGAAATATTGGAAAATCAATACAAAATCAACCGTTTGACCTACGATCTTGATTCCTGCGCCATATACGATGATTAACAAGGGTCTTTGAGATGCGCACACTCCTTGACCTTGGACCTCGTTTCCTATTGGTCAAACAGATTTTGCCTTGCCATTTGAAAGTGGTACAAGATATCTGGATGTGGTCAACTGTATTACACTTAGACCTAGGGTGGTGTATCCAAAAAATATGGTCGTGACCTTTGACCTTGCTCATTTCCGGTCGAAACCGGAAGTGGCCCTTAGTTTGAAAGTGGTAGGAGGTATTGAGATAGGGTCAATGGTGTTATTATCAGAGGCCCTTAAGCTTTCCAAAAATATAAGAGATGACGTCATCGTACGAAATAGCGCCCTCTAGCGACAAGATGATTACGTAACTAAATATTTAAAAATCAATACAAAATCTACCGTTTGACCTACGAAATTGATTCCTTCTGCATATACGATCACTAACAAATGTCTTTAAGATGCGCACATGGCTTGACCTTTGACCTCGTTTCCTATTGGTCGAACAGATTTTGCCTTTCCATTTGAAAGTGGTACAAGATATCCGCATGTGGTCAACTGTATTACACTTGGACCTAGGGTGGTGTATCCAAAAAATATGGTCGTGACCTTTGACCTCGTTTCCTATTGGTCTAACAGATTTTGCCTTGCCATTTGAAAGTGGTACAATATATCTGCATGTGGTCAACTGTATTACACTTGGACCTAGGGTGGTGTATCCAAAAAATATGGTCGTGACCTTTGACCTCGTTTCCTATTGGTCTAACAGATTTTGCCTTGCCATTTGAAAGGGGTACAATATATCACGATGGGGTCAACTGTGTTACACTTCGACTAGGGTGGGGTATCTAAAAAATATTTTTGTGACCTTTGACCTTGCTCACTTCCGGTCGAAACCGGAAGTGGCCCTTAGTTTGAAAGTGGTAGGAGGTATTGAGATGGGGTCAATGGTGTTATTATCAGAGGCCCTTAAGCTTTCCAAAAATATAAGTGATGACGTCATCGTACGAAATAGCGCCCTCTAGCGACAAGATGATTACGTAATTAAATATTGGAAAATCAATAACAAATCAACCGTTTGACCTACGATCTTGATTCATTTGCCATATACGATGATTAACAAGGGTCTTTGAGATGCGCACACCCCTTGACCTTTGACCTCGTTTCCTATTGGTCAAACAGATTTTGCCTTGCCATTTGAAAGGGGTACAATATATCACGATGGGGTCAACTGTGTTACACTTCGACTAGGGTGGGGTATCCAAACATATAGCAACACCTTTGACCTTCCCTACATGTCAGATTAAAGGGGCATGTAATAATATTAAATATTTAAAAATCAATAAAAACTCAACCGTTTGACACACGATCGTGATTTTTTCATATACGATCACTAACAAAGGTCATCCCGAACACCATATATGTTTATAAAAAGGAGGGGAACAGCCATGTGTTCGTTGTCAAGAACGAACACAGGTCTAGTTTTAATTCTTTTCCTTCTTCCACTTTTTTCAGACGCTTTTTCGGGCACTTGCACATTCATGATTGACTTCAAACTTCACATGGACATTGGTCACTATGTGAATTAGTGCACAGTACTAATGACGTCATGATGACGTCATCACGTGTCAGATTAAAGGGGCATGAAGTTTACTAAATTAAATATTCAAAAATCAATAAAAAATCAACCGTTTGACCTATGATCTTGATTCCTTCGGCATACACGATCACTAACAAATGTCTTTAAGATGCGCACACGCCTTGACCTTTGACCTCGTTTCCTATTGGTCAAACAGATTTTGCCTTGCCATTTGAAAGTGGTGCAAGATATTTGGACGAAGTCAGTTGTGTTACACTTCGACTAGGGTGGGGTATCTAAAAAATATGGCCGTGACCTTTGACCTTGCTCACTTCCGGTCGAAACCGGAAGTGGCCCTTAGTTTGAAAGTGGTAGGAGGTATCGAGATGGGGTCAATGGTTTTATTATCAGAGGCCGTTAAGCTTTCCAAAAATATAAGAGATGACGTCATCGTACGAAATAGCGCCCTCTAGCGACAAGATGATTACGTAATTAAATATTCAAAAATCAATAAAAAATCAACGGTTTGACCTACGAATTTGATTCCTTCTGCATATACGATCACTAACAAATGTCTTTAAGATGCGCACATGGCTTGACCTTTGACCTCGTTTCCTATTGGTCAAACAGATTTTGCCTTGCCATTTGAAAGGGGTACAATATATCACGATGGGGTCAACTGTGTTACACTTCGACTAGGGTGGGGTATCCAAACATATATCAACACCTTTGACCTTCCCTACATGTCAGATTAAAGGGGCATGTAATAAAATTCGATATTTAAAAATCGATAAAAACTCGACCGTTTGACATACGATCGTGATTTCTTCATATACGATCACTAACAAAGGTCATCCCGAACACCATATATGTTTATAAAAAGGAGGGGAACAGCCATGTGTTCGTTGTCAAGAACGAACACAGGTCTAGTTTGTATTAATTTTGTTTCTTTGTGGTGTATCTTCCATGAATCATCACGAAACACATAACGTCTTCACTAGTGGTTCACACTATCGACGCATCCAAACAACCTCATATGCGGAGCTGAACAAAACACACACGGGAAGCACCCATCGCCCGCGCCATTTTCATCCGTTCCTTCCAATTCCGCGAGCAAAGCTAGCTCATAGCAGCGATCCAGTCGCCTGAGTTCAGACACATGTTCCAAAACAAAGAATACACTCGCCACAGGATTTTTTTCAAACGAACCATCTCGTGGTGATCGAATGTATTTTGATTGCGCTGTTGTACGTACAACGGACATGACGGATGAAAAATCGACGGACAAGTAGACCTCGGATCAACTCTTCCGTAATCTGTCATTTGACGTACGAAACCTTCGGATACGTTAATTTGTCTACTCAACGTACGTCAATGAAGCTGATTCCTGAGACAGTTCACATTGAAAACGCATCAACGGAATTAACGGATCGGAGACGACGTACGTCAGTTTTACGTAGCCTACGTCTAGCCATGGAGGAAGGAAACATGGTCTGACGGACAAAAACAGTGCAGTGTGAACCCGCCCTTGGTCATAATTATGACTTTTGATATTATAGCCATATTATTACTTGTGTTAAGTCATATTATAAATTATTACATGTGTGACTTTTTATATTCCTGTCCCTTCTACGCTTCGGTACGCGTGTACTGCCAACACGCAAAAAACGTTCAGTACATTGTGGATGAGTGTTATTTTGGCGCGCAATTGCCACGTGAGGGCGCATTGCTTATTACTCAGTTTAAGGCAAAACGAGAAACCGTGTTGAATTCAGACTAATCAGACTTGAAGTTGAAGATATCTTCATTGACTTGGCGCAATATGTCACTGTGGGGGCGCTTCATACTGCATCGCATTCTTCGAGCTCTCTCCTAATCAGTTTACACACACGATTTCGCGGGAAAAAAGCCGCTTCCTAAGACGCATATCTCGGCTACCGCTTGCTCAATTTATGCGATAAATGCTGTTTTAGAATTAACATAAAATAATCTGTAATGTGAGATGATATTTTCAATCAAAATCGAACTTTGAATTTTGTTTCCAAGTCCCTACTTGGGGAGCACATCGGTACATTCGATCGTAGGGCGTACAGTGCGCTTCCGTACGTCCATATCCGTTATCATGTCACCAGTCTTACATCATTATTCATGAGCAATGATATCATCTTTGCGATTGGGCGATTCCAAAATGACCTTCGTTTGAATATGTATGTTCAGGTCAAAGTCCCTGGTCTCACGTGACAGGTGGAACGATTCCAAAGACTGTCTTACAGACTGAACCCAATGGCACATAAACTAGTACCCTGTCCACACGGTGCAATGTCGACCGCGCACGTACACGAACCAAGCAACGTAAGACAGTCTTTCACAAAGACTAGAAGGCGGCCGGCGCGCGGCTTCAATTCCTGTATAGCCAACTGCCACATCGATGGTCAAACCATTCAGTTGTCACGTGAGCGCATGCCCATTCACATGTTTTAATTGGCGTGCGCATATTTTTGACAAAAATTAAATGTTTAAAAACATAAGTTAGAAAACCGAAGATCGGCTGGACCGATCAATAATCCATAGGGTAGGCAAATCAATACCCAAAACCATCAGCTTGACCTCAAGTGCAAAAAATACATGTTCTAGAAATGAGTGGCTTCAATTTAGCGCACACGCATGTACATACATGGTCAAACCATTAACTGTCACGTGAGCGCATGCCCATACACAGGGTTTAGGCTAATTGGCGTGCGCAAATTTCAGGGGGAAATTGGAGGAAAACTAACATTCCGGAAGGGGCGTGGCTTCCTTGGGGGAGGGTGAGACCATGCACGCAAACTTCAACTTTTCATAGGATCGTTTTAAACACCACCGTACCATCGGCATCGTGCAAAATGCAATGTCAAAAACATTTTAAATAGGCATCACAATAGCCAGTTTTGTTTGAAAGAGCAGGGATGCTGTACCAATTGTCTGCAAAGAGGGAATGACCCTGATTGTCCAGTCCATTTACAAGTTCCAAGACAACTTGACCGGATTTCGGTACTGTCGTTGGATGGTCTGAGCTGTGTCTCCCCACCTCCTGATTTGCTGCCGTCAGAGATTGTGACCCTGTGTAAATCTTCCACGCACACGTGTACCCCGACTCAGACTCATTCATGGAGAAACACTTGATGCCCCATTTTGTCGACTTTCTTGGCACGGTACTGTTTGAAGACTAGTCTGCCCTTGAATTTTATCATTGTCTCATCAGGAGAAAGGTTTGTAATTACGAAGAAAAGCAGGTACTACTGTCTGAAGGACAGAATGACCTTGACCAGCGTGTGAGGAGAGGTGTCGTTACTCCTTTGAGCTTTTTCGTTGTTGGACAGATGGAGGAATTTAAGGATTTCCTGAAAACGATTGCGAGACATGGTTGCTGGATAGATGGCACTGTGTAGTGCGGACAAATTGCTCCAATACATGTTGTACTGAGGCCGCTTGTTTATACCCATGCAGTGCTACAAAGGCCATCAATTTCCGAAATAGTTGTGGCCGTCCAACGACTTTGGTGGCTGTCCGACTTTAGGAGCGACTGTTCAGCATAACGATTGGTTTCAGTCACCATCAACTCCCACACTGCGTGCGAGAAAAATAGCTGGAAGATTTGAACTGGTGTGAAGTCCCATTCGTCGGCACGAGTTGCTCCGCTGTGGCCTGTGATAGAGAACAAAACACATGAGGACCATACTCTAGGGCAACATTTACAAAAATGCTTTGGTATCCATTTCACTGGTCGGTATGAATTTCGTTCACTGGTTGCCACTGAGGCGTCGTGTGTTAAGTGTATGGAACATGGCAGTAAAACTTATTTCAAGGAAATTATGGAATGTTTCTCACTCATAAAAATCACTTCCCGTTAAAATATTAACACGTATTAGTAGTTATTCAGTTATTATAAGGAAAATAAGTGGCGTGGTGTAAATGAAATTCTTTTCGGTGTTTATAAGAAATTACTTATTTTGCGTTATTGTTGGGTTTTTTTCGTTCACAATGAACGATTTCAAGGAAATAAAGGAATAAATGGATAATCCAAATTTATTTCCAAGATATACTTCCCACTAGCTCTTGTCAAAATGTTTTATTTATAAGATAAATAATTGATGGAATTACTGGGCGCTGCATGTGCGCATATATAGTTCATTTTGTGCACTAACTGAATGCAATTTTTAAAGGAGAAAATGCGATGTTTTTTTCAGAAAAGCAACATTTGCGACAAAAGTGTATGTGGAAAGTATATCTTAGAATTGGATTATCTGTCGATTCCAGGAGGTAATTCCCTTATAATCCTTGTTCAATCTGAACAAAAAAGATACCTATACAGCTTTCTCTCTATGCTGGATTTCGGCATTTCTATCAACTTTGTACCATGTGTACTCATACTGAGTGACGCTTTAAGTTTAAGTCAATCCAAGGACAAAGGAAGTCAATGTCTCAATTCTCACCAAAATAATAGGGGGGTAAAAATAAAAAATAAACCAAAAAGAAGAAAAAAGAAGAAGATGTTTTCCGTTTTAGTATAGGCCTAGGTTCATAAGGCACCCCGCCTTTTCCCACCATCCGTCTCGAAAATCGGTCATTCGCGTCAACGAAAGCTAAAGACTCGTCTCCACTGTCATGCAATTCAGAAACTTCGTGTTTCAGTCGCTATCCGCTAACAGTTTTTGCAAAATTTCATCGTCTACCATGATGACTGTAGGCCTAAATGAAATGGATCACTCGATCGTAAAATGCGGGGTGAAAAAATTATAATCAAATCCATGGCGCTCATTGTGACCAATCACAATTTTCTTATCAACTGAGGGCGCTCTAATGCTTTCGGAAACTTTCCGGTTGGATTGTTCCAAATGGCACCTCGGTAATGAAGGGCATGCAAACAAATACGTGCCAATTGGCACGGGAGTACAGAAGTGTACTGACATATTTGTGCCAATTTGGCTCAATGGTACTTAAAGGGTTAAATATATGCCGTTGCTTTCATATAATGATTAATTGTTTTTCAAATAAGAGGACTTCTGATGCTAAAAAAATTCATACAGAACCAGAACATGTTCTTTTTGTCCTATTCATTTTCAAAGGATAAAAGGATAATTACACCTCAAATTACACCAAATGTGAAATGTTGGTTCTTGCTGTTCAAAATAAGTGGACCTCTATCTTGAGCCAAGAAAACGTGTTAGTCCATGCATGTTAAGCTAAATCAGTTGTTATAGTCATCAACCATGAACTGCCAGGAGGGAATTGGAACATATCCCATGGCATAATCCTCAACTGTAATTTTTATTTTCAGTTAACGGAGCACCATGGACAGTGAGGTGGAAACCGCAGAGGGCGCTGTTCAGCAGCAGGAGGTGCTAGCATCTGAACTGGGACAAGTCTCTTTGGACGTCAAGGCCAATATCACCACCCTAATACCTAACTCAGTAGATGTCAATGATATCCCGCGTCTGCTGGGTGCAATCACAGAGACGCTCCTACCAGCCATGTACTCACTGCTGACATCAAAATGGGCGCATATTGTAGACATCCAGGCCACTAACGACCTGACTAAGATGATCGTCAAACTTCAGAAACAAATGGAACGAGACAACCAGCAGCAGGACCTGTTCCTGTTGCTGGTTATGCTCAGAGTTCTGAAGTTTGAACCCGAGAAGAAGGTCTTCCTGGTGCGTGTCAGTAAAGAGAGCCTGGAGAAGTTCACTACAAATTTTGAGGTTCTTCATCAGGAGTACCTGTATCAACAAGGGGTTGGTGATGTGGAGACTTTTGCGTTTTTGATATCTTGTCTTGTGAACTCTATAGCAGAGGAGGAGGATGAAAGCATCAGGCAGAGGGACTTTCAGCAGATATACTGCAGGATTCAGAATCTGCTATCCGATGACATGGCTAGCTTCATGAATCAAAATATGGTGACTCCACAGTATCGCTGGGGTATAATCCGCTCGACGATGGATGACCTAAAAAAGAGTAACAAGGCCGTACTGGATAAAACATCTGTTGATATACCTGATCTTAATAACATCTTTGGGTCGAATAGCCAAACCAACACTACAAACAAGACTCTGGAAAAGCCAGATTCAGCATCCATAGTGAAATTTGATCAGAATGAAAAGGCCAAAAACCTGCTGGACAAACTCGGACTCACTAAGTACTATCCGTCTAAAATTAGCCTCCAGGATGTGATGGCTGTAGGGGATAAACCTGACTGTAGCACAGAAGCTATGCCCTGGATCATTCTGCAGAAGCTAATTATGCTCGATTATAACGGCTATGATAACGAACTAATGAATTACTCCAAGACTGCCAAAAATGATAACACCGAGGGCACTGAGAGGGATGAGGAGGACTTGACGTTTGAAAGTTTGATGAAAGATTGCGTGTCTACTGGAGCAGCAGACAACTCACTCAATCCTCCGGACGTCTTCCTTGCTTTGTTTTCCTGCTGTGATCTGATTCTGAAGCAGACCCTGGTCTACAAGATGTTCATGTGTCGCCTGGCTGTCCCGTTCTTGTCACCTCAGCTGTCTGACAAATCACTGCAGTTTTCACTCTGGGCTCTGCGGAGCATCATCATAGAGTGGAAGGGTCAGGACAAGAAGTTATTGGAGACGTCGGTCGTTCGGCAGCCTCTTAAAACAGTGTCTTTTATACGGTTGGGTAAACCATCCTGCTCTAAGTCCATCTTACTGAACCACGTCTTGACCGACCAGTCACACCACACGTTCTGGAACAGGGAATGCCCACTCGGCGACACACAGAGGCAGGTCGCTGACGGCCTGGTCGAATGTCAATGGTTTCTGCCATCAGGTAAGGAAACTGATGCCTTCACAGATGTGACTATGTTTCTGAACCTGCGAGGTGATGCTTCTGATCACAGGAAACAAGTAAATTTCCTGAAGCAATTCTCAAATGTTATTGTGTGTTTCCTTGAAAGCTCGGAATTGGAGAAGCCTAATATATTACAGATGGTAAAACAGTTGCATAGGAGCTCTGTGATTTTGGTGCTGACGGTGAAAGACCTTGAGTCCTTGAACCAGCAGAGGCTGAAGAAGCAGTGCGAGACCTACATGAAGTACGTGGGTATATCTAACACGGCTAATGCTAATGTCTTGTTCGCATTCAAAGGCAACAGAGACAAGAGTATCGGTGACCTCAAGCAGGAGATCAGGAAAGCTGCAAATAAACTCCTTACTAAGCAAAAGGGTCGGGTTATTGAAGACGCATTGAAGATACAATGTCTGCAGAATTTGGGGGATGGCATCAGCATAGATGAGGAAGACAAGTCGTGTAAAACGGCCAAACAGCTAGCTCAGGAAGTCATCGAATGCATGGGGGACAAGCCGACTCACATTTGTAAAACCACGATGTTACCACTACAAGGAGTACCCCTGCAAAAGTGGAGCCAATTGCTGAAAGAGACAGAGCGGTCTGGGAGGAGAAAACACAAATCGAACGGCGTCTCTGAAACGGCTGGTACTAAAAAGGAGCAAATGACTGCCCTGAGGCTGGAACAGCTAAATCACTTCAAGTCTCTGAGTGGACTAATGAAGACCTTCCTAAAGAACTTGAATCAAGTTGTAGACTCCCCGACAGCTGACCTGTTTCTGCAATGGCTTAAGATCTACATGGATGAGAAATGTAGAGACACGATGCTCGGCCTGTGGGGTGAGTTCCAGGAGAAGTGGGCGAGGCTGAAGAGCTTTAAGGGTGAGGGGGTGCCTCAGAACACGGCCATGCTGAAAGCCGAGTTGGTGGAAGCGCAGAAAAAGCTGGTGGACGCCCCTCTGGGATTGGAGCATCTGTTGAGAGAGGTGGCTCAGATATACGAGGCAGCTGTGGAGAGTGAGAAGAGGCTAAATAAAGAAACGGAGGACTCTATTCACCGGTTACCAGCTGTAGCCGCTAAGCTACTGCTAAACGGGCAGCCTATAGAGATCATGGATGGGGACACAGCCAACGTGCCTCTGACCTGGGTTAAGGCTGTGTTCGGCAGTCTGAAGGACCTGGTGGGGGACAAGAGGCTGTACGTAATCTCTGCACTGGGTATTCAGAGCTCAGACAAGTCCACACTGCTCAACACCATGTTTGGGCTGCAGTCCGCAGTAAGTGGTGGGAGTTGTACCAGGGGGGCCTTCATGCAGCTGATCAAGGTCCAGCAGGCCAGGAGTGACTACGACTTTGTACTTGTCGTTGACTATGAAGGTTTCCGAGCCCCTGAGCTAGGACACAGCAAGCACATACATGATAATGAACTGGCTACATTTGTCATTGGCTTGGGAGATGTTACAATCATCAATATAAAAGGTGAAAACATGGCTGAGATGAGTGATATACTGCAGATCGTTGTCCATGCCTTCTTGCGGATGAAACTTGTAAACAGTCACTTTCAGCTGCATCGTAACTGTGTCTTTATCCACCAAAATGCTCCAGCTGTGAATGCTAAAGGCAAGGCGCAGCATGACTGTCAGAAACTACAGGAGAGTCTAGACCAGATGACAGTCCAGGCGTGCGCCATGGAGAACATCGCTGACATCCAAAGTTTTAATCAGGTCATAGGCTTTGACATAAATAAACACGTGTGGTACTTCTCTGACCTGTGGCACGGCGACCCACCCATGGCTCCTGTCAACCATGGCTACACAGAGAAGGTACAGGAAGTCAAAGACTGCATACTGAATAACATTTCTAAGAAGCTGTCATTTCTGAGGTTAACCGACATGATTCTCCGCATTGAGGACATCTGGGGTAGGGTGTTGTCTGATGACTTTGTGTTCAGCTTCAAAAATAGCCTGGCAGCTAAGGCCTATAACTATCTAGAGAGCACCTACTCTAAGCTGACGCGGAAAGTCGAGAATGACGTCATGCTCTGGCTTAATAAGGTTATCGTTCAACTTGGCGGCTTCTTAACGTGTGATGAGCTGGAGGGCCACAGCGCTCACCTGTTGTTAGAACTGAAAGATAATGTGTGTGGTCTAACCAAGGAAGCCAAACAGACCCTGGAGAAGTTATTCACATCTGATCTCAAAGACATCCTGATAGAGTGGAAGGCTGAGACCATGACCTCTTTGAGTAGAGAATCGACCAAGATCCAGACCAGGGCTGAGAGCGATATCCTGCAGACTACGGAAAGCCGGATGGTAGATCTTGTACAGAGAGTGGAGCAGACAAATCAAGAGAAGAAGATTTTACAGAAGGCCCAGGAGCTGGCCGATGCTACGAGGGGAAAGAAAGTAGACGACCAGGAGCTCCTGGATAAGTTTAACAATGTCTGGATTCAGTGGCTAGATGAGCTAACCATAAGGCCCAGTACAGTCCAGAAGGTATGTATTGCGAACACAGTAGAGCAACTACTCTGTAAACACTTAAATAAGAACGGTCCTTCTTTAAAGAAGGAGCTCATACGCATTGACCTCTCTACACCCTTACACGCAACCATGCTAGAGGGCAGCTTTCCGGAGGGTAAAATCAAAGAGAAGTATCTGAGTGCACGGACATCATTTGGAAATTTGGTTCCTTGGAATAATCCAGAGTCGGAACATAGAAATGCAGCTTTTCGGGTCATCAATTCCATTCTCAAAAAAATTGACATCTACCTGAAGGATATATCTAAGAGGGATTGTCCGTTTCAGGAAGTACAGGCTACGTATGTCATTACGTGCATCATAGATGGTATACAGGAGCACAACCAGCATGCCCACAGCCAGTCCAACTCCTTTACTATCCTATCCAACCTGAGAGTCAAACTCGCCGTCCACGCCTCATGGTTTGCTATCTCAGTGTTTAAAAAGATGCAGACGGACTATGACGAGAAACACAGCACTGCAAACAAGCTGGAAAGGTACAAGAAAACAGCATTGAACCTGTTTAAGAATACGGCGAAGCAGGCGACGAATGAGGTGATTGCTGCTGATTTACTCTCTGATCACTTGGAGGAGGTGGTTAAGACAATTGTAGAGAAGCAAACGCCCAATGACGTCGTGGACGTGATTACACGTAACTTTCAACATACCAAGTACTACCTTATTTTGGATATCATGGACGACCTGGCATCAGACGTTAATTTTGAGGACTACATGTCCTTTATCGCTAATGCTAAGGACTTCTCTCTGAAATGGGTGACCGACTTCACTAACCGCAAGTTCTTCACTGCTGATGAAGGGAATTCAGAGTACACTAAGATAGCTGACAGCCATATCTGTAGTACGATCGAGAACATAAAGACTAGCATCAGTGCAGCTGTAATTAGCTCCCAGACAATGCCCAACATCAGCACGTGGTGCCAACACTTCCGTGCCAACCTGAGGAAATTCCACCTCCTAGAGTTCGACATGGACACTGTCATTAAGCAGGATGTAAAGGAATTAAAGAATCTGGAGCGGCTGATGGTGATCCGGCTCGGGCAAATAAAGGAAAGGTTACTGTGTGCGTTTAGAAACGAGACGTCGGAAAGCATCAGGTGGCAGAGTACCACACCCTACAAAAAAATCATTGACAGACTGTGGGGCTGCCATGCTCAGTGTCCGTTCTGTGGAGAGCCGTGTCAGAGAACCGACTCCAACCACACGTCAAAGAAAGTTAACCATCGGTGTATTCAACACAGGCCGGCAGGTGTGGGAGGACAATGCTGGAGTTACAAATCCACGTACAGACCGGGTCAGCTGGTCATAGAAGCTTGCAATTATCAGGTCCAAGACGTTAGTAGACGGTTCAGTTGCGGTGCCAGCAGTTTGGAGTGCAGGAAATATGGTAAGTGTTCCGCGTCAGGTGAAAACTGGATTTACCACAAGTATACAGACTACAAGTCGTACGTACCTAATTGGGACATCGCGCCGTCCAGCACCATGGAATCATCCAAGTACTGGATGTGGTTCATGGCGACCAACAAAGACAATCTGACGAAATTCTACAAGGTTAAGGTGCCGGACATACCGGACCTCTGGAACCAAATCACTTGCGAACAGGCAAAGGACAGCCTGAGAATGTCCTACAAGTGAGGTTAAATAAAACGCCACATCCGTCAGCCATTGACAGCCTGAGGAGCATCGAAAATATATAGCCTTCAAACAGGGAAGTTGTTATAGGGGTCGGGTTGTGAGGTGGGGGTATAATTAATTTCTGACCTCACCGGTGCACCGGCATTCGGCAATGGACCTTAGGCCTATGTGCCGTCTAAGAAAAAATATGTTCATGCAAACCATATTATATAGCCCCTCATTTGTAAGCTTATTGCAAGACGAATCTAGTATAAGGTAACTTTACAAAATGTATTTTTCATGTTTCATCTGTAAATTGACAGTAATTAATTATGCACACGTCGCACACACCGTCTTCACGAAATTCTTCCTGTTTATAATACCGATATTAAATCTATAATCTTGTTGTGTGTTATTCAGTAAAAAAATAACTAATCAATGCTTTTTTATTTTATTTGGTAATTATACTGTTAATTATATAATCATGCTGTTAATTACCCAGGTGTTGTAAAATTTTGGAAACATTTTATTTGAAACAAAATATTTGAAACTTTGTTTTTAATTACGTTGTACTTAAAACAAAGTTACATGTACTAGTTATTGCGACACATTTTTGTAATACATGTGTACATGCACTTTATTTTTAAGCAGGTAATTTGCACAAAACATGCATGTAGATCTTCTTGGAGCGACAAACCGTGTTCATTATTGTATGTACTGTAACATTAAGTTACTAAAAACAAAGTTACAAATATATACCTAGCAAAGATATAAACGCAAAAAAATTCTCTTTTTGATTGAACAAAACAAGTCAATCAGAGAGTGGGAATTTTCAGTTTATGCATTTATACACAATGAAGATGTTATTGTGAAAATTTCTGCCAACTGAATTGCAAAGGAAATTTTCAAGTTTTGATTAAACCTAAAATTTGTTTATTTCATTGCTGGCAACTGACGTCATACTTTAGTAGTTTATTGAACTAGCGAATGTCATGGTCACCCGACTTGGCTACTCGTCCAATATGATGACAATCATAAGATGACTGCATTAAGAAACGTAATGTTTTAAAAATAAACGTGAAAATACAAACTGGAATGAACTAATTATAACTGAATCTGCTACGTTAATGACGATGCATAATGCATGTATATAGGCCTAGATAAATCAATATCTTGATATTGTATAGCGGTAATCGATATAAGACAAAAGCTACCATTAACGATGCTTTGCCTAGAAACAATAATTTTAATACTGACATTTATCTTTAGAAAATACCTCTTCTTTGAAAAGTTTGAAAAAGATAAAAATGCAGAATATAAAAAAAAGCGTGTTGTCTGGGACGGATCCTAAAATTATTGCATGATGCAACTGGGTGGTTATTGTTGTTTCGTATTGCTGGTATAATTAATCGCAACGTTGACTTACTGTATATCCACTAGGAGGTTTGTTTTTTTGTGTGTAAAACGTACGAGATAATTGTTGCCATTAGAGACTTTAGTACCTTCATATTGTATATGTAGTGGTTTAATCCGTATACTTCAATAACTAACTTTAATATTGTGTGAAAGGATTAAGGAATGCTTTGTCTGGAGACAATAATTTAATACACCCTTTGCACCAGCAGTTATGATGGGGCAGGTTTTTAAATTAAAATGATTGCATCACATTTTTATAATAAATGTATTTGTATTAAAGGAGTGTGACCAGATCACTTTTTTTTACCCATAACTCCCCGGGACTTACCTTATGGGTCATGAGATTTTTATATCATAACATCCGTTATATTTTTCTGATTACGAAACTGAATCTCCCGCGCTTCTAGGCCGCATATTTCCGAGGATATCGTCGAAAATCTACCGATTATTTGTAAACTAATTTTCCAGTATCAACGTTTATCCGCTGAAAGCATACTCGATAGTTTTGTTCAATTTTTTACTGGAAATTGCGAATGTTTTCGGGTTTTTGGGACATGGGAGGTGTGTATGGGAGTTACTTGATAATATTGGTAAGTTACATCGAAAACTATTTTCCAGAAACTCTGGTCACGCTCCTTTAATAATAAGGTAATTTGTATAAAAACGTGCATGTAGATCTTCTTGGAGCGTAAAGTTAGACATCGTGTTCATTATAGAGCACTAAAGTGTAAACGTCACCCTTTGTGTGTTGCCATGGTTTTTGGGTCTACACTAAAACCAGTGAACTGTTTCCCTGCGCTTTAATAGTTGGCGTTTCAGGTTACCAGCGAATGTTTAGACCCAATTACCATGGCAACTGACGTCACACTTTAGTAGTCTATTGTATGTATGCTTACTGTTAAGTTAGCAAAGTTACGGATATATACCGAGCAACAACAGAGACGCAAAAATGTTAAAGAAAAAAAAGCAGCCAATCCGGAAATTTTAAGCACAGAGAAAATTAATGCAGTAATACATTATGAAGATGATATGTAAATGTTTCTTTTATTTCTTGAGTTACTACACTGCTTACTAAAAACAAAGTTACAATACCGAGCAACAAAAGAAACGCAAACATTTTCTCTTTTTAATTGAACAGAAACGAGTCAATCTGAGAGTGGGAATGTTCAGTTTATCCAGTCATACATAATGAAGATGTTATTGGGAATATTTCTGTCAACTTAATTACAAAAGACATTTTCAAATGTTGATTAAACTTAAAATTTGCGTTTCTTTCATTGCTCGGTAGATTTACACTTTGCAATGTCTTTTGTATGGAGTATGTACGCATGCTAAGAACGAACCACTGTACCGTTTTGACGTTGTCGGAAAACTTGGCGGGGCTATTTAATTTGTTTTGATTGAATCATACCAACGCAATGTCACAAAAAACCCATAACTTTAATTTTATAGTAGTTACCAACTATCTTCTGTTTTTAGCATGGGAAAACGTCACCGTTTGTGTGTTGCCAAGGTTACTGGGTCTACACTAAAACCAGTGAATTGTTTCCCTGCGCTTTAGCAATAGAATTTTCAGATTACCAGGAAAGTTTAGACCCAATTACCATGGCAACTGACGTCACACTTTAATAGTTATCTCAGATAGCGAATGTCATGGTCACTCAACTTGGCCACTTATCCAATATGATGGAAATCCATTAAGAAGCGTAATGTTTTGTAAATGTTTAATAATTATGTCGTTAAACGTGAAAATACAAGCTGGAATGAACTAACGATGAATACAGTGGACGATGGCCTTGGGCCTCGGCCTCTTCTTTAAATCTGCTACATTGATGACGGTGTATCCGCATGTATGTATAGACATAAACCAATAGCTTGATAATAGACCGTATCGAATAGCCGCCATTTCTTGAGGACATGCATGGTTGCACATATTGTGCTTCCATTGTTGAATTGAACAGTTTAAGTAACAAAAGGTGCGCCACGAAATGGCGACTATTCGATACAGTCTATAGCGGTAATCGATATACGATTGCTAACTTTATCATTGTGTCATAAAGCTTTAGCATATTGTCATCATTGTAATACTGACATTTGTCTTTAGAAAATACTTCACATTCTTTGAAAAGTTTGGAAAAGATCAACATGGAAAACAAAAAAAATATGTTGCGTGCTGTCGATCTGGGACGGATCCTGTAATTATTGCGGGATGCAACCGGTGGTTATTGCTGTTTTGTATGTTACTGGTATAACAATAATTAATTACAACGTTGACTTACTGTATGTCTACTATCGGATGTTTGGTGTGTAAAACGCATGAGTTAATTGTTGCCATTAGAGGCTTTAGTTGTATTTTGATATTGTATTTGTAGTATAATATATTCCTTATGCATCAATAACTAACTTGAATATTGTGTGAAAGGATTAAGGAATGCTTTGTCTGGAGACATTCATTTTAATAGACCCTTTGCACCGGTGGCCATGACGGGGGCAGGTTTTCATATTAAAATGATGTGAAAGTAGATCCACAAAGTGCCTACTCGGGCATGACCCACGGTACAATGTGACTGCGCCTGTCATGTCCGCCCGTGCAAAGGGTCTATACCGACTTTTATCTTAGAAAAGTTTGGAAAATGTCAAAATGGGAAACATCATAAACATTGTGAAACTAATGGTGGTTAATTATTTACGGCGTTGACTTACGTGTATAGGGGTCATTCCATGAGGTTGGGTATATACACAAAAAGCGGCGTCCATGTTGCGTTGGAACAAGTTATTTTATTTGAAGACTGGAGAATTATTTATCTGGTGAAATATTTGTTGTACTGAATATGGCTAGGTGTCCCAATATAATTATGTTGTTTTCACTGACCAATACCTCACAGATCATGAAATATTTGTCTTACTTACGCAACATGGACACCACATATGTTTAACACTACGAGTACATTTGAGGTCTGTAGTTTTGTTACAATGTGATGTAAATACTTCTATTGTAGTGTAACATGTGTATATTTATGAAATGAATATACTTACTAAAGTAGCTGGGCTGGAATATTACTCATATTTAAGATCTGGTAGGCCAATGTCACACTTTTTGTACCCAACCTCGTGGAATGACCCATAGACGGTGTGACCTCTCACGTCACGGCAGGCATCAAAACATCAGGGGTGTGGCTATCACTGTGCGCACGCATCCTGCTGTGCATAATGATATCTTCATTTTGTTCGCATCATATCTACATCTTAGCTTAGCAGTAGTTCATGTCATAATCTTTACAAAGTTGATTCGCATTAAAACATCCAGGATGCTGTGAAAATACATATCATACGTTTCATTGACTTATGTTTAACGTTGCACACTAAGAGTACACGGGCACCGAGTATATTTGTACGTCTCTAATGGTAGTTTACATCGAGTCAGTTACTACGCAGGATGATATGACTTTATACACTATTATAACACCTTTTAACATCGTCCACCATGCACATTATTATGTGTATATTTATATATCCGTGATCTGGTTGGATCGTTTTCAAAAACGCACCGAAAAACTGTTAAAACTACACAAATATGCAAACATTTTGAATAAAGGCTACGACACAACTTCCAGTGAAGTGTTTAATGAATTACACTGTATTCCATTGCAAAACGGTTTCAATATAGGCCTAATAGAGCGGTCTATAGGGTGTATACAAAAACGTTTACACTCATAAAATTGTAGATAAAATGGAAATTGTATTATACTGAAACGCAAAAGAAACTTACCACTTGTTTAAAATATAATGAAATTGTAACAGTTCAAAATAAAACAAACCAACAATTGCTAATTGAAACATTGGCATTTTATTGATGACATGTCAAGTTTTTGACCAAGATACACCATCTCATTAGTTTGTTCTACAGTAAAGAACAGAAGAGGGTGCGATGTAAGTCCCCTTTCAATAGCGTGTGTGGCCACCATTGATTCTGATACAGGCAGTGCATCGTCGGCGCATACTGCCTACCAGTCTTGGCATGTTGCTTGAAATGCCTATTTTGCACTGGTCTTTTTAAAGCCAACATCAAGACATCACGTGCAGCTCATTACAATCATCCCATACCCCTTGGCTAATCACTGACAGTTAAAACAGCTGTTCAACAGCTGTGCCATGAAGTGACCATTGAAGGTTCAAGTGAACTTCAGACACCGTTTGGTCTGACAGTGAGGACACTATTGTCCACAATTAAGTTCATACATTACTACACGCAGTGTTATTGTTGCCATTTAAAGGTTTAAAAGGTGGTAAGTTTCTTTTGCGTTTCAGTATACATGTACACTGACAGTCACTAGAAACTTTGAGACCATATTTTTCGACCTAATTTTTATTTTGAAGCCCTAAACTTCATATGAATCATTTGTTTAGGATATTGGCATACAGAAACAAAAATCTGAAGTTTCAAGAATAATTTCAACACCAAAAACTTCACTACAGAAAATGGCACCTGCCAAACACAAAGTCACAACAGTCAATACCGGGTATGGCCTCCGTTTGCTTCGATGCAGGCGGCGATCCGTTGGCGCATGCTCCGGACTAGACGTTGGATGGTGTCCTGCGGAATCCTACCCCACTCTTGCTGTAGTGCCTGGATCAGCTGCTGCCTATTTGGCGGCTGGGGAACCCAATTGGCCACCTGACGACCGAGATAGTCCCACAAGTGTTCTATCGGATTCATATCCGGAGAATAGGCAGGCCAGGGTAGGACATCCACACCTTGGGCCTCCAGGTACGCTTGGGTCACTCGCGCCGAATGTGGACAGGCGTTGTCCTGTTGGAACACGGTGACGTCGGGGTGCTGCTGCATGAACGGGATCATGTGAGGCTGCAGGATCTGGTCGATGTAGCGACGAGCAGTGATGTTGCCATCAACGACCACCAACGGTGTCCGATAATTGCCGGATATCTCTGCCCACACCATGACACTGGCAACCGGAAAGGGATTGAGCTCCCGGATACAGCACTCTGCGTAACGTTCTCCACGACGACGCCACACACGCTCCCGACCATCCGCATGATCCAGACAGAAACGGCTCTCATCTGAGAAAAGGGTACCCGCCCAGCGCTGCTGTGTCCATCGGAGGTGTTGCATGGCCCGTCGGGAGTCGTGTCTGGCGTCGATCCATGGTCAGGATGTTAGCGCGAAAAGGCCTCCGCGCTAGGAGGTTGGCTTCATGCAAGCGTCGACGCACCGTGGGGCTGCTTATCCGGGGGTTGTTCCTGCCGGGTGTTTCCCGTGCTGTACGACTGGCACGGCGAAACCTGTTCCGCAGGTGTTGCAACCGGATGTAGCGATCCTCGGTCGGCAGTCGTCACTCTCTCTCGCCCTGGACGCGGTCTATCGTCAACGGAGCCTGTCGTGTTGTGGCGTTCAACCAGGTTTCTGATTGTGGGTTGGGAACAGCCCATACGCCTGGCTATATCACTGTAGCTCAAACCGGCCTCCACCATACCCATTGCCCGGAGACGTTGTTCACGTGATAGACGTGCCATGATGCTGTTCACTGGATTAACCATGGTGGCCTTTTTTGGCCCTTTTTACAGGCCTCCAAAAGCAATCCTCAAATTGGGCAGATACCGACTGAGTATTGCTCATTGTGTATTGGGTCCACTTTTGCAAAGAGACCAACCCATGTGCAATGAACCGTGACAACATGACAACTCATCATTATTCGCAACTACCCGAGCACTAAGTCATCAATAAATCCACAAGGAATAATTACAACTCCCCTACAAGTAGACATATGCAGACAGTTCTACCTCAAAGTTTCTATTGACTGTCAGTGTATATTTAGAAAATTGGCTCAAACATAATTGAAAGACCCAAGTTTCATGTTTTCATTAACGTCGTCATCATGTTGGGAATATCATGCCTGGCTGAACAGGGGCTAGTTTTGTAAACAAAGCTAACATTAACTTGCGCTAAAAAATTGACAATTTGGCATGTCCTTTCTTTGCTATCAGCTTTGAGCAAAGTTTGGCTAGCCTCTTCCGTCCTCCACGTGATCGACGTTTTGCACTGAAATTTGCACGCTCAGCCTAACAACAAAGGCACGCCTGATGATCACTGCTCTGTTCAGCCTGAGAAGGGCGACTTTGGTTCATATTCGCCTCTCCAGGTCATCCAGTTCCACGGGCAGTAACAAAAACTTGGACTTCAGGTGTCCCCATTAAGTTTACAGTGATGTTAGGTGTGGTAAATTTGTGAAATGGACGTAGGATTGGCCCCCTTAAAATCCCCATATGTAACACCACTGGTCTTGGTTTTTCTTGTGGGAACATCTCAAGTTTTTGTTAATGCCCTTGGAACTGGATGACCTGGAGAGACGAAAAAAAACCAAAGTCGCCCTTCCTAGGCTGAACAGAGCAGTGATCATACAGGCGTGCATTTGTTGTTACACCGAGCGTGCAAATCTGTGTGCAGAAAAAGACGGTCACGTGGAGGACGGAAGGGGCTAGCTAAACTTTCCGAAAAGCTGATAGTAAAGAAAGGACATGTCAATTTGACCTCTCATGCTCCTTGATCCCGTTTTGCATCCTCCATATTTTGGCGCAAGTTAATGTTAGCTTTGTTTAAAAAACTAGCCCCTGATCACTCAGGCGTGAAATTCCCGACATGATGACGACGTTAATGAAAACATGAAACTTAGGTCTACCGATAATGTTTGAGCCAATTTTCTAAATGTAATACAATTTCCATTTTATCTACAATTTAATGAGTGTATACTTTTTTTGATACACCCTATAGACCGCTCTATTATATTAAAACCGTTTTGCAATGGAATCCAGTGTAATTAATTAAACACCTCACTGGAAGTTGTGTCGTAGTCTTTATTCAGAATGTTTGCATATTTGTGTAGTTTTAACAGTTTTTCGGTGTGTTTTTGAAAACGACTATTATCCAACCAGATCACGGAGATATACATAAGGGTCTTTCCACAGTAATAATTCATTTCAGATGTCTTTAGTTTATCTCAGAATTAAAGAAATGTCCTTGTTTTGTTCTCAGGAGATAACTTTTGCCCAAAAAGGTAAGAAATTGCTGCCACAACATACATTTTTGAAAAGCTTGTGTACAATTTTGTTCCGTCTTTGTTACATGCGTAATAGGAATTTGTTTGCACGGGGTTTTCACAAATGTATGTTGTAGGACTATTTTTCTTACTCCTTGGTGAAAAAGTTATTTCCTCAGTTTAGCTTGATAATTTAAAGATATAATTAAGACATTTGAAGTGAACTGGGACCTAAGATCTTGAATGTTACAGAAATGTACCCCATTACTGTAGAAAGACCCATATACACATAATAATGTGCATGGTGGACGATGTTAAAAGGTGTTATAATAGTGTATAAAGTTATATCATCCTGCGTAGTAACTGACTCGATGTAAACTATACCATTGGAGACGTACAAATATACCCGGTAGTACCGTGTACTCGTGTACATATTTCACTGTTAAAAATGTCATAGGCATAGGCCGATCGGCCTATGCAGGACCTACTGACAAAAGCCCCCTCATGCACCATGTGTTAAAAGGAGAGGAAACACTTGTTTGGAATTATCGTCATATTTAATAGCAAATGCTATTAAATGCTACTTTTATAACAAACCTTGCTGTGCTGGCGATATTTTAGAGAAATAGGCAACTTTCTGCAAGCGTTTTCTCTTCCCTTAAAGGCAGAGGCTCGTCAATGTGCACCTGAGGACAAATTTGTGCCACGAAATACGCAGCTCCATAGCAAACAAATAAGGCATGGAGCTGCGTATTTCGTGGCACGAATTTGGCCTCACGCGCGCATTGACGAGCCGCTGCCTTTAAGTCATCCCAAGAAAACAGAGAAGTATAGTGTCCCTCTATTCGTGATGGTTCTGGAGTTTAACAAGTGATTTTATAAATACCGGCGGCTTCACATGCAGACTGCCATGCCAGACGAGTTTTCTTATATGGTACAGCCCGACAAATGTCTTGCCCAATTTTTTTAATAGCCGCAATTTTTAAGTCAGGAATCGGCAGCTGGAAGAACTTTGCTTAAAGTTTGTTGATTGCAAATTAAGCATTGACGTCATATCTATTCCAGAATGTGAAATTTGCATAACCGAAACCGTGAACTTGAGCGAACATTGGAGGTCGTATACATGGTCTTGGGGCATGGTTTCATCTTCCGGTGTTCCACCTGAGAACAACTTGCAAAATAAGGTTGTACAAATCGCACCGTGTTTTCTGGAATGCAAATAACTATTATACATGTAGTTTCACAAAATAATTACACACTACCCTTTCCATATTTTTAAGCGTTGCAGAAAAGGTCACTTATATGTGCTACTTTCTAAAGTATTGATGAATAGTAAATTAGTACATGTATTTGTTTGAAAAGAACAAGGGATAGTTTCGTGTTTAAAATGTTCTCAACAGCATTCGTTTAACGCGTTCGAATAGCTTACATCGATATACACGGGATCTGTGTTTGTTTTCGTACTCGCGTCATATCGCGACTCCAAACTGTCCGCCATGTTGTGTTGATTGCAACTTTTGAGGGGACTTCATTACACCAAGCCCTCTTGATATCCGCGTGCGTGTGTTATCTACATAAACGCGTACATATAATTAATTTTTCTTCATTTTGTGTTGCTTAGCTGATCAAGAAACATATTTTCAAGCACAAGTACAATTTATACGTTACACATTTTGTTAAATAAATTATTTAATGTAAACAAATTAAATATCAAGACTAAAAGTACTACGAAGGTGAACATACATATGCATGAGTCAAGACTTCAGCCTGATACTGAGCGTATTCATACTGTAGAGGGCGGGCTTCATGCACAGTTTATCTGCTGGAAGCCGACTAGATAGTTTTGTTCAATTTTTTACTGGAAATCGCGAATGTTTTCGGGTTTTTTGGACATGGGAGGTGTGTATGGGAGTTACTTGATAATATTGGTAAGTTACATCGAAAACTATTTTCCAGAAACCCTGGTCACGCTCCTTTAACAAAGTTTTCACAACGCCACCGCACAACACGCAGGATCTGCGTGACAGGATTCAGCGAGAGGTGGACAGTTTGCGAAAGGATCCAGACGCCGTGAGACGAGCTGTAAACGACATGCGCCGCCGATACGATGTCAACTTTGTTTGGATGTGTGTGTTGGAAAGTGAAAATGAAATCCAATCACTGAATAAGATTGTGTCATTTTTGTTGAATTTTGTGTCAATTCTGTTCAATTTTGTTCAGCATGAAAGTGAATCAACCCCCATTTTATTTTACAGCTCAATTTCAGGACAATGACGCTCAGTGATGCGTGACTCTAGTAAAGAACCAATGTATCATTGGAAAGCACGTACCTTCTGCTTTAAGATGCTACCATGCTTTTTACTGGCAAACTTATGGTCAAAACAACCTTTCAAATTCGGATTACCTTTTTTTTTAAACACCCTGTATTGGAGTTCGTATAGACACCAGTAAAACAGTGCTAACGTAACAGGGTTTTACTGGACCCCTTGATACTATAATCATATTAAAGGTTACGCACCGTGTCAATGATGGTGACAAATAGCTGCATTTCAAAACACCAGGAAATGCTTGAATAACCGGGGTTTATGGTGCCAATAACAATGACGTTTTGTTGAGTCATGAGTCACGTGCAGTTCTACGGCATGTTTGATCAGTGACGTATACTATTTCAAAAATAGTAAGGAAATTCCCCGGTGTCTCTGGCTCTTGGCTGCCAATGGCGCCACCCACTCATGCATCTCACGTAGATTTCTAAGCGCACGTGAATATGTTCCTATGGAATGCGCGCTTATGTATACAGTAAATGCAATCATTTATTTATTATTTATTCTCCACATTTATAATAGTAGCAAGGACAGCAACCACCTCTTGAAATCACAGTCTGCGTTCTCCTCCGGAGTAATTCTCATTTACTAATTTTACTGTTACAAAATTGGAATGCTAACACCATGGTTTACAGCACACATACTGGTTCGTTAATTATAATATGCAACAAAATCATGCACTGACAAATTGTTGACACTGGCATTATTCCAACTTATGGGCCTCGTCGAGTTTTACGTATTATACGACCGACTTTCATCAATCGAATAAGCGCATACCGTTCTGTTCCAGTGAGGTTTAATTTCTTTTCAGATATTTTTTTAAAGTACATGTGTACGTGCATATTATAGGGATTTCCCCACGGAGATTGCGAAACATGGGCCCATTCACATCGGCACAATAGAATTTGGCAGTGCTCGCATCAACATCAGACTAGTGCATATACATGTGTAGACCCACTATTGTACCATTTTTGTAGAATGTCCGCTTCCGTGCATGACGACTCTGTGGCGTGTATATATCACAAGTTTTAATTGCCAGAGGGGAAAAACATCTCCAGGGAACCAAAGCTCGCTTCGAAACATCATAATTGATGGCATTTGCACCGTGAGGGTGAGCTATATTTATCGTTTACCTATCATCCATCTGTTCTTATTACCTGTTTTAAAAAGGGGATGAGAGAAAAATCAGATGGTCCTCATTGGAATTTAAAACTGAAACCTGTGACTCTCTGGGCAGATGCTGAATACTTCTCGGTTTTTTCCTCAAAAGACTTTTTCTCAGTGGAGAAGGCTGAGAAAGTATGCTTATGTGCCTCATAGCTGAGCTTAGCCCTACAAACAGGGCTGTAAATAGCTCACGTTTGTAATCTGACTTATTACTGTCGCAATATACAGCCCTGCTTTAGGAAATGCCTATAGTGTCGAAACTGCCGAAATCCGAGATAGTTTGACTGCAAATATTCACATACACCATTGTAATCCTGAGAGTTTAGTGTTTCATAAAATAACGGTAAAGCTTACAGAATCTTCAATTTGGCCATCTACGGCGTCTTGAAAAATGGAACAATATTCTAAACAACGTTCTTTTATGGGCGACGCCATCTTAGCTGATCTGCTCTAACGATGGTGGCGCTTCTCGATCATGAGAAGTCAAGGGGCCCGACCAAGATGGCGTCGCCCAGAAGAGAACGTTGTTTAGAATATTGTTCAATTTTTCAAGAGGCCAAATTGACGATTCCGTAAGCTTCACTGTTATTTTATGAAACACTAAACTCTCAGGATTACAATCATGTGAAAGTGCTCTGGTCTGATGTACTTCGGACGATATTTGCAGTCAAACTATCTCGGATTTCGGCAGTTTCGACACTAGGCATTTCCGTACGGGCCGAAAGCAGGGCTGAATATTGCGACAGTAATAAGTCAGATTTCAAAAGTGAGCTATTTACAGCCCTGTTTGTAGGGCTAAGCTGAGCTGTAACTTTTGTAGACTTTGAAATGCTTGTCGTATAAGATTTGGACAAACACTAAACAAGTACTTTTCAGAAGTTAGAGTAACTGATGTCGATTTGATGATTTGATGGAAATAGACACATAGTTTTGTATATCTGGGACAGCATGTGGTGTTTCTTACCGTTGCTGTAAACACTGGTCAAATCAGAAACTTGGGTCATTGCATATGATACGATGGGTCTTAAAACCTGCCTTTCATTGGACGATTTTTGTTCTTTAGGAAATTCCCACGATTAGGTGAGATTTGTTAGGATTGCTTGAGCTTCTAACGTAGTCTTAGGTAATCTCAACAAATCTCATATAATTCAAAGGTTGCACAGTGGGAGGCCTGCTTCAATTCACATTTCCGACCTGTATATCAAGCCGAACCCGCGTGACTATTTATGACCAATCACAATGGCTACTCAGACAGCGCTCACACAAACACAGTGAGCGGCGCTTGAGCGAGTATTCAATCCCATCATACGGAGGGTGTTGTTATGGAACATGATGTCATCTCGCTTGCGTGCTATTTTTAGCGATAAATGGTTGGCCGACAATTCGGTAATCACTGCAAATGCGGAAATAGAACATTATTCTTCGCGGTGTATGTAATTCAAAATTACAACATTCCTTTTCGACGTTCTCTTTTGCATGGATTCAAGTTTATACAACTGTAAACGGGGCAAGTTCGAGCGGCGAAAATAAATAATTTACAGAATAATTTTGTATAATTGGCACTAGCAAAGCACAAATGAGCGCCGCCTAATCCGCCTTTTATTGTCTTTGAATATCGGAGGTTTCGCACAATGCTTTGAACAATAATACAAAATTAATTTTGAATCGACAAACTCAACCTTTTCTGCAGTTATTGTAAAGCTGTCCTTTAATATTTTCAAATTTCAAGACTGTCCGAGTTCTTGTTTATATAAAGACTGAAATACTGTTACAAGCAGCGTTATCTGCACGTGTGATTTATGTGTGTATGTTCACGATATAAAAAAAAAACATGTTCCGAGAAAACAGTGAAAAATTGTGGCCATGCTTTCATGAAATGTGCAGAGCCGCCGTCCTATTAGCTTTTTAGAAGTACGGCGGAACAAAAGGAGAGGACGTAATTTTATCTGGGTATGATTTTGTTTAACAATTTTATTTATTTACAAAAACATGTTTTACATGTTGCAATTATAATACAGAGACAGAATTTCAACAAAAAAAGAGTAAAAAATGCAGTTATATTGCATTTTATTCGATTTTATACCCACTTCAAATTGCGCTCTCTATTGTGTCCGCCGTACTTTTAAAAAGGCTAATAGGCTTGTGTTTGTGCAGTCCGTGCAGTAGCACGGACAACGACAATGGTTTGTGCCCTAGCATATGATGGTTTACAAACCATTATAGGTTAGGGCACAAACCATTTACGTTTAAATTGCAGCTTTATAGGTACTGTCCCTGATTGCCGAAGTTGGGTGCGTGCGCGTGTGTTTGCCGGCAATCGGGGACTTTCCATTGCTTGAACAACAGACGGACAAAAGGTTCCCGACTGAGCAACCGTACGGTCCCCGATTGCCAATCCCATGCAAATCCTATGGAGGCCTTCGCAAAACAACTATGTCCAAAAAAAGAGAAGCAACGGAAAGTCCCCGATTGCCGGCAAACACTCACGCACACACACACACACAGGTGTGAATCGACCTCCAATCGCGGACGTCCCTTTGTTCCTCTTTTGTTTGGACATACTCTATTTTTCTTTACTCTCGTTGGTTTTGTACAGGAGCGAATTGCGGACGTTCGCTTGCCAATCGCAGACGATATTGTTCTCTTTGTTAGACCTCCCTAAAACGTCCACGATTGTTTGGGAGAACGAGCGCATAGGTACTATGGTAGTGATTGATGGTTATGGCGCGCAAGGAATCGTCTGGTACCAAGACTACATCCTTGGACAAACAGGAAGTATTTCCTCCACAAATTCGGTGCACGGTTTTTGCGTTTTTGCGATACCTGACGACTACACACTCTTGTTGGTACGAATAAGCGTGCTGATTTGATTGAATAGCCAATTGCATGCAGTGTAGTAATAATAATAAAGTGTGTGAACTACATGTATATATCAACGACGGCTGATCTGTAATTGTCCGGCGCATTGGTTCGTATTGAACCAATGGCCAGCTTTTTTGGCCGCCGGCAACTTAAATCTAGATTACATTATTTGCGGTGACCCCAATTTTTGTTCATGAGTTGACAAGAAAAACCTATGAACTTAAGAGCTAACAATGGTATACCAAACAACTCATCAATAATATTATTTATTTCTGTCCAAAATAGAGTGTTGTGTGAGAAATTAACAACTGAAGGTGATTTTCTGCACATGACGTTTTACCATTCAACTCAACACGAGAGCCATGAATGGATTTTTCAAGTTTTCTGAAGTATTAGGCTACTGCCTCTGTGGCTGAAATTTCTGTACGGCAGTTATATCAACACGGGCTTTTAATCACGAGTGGAAATAACGCCCCTTGTAGCAGTTTACCCATCATGTACTTCACCAAGTCGTTCATTGATCGAACCAGTAATTACGTTTTAACGTTAAAAGCATGCATACTTATGGTTATAGTCGCAAAAACAGGCCCCAAGTTTGCTAGGGCTTGGCCACATGCCTGTATTCACGCGAAGGCAGATGCTAAAACACAAGATTTATGGTTAAACAAAGAAATGAAAAGGGTGAAGTTTAATACATGGTTTACGAAAAATGAACGAAACAGATTTCTAGTTCAGTTTGGCGTGATATGACAAATGCAATTTTGTTTTTATTTGTCAATATAGGAAATGACCCGAGAGTACAATGCAGTCACTCCTGGATCGCTTTGGATTTGGTATGCCCATTATTTACCTCTTGGTCACCATCGAGCCAGCGACAGCTTGTCCAAGTGTATGCGATTGCAGTATTACCAAATCCATACGGTGTCAATACCGAAATTTGACAGCGCCACCAGCCGGTCTACCCGGCGACAGTCTAACTCTTCGGTTATCGTACAACCAGATTCGGAAGCTGCATGCTGGTAATTTCTCCGGACTCTCCGAGTTGACAAAGCTAGTTCTCTACAATAATCTCATTACTGAGATAGAAGACGGCGCCTTTACCGGACTAGACAGTTTGGAACTACTCTACTTGAAAGCTAACAAAATTGGTCACTTGACAAGCCGCACCTTCGATGGGATTCCGAAATTGAAAGTGCTCCGCCTTCAACACAACCTCTTGTCCACTTTGTCGCCTGGTGTTTTTGGTCTAGTACCTTGGTTAACCGAACTTTACTTGGCAAATAATAACATTACGAAGCTCCAGTACGGTGTCTTGGAAGATCTGGCGAACCTTAGGAAACTAGACTTATCTGGCAACTTTGACAGTCTCATACAATTCACGCCTAATTTTCGACAGCTTGCAATTTTACACCTAAACAGCCTAAGAAAGACAAATGCTAGTAATCCGTTTCCAGCTCACGTATTAGATGCTATTTTTGATGGAATGGTTAACCTGACAGAATTGGAACTGAAAGGAAATCATCTGAAGGTCATACCTGTAGCAGTACGAGCACTCCCTAACCTGGATTCGTTGAGTATGTCTTTTAACGAAATCTATGCTGTCAGTGCCAGCGACTTTTATCAGCCGTCATCCCTACGTGTTCTCGAACTTGATAACAATAATTTGACTGACATACCCACCCCAGCACTAGCCCTACTTCCAAATTTGACAGAGCTGTATCTTCACGGTAACCCAATCACCAGGATTCCTGCCCAAGCGTTTAGGTACAACCCACAGATGGAATCTCTATCCATCGGACTCGCTGATCTTTCATCAATCGACAAGGATGCATTCCTTGGACTGAGTCAACTTGCCCATCTTCGGCTGGAACGCAATAATTTGACAACCATACCAGATGGAACAATGGACAGCGTCAATCCCGGAATAGACATGTGGCTATCTGACAACCCTTTCGACTGCGACTGCCGTCTGCGTGGTTTTCAAACTTGGCTCAAAACCAACCACATCGGACAGCTTCGCGGTGACCCTCCTAAGTGTCTGACCCCGGAACGATTAAAAGATACTGTTTTGACCAGTCTACAGCCCGAGGAGTTTGCTTGCAAACCTCATGCCGCTACCGATTCTGCCAGTTTGTCGGTGTTCACTGGCATGAATGCCGTTTTGCATTGCAACATTGAGGCAGATCCCGTGGGTTCCATATACTGGATCACCAGTAACCACCTAATTGTGCACCAAGATCAGCCGCGTCCGCCATTCAGAATGCTTTCTAGAAACGGTTCGCTGGTGATCACCAATGTGAGTGTGATCGATGAGGGGATGTTTACTTGTGTGGTGAGCAATGACGCAGGGGAAGGGCGGACATCAGTCCGGTTGATGGTCTGGCCGACTGACCACCCTAAAACAATGTCAATGACAACGATTCCCCAATTAGCTGGCGGGAAAATTTCTCCCACCACAACAGCTGGTGGACATTGGTATTTCATCGTCGCAGGGAGCGTTCTCTTAGGCGTGATCGTCGCGTCAGTATTCATAATTATTGTCCGCCAATGGTGTAATCACGAGGAACCTCCACAATCGACACCTACTTTCGACACGGATAATGGCTCCAGTAATCCCGAGGAAAATCCACAACTGACACCGACTGTCGACTTAGAGATTGGCTCCAGTAATTCCGAGGAAGCTCCACAACCGACACCTACTATCGACACGGTGAATAGCTTCAGTAATGATGAGCATGATAAACGGCAGACACCGCCAGTTGTACATGTTCACGTGGGACCGCATGGAATTGTGGTGTTCAAAGCAGAAAATAGTACGTTTAATCAAGGACAGACTGTCGGGAAGGCACTGGCTGAAGTTCCAATTGATACAATTGATAGGTGCATAACTGACAACTCAGGGAATTTTTCTTGTAATACTGCGCATGATCGGCAACAGACACCATATGACAACACAGGGATTGCCTCCGGTAATCCTGCGTGTGATCGACGACAGACACCCTCTGACAACCCAGGAAATGCTGAACATTAACAACAACGACCAATTGTCCTCCAAACAAATGTTATCAATAATGTACAACGTACGATTAATAATGCACAACAATGTCCAATTACTCAAGGCAGAACTGTCCGAAAGCCACCTGCTCGAAGACAAACGGCTCACGCAAAACGGTAGCCATGTACAGTGATTTTTCGTTCACTTTCAAACATTTACTTTTGTCGTTGCAAGAACTATACTAATTGTAGACAGAATAGACAGCCGAAGTGTGACGTGGGTTGCCATGGCAATTGGCTCTGAACTATCATGGCCGTCGAAAAAAAGTACTATTGCAAAGCACAGGGACACGGTTTCAGTGATTTTTTTTTAGTTTAGAGCCAATTGCCTAGGCAACCAATAAAAGATGGCGTATTCACTTCGGTAGTCTACTATGCTCGTGTTCTATCGAGAGAAAGTAAACAACCAGAGTGATGCAACGTATACCAGCATGATGTGCTAAGGGACTCCCCTACTGCCCTATACCTTAATAGACTTCCCTTTTGTTAACGCACAAAACAATTGGAGGGGTGGGGTGGCGTGGCGGTTGGATCGAGGAGGTACCCTCTGCCACATATCGTGCTGCATAGGTAGCAACGTGTCCACCTGAGCAAAACCCACCACGACGGTACCAAATTTTTAACATTTCGTCCTAGGTTTTAATGCTAACAAGACTTGGTGAATTTCTTGGTAATTTTGTGTACGTCGATGCGTATTATGTTTATTAGGCCTAGTGAGATTCCCTTATACAGGGTACTAAAACGAAAACGTGTGTTGCAAAGGTTACCGGGTCTACACTAAAACCAGTCAACCGTTTTCCTGCGTTTTAGCAATGGCTAATTAGGATCACCAGCGGATGTTTAGACCCAGTTACCTCGGCAATGGGAGTTCCATTTTAGTAGTCTATTACTCTAGGATTTGTTTTCAGGTTGAGGGTAAGATTCATATTTTTGAAAGAGAGAGAGAGAAAAAAGAAAATATTTAATTGTTAACCAGAACAAAAGTTTGTTGAAGACAGTGAACTTGTGAATAACAAGGCACATGAATCGCATTCACGACTGTTCCGCTTCGTTTCAGTGATTTCCTGCAGGTCCAAGAGGAACTGTTTGAACAATGTGATTCCCACAGTAGGCCTTATAATGCACCTATCAATTGTTTCCCCCACCCCTCCCCCCGGGCTACCCAACCTAAGAGGTGGGGATTGTCTTGCGCAAAAATGCACAGATAATGGGCCAAATGCCCCACCCTGGGGCATGACAAATGTGACCAAATCCCCACCTAGGGGGTGGGGTAGCGCGGGGGGGGGGGGGGGGAACAATTGATAGGTGCATAACAATAACATGTGACATTTTCTGTTTCACATGAGAGAATTCTGCAGCTAAAGGTTCCGTAATACGAAAACATATGTTCGATCATTTACCCTCATTACACCTGCGTGGGATGCGATGGATGAGCTCAGGAATTCGGGCAGAGTACATGTAGCTCACACTGCCTCAGCGACTCCTACGGAGGCTCGTGCAGTTAGCCCTTACCACAAGAGGTGGTCATAATTTACTTACCAATAAAATATGCTACATCTGTCGCTCTCCTCGATCTTTTGGTCATAGTATAACTCGCGTTTCCTCTTTTAAGAGTATATAATCAACATTGATGATTTCATGGCTGCATGTAATACTGTTATTTTCATTAAACTATTTGATACTCAGGACAACAAAACATCAAGCACGACTTCCCACTTTTCGGTCAATATAAAAGGAATGTATGCTTTATAGTTGCTATTGTACAAAATAATTGTATTTTTATCGACATTTGTATTCATTTTTCTGTTGCGTTGTATCTTTAATTTCCCGTTTTAAAGCAACATGTGTTCACTTACTGATAATGATACAATATTTTAAAAAGATTTCCAATTACTGAATGGCCTTTTATAGGGATGTTAACCCATCATTCGTGTTGAACAGACGTGAGACTTATGGCTAGGTTTCACGCCCGATCCAATTAATCAGATGTAATTTTAAGGCCCGTTGTATCATTTGGAATGACCCAACTAAAGTGTTGATTGCAATGGTTCAAACACCAACTGATTATTTCTTTCCAAGATGGTACTTTCTGTAAGAAATTTACAACTAAAGGTGGCTTACAAAATTCGTTTTCAAACATTTTGTTTTTACCATTCACTCAACACAAAAAAACCTTGCATGAATTATAAAGGTTTTTAGAAGCATTGATACATCTAAATACCTCAACAAAAGTAATTTCCCCCCTAAATAATTGCTTATATCTCCCAAAGTATTTTTCGGAATTACACGAAACTTGGTGTGAATGATTAGTGCAATGCATGGAACGCGCATTTCAAGCGGTGGGTCCATACCTAATGTTATGCACGAATAAGCAGCATTTAAAGGTGAAATGGACACTTTTCAAAAATTGCAAAATGCAGTCAATAAATTTTATTCCCTTTTTTTGTTCACAAATGACTAGTCAGTTTTGGTCCACAGTATCTGGTGTAACCGTCAGATTTTGTAACACCCGATGACGTCGATCACGCATATTGTGTTGATAAGACGGGTGATCCTCCGCTGCGGAAGGGTAATCCGCTCCTGCAGCATCTGGGGCAAGTCCTGGAGTGTTGTTTGGTCATCGGTTCTCCGATCGTCCGCTTCAGTTGACGCCACAATATGTGCTATGGGATTGAGATCTGGGGAGTTTGCTGGCCATATCATCTGGTCAATTTCTTAAATCTCTAAAAGCTCATTGACCCTGTGTGGATGTGCATTGTCATAAAGTGATCGTCTGCAGGGGTAGTAACGTTTGGTCCACCATGCAGTTCTTGGCAAGTCTGCGACAGCTCCAATCAATTCGATTTTTTAACGCAATTTTCTCATTGCATTTGGACCGACTTCCATCCTATCCTACGGGCTACTTGTTTTACATGTGTAAGGGTCTCTAACGGGCCTATGGCAATGGCCCTGTCTTGAATGGACATGCGTGGTATTTTCTTAAGTTAAACTGCTTAGTGCAGTCACGGTGCAGGAACACCACGATGAGGACCAAAACTGTACTTGTCATGTGTGAAAAGAATTAGGGAATTGTTGACTGCATTTCACCTGTAAATGCTGCTCGTTCATGCATGACATAGGCCTAAGGTATGGACCCACCACTTGAAATGCACGTTCCATGCATTGCACTAATCATTCACACAAAGTTTCGTGTAATTCCGAAATTTACTTTGGGAGATATAATCAATTATTAAAAGGGGAACTTACTTTTGTTGAGGTGTTTAGTAGCTGAAATGTCTGCAAGTTGTACACGTAGTTTACCAATATTCTATTAGAACTTTGCTCTCATTCCAGGAATCCGTAAAATCCGTAAACTTTTGCAAATACACGTGAAGAATTCATGAATGTAATTATTTTATTGTAAATTAATAAGATTTATTCTGCCTCAATTACGGACTTTGTACCGGGTCTTTTTACTCTTACATGTATAGTTATTAATCTCTCATTATGGTCGTTTGCTATTGCGTGTTTTATATTTTACAAAACAAAATGTTTGGGACTATAATCAATTATTCAAATAATCGAATATTGTTAAATTTGGAAAGAAACTATTTTGATATTATATTTTAATATCAAAATAGCTACATATATATATTATAGTTACATCAAGTATGTATCATATTCAGTATATGTATCATATTCAGTATATGTATCATATTCAGTATATGTATATGGGTCTGTCCACAGTAATGGGGTACATTTCTGTAACATTCAAGATCTTAGGGCCCAGTTCACTTCAAATGTCTTAATTTTATCTTTAAATTATCAAGCTAAACTGAGGAAATAACTTTTTCACCAAGGAGTAAGAAAAATAGTCCTACAACATACATTTGTGAAAACCTCGTGCACAAATTTTCCTATTACGCATGTAACAAAGACGGAAAAAAATGTTACAAAATTGTCTGTCCACGTTACCTACGTAATAGGAACATTTGTACGCTTGCTTTTCAAAAATGTATGTTGTGGCAGCAATTTCTTAGCTTTTTGGGCAAAAGTTATCTTCTGAGAACAAAACAAGGACATTTCTTTAATTCTGAGATAAACTAAAGACATCTGAAAGGAATTATTGACTTATTGTTCAAATGTACCCCATTACTGTGGACAGACCCATATGTATTGAGATGACGAAGAAGGAGTTGCAGTTTTAGAAGTGGGAGGGAAACCCCCAGAAAAATGCCCAAGGGGAAAACCCACACGGTCAAGTAGGGACTGCAAACCCAACCCACATACACGCCCCTGCTACGAACCCGGGGCGCCAGAGGTGAAAGGCGAGGAAAGAACCCGTACCGGTATACGCCAACCCGACCGCCCGGGGCGATGATGGTACTGGTGTACAATGTATTTATACTTCTGACTTCAACTGTATCATGCGTGTTTTATATTTTACAAAACATAATGTTCGTGACTATAATCAAATATTCAAAGAATCAAACATTGTTACATTTTTAAAGAAACTGTTTTGATATTATATTTTAAAAATATGTTTAACTCAGTGTATACTATTGGATATGTCAACCGTATTAGAAATACACTTATATAGTACTTCGTAGTCGTGTTGCACCCGCAACGACTGGTGGGTAACCGCTGGGGGGATTCATCAATGAGACTGTAAAAATACAAACAGAGGGACACTGGTTTAGCTTGGGTTTGTGGTCACTGTTTTTCACTCAGCAAAGTCTCAGGTCAGAATGACCAAAGAACAAAGGCCACCACACAAGCCTCCAGTGCCCCACAGGAATGACATCATCCTCCCCATATACCCCGTAGCTATTTCCTGTGAGGATGGGCATCATCACATGCAACAGTAGTTGACACTCTGTACTAATAAACATTACATGCAAATGCTTCAAGAGAGTGGGGGAGGGGGAAAAAGAAAAAGAGGGGGTACCCCAATATCGCTACACTCGCCCCGAACAAAATAAATGTTGTCCTCAACATTTGAGAAAAAAAATAAAAAATAAAAATTGAACGTTGGCCCCCTCTTAGAATGAGTTCTGGTTCAGTTAACCCAACCGTTGGTAAGGTTGTTGCCATGGTGATGTTACTGTAGGTGCAAGTTGCCAGGGTACCATCACTGGTGTAATCCACTGCACGGGAATCGGTGGCCTTAGTGGTATGGGTGGAGGTGCTGGTAGCATGGGGTGCTGGTACATGTAGTTCACTGGAGGGTTCAACTGAGGTGAACTGCTTCCTGCACTGACTGTGTTGACGCCTGGCTGTGCCGTTTGTGACTCACCAGTTGTTGGTAACTTAGCCGCTGTGGAGGTTGTCGTTGCCTTGGTGGGTAGAGTCGCCTTGCGGCTGGGGTTTCTGGTCCGTGGGTGGGCTCCTCCTGCGGGGACTGGACTGGTTCAGGGATGTCTGGTTGCTCTGCCTCGGCTGGTCCCTGGGTTTCTGCCTGTGCTGGTACCGATACTGGGACAGTAGGAGTTTCAGGAGCGTCGGTTATAGGGACTGGGGCGGGGCCATCGGCTAGTGCCGTGTTGGCAGCAGTGCTACTCGAGGCGTCTTTGTCCTGTTGGTGAGCTACCGGGATAAACTCCTCAGTGCTGTGGCTTAATGTAGGTGTGTGGCCTGTGTCAGGTTGTGGTGTCTCACCTGGTCCCTTTCTCTGGGCAGGGGTTGGCAGTGGATATTCGGGATGGATGTAGTACTCTTCATCAGAGGTTCCCTGTTGGTCCTCGTCTAGTCTTCGTTGTTGTCTCACCCGGTGTGGTTTTGGCTGGGACCTTGGATCCTTGGGCTTCTCTGGCACTTCTGTGGCAAGATGATTGCATGGTAGCAGGAGGTTCCTGTGGAGGGTTCTGTTTCGACCGATGCCATGCTCAGGAGAAACCCCATAAACCGGTGAATCTTCACTTAGGCGTCTAACGACTGTGTAGACGACGTCCTCCCAGAATGAGCGTAGCTTACCCGGACCACCTGTTTCATTCAGGTTTCTCACCAGCACTTTGTCACCAGGTTGGAGGACGCTGCTATAAACCTTGCGATCATACTGGGCCTTGCCACGTCTGGACGACTTTGTTGCATTACGGCGCGCTATTGAGTAAGCTTCATCCATCTGCCTCCTCCAGCGTTGGCTGAATTCCTGAGGGTCGCTCCTCATCCCTGAAGGTCGCTGCAACCCAAAGGCTAGATCAATGGGAAGACGAGGATGTCGACCATACAGAAGAAAGAAAGGCGAATAGCCTGTGGCATCGGACCGTGTACAGTTGTACGCGTGAACCATCTTGTTGACTGACTCTTTCCAGCGAACTTTGTCCTTCTCGGGTAATGTCCGCAGCATCCCAAGGAGTGTCAGGTTCATCCTCTCTACTTGTCCATTCCCCTGGGGATGATAGGAGGTGGTTCGCGATGGAGCAATCCCACTCAACTTCTGCAGTCGCCCAAACAGTTGGTTTTCGAACTCCCTTCCCTGATCATGGTGGAGTTTATGGGGGAAACCAAACCGAAAGACAAAATCGTTAAAGATTTTGTCAGCTGCAGTTCTTCCTGACTTGTTTGTTGTCGGGTAGGCCTGGACAAACCGGGTGAAGTGGTCGACTACGACGAGGATGTACTCATACCCTCCAATGGCTCTCTCCAGGTGGACAAAATCGATGGAGACCATCTCGAATGGGGCGGTTGTTTCGATACTCTGTAGGGGGTCTCGAGTGGGTCGGTTCGGCTTCCGTTGTTTGAGGCACCGAAAAACATTGGTCACAAAGTGATCAATGTCGTGTTGCATATGGGGCCAGTAGAAACGATCTCGAACAAGGTGGAGGACTCGGTCTGCCCCTAAATGGCCCATCTCTTCATGTAGCTCTTTGTATACCATCCGATGGTACTTATATGGCAGCACGATTTGATCATTTTTACCGGACCTGCGACGCAGTACCCCATCGCCATCTATGCTTAGCTTTCCCCAATCACAAAGTAGAACTTTGGACTTCGGATGTCCCACTGGCTCCCGTCTTCCTGGCCGCTGACCACTTCTTGCTTGCTCAAGGACTGGGCCGATGACCGGATCTGTTTCTTGGGCCTCCTTTAGTTCCCGTCGACTAATAGTCAGCACTGACTCCACGTCGTCATCTGGGCTGGAGGTATCTGTTGTGATGGCTGTTATCCAGGGGCAAGGGGAAGATGCTGATGCCATGATGGGCTGAGAAGTTGCGCTGATGTGGTCTTGACTGATCTCGTTTGTACACTGTGCAATATATTCATCGATGTCAAGAGGGGCACGCGAGAGGACGTCAGCATCCGTATTCTTCTGTCGGCAAGTTCTGCCGCCCATCGGTGCCCTATTGCATTGAGTTTTGCTGATGTCAAGATGTACGTGAGTGGATTATTGTCAGTGTACGCGGTGAAGCTTGGGGCATAGTACAGGTAATCCCTGAACTTCTCTGTGACTGCCCATTTTAGGGCAAGGAACTCCAGCTTACCGGAGTGAAGGTGGTAGTTCTTTTCTGCCGCAGTAAGTGTACGAGAACCATAGCCAATCACCCGTTTCTTGCCATCTTGTTCTTGGTAGAGCACGGCACCCAATCCGTGATGTGAGGCGTCAGTGTGTAAGATGAATGGCTTCTCGTGGTCGGGGAAACCCATTACTGGTGGAGAGGTAAGGCATCTCAGAAGGCGTTCCAGGATTGACTGGTGGGAATCTGTCCAAGTGATTGGCTGCCGAGAGGGAACATGTCCCATACAGTTCTTCTTATACGCTTTTCTCTGTTGTGGGTGTAGTTTTCCCCTTTATCTCTGACCCTCACCGCCTTGTTTCTGGAGTAGTTCGTACAGGGGCTTTGCAATGCAGGAGAAGTTTTAGATGTATTGGCGGTAGTAGCCAAGCAGCCCCAGTACCTTCCTCAGCTCACCTACAGTACCTGGCCGTCTATCGCGAAAGGGCCTCCACTGCTGCTACATCTGCGGGATCCATCTTGTAACCTTCACAAGAAACAACTCGGCCCAGGTACCTCACCTCTTGCTGGAACAGGTTGCACTTGCTAGGTTTGAGTTTGATCCCTTTCTCCTGCAAACGCCTCAATACTAGACGAAGATACTCGACCTGCATGCTTTTCGAATGACGGGCTGTACACCAGGATATCATCCAGGTAGACAACAGCAATCTCACCAACTAAACCATCCAGGCATGACTCCACGCACCTCTGAAACACTGCTGGGGCATTGGTGAGGCCGAATGGAATTCGAAGCCACTCATACAATCCCCAAGGTGTGATGAATGCTGTTGCTTCCCTGCTGTATTCTGCCATTAAACCCTGGTGATAGGCTTTGCCCTGGTCCAATGTCGAAAACCACGCATTACCACCAAGGCTGTCCAAGACATCTTGTATTCGGGGTATTGGTTGCCGGTCGGGTATGGTCTTGCGGTTTAACTCTCGGTAGTCGATGCACAGGCGCAGCGATCCGTCTTTCTTTCTTACACAGACTACCGGTGAGGAGTAGGGTGACTCTGACTTTCTAATCCATCCTTTTTGTAGCAGTTCTTGAAGATAGGATTTGACTTCTCGATAGAGGGGAGGAAGGATGGACGTGTATGTTTTTTGTACGGGACGACTATCTTGTAGGCGGAGGTGCATTTGCAAATCTTGGATGCAACCCAAATCATTCTCATCACGGGCAAATGCATTGGCTTCTTCCCTGAGCATCTGTACTGCTAGTTGACGCTGTTCTTCCGACAGGCGACTTAAGTCAACAGGTGGCACCCATTCACTTTCTCCTTCTGTTGGTGTCATGCAATTCACTTGTGCTACTGACTGTAGAGTACTTGGACGTTGACGGATGATGGGTTCAACAGCCACAGCTGCTTCAACAGTGCCGAGGGGAGTGCACTTGGGAAGTACTATATCGTGGTCTGCATAATTGGCAACGAGGATTGGAATTTTGTGTGTTTGGTCCTGGTCAAGCTTTACAATGACTGGCTGGGGGTGAAGATCCTCGGGCCAAGGGGCAGTCACATCGGGCTCGAAAACGACGTTGGTGTCTCTTGGGAAGTAGCTAGCATGGACGTGACACCACACTTCACTGATACTCCGCTTTGGTAGCATCACATTGCTCCGTCCCACTACTACGTTGCACCTTTCACTCGGGGGTTCCTCTTGTATAAGGTTGACCAGCATTTTGATTTCTCCTCTTGCCAAAGACGGAAAAGCTGTCTTTACTGCTTGTATTGGACCACAGCTCGAGTCATCCGCCTTGATTATCTCTTCAATGACATTGTAGCCGATGATGGGCACTCCGGTTGTTGCTGTGGTAAGGAGCATTGGGGCTTTGATTTGTTTACCTCGTTCTAGTGTAAATGAGACCTCGAGCCATATGTCATAAGGGATTGCTGACCCATTCGCTGCAGTCAGGCTGAGGTTTTCTGTACCTAGAAGATCTGAAATGGGGCGGATCTCAGCATCTGGGATATTTTCCATCTTCCAGTCTGTCGGAATGACAGAGACTTGGGCACCGGTGTCCCACAGTGCTCTTGTTCTGACTCCTTGTATCTGGCAGTTTACAAGGCAGCGCTTCCCGACAAGATGGGCAACTTTTGTTTGATTTGATGGAGATATGTTATAGACATGGGACTTGTGGTGCACAGATCCAACAGTTACTGCTCGTCCCGTGGCAGTAACCGCTCGCCGTTTCCCGTCTGGTAGTTTCTTGGTCGGCGACACCCCCGGGCAAAATGCTCACTCGATCCACAGTGGAAGCAGTGATCACAACTACTGCCAGTTCCCTCTCGTTGGCAGTTGGGGCAGCCCCGGCGACGTCTGTAATTATTCTGTGGTCGTCGGCTTTCGGATAACTGTTGCCATTCTTGTTGACGAGCGGGAGGGTTGGCCTGTAGGGTGTCCTGTAAACTAGTCAGTTGCCGCTTTAGGGTGGCTATCTCGGCGATCCCTGCTTTTAGCTCAGCCAAGTCTGTCATGAGCGTACCTGGCTTGGGTGTTTTCTTGCCAGGGTTATCCTCTCCTGATGCCTCTTCATTGGTGTTCTGCTGTTCAACTGACTTCACCAGGGCAGTCCTAGATTGTCCCAGCTTCTCCCTCCGTTCAGTCTCGTGGCCCGCGGCTATATTCAGCTTCTCGCGGAGGATTTCATCTGTCGTCAGAGGGTCACTTAGTAGGGGCCTGATTTCACTCTTCACTGGGTCACTCCTCAATCCTGTCAGGATGGAGTGTAGGAACATATTTTGTACGAGGGCCGAGTCGTATTTAACGCCAGAGCCTGATTCCTGGCTGGCAAAAATCACCTTTTGTCGGAGGTCAAGGGCCCGCATTAGGAAACTCTGTGGTGACTCTCTGTTGTCTTGGGACAACCGAGACAACTGATGGTATAGCTCGGTTGCATCCTTCTCCTGATAGTGGGATCGAAGTAGTCGACGAAGACTTGGCAATGTGAGGTCACTCCGCCCTTCGAGGTAACTCCTTAAAGCTGACCCTGGCACAACAGCTCGGATTACTGCCTCAGTGATCTCATGCTCACTGTAACCTTTGGTTCTGCCGCTCTCAATCTGGTGGGCCAGGCTGGAGAAGGAAAGCCGATCTCGCTGATCCGGTTCGCCAATTTGCCCTGATATTTTGAACTCTCGGCGTGTGACGAACCCTGCCGTGTAAGTAGGGTTGGTGGACTCTGCAGTCTTTGTCGTCGTTGATGGCTTCTCCGTGTGCGGTACCTGTAGTTTCTCAGACTCGTCTCCTATTTTCTGAAGAAAATCACTGAGGTCACGATATACTGACAGACCTTCATCTTCTCTGGTTTCCAAATGTTCACTCAGCAGCTGTCGGTGTACTTTCCTAACCAGAGCCCTTGAGGTTTCTTCCTCTTCCACCAGTTCCTCGAACCCAGGGAGACCAATGTGTTGACACACCTTGAGCAAAGCCTCCCGGGATAGTCCGCCAATCTGCTGTATCAGTTGCTGGCATAGCTCTTGTGCAGAAACCTCCATCTTGGACCAAAAGGCTGTACGATGGGACCGAAATCGAATATGCCGGTCTCCCTAAAAGCCGCTGTTGTCCTCCCCCTGGTGATCTGCTCTCCTTAGCTGATGCCGCCTTAGACGGTGACTTGTGGCATTAATGACGGGTTCTAAACATCACTGGACAGGCGTAGGTCATCGACCCCACAGGCTTATGTAGAGACGACACACCTATCCCTTCGTGGTTGCCAAATGTTGCACCCGCAACGACTGGTGGGTAACCGCTGGGGGGATTCATCAATGAGACTGTAAAAATACAAACAGAGGGACACTGGTTTAGCTTGGGTTTGTGGTCACTGTTCTTCACTTAGCAAAGTCTCAGGTCAGAATGACCAAAGAACAAAGGCCACCACACAAGCCTCCAGTGCCCCACAGGAATGACATCATCCTCCCCATGTACCCCGTAGCTATTTCCTGTGAGGGTGGGCATTATCACATGCAACAGTAGTTGACACTCTGTACTAATAAACATTACATGCAAATGCTTCAAGAGAGTGGGGGAGGGGGAAAAGAAAAAGAGGGGGTACCCCAATATCGCTACACTCGTGTTGAGTAAAACCGAACATTCGAATATTCGAACTATTAAAACCGAATACTCGATCTTCCGACACAATTTTGCGCCAAAGCACCAATTGGAATAATAATTTCCCAAGGTATACCTTACGGAGAAGAGACGTGAGTGTAAATTTTGTCCCCGTGCTACAGTCGTATCCACCCTTGGAAGCAAAATGGTTACCGTCCTTTTTTGTTATGTAAATGTTTGGTTCTCCTGGTTAGTTTGCTGCACGCCCATCACCCTTCGTTAACGTCGTTTGGAAGCTTGTGGCTGTCATCTGCTTTAGGGAATAGGGAGGGTATTACCTGAAGGTATACGACAAACTAAACAAAAGGGAAGGACCCAGTCTCTTCTCCTTTAGCTCATATAGATTCAAACTATATTCCAGGTAAGTATAGCCTTTATATAATTGAAGAAATATATTTCACCAACTCCGAAGAGACTCGAGCTGAGAAGAGACTTTTTAGGCAGATGACAGTATTGCTTGTCCAAAGGTCACTTCACTTTCAGCCAGTCTGTTGCAGATAGTAATCATCCCAGCCCGCGTTGCTGCCAAAGTAGACGAGGCTTCTCTCACGGAATTGGGGCTTTAAAACGATAGTGTCGATGTTAGATTTCACCATGACTGTTTTTAACCACCTTGCTATTGTGGAGGACACAACTGGATGGAAAAGTTTACTGTGCAATATGAATAGTTGGGATACTGTCTTAGTTCCAATATGAGAGCCGGTTCTATCTATATAAATATTCCTCCAATGCTCTAACGACACCCATGTTTACGGTTGGAAGGAAACTTAACCAAAGACATCTCATGAGTAAGATGTGGTATGGATGCACATATATATAGTTTCGTCAAAGACACCATTGGCTATAATCTGATCCTGTGACCAATATCCAAGGATATCAATGAAGAGCATCGTCCTGCTGTGACTAAAGTAGTTAGCATAGCTAGTGTTAGAGATACGGCTTCGTTGGGCTATCTTGGGATCGAAATAGAACCATACATTATTCTGAAAGTCTTTTCGAAATAAAATAGATCCTGAAAAGAAACCATCCAATTTGGCCGTGTTTGAGCATTTAAAAAAAAAAATCAAGGTCACATGATTTATCCGAACCAGATTCTAGTTCCGATAAATCACGTGGTCTTGGAGTTAGTTTTATTTCCAGCCGTAGAAACCAGCGCGAGTTGCTTTTGTCATTCGCGGCCGGGTTTCTCTTCTTGTAGGCCAACATACCGTATTTTCCAATTTGTACACAGAGTCTGCCAACATATTTCATAAGAAGGGTTTTTGGGTGTTGATACGGACGAGAGAATCTCTCAGATTTTCGCGTCTTTGCTTCGCGGCGATAAAAAATATCCGAAGAAAAAACAGCATGGTTTTAGGCCTATTGAGAGCTCTAAAGACACCAAAAAGTTGCGTTCGAGTGGCCTCGAGTCAGCGCTGACCTGAGGTATCATGCAAGGTGTGATGAGTCAGGGTGTCGACCCATATCGAACGCCACTTTTATTTACAAACACATGATACATAATACATCGCGACGGCTGGTAATAAAGCGTATTGCCCAACATTTGTCTCTTTTGTTAATTTTAAACATTTCTAGTTAATACGTGACATTTTGAAAATTTTATTTCACAACGACCATCGAAAAAAATATTGTCAAGGATGCTAGACCGCTACATTATGTAAACAGTAAGCCGATGTGTCCCTTTAATATCAATATTCCTGGTAGTATGGAGGTTCAACAGTGGACATCTGCTTTTCTGCTATCAGAATAGCAGAAAAGTGGATTGAACGATTTTTCTACTTTTCTGTTAATTCTGCTTCCAGCAGCTTCCAGAACCGTTTTACTGCCAAAAAATGCATTTTCCACTTTTGAACCTACAGTGGCCAAATGGATATAGCGCCACCATTTGGCCACTGTAGGTTCAAAAGTGCTATGCTTCATATTAAACTCGTCGCATTTCCAGTGTGTACGGCCTGTGACATATCATAGCGGCGTACATATATATACATATATACAGGCCGTACACACGCTGTGCTATGCTTCATATTAAACATGTTAAACCCGTTGCATTTCTCTGTCTGTGTTTGTGAAGTTTCGTTTGGTAATCTGCAACAATTTATCTTGAAATAGCGAATCGCAGCTTCAGTTTCTGAATATTGGTATAAAAGAGCATGTTATATTTGTCCGAAGGGAGAGAACATGAGATCCAGTATTACAGACAATGGCATGCAATGACGTTCTTATGCAATGCGCTCCACATCTTGCGTGTGGGATATTCTAGACACGTGATGAGGAGGTTGCACAGTAAAACAGCGAAAGCAGAACGAGCCTACGTTTGTACGGCACGTTTGTACGGCACGCTTGAGTGCTTAGAGATAAACCATTGAGTTGAACTACATGTACGAACCGAGATAGTATTGCCAATATTCACCGAATCGACGTTCACAATGCATCATGGTATTGGATGACAAAATTGCCCTGCATTGCGAACATCGATAAGGTTTATTGTAACTATAAAGTAGGGCACGTACGATATCATCTGTTAGGGTTGAATCTCCTCTTTAAATGACACCCTGGTCATGTCATTATGTTTCCGGTTTACTAAGCAGTGACCAAAATACGCAAGGCGGGTCTAGTTATAGATTTGCGCCACTTTATTTAATGCATGGCAAAGCCTGTTTGGATGACCAAGTATCAAGTAACCTAAAATAAAAAAGACTGAGCAAATCTTGCTCAGTCTTTTTAATTTTAGGTTTACTTTGAAAGAATTCCATTTACTGGTCGCCACTTATTCTCCTTACAATGACTCAATAACCGACCACCAAAACAAGTAAATATTTTATACCCCTGGGTCATTCCATGTCAAATCAACCAGGGGTCCCCAGGTGACCCCCTCAGATTTCAATGAAATTTGGTCAGAATGATGAAATGTGGCTGTAATGAACACATGCAAAATATAAAAATCATACTCCATGTCGTTTTCGAGATATGGCCGTTTGAAATTTGCTGGACTTAGTCGTTTTACGCGCTTTTATGCGCTCGCGAGTCGCGAAAAGTGACATTTTGAATAATTTCGAATTTCGGAATGCCATATTTTCGTCTACGGACCAGACAAAGAGCTAAAAGTTGGTATTTGGACTTAATTCTTGCCAAATTTAATGAATCTGCACTCAGATTTAATGTATCATCTTTAGATATAAAGTTATAATGGCCTTAAGTAGGGTCCAGAATCAGCGATAAAGTTTTTTTGCAATTTTTGGGGTCACCCTGAACTAACACTAGGGGTCACATGGGGCCCATTCTCCCTAAATATGATCTATGGTCACAGGACTACACCCAGAAGCAATTATAACCACATTTAAAGCTTTAAATCAGAAATTACAGAGCCCCAAAGTAGGCTCCAGCTAGAAAAATCCTTGAAATGGCCCGACGTTCGTGACCCCGGATGACCCCGCGATCAGTTGAAATAATTTTTGATACTTTAACCACTCAAAGATAAGTATCATAGCTACATGTACACAACATTTCAGCTTTCCTACTCAACTCCTTCAAGGTGTCTTGTCAGTTTGAAATAGCGCCGTTTTTTCATAAATTTTGACTTCAAACTATATGTATGAATGGAAAATGATGAAGTTTGCTTTAATGTTGTTTCAGTATTTAACTCGTAATCAGTCCATAAATCCAATTTCTATGAAATATACAATGGCAAACTTTAAAAAACTGACAATTAGTCACATTGGATGCTCCAACTTGATGGGACAAGAGTTAATAGTTTCATTTTCTCCTTGCGTGATGCATGGCGACACTTTTCTTTCAGGAGATTAATGAAACGCTCCATATCTGTGCACTTTTGGCATGGTTCTGTTGTTACATTTGGATTAAGTTCTGTTGTTGGTAGATCAAGGGCTTTAGCAACCTGTGATGCAACTGCTCCTTGAAGATCCTTAACTTTTCTCTTTGCATACCCTCGCTTATCACGTTCACTGACATATTTCAATGGAGAACAACCAAGCAACGTTGCACTGGTATCAAGTGATTCAATCGATGTATCCAGGACGTCAAAGTCTTCATCTGATGTTGAAGATTTCTCAGGCTCTTTGGCAAAACAGTTGCAGCATAACTTTTGACCAGGTTTTAATTTAAAACGTCTTGCATTAGCTACATCCACAGTGCATAGGTTCTCTGCAAAAGAATTTGATAAAAGAGAAAGGTTGATCAAAATTTGCATCATGGAAATTAAAAAGCAAAAGAAAACATTACTATGTAAATTAACAACGTAGAAATACTAAATCAACCAAACTACTTTGTCAATCAAAATGTTCTTGATACATCTTTGGTGATCCTATTATATTAATTAATGCAAGATAAAAGAACATGAAATTGATAGTTAAGATTTGTTTCTTATACTTGAATGCCAGATGTATTGTTTCAAAATGTAAAGCAGTTTACCAATCTTGTTTACTAAAGTGCAAAATGTATTGAGTTAGATATGAATGCGGACAAAATAAATACTTATTAAAATACTTACTTTGGATGCGCTTCTTATGACAGCGGAATGGGTCACAGCAATATTTCTCCAGACTTTCATAGCGATCAAGATATATTTTATGATGATGGAAACAAATTCTATCATCGTCAGCCAATGTTAATTCACTTCTCCACTCTAGTAGTTCTTTTTCCTCCTCTGATATCTGATTAGCTGCAAAGAAGCCGGGCTTGCCTCTCACAAAATTCTTCTTATGGCAGGAATCATTCAAATTTAAACCAATACTGCATTGTTCTAACCCGGATGATGTTCCCTCCAATTCCATTGTGATGATTTAAAATTTGATACCAGAACTTCCAGAAGCATATATTCTAACACTATCGCAAGTGTGTGTATTAAAGTGGGCTACACATTAGGCAAGATGTTCCTCTGGTTATATCAGGAACTGAAATGACTGTTTATTGATTTGCTGTGATATATATATGGACTGGATGAGACATGCACAATCAGCCTATTTAAAAGAGAGGTCTGGATGAGAGCTTGGTAACTGTTTATTCAACATTAATTGATGACCATCAATTGGATTAACAATGTCCATTGTCCAGTGCAATAAACAAAGTTTATCTTGGTATGCAGGGCTTATTTTTTAAATTATCATTGGTGTATACTAACTTACTAACTTGATTATATTTCTTGCTTTTGAAAGCAAGTATAAATGTTGTCAAATTGGTTGAATTTTTGGATTCATCACTTACTATCGCCATATTATGACAGCGCAAAAAAGCCACATTTTACCCTGCCACATTATCATGAAGGAGTTGAGTAGGGAAGCTGTAATTGTGTGTACATGTAGCTATGATACTTATCTTTGAGTGGTTAAAGTATCAAAAATTATTTCAACTGATCGCGGGGTCATCCGGGGTCACGAACGTCGGGCCATTTCAAGGATTTTTCTGGCTGGAGCCTACTTTGGGGCTCTGTAATTTCTGATTTAAAGCTTTAAATGTGGTTATAATTGCTTCTGGGTGTAGTCCTGTGACCATAGATCATATTTAGGGAGAATGGGCCCCATGTGACCCCTAGTGTTAGTTCAGGGTGACCCCAAAAATTGCAAAAAAACTTTATCGCTGATTCTGGACCCTACTTAAGGCCATTATAACTTTATATCTAAAGATGATACATTAAATCTGAGTGCAGATTCATTAAATTTGGCAAGAATTAAGTCCAAATACCAACTTTTAGCTCTTTGTCTGGTCCGTAGACGAAAATATGGCATTCCGAAATTCGAAATTATTCAAAATGTCACTTTTCGCGACTCGCGAGCGCAAAAAAGCGCGTAAAACGACTAAGTCCAGCAAATTTCAAACGGCCATATCTCGAAAACGACATGGAGTATGATTTTTATATTTTGCATGTGTTCATTACAGCCACATTTCATCATTCTGACCAAATTTCATTGAAATCTGAGGGGGTCACCTGGGGATTTTTTCTGAAACTGGTTGATTTGACATGGAATGACCCCCCTAGAACTACGGGGGATATAGTTTTTTTCCAATATGGCGGCGCCTGAACTTTAAGATCGGACCGAAACGTTTTCGGCTAGCGCAATAATCCGCTGCCCAATCGCCGCCAAACTCCGTCTGATAGTTCTTGAGACACTCACCTTGCGTGTGTCTACGGAATTTCGGTAACATTTGTCCACTAAATTCTCCGAAAATAATGTTGGGAAATAAACGGGAATATGTGCGATGCATCCACATGCATGATCGAGGCATTCGGTGCGATGCATGTGGATGCATCGTACATGTTCCCGTTCATTTCCCAACATTATTTTCGGAGAATTTAGTGGACAAATGGTACCGAAATTCCGTAGACACACGCAAGGTGAGTGTCTCAAGAACTATCAAACGGAGTTTGGCGGCGAATGGGCAGCGGATTATTGCGCTAGCCGAAAACGTTTCGGTCCGATCTTAAAGTTCAGGCGCCGCCATATTGAAAAAAAACAACATCACCTATGGGGGATACTATATCCCCCATAGTTCTAGGGGTAAATATTTTAAGGGGAAGTGAATTATTAAGTAGGTAAAACTTAAGGCTATGCATGGTGGAAATCAACGTGTGTATGGTTTACGGTAGCACCATGTGAATCTCATTTGTATATGTTTGGTTCTGAAAAGAACCGGTGAGTGTGAACTCAACGTTTCGAACAGCGTGCTCTGTTTGTCTTCAGGAGTAAGAATCCTGAATTATTAAGTGAAAAACAATTTCAACAATTTCCATGAAATTTGAAAATACATTACATGTACCTAAACTTTTTCTCCCATGTTCCATAGACTTAACACACGGCACCTCATCAGTGGCGAACATCAGACAGAATTCATACCGAAGACTTAAACGTCTGGAAAACTGATTTGTGCAGTTTTCTACAAAGCTGTTTGACACAATGTATCTTGCATCTTTGCTGGGCCTGATGAGGAGTGGTACTGCACGCAAGCTGTGCATCCCAAGAGTTTTACGGAATCGGACGCTGTGTCAATGTTACCAACTTCAACGAGCAAAGGTTACGATACAAGTAAAATTACTAAAAGAGACACGCGCTTTTAACTGCTCATTACTTGGATGGACTTCTACTTCTAGTTCTTCGGCTAGGCCTATTCCTAGATGTACCTCCTTTTGGTCGTGGAGGACGTTTTCATCCCGGCCTGATATTTTGGTTGACAACAATGAGTCTATTACTGGAACTGGTACTTCAGTGAAAACCATAGTACCTAAACTTTCCGAGATGGCGAGGCTGATGTCACTGGCGAAGCCTGAAGCAAACAGACTAACTGGTAAGGCATGAATTACGGTCACTGGTCACCACTGAGATGCTGTGTGTAGAATTGGTAAGAATTGAGAAGTTGATCATAAATACATGTATTTTTCTTTAAAATAACTTATCAAGCATCAGTAAGTGCAGACTTGATAGAAAAACCCAAATTAAGGAGTGGGAAAAATTTAAGATTTTCTTAGAAAACACTTGGAAATTTAACCAGTCTCACATGTTTTGTGCACAAGGTCTGAAGCTGTGATCAACTTCTCAATTGTTTCCGGGAAAATGTCAGGATTTTACTGAGGAATAACTTAGGGAAAGAATTTACAAGTCGAACGTCACATAAGCCCTCATGAACTAATTTACCGTAAGTATTTTTGTTAAGAAAATTGTTGAATATTTTTCACCCCTAAAAAACGGTGGTTTCGTTTAGTCATTATAAGGAAAATAAGTGGCAACCAGTAAACGGAATTCTTTTCAAACTTAGAATTTGAGAGTTGTCCCATAGGTTTAGTGCATGGGGTCCTACTCCTAGTGAGTGTCTGTGCATGTCAACGTTCCAGGACACATTAGAGGCGTTCGAGATGCTTACACCGTGTAACACCAACTTACACCGGAGCGTTCTTTTAGCCATCACGTGATACACGAGTCTGCCCCGGTGGAAGCCACCACTACCCGTGCTCGCGAGCGGGTCTGTGGTGTAAAGCAAGGTGTAATGACGTCACCTAGTAACCGTGAGCAGTAAAGCATGGTTTGTAATCGCGACGTGAGTACTAAGAAAAACACAAAATAGGAGGGAATAGGGTTGTAAATACATTTTGCTTAATCAGTAGATGTCTGTGGGCATTGACAAAGTTTATTGTGGTACTTTAGGGCAACTATTTTTGCGTCACGCCGGCTTCATTTTTCATCACGAGTCAAACGATAACAGCGTTTATAAAGCCCTGCCCGGCAACAACATTTGACCTGTGTCCCCAGAATTCAAAGCGAAACCCTGTGTCATTCGTTTTGCATCTTCTGGAGGCTTTCCCCAGGGTAAACTCCGTGTTACAGGGTGTAAGCATATCGAATGCCCCTATAGACCTTATGCACGGCAGCCATGATAGAGGGCAGTCACATTGTCACAGTGCGTCATGCACGAGTAGGCACTTTGTGGGTCTATTGTCACATTTGAATATGAAAACCTGCCCTCTGTCATTGCCGCTATGTAGAAGGTCTATTATGATTTTAACACAGAATGCATCTCTCAACACTATTAGATAACTTTGTATTGGTTTACATTTTTCTGTTTTCTGTAAAAGAGGTCAACTATATCTCATCTTTTTTTGTTTAATATTTGCAAATCTTTCTAGTTGCTTTAGGTCTGTTGGCATTCACCAGTGCAGTAACCATGTCGGTACCATTTGCCATGGGTAAAGTTATTGACGTCATCTACAGTGGTTCATATGACGGTGTCGAAAGCAGCATGATGACCAGTCTAAACAGTCTTTGTGGTGTCCTGTCCATTGTGTTCGTGCTTGGAGCTGGTGCTACCTTTGGCCGTGTTTACCTGATGGACACAGCAGGTGAATGATAATTGTTTGAAATTTATACAGTAGCACAGGCTTGTGGGCAGTCATAAAGATCTGGTCACATGCGCGTAATTTAACGTAAAGCATCGTGAGTCAAGCATGACATGCAAAGTTAACATTTAGAAATAACTTGATTTCTGGATGTTCCAAGTTAACATGCCATCCTGAAATAGAGAGATGTTTATGCACCTATCAATTTTTAATTCGGAATTTGTCTCTCTAGTAACCGAGGATCAATAGAATACCATTTTATTCTTGTGAAAAGCGGAGAAATAAACTCCGATTCCCCCTTTAACAAGTGCAACTCGTACACATGTTCGTCTTTGTGTGTTGTCAAGGTTAGTGGGTCTAAACTAAAACTAGTGAACTGTTTCCCTGCACGTACAAATGTACCGTAAGCAATGGATTACCAGCAATTGTTAAGACCCAGTTACCCTGGAAGCTGACGTGACACTTTAGTAGCAAATAGCCAAGTTCAACTTTAAAGGCAGAACACATGATTGGTAATTGTGTGATTGAAGATATGCATGATTAAAACCAACCTGAGCAAAAACCAGCTCCGTACTTTGTCTAACTTTTGAGAAAACAGTCAAAAAAGGCTTTACGGTCACTTTACCCTAAAACCATTTCGCCCCGCACCACTTCGCCCCGCACCACTTCGCCCCGCACCACTTCGCCCCGCACCACTTCGCCCCGCACCACTTCGCCCCGAATCACTTCGCCCTGAATCACGGCCTGTGCACGAAGTATTTTGGGGCGAAGTGGCATTCGGATGAAGTGGTGTAAGGACGAAGTGGTTTTGGGGCAAGGTGGCTTTTGGGGCGAAGTGGTGAAGGGCGAAGTGGTGAAGGGCGAAATGGTTTTGGGGGCAAAGTGAATTTTCATCTCATGAGACGAAAAATATTTGTTTTACTTATTTCTCAAAAATTATAGCACTTTAGAAAAACAAATTTCAGGGGAAGTTTACTACCATCATTTTGTTTATATTGTGTAAGTTATGTGTAAATCTGTGAACATTTCTGATTTTCGAGATTACCAATGATGTGTTCTAACTTTAAGGGATAGTTACAATGTATTTCTGCGCCATGAGCATCTTTTTCTGCGCCATGAGCATCTTTTTTTATGGATACCGGCGCATTATAAATTTTCATTATTATTATCATTATTATTATATGTTCTGTTTCACTTCACATGTACCTTTTAACAAGGTGAGAGAGTCATCAAGCGTCTGCGAGAAGCCGTCTTCAACTCCATTGTGAAACAAGAGATTGCCTTTTTCGATAAGAGTCGAACCGGGGAGCTTGTCAACAGGTTATCAACGGACACAACGGTCATCGGCAATGCAGTCACGTCCAATGTCTCAGATGGACTGAGAGCAGTGGCCCATGCTGTCGGTGGTGTGGGTATGATGGTAAAATGCTCAGCTTAGTTTAAACAGTGCTGTTTTGTTGGGCCATTCCTTGTCAAATCACCCAAAATAACACATGTTTTAAAGTCCGTGTGTCCAGATCACATTTTTGAGGTGTTGAGATTTTGATACCATATCATTTGTCATATTTTTCTCATTACCATTCTGAAATTTTGCGCACTCAATTTTCGAGGATATCGTCAAAAACAAATCACAAATTTTTTATCCAAATTGGAGATTGCAAATTTTTTGTTTTCTTCGCATTGATAGTATTTTAGGGACGTATTTTATATTATTGTTAGGTTAGAACAAAATTATTTTTTTGAAGAAAAAAATATGAACAAGCTTCTTTAAATCCAACCCTCTCAGAATTTGATGAAACTTGGTATACATACTTGTTGATTGGGATCCCATGGCACCAAATCTGAAATCTTATGTCAATCAGACAAATGATTTGTGAGATATGACTCTCCTTAAATCGTACAATTTTCAGCTGAAAGAGCCATGGCCATTTACCTTTGAACCCTTATATCATGAAAAACTACTGATCCAACCTTCACTCAGTTGATATTGTTGGAAAAACGATTTGACGAGAAATCCAAATCTGCCATTATTTCTCATACTGGCGTATATCGGGTAGGCCCTACATGTACTTAAACTTTTGATCTTGAAATTGACCTTGTGGATCACCTTCCCTAAAACATGTAATTCACATTATGGTTTGGCCTTTTGTAATTGGGATTATTATTATTATTATTATTATTTCTTTCTGGTATTCATACCAAGGATTCCTCAATAGTGCTCATTGCACTGTCACTCGCAAGCGTGAGGAAACCCATGAAGAATTAGAATTAGAAATGCATGGCCAGAGACACCGGGGATGATCCCCCTTGCTCTTCACGAAAGAATGCTCTGGGATCTTTAGAGTGCGTTTCCATTACCTAACACACTGGACCAACGGCTTTACATCCCTTCCGAAGGATGGAGCAAGTGTGGTTGAGTGCCTTGCCCAAGGGCACAGGTATCGTAGCCGTGGGGAGGTTCGAACCTGCAACCCCAAGTTTTCACCTATGACTGCGAGTCAACGACCTAAACCGCTCGGCCACGGTACCCCACAAAAAAAAAAAAAATCTGCCAGCTAGGATTGATAGTTAAATGATGAATTTAGAAACACCAGAAAATTGCAGTGCCCCGACTGGGATTCGAACCCAGGTCCTTGGCTTACATGGCCAATTGCTCTACCAACTGAGCTATCTGGGCATCCCGCCGGAGCATCACAACAATCTCGTGTTTGCATGGATTTGCCCCACTGCATTGTTGGAAAAAGAGAGGCAAACACGTCATTGTTGTGGTGCTCTGGCGGGATGCCCAGATAGCTCAGTTGGTAGAGCAATTGGCCATGTAAGCCAAGGACCTGGGTTCGAATCCTAGTCGGGGCACTGCAATTTTCTCATGTTTCTAAATTCATCTTTCAATTATCCTCATTTGTTTGTTTTGATGTTTTCCTTTTAACTGCCACTGTTCCTATTAAACCTTTATCTACTTCTGCAGTTTTACACTTCTGTCAAACTTGCTACCTTAGTCATGGGCATTGTGCCTCCTGTTGCGTTTATTGCTGTACTGTTTGGCAGACTCCTACGAAGAATATCCCAGCAAGTGCAGGATGCACTGGCCAAGTCTACTGAAGTGAGTCTCTGGCAAGATTCCTGGGGTGGATTGCAAAATAACCATCTTAAATCTGAGACACATCATATGTCCTAACTGAATTTACGATATCTTAAAAATGTCTCGCACTATCCAAAAGTTAGGACATCTTAGCTAAGACACAAAGGTTACTGCGTCTTTACTGTTGTGGACAGAGTTTCAATCGCATTCGGGGTGTTTGCATACCATCACACACACACATTATATTACTTGGTGGTAGTTGCTGCCGTACGCGTGGTAGTGGCGTGAACAACTTTAGTAATTAACATAGGCTTAGCTTGAACTGTAGGTACCTAGTGAAAATAAAGTGTGAAAAAGCTTATCAAAAATGAACAATTGATGCTGGTCACGAGGCTCCTTTTCTTTGAATTGAGCAGGAACAATTTTTCTAAAGACATAACTTGCGCCACATATTTGGTGTCCTAAATTCCATGTGTCTTGGGACATAAGCGATGACACAAATTTTTAATGCAAGACAAAATAAGCTACATTGTATGATGTCAGAGTTAAGAAGTTAGGATGTCCTAACTTCCTTTATTGTAATCCACCCCTGTTTTTTTGTTCTAAGATCTGTCTTGATATTGTTCTAATACGTGTATCTTTTTTTTTCGGTTAGTGGGCGGGGGCAGAAAATGCAATTTTTAAAACGTTTCGTAGACTTTGCTGCTTCGTGGTGCCAAAAGTATAACATGATGACATATGTACCGTAAAATCCCATGTATAAGGTGCACCTGTGTATAAGGCGCACCCCAACTGTTATCTGCTGGGGAAAAAAAGAGTGCTTTGTACGCAAGTACGAAAATCCTGTGTATAAGGCGCAGCGCCAACTTTTTATATTTTGACTGTGGTGAAAAAAAAGTGCCCCGTATTGATGGTATTCAGTAATGCCTGATATTTTTTATTGCATTTCTCATTGTAGAGGTTTATCATTGTTTTTTATGTCGAGGTGGCAGAAGAAAAAATCAGCAGTATACGGACTGTGAGGGCGTTTGCGCAAGAGGAACGCGAGAAGCAAGCTTACTCGGCCAGTGTACAACACGTCCTGGACCTGGCTACTAAGGAATCGCTTCTATGGGGTTTTTTCTATGCAGCGGTAAGGGAGAGACATTGTTTTTAATTCCTGGCTCTCACTGTCACGAAAGTAGAAATGAAAGCAAGACAAATAGACGTATGAAGACATTTGTAAGCCAATTACTAGACTGTTTTTCACTCCACATATTCCACATACAGCAAATGAATACGAGGACCGGCTGCCGTCCTGTTTAAAATAGCACTAAGCATTAAGTGTTTGTAACTACATGTATATAACAATTTGAAAGGGGTTATTCCATATCTGGCCAATAAAAATGTAATCTAACCTTAACAATTTCCACATGCCCATTATAGGAAAACAAATCGAATTCAAAACTTGTCTGCATCATCATAAATAAACATGCGGCGGCGCGTGGCTTCTATTCAAAATCTCGAAACAATGACGAATCGATCATCGAGCAAATTGAGGAATATTTACGAAAAAATATCATCAAAATATCCCGTAATTTACTAAAGAAGTTTAAAATTAACAAAAACATACAGTCAAAAGACGGATATACGCTTTACCAGCCGTTGCAACTATTCGCGAGCCTCACGACTTTGTCACAAACGATTCGCTCTTCTCCTACTAAGGATATCTCAAATTTTCCGCTCACGATTTCACTGGACAGCCCGGACGACCAAATACGAATTTTCGTTTTGTTTGGAGGAGTTGAAATTATGTTTTTTTCTTCACGAACATACACCGGAGCAACCAGCTGTTGTGCGACAGTTCATACCGGTAGCTCCCAGCGCCCGGTAGCAGTGTCTGCACTCAGGCTATTTGCCATGCTGCGCGGGACAAATATCCTACACTCCACTGTAGCACACGTTCTTCGGACTCTCAAATCAAAAGTTTATGTTCGAATTTTCATACTTAGGTTAAACTTTGTTTCATAACCTGTATAAATAGTCTCTCTTTTTGTCCATTACTTATAAATACTGAGGAAAAATCAGAGTTGAATTGGGTGCAGTGCTGCAGTAATAAACTTTCATGCGGCTGGACACAAAACTAACTCGCAAGACCATGTGATTTTTCGGAACCAGAATCTGGTTCGGATAAATCATGTGACCTCCGTTTTTTAAAAATTGCTCAAAAACAGCAAAATTCCGTGGTTTCTTTTCAGGATCTGTTCAGTTTATTTCGGAAGGGCCTTCAGAATCTTGTATGGGTCTATTTTGAGCCCAAAAAAGCTGGTTCGTCCCTTTGTGTTGATAGCAATGGTAACCAACATGACATGAGTTCTTTCCAAGATTTACTATTTGTAAGAAATTAAACACTGAAAAAAAAGTGTGTGCGCACACATCTTTTTTACCATTCACTTAGCACAAAAACCTTTGAAATTGAACGTTTTACTGTTGCTAAAATGTTTGCAGAGTAGTTTGCCAACATTCTTGTTTAGATATGTTACATGTCCAGGTAGAACACATGATTGTTATCTCAAATATCAGAAATGTTCATAGATTTACACACAACTTACACAATGTAATGATGACGGTAGAAAACTTCCCCTGAAATGGATTTGTCTAAAGTGCTATAGTCTTTGAGAAATGAGTAAAACAATTAATTTTCGTCTCTTGAGACGAAAATTATTTGTTTAAACGATGTCGGTCACTTCGCCCTGGACCACTTCGCCCAAAAACCACTTGTAGGACGTGGTTCATGGCGAAGTGGTTTTTGGGTGAAGTGACTGTAAAGCTTTTGGGAGATAACGACACAGTTTTTGACTTTTTTCTCAAAAGTTTATTAGACTAAGTAGTGTACGGAGCTGACTTTTACTCAGGTTGGTTTTAATCATGCATGTCTTCAATCGCACAGGGAGATGAAACTACACGTATTTGTAACGGTTTACCAATCATGTATACTACCTTTAAATGGTTTTTATCTTGTAAATGATGCATTGGCCTTTAACATTCGCCTTGAATTCATGTCAAAGAGGGTAAATATAGAGAGATAAAAGAACACAAGGAGATTACAGGGGGAATACAATACAAGCATAAATGAATGTACTGAGAGTGTAATGCAAAAACAAAGGCAAATTCAGGGCGAAAACAAAATAAATAAGGCAAACTATGGAGTACCATATGGTCGAGCGGTTTAGTGCATTGAACTCAAGAGTGTGTCTAATTCCACGGTTGTGGGTTTCATTCCCGGCTGCGACCATGGTGCGTGTGTGCCCTTGGGCAAGGCACTTTGCCATAAGTTGCCTCTCTCAACCCAGGTTGCATCATTTGAGCGCTTGTGTCAGACCTCTGACTCACTGGGCAGATGCTATACCAGCTGAGTTTGGTATACTCCCTCAGGTTTTTCCTATGGACCCAATGTTTTGAGTATGCGTTGTTCAACTTCCATGTGACCTTTGCTCTTGTGCAGATGGGCCTATCCAGCAATCTGATCATATTGACTGTGCTGTACAGTGGAGGCACCATGATGACAGATGCACAAATTACTGTGGGCAGTCTGTCTGCATTCATGCTGTATGCTGCCTATGTTGGAATGGCCGTTGGAGGTAAACATAAAAACAAACACAACTAAATAAATGAATGATTTAATTTTAATCTAAATATTACCCTCTGTGTGATTTTTCTTCTCTAGTTTCCATTCATTGTTCTTTTCTATTGAACTATTTTTCTGCTGAAGGGCAATTGCAGAATTTACCAATACTTAACTTTGAGGGCTTGTATTGTACTGTATACACATGTTCTTCAAGCATCCTTGATGAAAGTGTAATTCCTGAAAAATAATTTTCAGGATGTCCTCGATCAGTACGTCTGAAACGGATTTTTTTTTTATGTACCAATACAGCGAGTCACTGATATCATTCCACCGTATCATGGTATTTCTTACATGTGCACCTGACTGTCCTTTGCTACATAAAGGCCCACTCTATCATTTGCAATGACCCAAAATGTTAATGAACGAGTTGACTAGAAAAACTTTCCTAAAAGTAAAGATTGTATTGGTAGCAACTATCCAACGAAATGTTTCTGTCGGAGATTGTTTAATTTTACCAGAAAATAATCCATGGGGGTGAAATTATTTAGATCGTTTGCAAACGATCTACTTAGTTAGTTCGCATCCGAAATGGGCGCTGTGTACAGGCTTCATGATTTAGGCTTCACACACTTTCCGTACAATGTCGGTAGGTTACGCTGTGCATATGCACTGGACTTGTCGCTCACACAACCAGTATTACACGAGTCACAGAGCGCATATACATGTACGTACGCGACCGACTAAAATCGAAGAGACAAATTCAGAATAAGACATTTTGAAACACCTCATCAAAAGCGCCAAACACACACATAATTTTTATGTTTTGGAAAACATAGTGCCTTTGACAGAGCTGAATAGTCTTCAGATGTGGGTGGGTGGAAATTGAAATGTCACAAAATTCACTGCTATTGTCATGCAGTGCATTCCCCTTTTGCTTGGAGGATGGGAATGTGTCAATGCAATTTCTGACAATAGCAATGCATTTTGTGACATTTCACTTTACACCCGCCCCTGTATTTAGCTGTGCTGCACATCCCCAATTGCTTAATCATAACAAATGACACATCATCGTAAAGAGGAATAACAGGGCTTTCCACTGATATAAAATTCAAGGAAAATTTATTTTGCAACAAGAGAGAAATCGTCAGTCAAACTTGACTTTCCAAACTTTTTTTTAAGGAGTTTATAATGGTTTTGTTCCCAGAATCCCTCAAAACAGATCATCCATAAGGCCCTTTAAAACCTTACTAACAGTAACATAATGTCACCTCATTATTCAGGTCCACACAGAAGTTACATTTCTACAATGTGTATTCCATCAAGGTTTTACATTACAATGCCCGTCTGCACGGGACATTCCAGTGATATAAAATTAATATAATTCTTCCGCAACCCAGCTTGCCCTGTAAAACTAACAGCGACAATGTGTGAAACTTACAATCAACAATCGACACTCACTATTTCCGTTTTTTCCAGCTGTCTGTACATACACAGTTAAATGTTATTTACATGGTATTTACATGTTATTTAAATGTTAGCCAATGTTAAAATTATCAGAACTCAAAAACTGTTAGAGTGCCCATCCCAAATCTTTCTGGAAATGTTTCCTACATCTTAAGCTAACAAATAAAACAAAATTACGCATTTTGACAAATACGCATTTTTGCAAATCATGGTAAAAGGTTATAAATTTACATAACTTTTTTGTGGTACAAAATACAAAAACTATGGATGCTAGGATAGGGCGACAATTTGTGTGTAAAAAAGGTATATTAGGACGACACGCTCAATAGGGCAACATTTTTGTGTCGCCCTAATATTTATTTTTTTAAATATTTTATTTAGGTCAAAAACCATTTTTTAAAAATCAGAACCATTTTTATTAGGTCTAGAACCGTCTCTCTTAGGTCTGTAACCATCTTTGGAAGCTTTGGGTAAAAAAATAAGGTGTCATTTTGAGTGGTTCTTGCCGAAATTTTGATATTATTTTATAAAATGAAGGCCATTTCAAGAGCTTTAAAATGATGTAAAGTTTATCTCTCTAGGGCCATTACTTTTAGAGATATAACTGTCCAAACATAGCAGGTCATGCTAATTAGTCAAACGTTCGTTGACCCGTATCTCAAAAATATAATAACCAAATGACATGAATTTTTAGTTCTCGGGGTTTCTCAAGGAGTCCAATAACACAAAATTTCATTTCGATCTGTGAGGGTCAGGTCCAAAAGCTCGTTGAATTGACATGGAATGACCCAGATACGGCTTTGGGTTTAATGAACGCCTAAGAAGTTGGGGTTAAAATGTGTTTTTTCTTTTGGCAGGCATAAGTTCTTTTTATTCCGAACTAATGAAGGGCCTTGGAGCCACCACACGACTGTGGGAAATCATGGATCGCAAGACAGCAATTCCATTGACAGGTAAATGCGATCAAAATGGTTTTTTTACTTCGTGCCCTACTTAATTTCGAGACTTGAGTTTAAGTGTAGTCTTAAGTTGATTTAATGGTGGGCAACTTGACTGCCATTGCAGTGATTATACCAACCTTTTTGCTTCCACATCCAAATTGGAGATTGCAAATTTCCTGTTTGTTTGAGGCTTGGATTTACCCTGGTTTAATCTCCTTGTTGCTTGGCTTGATTCCAGCAAAGAAATTCCCGATTTATGTCACCATCGTAGGACTGATTTTTAACTCTGGATCTGGAGATTACGTGTACATAATACATGTTTTTTGTATGGACATGTACCGGTAGTGTTATGCATTATACGTGCGAAGTTAAACATGTACACATACATGTACGTATAAACGAATGCATCATTCAATATGACGACCCCCAAAATAGAAAGTGCGCATGCGTGCAGGCCTAGAGTGGGGAAACCCCTTTTTGCACGCAATGCTCACACATGGCCTGGCTGTAACATGACACCGACAAACAGACATCAGTTAAGCAGTGTTTGCCTTTTCACTCGACACTTCTTGAAAACCGCAGGGAAGGAAATTGACGCCATTGTGTGGTTTTTTAAGTGCCGACTTTAAACACAACAAAATGTTGTATTTCATTTTGTTGAAATGACCGAGAATAACATGCCGACTTAGGCAAAATGGCGACTTACAAATGCCGACTTAGAAACAAAAATTTAAATTGAAATTTATGCATTATAGATGATCGGGACTTACAGCGGACGGCCGAGTTAGGCGATTTGCCGACTTGTACGATGTCGACTTGACTTGGTGCTCTGCTTTGGTGCACAGATCAACATTTCCATCAATAGACCGTATCGAATGGCTGCCATTTTGTTACTTAAACCATTCAACAATGGAAGCACGACATGTGCAACGTACCATGCATGTCCTCAAGGAACAAACAAACTGCCCCAGGAAATGACGGCTATTCGATACGGTCTATATACCCATATCCTCTGTTACAACAGGTGGTCTTGTACCAAGTTCTTCCAGTCTCCACGGACGGATCGATTTCCGGAACATTGATTTTGCCTACCCTCTAAGGACTGCCATTCCCATCTTCAGTGATCTCAGCCTCTCTGTGCCGGCGGGTGCCGTCACGGCTGTGGTGGGCACAAGTGGGTCTGGCAAATCAACTCTTGGGGCACTGCTCTTGCGATTCTACAATGCTGATCGAGGTAATTAAGTGTTTTTTTATGCTATCATGCCATTGCTGCATGTATAAGTTGATGATGTACTAGGTATAAGGGGCTGTCCAAAGTTGCCAAAATGTTCACAGTTCAGTTAACAGAGAGTAGTATTTTTCAAGACTCCCTCCTCCCCCTGAAATACTACTTAGGCCAAACAAAATAAATGGTGCGTTTACGGTAATGGCCTAAAAAAAATCCAGGTAGGTAGGTAGAAAAATTATTAGTGTTGTTTTGCAATGTTTGAAACTCACTATTAACACTATTAACCATGTTCATGTACAAGTGTGGAAATTGTAATCTTCGATGGAAATTATTGCAAATAGTGCTCATTTTGAATTATCAACTAGAAAATTGGCAATAAAAAGTTTGAGGTCGGTAATTTGGCCAAATAAATTCCAGGTACCGTGTAGGTCGGGTTACCGTAAACACACCATTTATTTTGTTTGGCCTTATAAGCATTTTTTGTCACTACCATGAAATGTCTACATTTTACAATGCATGTAAAGTCCTATGCGGCCCTCGACCTCCCCCTGCTCCCCTCCTACGCTTTGTAGAACTGTGAAAATGTTAACTTTGGACAGCCCCTAAATAGAGTGCGGGTTGATGAGACACGACGTTCGCACTACTTGCAACATCAACTTACCATGTAACATTCCATCTGTGTAAATAAGCATGATAAATGTTTGCACTACATGTAGATGCACACCCAAGGTTGGTTCTCTTGTCAAAGAATTCTGTGGGAGTCCGAACAAGAACCATTCTTCTGCAATAGACTGCTTTCAGGTGACGTCATCATGCCTTCCGCCATTTTAATTGGGTGTCCTTTGACAATCACATGATTATGAGCCACTTGGCCCGAGTGCTAATATAAAATGAGTGTGAAAAGCGTATTGGTTGCACTGTTGCTTTACCTTGCTTTTGGTTGTTGCACCATGACTGTTACATGTTGAAATAGGCCCTGAGCACAGACATTTACCAGGCTAGTTGGGTCTAAACATTTGCTGGTAATCCAAAACGTTCATTGCTAAAGTACAGGGAAACACTACTCTGGTTTTATTGGAGACTAAATATTAAACTTTGCAAAGACACAAAGTGTGACTTTTGACTTTAATACAATTCCCCATTGCAATAAAATAACACAGAAACCCTCATTGCAAGTGAAGTTTAAAATGCAAAAACTCCAATATCTTTTTAAATCAGGTATTTCTTTAAGCCTAGCGTACATCGGCATTGCAACTGGAAGCAACTAGTGGCAACTGATGTTTCCGGCAACAAGAAGCAACTCACGGCAACTGGGAGCAACTGATCAGTTGATTAAAAAGGTCAATGTATGCGCACTTGCAACTACTGGCAACTGGAAAAATCCCAGTTGCTGCGAGTTGCTCATGTTCTACTTTCTTGCCAGTTTTGTCGTTGCTACTAGATGCAGTTTTAATAATAGTTGTACGAATGGTCTGATAACGTGCGCGCACATTGACAGCAACTGAAAGCTACAGTTACTTCCCCAGGCTTTACTAAGTTGCCATGTCGATGGGCGTGCTCTGAAAATGTAGACCTGGCTGGATGCTCCCAGTTGCCGCTAGTTGCACAACTGATCAGTTGCTGTCGATATGGTCGCTACGCACACGTCGACAGTATGCTATACTTGCTATGCAGTCGACATTTCCAGGCCCATCACAAATTCTTTTTGATTTCCTTGCAAAGGTCGGATTCTGCTAGACGGCACAGATGTAACAGCATTGGACCCTCATTGGTTGAGATCTCATATAGGAACGGTTAGTCAGGTACGTAAGGCCAAAAAAAAACCCATGTTTAGCGTCAGCGCGCGTCACTTTCAACCCTGTTCGTCAAAGCTTTTTTTCTTCAAAAACACAATGCACTTTTTTTGTCAAGCTGCTGTTGACAGCAGTCTGGGCTTGAACTTCACGACGACATCAACGTTGCTGTATTTTCCAGGTACTTTTGGCCACAATGCCCCTGGATTTTCGGCAGTAAATACTGTTGGCTTCATATTAACTTGACTTTATTGCTTGGAATTCACTTACAAAAAAAAAACGAGAAAAAAAACCTGCATCACCGCATCATTTTGGAAGACCACTTCGCCCAAGTGCCATTTAGCCCCAAATTACTTCGTCCAAACACTACCTCGCCCAAACACCACTTCGTGCACAGGCCGTGGTTCAGGGCGAAGTGGTTTTGGGGTGAAATGACAGCAAACCCTTTTTTGACTGTTTTCTCAAAAGTTAAACTAAGTACGGAGCTGGATTTTGCTCAGGTTGGTTTTAATCATGCATATCTTCAATCACATAGGGTGATAAACAGTTTGTAACAGTTTACCAATCATGTATACTATCTTTAAATTATTGTCTGTATTAGGAACCAATATTATTCTCCACCACCATCGGTGAAAACATTGCTTATGGTGCAACTAATCCAGAAGATGTGACTTTAGAAGAACTGGTAGAAGCAGCACGGACAGCAAATGCCCTGGGATTCATTGAAGCATTTCCAATGAAGTTTGACACTGTGGTCGGGGAACGAGGTCTCATGCTATCAGGTATGGAACCAAATGAGAGATGACGTCATCAACAATGTAAAGAAAACCATGTTGCGCAGGGGTGAATGAGATTGTTTGGAGTACTCTAATAAAATGGCATATGTGACACTGCACGACAAAATGCACATGTGAGAAGTTTTACCAAAATTGATGGATTAAATTTACGATGTTATTAAAATGGATTTAGTTGGCCCATACGTATACATGACATGGTATATATGTACTGTATACCAAGTACTTTTTCCAAAAACACGCTAAACCCTCATACCTCAGGTGGGACTCAAACCCATGACCTCATGCATGCAGGGCAGACGTCTTTCCACTCGACAACCGGGCTTGCCGGTGCAGAATAGTAGGTTCGAATATCCTACAGCGGGCGACTGTACTTATATGAAATAAAGTGGTGCAATATTTGGCCAAACTATAAGCAAATTGATACACATGTAACAACTCAAAGTTTTTTCTATGAAAATCAAAGACTTTGCCAATTATTTCAGCGGAGACGTTCATCGTAAACTAACAAGTTCTAGTGTGTCACTTTCTTTGAAGTTGGTTAATAATTTTTCTTTTGATAGGGGGCCAAAAACAGCGTATTGCACTAGCCAGAGCGATACTCAAGAACCCTAAAATTTTGCTACTGGATGAAGCTACCAGGTACGTAAATGGATTTTTGTTTAACCTTGAAATGCGATATGTCATCCCAAACAAGCCATAAACTCGCAACATGCATATATTCTAGTTCTCATAAAAAATGGTCAAAATGCAAGGACAATTATTGAAAACAAAAAAACAAATTGTTTATATCAAATGTTCAAACCTTAAAGGCACAGGCTCGTCACCGCGTGTGAGGCCAAATTCGTACCACGAAATACCCGGCTCCATGCCTTGAAACTATCTGCAATGTTTTGGAGCATAAAACTGTGTAACATCTAAAAACAAGCTAATTTTTGTCATTGTCTATTTGATGGGATATAATTAATTGTACATTTCATTTCCTAGTTATGTATATTCAACTTTCAAAACCACAAAGAATGGCAAGATAAGACTAGATATATGCCGGTAATCACGTAATTACAATATGACTGAATGGTTTTTTTTTCCAAGGAGAGGTGCGGGGCCACTGTCGTCTTCGCGTATGCACAAGCATAGATTCGAAAAGGCTGTAAATGTTTGCGTCATAACTTCGATTTTTTACAGTTTCCTCATTTGAAAGGAACTAACTTAATAACCAACTGACAATGCCAATTAAAATTTTATTTTTAAGGTAAAATCAGTCGTAAGATATAATCACAGACAATGAATGTTCGGGTCTTAAACATAATTTTTTCCACCTGGCGCCATGTCTTGAGAGAGTTTGGAATATTTTTAATTATTTTTTTGAAGTTCCAATTAGCACTTTTGTCTGTGGAGATTTATTTGGTGTGGTCCACCCCTATACTAGATGGAGTAGCTAACATGAATTGCACAATATTCAGCAAAAAGTTGAAAATCAACACACTCAGATTGCCCGTACATGGCACCTTTACCGGCCGCCATTATTGAACTGGGGTCACTAGTAGTATGTAACTCCAAAGAGTTATATACAATGTAATTAGTACTGCAATTTTATTCAGTACCTCCAGCTTAAAATTTGCGCGCACAGGTTTTAAATCTGCTTGCGCAAATTTAAAAAATTGCGTGTGCATGAAGATTGCGCCCAACAAGTCTACACCTTTGTGAAATAAAACAAACAAACAAATAAAATAAGGAAAGGTAAAGATTTTTTGGGTTTTGCTAAATCCGGGCGTGATCACTAACCCAGAGCTGCCAACCATCTCGGAAAACAGGTTCATTCCGTGACTCCAAACACATCTAAAAATCCCCAAGGTTGTTAATAGACAATCCAGGAGGGTTTTTATCCACGTCAGGACTCACAAAATTAGTCATTTTTGGAAGAATCTGTTGCAAAATCCGGGAGGGTTGGCAGCTCTGCTAACCATGCACATCAAAACATATTTCTTTAAATCCTATTGAAACATGTCCCTCTTTCTGCGTTTTTTTCCCAAGTGCCCTGGACGCAGAGAGTGAGTACCTCGTTCAAGAAGCACTCCAGCGACTCATGGTAGGCCGGACGGTCATCACCATCGCTCACCGACTATCAACCATCAAGCGAGCCAATCAGATTGTTGTGCTGGACAAGGGCAGGATAGCAGAGATGGGAACATACGACGAATTGACAAGACTGAATGATGGCGTTTTTAGGAAACTCGTGGAAAGACAGACTGTCTTGAACTGATCTATACCGAGCAACAAAAGATATGCAAAAATGTTGTCCACTTTTTGATTCAAAAAGCAGTCAATCTGAGTGTGGACATTTTCAGCACACAGAAGCTTTATGCAGTCATGCATAATGAAGCTGTTATGTGAATATTTCGATGTCAACTGAATTACATTAAAAACAATTTTTTTATATTAAACTGAAAAATTGCATTTCTTTTGTCGCTCGGTAATATTGGCACATCTAAAATTTTACGCATTCAAGACTTTGCAAGACCACCCAAAAATAATTTCTTCGCTGAAGATTTGCCAACATTAGTCGTAGCCCCGTAGCCACCTAGGAGGTTCTTCACTACGGCCATGAAGTGCAAGAGAACAGGAAGAAATGCTCAGTTTTAGAGGTGGGAAGAAGACCCACTCATAAACGTGTGGGGGAAGAACCATGGAATGCAAGTAGGGATTGTGAACCCAATCCACATAATGATTCGGACGGGATTCAAAGCACGGCCACTTGCGGTGAAAGGCAAGGTTGGTACTGCCATGGCTGGGCATGCAACTGCGTCATAACAAAGAGAGGAAATTGCAAAAATATCTCTAACTCTGTACTGTCCAGTGTTTTTATTTCCAACGGGACAGGTGAGGAAACAAAAAGAGGAAATCAGCTGAAAAGTTGCATGCCTGATGGCAATGTAATTTCATGGTTTGAAGATCTACTTCAGTTACTCCTTAAAGGCACAGGCTCGTCGGCAATGCGCGCTCGCCAAAGTCGTGCAGCTCTAGACTGTGTGGTCTTAAATACTAGTGAAAACATGAAATTCATTGTTCCTCTCACAAGTACTCGTCACCGACTGTGAATTTAATAATAATAATAATTTAAAGAACTCTGGATGCCGCAATAGGGCAACATTTCGGGAAGACTCTCCCCAGGGACCACCGAATTTCGGCAAGAGTCACTCAAAATGACACCTTATTTTTTTACCCAAAGCTTCCAAAGATGGTTCCAGACCAAAGAGAAACAGCTCTAGTCCTAATAAAAATGGTCTTTGACCTAAAAAAAAATGGTTTTTGACCTAAAAAAATGATTTAAAAAAAAACAAACATTAGGGCGACACCAAAATGTCGCCCTATTTAGCATGTCGCCCTAATATAGCTTTTTTACACACAAATTGTCGCCCTATCCTAGCATTCATAGTTTTTTTTATTTATTCTGTACATATACCAAGAAATGGAAAATAAACATGGCACCCAAAACATAATTGGGCAATTTTTAGTGAGTGGATAAGAGGCTATTTTAGAAAACTGGAATAACCAAATACGGGACGAGAGGAAACAAAATTGGACAAGTTGTGCTTTATTTAGGGGTGGGACATTAAACAAAACCCAATTTTAAAGAATTTTGTAGTGGCTTTATGAAACTGAAATAAATGTATGGGGTCGTAGTAAACTTTGGAACAGGTTAAAGGATCATTGATTATTTTGGGGGCCTAGGGGTATTGTGTACATTGCACATGCACCTATAAACACAAGGTTAATAGGTTAACAGACACTTGAAAGAATTGCAAACCAGTTTCTGAATTAACCGTAAATTCCCACCCCTTGCTTTATTTATAGAAGTAAATATGTGGCTACTTGGCTTGTAAATTGTTTTCAACCAAGTGCTTTTTATATACATGTATATGCGGAAAAATTTCCGTCTTGAACAAGGCAAAAGTCTTCATTATATGGTAGAGATATTTTAAATTGTAAAATTGGGTTGCTGTCGTCCTGAGGTGGATTGCAATAGGGAAAGTTAGAATGACTATGTGTGTGTAAATTCTTAAGACCTTTCAGTCACAATAACATTAAGCAGACGACATTTTGACAAAGTAAAAATATATTTTAAAATTTGTCAACTTTGAATTTAAGACAATTTAAAATGCTCAAATACCGATTTGATCTGTCTTAGACCCCATTCTCACTAGAGAAATCGCTTCGTTCGACGAAGCGATTTGTCAGGCCTGTTGCACAAGGGCGTTGAGCACCTAGCAAGAGGAGTTTTTGACGCACCGCTGGAAAACCACACAGCGTGTCTAGACGCTTGAAGCGACGCACATGTACGAACTCCCACGGCTTTATTCGATCATCGTTAAGTGATATATGAACGCACGCTTTATTAACTAACGATGATTAACTAATCGTCATCGAACGAAGTGTATTACTAATAAGACAGTTATATTGCAATCCACCCTGGTTCACGTATTGGCTGTATAATAACTGCCTAGACGTAATGCTCCAAGGCGACAAAACAAGCACTTGCAAAAATAGAACGGCTGGGTGTACAACATTACTTAGCTACAACATCAGCCTCCTCAACTGATGGAGGCAGATTAAAATTTTTATTTACACATTAATTTTCAAATAATATTTTACTTTACAATTAATGCGTCGGTTCATATACGATGTTAAATTAATGTAATTTGCCCATACACGACGCAGTATATGCACCATATAAAATTTATGTACATGATTATGTGATCCATTTCAGAAAGGCGTCCTGCCGGAGCCGACCCACAAAATTAATTTGGGAAAATCACGCAATTGTACATTTTATAAATGTCACCATCAAAGATGATATACATGTAGTGCCGTAGTCACAATAAGATAAACCACTCATGCAATTGCTTTTTCAAATATCTCTAGCTTTTGATACAGCATCGTCACTGAAAATTTAATTCTTTTACACTTGGCATTTATAATGCATCTAGTTTTCTACAGTAAAGGGGCACAATAAGCAAACATGTTTTTCTACAAATGCTTATATCTTTTCTCAAAACAAAAGATAACTTCAAGTTGATCATATACACAAAAGGGTAACAAATAGTGCCTGCTGGTGTAGGCTTAGATCCCATTCATTTGCCTTTGGCAAACTCCGTGGTTCTTGGAACGAATTTTTAAAGCACTTATTTTAATAAAAAACGTTTATACATTGTATTTTAGACATCGGCAACCCTGTGAAAAACGCCATTTTTTAACGGCCATTTTTGCGACTTGTACCAAGTTCAACTGGTCTGTAATGCAGTGTACAGTGCGGCCTGTCAAATCTCTTTTCTTCTATCTCGGAAGAAGATAGGCCACCATCCCAGAGGGTAGCTGTATGCTGCGCATTACAGACCAAACACGGGATGTCGGACTTGGGCAAGACTACACCTTGCTGTGAGTTGAATTATTGGCGAACCGCCAATAATTCAAAATATTGACAGTAATTGTTCAATAACTAAATGTTGGTCGATTTTTTTTTTTCTGCTCAATGTCTCATTTGAAAGGAAAAAACATTTTTCAAGGTGCCACACCCAAAACGCACGGACAATACATCTTTAAAGGCCATTATATCATTTGCAGATTCCATAAAGCCAGGGCAGAATGTACAATGTACCTGCATTCCGTAGGCACACCAGCACGCACCCCAGAAAATGTTGAAATTTTTAAGCCATTTTCCTGCAATATTGCATACTGTGGGTCATAATCTAATGCCTAATTACACTACATGTATCTAACTAAAAAATTGTTTTGGTGATTTTTTCTTTCTTTCTGGGCCTGCAAAGAGGGGGCTCCGCCCTACAATGTATGTTGAATAGGCCTACGCCACTGGTGGGTTCCGAACATTTCATACTGACAAACTTCACGGTCGGCCCCTTTTCTGTAGAAAGGCTCAAGAAGTAGCGTCAACAACATAAACACATCCTGGGCAAAATTCCATGGAGGTGTTTAGCACAGAATAATGGTTACCAGCTAAAAAAAATACTTGCATTTGTATCTATACTGCCGAAGTGAATATGTCATCTTTTGTTAGTTGCCTAGGCAATGGCTCTACACTAAAAATTACTGAACCATGTCCCTGTGCTTTTGCAATGGTACTTTGCCTGACGGCCATGATGTTTAGAGCCAGTTACCATGGCGTCACACTTCGGCTGTCTATCGGTTTTGAGTGGTGGTGTGCCTTGTTTTTGCTACAAGCACAAAAACTTGCCAAGCAGGGTTTTTCCCCCGAAAAACAGCTCCATGAAATTTGGCTGTGATTTTAACAATAAAATACAAGTACTTACCAAATTCATCTATTTACATAAATATATTCTGAGGCACCATGTTCCTATATAGCGCAATGTTTTTATATACACATTTACAATGAGCTCGAAAGCCTGGTCACATATCATGTACACTCAAGCATATTGCGTGTTAAGTATATAGTGCGAAGTTAGTAATACATTGTACACATTTCTTGACGTGGCAAGTTATCCAAAAATTTCATCCAGACAGACATGTTTATGTTTCTGATATACATGTACACTTCTTTAGCAGTGTTTTGCAAGCGCCACTTTAGTTTGCAAACTGGTGGGGCGCGCAAAGCACTGTAATATACATGTATTTCTAGTTGAAATGTTAAATTGGCACGTCAAGAAATAGACGTTTCTAAATGTTAACTTTGCACGCCATAGCGCGTCTGGCATGTTCACGCGTACATGTATGTGTGACCAGGGGCCAATTTTACAAAGCTATTTAGCAAAACAAATTGTTTGCTTTATAAAAATGGGTGCATAGTTCCGATTTTGCCCAGTTAACCCCGCCCCCTTGGATATTGTTGCTACGGCTCACACGCTATCGTCAAAATGGCAACACACAAAGCAATAGGACTTTCAACGGAAAGCACAGATTCATTGAAGAAAACTCAAAGGTATTCATGTTTCAGGGTCAACAGTTATCTTAGAACACACTGAGTGAAGGGCCAGTAATACAGGGATGTCATATCATCATGAAATACATGCTTTCATACCTTTGAACAACGAAACGACCGGCCTTGAAACCAAAAATTCACCCGGATCATCGCATACAACACTGTACAAATTGTATGGGGCCGGCAGAACATATCGCGTGATCATGTTGTTGTGAGACAGTGCACTTTAACCTATGTGGATAACTTGTGATTGGTCGGCGGGTTCGGTTGATTGACAGGTCGGAACTATGCATTGTATGTCAACTTGTGTTCTTAGCAAGAATAGCAGATATTCTTGTAAAAATACAAATTGACATGCAATTTTGACTATTGATCCATTTTTCATAAAGCAAATGAATGTTTGATTAACCACAAATTTCTGCTAAACAGCTTTATGAAATTGGCCCCAGGCCTTTTACAGTGCATATATTTGTCATTTATGACAAGGGCCAGTATGGCCGGGCTCATGATTTTCTACAGCTAACCAGAAATACTGGGGGTGTGAAATAACCCGAAACAAGTGATTCTGGGATCTTTTAAGTGCGTCTCTAACAACACACTAGATATATGGTTTCCCATCCTAAGGATGGAGCCATGACCAGCTTACGACCTTGGGGTCCAACATCAGAAAACATTTTTATGCATTTGTGGTTTGCTTGATTGTGGGAGGTCGAGTTTTGCTGTAACAAAGACGGCGAGTTCGGTCGGCGAACCTTTTTCCCCGAACTTCGGTTCGGTTCGTGTTCAGCAATCACAACTAGACATAACCAAAAAATATGGCAATTTTCCCCAATAATTTGTAGTTAGAGACGTGCCCCTAGAGTTAAGAGAGTAAGATAAAGTGCAGCATGTTAAAGGAGCATGACCAGATCACCTTTTTCGACACCCCAGCCCCCGGGACAACCCCTCGCCTCATGGGTGATGAGATTTTGATATATCATGTGTCATATATTTCTCAATGCCATATTGAAATCCTGTGCTCTAAATCTGTACATTTCCAAGAATATTGTCAAAAAAATGATGTTTTGTAAACTAACAAGCAGTGCAGTGATTGTAAACACCAACCTTTTTGTTTCCACATCCAATTCTGGCATTTCACAATAGAGGCCCCACCAAGCGTTTGACGCGGAAAGGCAACATTCGATGTGCGTGCGTGGGGGGGGGGGGGGGGGGGGGGAGGGGGCGGTGGGGGGAAATGTCGACATGTATGATCATTGCTAGACGTGTGAAAAGAGCATATTATTATATTGTTCATTCTCAAGAACAGAGCATAGATAAAAAACTGTCTTACATAACTTTCTACATAATGTTTGGGGCCAGGATATTTGCACAAGGCAGAATTAGCTACATGCGCTTGCCGGACCCGCGTACGAGTTGGCACGCGTACAAGTTGACCAGCATTCTAAACGAATACACCGATGTCGTCCGCTCATGCCCTCTCCTACAGAAATGCTTGGTTTGGGCTCTTATTGTGAAACGCCCAAATTGGAGATTGCAAATTTACCGTTTTCTTCCCATGGATAGTATTTTGGAGAGGTATTTTATATGATTGTTAGGTTAGAACAAAATGCATTTTCTGGAAAAATCTGGACAACTCCTTTAATCAGTTTATGCTGGGATTATTTTACACTTGAATGATGTGGATTAAGGAACATGACAGGCTTTCACATACACCCTGTTTACACTTGATCCCGAGCTCGGGGTCGAACACCGAGCTCGGGATAAGCCCCGGATCACAACTGAGTGTAAACGCTCTCAGAACCAAATTGGCCCCGGATCAGACCCCGAGATTTTGGTCTCGCGTTGGCGGAGGGTTCGATCCCGAGCTCGGGATCAGTTTGCGGTTAGATAAGCAATTAATCTTTACCACAACCTGCCACATCCGCTCCACAGCCGTAGCGGGGGAAAAGCCCACAAAATTCAAGTGGCCTTGTACACTGTACATGCACAACCCATGCACCCATTGATCAGTACATGCACACACAGAGCATGACCTTTGACTGCAACTTCTGGCACCGTGCTCGAGATCAACTACAGAATGTAAACGCAGCACTCAGAATCCTTGCGGTTAACACTGACGCATTCTTATTAGGGGGGTCTTTCTATAAATTAGGGGTCCAATGTTGGTGTCCCCCGTTATATTTTAAATGTTGTTTTTGTAAATTCATGACACATTCTTTAAATACTTTCCATCTCAAAGAGTGAGTACAATTCATACAAAATGGTTTAAAAGCCATTTTAATGATTTTTGTACGAAAAATAACACACATCAGGTGTAACGGGGGACACTAAATGTCACACTTTTGGACCCCTAATTTATAGAAAGACCCAGGGGACCAATCTTGATCCCGAGCTCGGGACCAGTGTAAACACGGTGATGGAGACTTCACATAAAAATGTTTTTGTTTTTTATTTTTTGCTTGATTGAATTTACTGCACAGTGGTAAGTTCTTTGGCAACTGCCTTATCCAAGAATTTGCAAACATCATTCCTTTCGATCTCCTTCAAACCATCTCTGAACCTGTCAATTGTAAAATCATTCTCTTTTGTGATCAGTAATTCGATCAGACTCTCTGTAGGAGAGAATGTGCCAGACGTGAGACTCCTCCAGTAGTTGATTTTGACGTGATCAACCTTAAAGTGACTGGCTAAGTCTCGCCAGTCTAGAATGGCTGGCCTTATTGGGTCGAGTCGCTCCTTCAGGCCCCGCTTGATCCCCACTGACAGGCTACTCAGAAGTCTTGATGTCCTGATGTCACTTACTTCTTGGAAAGATGAGGAAATTTCGCCTTGAAAATGAAAAAAAAAATTGTAATCATTCAAACACTGTGTTAAAGGAGTGTGACCAGATCACTTTTTTTTACCCATAACTCCCCGGGACTTACCTTATGGGTCATGAGATTTTTATATTATAACATCCGTTATATTTTTCTGATTACGAAACTGAAACTCCCGCGCTTCTAGGCCGCATATTTCCGAGGATATCGTCGAAAATCCACTGATTGTAAACTAATTTTCCAGTATCAACGTTTATCCGCTGAAAGCCGACTCGATAGTTTTGTTCAATTTTTTACTGGAAATTGCGAATTTTTTTCTGGTTTTTGGGAGGTGTGTATGGGAGTTACTTGATAATATTGGTAAGTTACATCGAAAACTATTTTCCAGAAACTCTGGTCACGCTCCTTTAAATACGCTGTGTTAAACACTGCTTCTTCAAAACTGACAAGCAAATTCCCGGGCTCAGGGTTTTTCCACTCTGCTACATTAGGGGTCCAAAATTGTTGGTGTCCCAGTTACGTACGACACTCTCTGCTTCAAAAATCACCACTCATGATCACAAATTCTCAGTAAATGGACTGTGGCCTGTGATTATAGGGGGCAGCATCATTTTCTTCAATATTTTGTTCTCGGATTCCTAAAAAATATTCAAAACCAAAGACCATACAGGGTTATAATTTGTTCCATGGTATCGAATAGGAGTTTGGTGTCCTGGGTTACCTACGCCAATGAAAATTGGCTGTAGAATGAGTTTGCATTAACCTTGGTGCCATATCTACACACAAACATTAAATTTAAGTGGCATTTGTTGAAAAAAATAATTAATTTCTACTGGGAAACCACTTTCAATCACTAAAAACACGTCACACAGTTGGACCCCTAATTTTGGGAATTACCCACATGTAAGCACGTTACAATCTTTTGAGGACATAAGTGTTGTAGTCAAGTCACCAATATTGAGTCGAGTCTCGAGTCATTAGCATCGAGTCCGAGTCACGAGTCATTAGCATCGAGTCCGAGTCACGAGTCACTATCCTTATCGAGTCCTAGTCACGAGTCACTTGTTCGCCAAATTATGAAACTAAATCTGCTGTAGACTGCCGAAGTGAATACGTCACCCCTTTGTTCTTGCATATAGGCAATGGCTCTACACTAAAAATCACTGAACCGTGTTCCTGTGCTTTTGCAATGGTGTTAGGTAGCTAGCCATGATGTTATTTGACAAAAAACAAACTAACTCAAAAATGGAACAAGTTATAAACTTGAAACTTGGTACACGTATGAACGATAGAGAAGGCATCTTGATGATAGTATGACGTCATCATAACATTATCGCTTACGTAATTATGATAAATTCAAAATGGCAAAAAATGGAGTTTTGGACAGAAAGCGGCCTAACACGAAAATGAAACATGGTGTGAACTTCAAACTTGGTACACTCTTAAACCAATAAAGCCTAGCGTACATCGACATTGCAACTGGAAGCAACTCAATTGATTAGTTGCGCAACTAACGGCAACTGGGAGCATCCAGCCATTTCTACATTTCCAGAGTGCGCACATCGACACGGCAACTCGGTAAAGCGCAGAGTGCATTGCCCTTGCAACTGGAAGCAACTGTGCTTGAAGTTGCTGTCAATGCACGCGAGCAACTGGCAGTAACTAGTTGCAAGTACGAGTACATCGACGCAACTGACCGCAACTGGGTACAACTAGTTGCCAGAAAGTAGAACATGGGCAACTCGCATACATCAACCTTTTTAAGCAACTGATCAGTTGCTCCCAGTTGCTGCGGGCTGCTTCCAGTTGCTGGAAACACTAGTTGCTTCCAGTTGCAATGTCGATGTACGCTAGGCTTAAGAGTACGCAAGTATGTGACTTGAAGATGACGTCATCAGCAACTTCATAAATTGAAAATACCTAGAATGATGATTTTTGACAAAATTTGACTTATTTCCCTATTTGCCAGTTTAATGATCACTAGTATATTGGACCTCAGTGTGTGATATATTTAGGTGATGTCATATTAACGATACTTTATCTCAACCTTTTCAATTCCTTATTTAAACCTTTAACCTCTGTCCTTTACATGCGCCGAACACCTTGCGTCTGTAACTTGTTTCAGACGCACATGTCTAGTTACTATTGTGCCTCACAGCTCTGCTGGTAGAGCATATGCCCAAGGAGACAGAGGTCTCGGGTTCCAGTCCAAATTTGAATCACATTATTTTTTCTCCGATACTCTATCATCAAAAGCCGAGTTTGCCTTTAAGGTACTTACCATTTTGCTCAGAGATTGCTCCCTCTGCTAGGGAGGATGAAGGATTGGTATCTTGATTATCGGTTCTGAAAGGCATTACTGGCATACTGTGAAAGGCTGGTGGGGAAAAATTTACATAATTATTAGCATCGCTCTCCCATATCTTCATGAACCAGTTAAGAAACATTTGAAGAGATCCTGTTCACATGAGGGAGATTGCTTTGTTCGCCGACGATTTGACAAAAAGATTTCCAAATGTGAACACATGCCTCTTCTTTTGATAATGATTAGAATCTCTTAGTAATGTGAATGCTCCTAATTCATTCGACAAAGCAATTTAACAGGCCTGCAGCCGATTTCACAAAACATTGCGCAACTTACGCCATAACCTTATGGCGTAGCTGCGCAATAAACCCAAGATCGATTTCACGAAACTCTCCTTAGCTGCGCAACATTCAGTTTTTCACTTTAGCACTTGTACATGTAACTTCTACGACGAGGATAATTTCTAGTTTTATCAACGACTATTTGATGTTTGCGCTTGATAAAATAGTCATACATAAAACATACGTCATTGTTTTGTCACAAATTTTGGGCTGCCATCGCTCATGCATCGCGTCGCAGATTTCACTGATGATAAAAGGCCGGGGATAACGGAAGACTTGTAAAAACTCTGGATGCCGCAATAGGGCGACAATTCGGGAAGCCCCTCCCCGGGGACCACCAAAATTTTGGCAAGAATCACTCAAAATGACACCAAATTTTTTTACCGAAAGCTTCTAAAAATGGTTACAGACCTAAGAGAATTGGTTCTAGTGCTAATAAAAATGGTTCTCGATTTAAAAAAAATGGTTTTTGACCTAAAAAAAAAAGATTTTTAAACTCAAAAATATTAGGGCGACACCAAATAGAGCGTGTCCACTGGCGTGTCGCCCTAATATAGCTTTTTTACACACAAATTGTCGCCCTATCCTAGCATCCAGAGTTTTTGTTTGACGACTGGCAAAAATAATGAAAATGATAATAATCATCTCCCACTTACTTGTTAAACTGTTCTCTCTCGTGTCATCTTGGTTTTCACTTCCAAACAACTGTAAACTCTGTGGTTGCCCTATAACTGTATAAATAAAAAACAACCGATAAAAAATGTCATTTAGAGGAATCAGGTTTATACAGTGATACTTTCCTGGCCTTCCACCTCTTTGGCCCCGGTGTGAATCCTTCCTGAGTTTAAAAGAGCTTGTTCAGATTTTTCCAGAAAATGGATTTCGTTTTAATTAGCCTTCAATGTAATAATAATATAAGGGTCTTTCTATAAATTAGGGGTCCAATGTTGGTGTCCCCCGTTACATTTAACATCTCGTTTGTGTAAATTCAGGACACATTCTTTAACTCTTTGCTTACCAATGTCGAGTTTACTCGACCACACAACACATTATGCTTGCTTACCAATGTCGAGTTTACTCGACCACTGACCTCATAGGTTTTCACACATTTGCCCATAGGTGTGGTACACACTGTACACAATAAACATGTGGCAATAAACAATGCAGTATGCAAAGGGTTAAATACTTTCCATCTCAAAGAGCGAGTACATAAAGTACAATTCATACAAAATGGTTTAAAAGCCATTTTAATGATTTTTGTACGAAAAATAACACATATCAGGTGTAACGGGGGACACTAAATGTCACACTTTTGGACCCCTAATTTATAGAAAGACCCATAAGATGCCTTCAAAAAATACTATCCATGGGAAGAAAACAAGAAATTTGCAATCTCCAATTTGGACATGGATTTTTACTGGACTGCTTTTAATATTGAACCAAATAAATTAGTTTCAAAACATTGGTGTTTACTTTACGATATCCTTAAAAATACTTGGAATGCGAAATTTCAGAATGGTAATGAGAAAAATATGACAAATGATATGGTATCAAAATCCCAACACCCATATGAATAACGGGGGTTCATAAATGTGAGATACCAATCTTTAACTAGCATCAATTATGCTTTATTTTGGTAAATGAAAGAAATATTCTTCTTATGCATTTGTATGTGTCTTGGATTGTTAATGTTCTGCTATAAACTGGGGCCAATTTCATAGAGGTGTTTAAGCACAACAATTTGCTTAAGTTCAAAAAAACTCTTGCTTAGTAGAGAATGTTACTCATTTTATCAAGCAAGGTTTTTCATGCTTAAGCAATTTTCCATGCTTAAGCATCGCTATGAAATTGGCCCCTTAGAGCTGCTTAAACATGAAAAATTGCTTAAGCACGAAAAACCTTGCTTGATAAAAAGAGGTTACCAGCAAAAATGTCACATGATTGTCATGGTAATGAAACAGTCCTATAACACTGGTCATACACTATTTCTATCACATGGGGATTTCACTGGTAAAGTTCTCTACTAAGAAGAGTTTTTTGTGCTTAAGCAATTTTTGGTGCTTAAACACCTCTATGAAATTGGCCCCAGGTAGCCACTTTATAAGAAATAGCTTAAGCATTATACACCATTACATTACCTGCGGTGGCGCGATCTGATATTCCCAAACGCTGGCTTTCAAGATCCAATTGTTGATCCACGTTTTCGGCATCGGACACAAACCGGAAAGGCTTCTGCTGAACAGTCAGTTTGTGGCCACAGGGCTGAGTTGACAAAGTAGTTTGAGAGGAACCCTCCTCCTGGCTCATGAAGCTATCTGACAGTTAAAAAACCAGAAAGGCAAATTATACTAAAAGATTACCGAGGCTGATAGCTTATTTATCGTTCAGGGGTTAATTGCAATGAAGAAAGTTCTTCTTCTAGGCATCGTCCATCCACTGCAGGATGTAGCCCTCTGTCAGACTGCTCCAGGGTGTTCTCTGCTTTGCTATTCTTGTCCAAGTTCCCCCAGCCAGCTTACTTATGTCATCTCTTCATCTCTTTCTGGGTCTACTACCCCTTGATCGTTTTCCTGTTCTGGTCGTTCTAACTCTCAGGACTCCCTAACTCTGACATCACTATGACATCATTGATTATTTTGCCTTGCAATAAAATTTGATGTGTCCTAACTGATGTCATACGACACATAAAATTTAAGACACCCAATGCAATTTTGTGTCATAAGTTATGACTTTAATTTTTTTTAAAATATTTCCTGTTTAATTCAGAGAAAAGGAGCCTTGTAATAACTAGGATCAAACGTTAATTTTTGATAGTTTGTCTTTTTTAAACTCAGCTTTCACTGAAAGGTTGTTCCTACAGGTTGTCTTGCACTTTGTGGCCATGCTAAATAACCTCCTACATGTAGGTGGCTACAGAGCAATGACTTACATGTATAGCAGCCGATTTCACGAATAAGTGCGCAGCTTGTCTAACTTTTGAAAAATGGCGCAAGCCCCATAGCTTGCGTGTTATCATCGGTAAATTGTTGCGCGACTTATGCAATAAAACAGTGCGCAAGAGGGTTTACGCAACTGCATAAGTTTCGTGAAATCGGCTGTAGGTCAGTTAATCTCGGCAACCAGATTCCTTTTGGAGATCATACAAAAGAAGTAACAGTGCTGTGACAACACTAGGGGCGTTCGAGATGCTCACACCGGGTAACGCCAACTTACACCGGAGCGTTCTTTTAGCCATCGGGTGATACACGAGTCTGCCCCGCGGCAGCCACCACTGCCCGAGCTCGCGGCTGGGTCTCTGGTGTAATGACGTCATCTAGTAACCGCGAGTAGTAAAACATGGCGGACAGTTTGGAATCGCGACGTGAGTCCGAAGAAAAACACAGATTAATGACACAAAATAAAAGGGAATAGGGTTGTAAATACGTTTTGCTTAATCAGTATAGATGTCTGTGGGCATTGACAAAGTTTATTGCGGTACTTTAGGGCAACTGTTTTTGCGTAGCGCCGGCATCATTTTTCATCGTGAGTCAAACGATAACAGCGTTTATAAAGCTCCACCCGGCAACAACCTTTGACATGTGTTTCCAGAAACCATGTGTCGTTCGTTTTGCATCTTCTGGAGGCTTCCCCCGGTGTAAACCCTGTGTTACCCGGTGTAAGCATCTCGAACGCCTCTATAGTTAACATGACAATGATGTAAAAAACGACCAGGGTTGTAGTCGAGTCGATCAACCGATAAAAATCACAAGTCCATGACGAGTCCCGCACAAGTCCGTTACAAGTCCAGTAACAAGAAGCAAAGGGTGAACACGCACAAAAGAATGCCTTTGTTGGGGTTCATTTAAATACATGTATCTTGTGACTTGAATTAAGACCCAGGGACTTGTGGTGAACTTGTGAAGGCTTGTGACGACTTGTGATAGACTCGACTACATCCCTGCAAATGACTTGATTTGAGACTCCAGCAGAGCATACTGTTCCAACACTATTTCCCCCTTCCCTATTGATCTCTGAAATGACGTCACTTCCTACAGATTGTCACTTGCATCAGGATCTTCGGCTGCACCGTATTTCCAATATACGCTCATAATCAGGACGACCTATTAAAGATGTAACCTAAGTGTCCGTCCCGGTTACGAGCGTATATTGGAAATTTGTACACAGGGTTTTTTGAAAGGCACGTTGTCACACTATTTGTGACCCTTTTTGGGCCTAAGCTATCTCTTCAGAACAACTGAAACTTATTTCTCATATTTTGAGACCAAACAAAATATAGTCTGTGTTGCCAAAATGCCCCCTGGAATTCAAGACCCAGTTGTATTTTTCCCACAAAGATGGCATCTGTAAGAGTGGTCTATTCCAAGTCTCTGTGAACCTACCTGGGACAGTCCCTCCACTAGTAATGTCCTGGCTCGTGGAATATGAAGAGCACTGACCGGCAGTAGTGTGCGACGAGAACCCACTGGCAGCGATTCTATTGTGACCAACGTTGATCTCACCAGCGTGGTTGACTGGCTGATAGACATGTGATATCGTCTGGACTCCTGTTTCCCCGGCAGGGAGAGAGGTAGTACCCCTACTGGGAGTCTGCTGGCCTGGGGGGAGGGAGGCATAACAGGCAGGGAATATCCAAGTCAACTTCATCTTTTTGAATAGTCTATGATCATGTTCACATCAGGGATATCGCTTCGTTTGACGAAGATTAGTTAATCATAGTGAGTTAATGAAGTCTGTGTACACATCTCTCATAAAGGAGTGTAACCAGATTTGTCGAAACAAAAATGGATTTCGTTTTAACCCAACAATCATATAAAATACCTCCCCAAAAATACTATCCATGGGAAGAAAACAGGGAATTTGCAATCTCCAATTTGGATGTGGAAGCAATACGGGCATTTTACAATAAAGGCGCCACCAAGCGTTTGACGCTGAAACGCTACATGTACATACGATGTGGGCGCGCGCGCGCGCGTCTGGTCGACACGATCATTGCTAGACATGTGAAAAAGCATATTATGATGTTATTTATTCTCAAGAAAAGAGCATAGATTTAAACAGCTAGTATCCCCCTTCCACATTTTGTTTGTTTTCCTGTTGGAGGTGGATGTGTCTACAACACCATCACAACTTGTTTTCCACCAAAAATCAACCCTTTTGTTTAAAACGCAATTCTGATCCAAAACTGGTAAACACTGGATGAAGATTTCAAAATTTCTTAAATTAATCAAAATAATAAAGAAATCAGTTAAGAAATGTCCATATTTTACAAAAATATTAAAAACAATAAAGGGCCTGTGACATGCTAAACAACTTTGTGCATAAGCTTTGCTTCATAATGACGGATTACTTGTTCAGCAAGACATACTTTTGTTCGTTTGGATGTAAAAATCAATAAAAGGTGGCCTTTTTCAACTTTGAAGATTTCATTGCAATAAATCACAGACAGAGGGCGCTGTTTTAAGTGCATCACATAAGGAAGACAGAAGGGAAAAGTTAAGAAAAAACATAAGACTTCAAGTTGGACTTGTGGCAAATTGCTGCAGTTTCTACCCCCCGTTTTGTCATGGCTTACAGCAGGCAACATGTAAAAACAAACTCAAACAGCCATGGATTACAAAAGTTTCAGGAAAATTGAGAAAAAAGTGGAATCTTTTGTGCACAGTTGAATGTGATTTTTCTGTGTTTGCCTCTTGTGACATCGTGACCTTGGTCATGAATATGCATATTAGCATTAGCATAAAAACTGAAAACCTTTGTTTTAACCCCCAAAGCAAGCTCCAAATAGGATTTTTATGACTTTAACTGAGTAGAGTGGTTTTAAAGCATAGATTTCATTGATAAAAATCCTAAATAAGGGGCCCTTTAATACATGTAGAATAAATTTGACCGGGCACACTGTGCCATCACATTTTCAAGAAATAGTTAAAAATGCATGTAAATATTTTTATTGATTATCTGTCCCTCAGGTATAAAAACAACCTCAACATAAAACTGTAAAGTCAATTTCAACATCTGATAAACCGGGTGTGTGTAGTAACATCAGTAGAAGGTAAACAAATACATGTAGGTTCACCTTAGTTTTCATTTGTTGTTGACTAAGGAAAGGCATTTGTCTCTTGATTTCTGTCCCTCATGCGTGAGGGACGGAATTGGATCATGCTCAAATAGCTTCATCGAATCATCATTGAATCGTTATTGAACAAAGGGATTTCCCTGATGTAGACCATGTGGACAGGGACTATTATGCCTAGTAACATTTGAACTAGCCACATGTCAGTCAAACTAGAGGTCTCTGGTTTCACAAATCCAATCTAATTTATCTGAAATGAAGATTAAATCCAGTGATGACAACAGCTAGGCCCTTAATGCCCTATATCTTGTCTCTTTTGCTTTTAGTAAAGTTTTTGGCCAAAAATAATTTTCTGAGGTCAGTTGTAGGTAATTACTGCATTTTGGGGCCTAAAACTAGGCAAAAAAACCCCAAAACTATGTTTAGCGTAAGTTGAAGTCTCCCAAAATGATGCGGCGATGCAGCTTTTTTTCCCCGCTTTTTTTTTGGCCAGTGATTCCAAGCAATAAAGTCAAGTTGACATGAAGCCAACAGGCATGTTTTTAATTGAAACACTCAACAACAACAAAACAAAAACCTTTGACGTGCAGGGTTGAAAGTGACGCACGCGCTAACGCTAAACAAAGTCCTTTTTTTTTTTTGCCTTATTTTAATGCATGTACATGTAACATGCTCAAACATGGCCTGTGAGAATTGGTAAATACAGTAAACTCTCATTATAGCGCTCTTCAAGGGACCGGAATAATTTGAGCTTTATATCCAGAGAGCGCTATAACCAATGCATACACAATGCAAAGAATAGCAGCCAGGACTTGACAAAATGAGCTTTATATCAAGAAGAGCTTTATATCAGGGGATGTTATAACGAGAGTTTAATGTATACACACTTACTTGCCATGGACATGGTCTGTCCGTTGAGTACTGGCTGTCCCCTCATGTCAGTAATCTTAGATCCTTCCACGCTGTCCACCGGAACAGAGCCAATACCGCCAGCAGCCATTTTATTTTTTCCACAGGAGCCGGGCGCTGGCTGGCAAACCACCCCAGGTGAAGGGCTCTGTGCAGCCTGATGTCCCTCAGGAATGCTTGCAGGTTCCTGCAGACCACTCCATATGGGTGGATTCGAGGCGCCATCTGACTGCGACTCTTTAGACTTGCTAGCCGAGGCAGCTAGGCAATTAGGCCAAGAGTCCTTGTTGGTCAACAATCGATCATGAGTGGAATTCCCGGAACGAAGGGCAAGTGCCATTTGCTGGGTGGCGCAGGCTTTCCCGTAGTCCGTGGAATCACCATTCATCACGAGATTGGCTCTGTTTTGGTCCTGGTCTGGATGAAATTGGTTCACACCGGATCCGTCCTCACCATTCGATGCATTCTGGAATATTTCTTCTAGACTGGACTCTAATGATGTTAGGGTCGGGTCAATCGATTCCTCTGGACTTTTTATCTCTCGTTTATAGCCTGCACATTAAAGAGATTTGACCAATATAACAATGTTACATGTGTTCCTATAGATGTAATGCATAATGTAAACCAAACATCAGTTTGCATAAAAAATGATACAGTAGCACAATAAGCTAACTAAAAATGAGCTTTCGTAGCAACAACTAATTCATCAGAGGCAATGAAATTAGGTCAAACTAGTGAAGGTTTATATACAGTCCGAGTCAGTGTAGGATATAGTTTATGCAGGTGTTATGTACAATTTGCATGGTGTACATGTTCATTAAAGGTACACACCGGCCTACTGTTTACATGATTTAGTGATGTAGCAGCATTGACAATACTTTTTTGATGGTCGTTGTGAAAAAAGATCATCAAAATATCCCGTAATTTACTAAAGAAGTGCAAAATTAACAAAAACGGTAAAAAGACGGGTTATACGCTTTACCAGCCGTTGCAACTACGCGCGAGACTCACGACTTTGTCACAAATGATTCGCTCTTCTCCTACTCAGGATATCTCCAATTTTCTGCTCACGATTTCACTGGACAGCCCGGACGACCGAATAGGAATTTCCGTTTTCTTTTGAGGAGTTGGCAACATGTTTTTTCTTCACGAACGTACACCGAAGCAATACGCCCGTGTGTGTGTGCACTCAGGCTATTTGCCGTGCTGCGCGGGCCGGGGCAAATATCCTACACTCCACGGTAGCCTGCCGTAGCACGCGCTCGCTCCCAATCTCCGGACTCTCGAAACAAACAATTATGTTCAAATTTTCATACTTATGTTTAACTTTGTTTCATACCTGTATAAATAGTCTCTCTTTTGTCAATTACTTATAAATATTGGGGGGAAATCAGAGTTGAATTTGGTGCAGTTCTGCAGTAACAAACTTTTATACGGCTGGAAATACAACTAACTCACAAGACCATGTGACTTTTCGGAACCAGAATTTGGTTCCGAAAAGTCACGTGACCTTGAATTTTTCAAAAGTGCTAAAAAACGGCCAAATTTGACGGCGTCTTTTAAGGATATATCTAATTTACTTTCGAAGGCGCTTCAGAATAATGTATGGGTCTATTTCGAGCCCAAAATAGTCCAACAAAGCCGGTGTGTTCCTTTAAGGTTGAACCCTTGTTTTCCCAACTTCAACACCCCATTATATATATACATGTACATGTATATACATGTACATCATGCCTTTTCGAGTCTGATCGCTGAACTGCAAAACATGGCTCTTACATGAAGTGTATTTTGAGTCAAGTTAAAAGTGATTTTTCAAAGATACTTCGATGCACCACTTTATTAATAAACTATGCTGTGCCGGCAATATACACTGAATTAAGCAATATTTCGCAAGTGTTTCCTTTACCTTTAAGACAACATTTACAAAATCGGTTAATATTTGACCTTGTAACTGCAAGCAAATCAACTGATCAGTTGCTCCTAGTTGCCGGAAACATAAGTTGCCACTACAGTAGTTGCTTCCAGTTGCAATGTCACTGTACATGTATGCTAGGCTTAATCACACTGGTATTTTGCTGAAGTGAAGCACACATACACTTTGCATATGGGTCATTCTATAAATTTGGGGTCCAACGTGTGACATTTTCCTGTCCCTGTTACACCTGACATACTGCCATTTGCCATACAAGTATTATTAAAAATGCCTTTAAAACATATTTTTATGAATTGTACTTTATGTAATCACTCCTTGAAATAGAAGACGTTTAAAGAATATGTCCTGAATTTACAAACTACAACATTTTACAAGATGTCAGACGTAACAGGGGACAGAAAAATTGGACCCCAAATTTATAGAATGACCCATATTCTCTTTGATGAATTAGCAGTGAATACCGTTTTGCTTCGTCAAATCTTTCTGGCTTCATCACCAAGTCTTTCTTGAAATCTCATGTTGCTTTGCAAACGGGGTCTAGATAACACTACTGCGCCCTGAGCATCTTTTTGATGGATACCGGCGCATTACAAATATTCATTATTATTAATATTATTATTATTATTATGTATTACATTCCTGCGCTTGTTCTCCCAAACAATCGTGGACGTTTTAGGGAGGTCTAACAAAGAGAACAATATCGTCCGCGATTGGCAAGCGAACGTCCGCGATTCGCTCCTGTCCAAACAAAAGAGGAACAAAGGGACATCCGCGATTGTATGTGGATTCGCACCTATATGTACATGTATGGTGGTGTTACACATTAAGAAAATATTCTCATACACGTACGGTACATGGGTCTTTCCACAGTAAAGGGGGCATTTTGGCAACACGGACCATATATTCGAGGAAATAACTTTGTCTGGTCTCAAAATAAAAGAAATAGGTTTCAGTTGTTCTGAAGAGATAACTTCGGCCCAAAAAGGGTTACAAATAGTGTGACAACATGTCCTTTTTTGAGACCAGACAAAGGTATTTTCTGGAAAATATGGTCTGTGTTGCCAAAATGCCCCCTTTACCGTGGAAAGACTCACGTGCATTTCCCTGGTTCTCAAAAAGGAGTGGGCGAATAAAGAAAAAATATATGAATTAAAAAAATTTCAAACATGACTGTACCTGTCCAGAAACCAAGAAAAAGTTTAGCAAACGGCGTGTAATCCATGTTGGGTCTTCCTAACTCGGAGGCCTCAATGTACGCCATGTGACGATAATACGACAGATGATTCCACAAGCGTCGACAGAAGCTGCGCATTTCTTGACTGTCGATACCAAACAGGAAATGTGCATACAATTTCTGTGGCTTGGAGTCCTCGCATATGATGTCTGAAAGATAAAAACAAAAGAAAAGAAAAACTGCTTTATAGATATTTAAAGAATATTGTCTGCATTCTGGGCATTTGCAACTAGAAATAGGTTTGAGCAAAACTGATTGAGTACCATGGCCGAGCAGTTTGGTGCATTGAATTCAAGACCGTGTTTAAAATCAATGGTTGTGGTTTTGAATCCCTGCCGCAACAAAGGTGCGTGTGCCCTTCGGCACAAGGAGCTTGTTCAGATTTTTACAGGGGAGGGGGGGGGGGGGGGGGGGGGGGGGGGGGGGGGGGGGGGGGGGGGGGGTGCGTTAAAAAGTAATCTGGTCATGCTCCTTCAAGTTACCGTATGTTAAGTTCTGAAACTGATGAAACTTTCAGGGATGTCATAAATTCGTAGTTCCGACGTATCAATCAAACTGAGCAAGCGTGAGCACTTTTGACCAATCACAACGGAGCTACATGTAAGCAGACAATGCCCATCTGTGCAACATACACTGCCATAGGTTTGCGCGCATATAAAACGAACCGTGATGTCATTATGTTTCAGGCTGATTGAAAACAGGGACTATTTTTCAAGTCTATGGTCCAGGCCTCAAAATTCATTTTCAAAAGGGCAAGGCAATTTTTCCTAAGTAAAGGGCACCTGAATGAGGAAACTGAAAATTTGTGTTAGAACTTTTTAGGGGCAACACTGCAAAAGCATAGGGCACCGATGGCAATTTGCCGTGGTCCCATGGGTTTATTTCAAGGCATGATGGTCTGCGCAGAATCTGGCTGCCTTTCTGTGAAATATTTGAGGACTGCATGTTACTTGAAAGACCAAGTTTTACGTAATATGTACAATGCATTGATGGATAGTTTACAGGAAAAAGCGTTTAGCATTTTTTAGGTTGTCCAAACCTGGTATACCGGTTTAAATATGAAGAGTTACATCGCAAAACGATACATATCCATTATTGGCATTTTGAGAGAAAACTGCAATTATGTACGGTTGAAGTCAGAAGTTTAAATACAACTGTATGCAACCATGTGTTAAAACTGGTGTGCTTAAACTTGCGTTGTCACCATTTTTGTAACAGTCTTTACTTTGTGGAATTCCTCACGTGCATATGCAGTACTTAAAAACATAGCTTGCACACCTTGCAAAGCAATGGTTCCGGTAGCCCTGTTTACCATTTTGGGTGATGATGGTAGTGGTGTACATGTATTTATACTTCCGACTTCAACTGTATTACAACTACATGTAAGCATTGCAGTCAATGGCAAATTACAATAAGTAAAACAGTTTTTTTGTGGGATATACATGTAACAAAGTTTGCCAATTATCTATTTGACAAATGTATAGGACCACCAATCGAGAATGTACTGACACTGGTCTCATTTATTTGTATTTGGCGGTTATCGCGTTTTAGAGCATTTATAAAGTGCACAGTATTTACATGTGACATGACTATGGCGCCATGACCATTATTATTCCCTAGTAGAGAAGTAAACATTCAAACAGATGTCCACTCACCAATAAACTTTGCCTTTGCCTTAGGGGCCAAGTTTAGCATACTGAGCATGTTTTTACACCACAGAACGACAGCGCTGATATTTTTGCTATCAGCGCACCTGTTCAATTCTTCCAGGTCGTTCAGCAATGTCTCCGCAACACTACACTCTTGCTCTGGGGAAGACAAAAAGAATGACAAAAATGTCACCAAACCTTAAGTTTAATTCCGATCCTTGGTAACAGTACAAAACCCTTGGAGGTTCGTCCTCAATTATATTAAACTTTACAATTTTCCAAACTGACCATATATTTCATTTTATTTATTCTTTCTCAGGGAAATTCAATAAAATAACAATTCGGGTTTTTCACAATAAAGGCGCCACCAAGACTTTGACACGAAAAGGGGCCGTCCATAAAGTATGTGGGTCTTTAACAATTTTGTCTGTCCACATTACATACGTACAAGGGGAAATTTGTACACAATTATTTCAGAAATGCATGTTGTGGCAACAGTACAAGGTAATTTCTTTAAGTTTTAGATAAACTGAAGACATCTGAAAGTAATTATTGACTTGTTTTTCAAATAGGCCCATTAGCATGGAAAGACCCACGTACGTATATAGGGGATTTAGAGCCAACGTCGAAGTATATGGGTGACGTCACAAATTTTACGTACAGGGGCTCTAAAAAGGCGGCATTTCGTGCATACGTACTTTGTGCAAGGGGAAAAAAGTCAACACAAGCATTTCTAAACATGTATTATAGGTTTTCTTGTTCAGCTTTAGCAAAGTACCTCCCAAGTTCGTTTCAGATGCATTTGTTTTAGCCCAAATTTCAGTTGGGGATCATCCTTCAATTATTTAGAGAAAGCGTTCAATTTGGTTTTTCGAGCATGCAATCATGAAAATTCCGCACTAAATTTTAAAACTATGCACATTTAATTTTGAAATTCGCCTAAGCCCCTAGCTTACTAGCTAAATTGAATGAAGATTCAGTGCTTTGTACATGCATGCACAAAACAAGCGCTGAGGTTTGGCGCTCAAGGTGACCCTCTTCTGTCCTGGACGGTTTCCACTGCGTTTACCAAATCGTTCTCAAAGACCTTACTGCGCTTTGCCTCACGCTTTCATACTTTTCATGTCGTGGGTGAGTGTGACACGGGTATAATAAGCTTCAACCTCTGAATCAGGCATTCATTATCACATTCAATCTGAATTGTTTGTGCAATAAATGAATACACCAGCGTTGTAGTCGAGTACTCTTTAATATCCGAGTACCAAGTACTCAGACAGCCGAGTACCATTTCAGTCCAAGTATTTTGCCAACCGAGTACAAGTACAGGAGTACCGAGTACTTGAACATCCGAGTACAAATAAATACAATAAAACATTTTTTAAAAAACAAAACTGTTTTCTCAACCGAAACGCTTAAAACTGCATGTTGCGCGGCTACCTCTGTGGGGCCAATGCTGTGCGCGGACAGCCAACAGTCCACATAGACACGTGCTGAAATGCAGCGTTTATCCACGTAGACTGTAGCTGACCGCATGCTGTGTGGCCCCATGACGGTCATGCGGCACGTCCCGCTAAAAATTGATCACTCGTCGCTCAAATAGGCCACCAGTCTGCGTTTCAAATCCAACATAAAATTTCGAAAAATGGGCGCTAGTTTCTTGATGACATTTTCTCACGACAACTTCCTCAGAAATATGGCACAAAACAGTGGACGAATGAGACCGACTTATATGAACAAACCCAATAAAGGCAACGTATTTAAAGGGTGGGGGATGTAAGATAATAAATTACGGCCGCAAGATAATAACTTGTAGCACTAATGGGGCTTCATAGAAAAGGTTCAGTCCGAATCCAGCTTTAGAAAGGTCTGGGGAAAGATCTCGAAGAGGTCTCACTCACACCCCTGATGCTCATACTTCACATACTGAATGGAAAGAAGAAAAAAAACCTCGACTGCAACTTACTGAAATGAAGCCGTGCTTGTGTTGTGTTCTCTGGATTTGCAACTTCTTCAATGGCAGTCACCACCTTGCCCCAGTACCTCCGCCGGTCCTCTGGGCCCGTCATCGCATGGATTATTTTAACTATAAAATATTCGGTTTAAAAAGGAAATGCAAATTATACTCAGTCAGTGTGACCACCTACTGTGGCAAGGCTGACTGCACCAGCCGGACTCCGTAAGAGCTGCTAAGGCAGGGTGCGCCACTCAGCCTAAAGTGCCTCACTAAGCTCCTGCATTCAAGGGCTGTTTGCATCAGTGCTTCAGAAAACCTTGTAAATCTATATATGGATTTTGTGTAGAAGTGAATTCTTAGAAACCCGCCTTCGGTTGTCAATTTCCAACATGAAATACCATTTAGGACAGAAATAAATTCATGTGGTGTTTGTTACCATTGCTATCAACACTTTGAAGAAGGTTTTTCTTGTCAACTCATGAAAAACAAAATTGTGTCTTAGCAAATGAAACAATGGGCATTTTAGCCTAAAGATATTCACTGAAGTGGAACAGTCCTGAAAGTGATTCCAAAGTGATTTGTGAATCAATTTCTTGTTATCCACAGGTTCATTGTAAACAAACTTCTGTTCTGATGAAGAATCAAGAAATATTTACTTTTTATAAATTTCAAGATAAAAAAAGTAAATATGACTAAAAGTAAATAGGACAGAAGTTATCTTCTTTAATAGAACAACCTAAAGATATTTCTTATATTTTGAGAGAAGATGAAAGCCGTTGTACAAAGCGGATGTACGAGGAAGGTGTCCCTAGTTTAAATATCTGAACTTTCTACGATAGTCAGGGGAAGGATGCAGTGTTTTTAACACCTACTTTTGTCTGGGCCACGTGCTCTTGCCTGACAAAATACATCGGGTTGCACAGGGAGCTTGGCTTGGCAACCTGTACAGAAATAGAGAACAAATTTAGACTTGGGGAAAATTCATGCTGGAGTCGCCTTTTGTATGTTTTACATGAATAGCGTCTGACGTACAGTAATTCACATGCACAATTAGTATCCCGATGACCAGACCAAAGTTTTGTTGCTATGTAATGTGCCCAGTCTTAACCTTCCTTTTTCGGATCATTTTGAGACATTTTCCGAAAAGTCAATTTTTGATCGACTTTTTGACCACCCCAGACTTGTAAAATAATTGTGTTTTTTTCTTCAGAAAATTACTTTAAAAACTGCCAAAATTGGTACAGGACAAGCATAATTTTAATCTTTTTGTTAGCTCCCATTTTAGTACTTTGGGAACTACTCACGATTATTTTCCTACTAATCGAGTAGTAAAATTCACTACTCGCCTAGCGAGAGCTGAGAAAAAATGTAAAAGCTTGTTCCAATTCTTCGCAAAAAAAACGTTAAATGCTCTATAAACTTTGGCTTGGAAATTAGAAATGAATTTGATTGAAATCATGATTTTGGGGTGGAATTTAAATTTTGCCATCACCGAAGCCAAAAAACCAAGTGATTATTATTGCATGGGTTTAGTAAATTTGAGTGCAAGGTCAATGATTTTAGCCCTGGTTATTTGCACCACAATTTTTTCCCCCACCGGTATTCAAGTGTACTCTCACAAAAAAAATTCTTTTTTTTTTAAACAAACATCTCCCTAAAAAAACAACAGTGTCCAGCAGAAAATACAGCTTAGCACAGAAAAACTATACATTTACTTGTTACTGACCAAAATCTTGTATATTTGCATTGATTTTGAATTGCCCAAAAATATTGTTGCAGAGCACAAAAACTTGCGCAGCATTTTCTGCTGAACAGCTCCATGAATTTGGGTCCACATTCTTACCAAACCACTGTTGTAAGATGGCCTCGGCTAAGTTTCCATCTTCGAAACCCAGGACGTAAGCAGATAGGTTGATGCACCTGGAACTCGACCATCCAGCAGGAGTGTTATGTGGAGCAACGAGAGCAAAGTGCATAGGGCCTTTGGAGCAGAGCTTGCCTGAGAAGAACGAGAGATGGGAAGCCAAATCAAGGTTACCGAGAAACAACAAGAACAGATTTAAAAATAGTTTTATCCCCCTGTGTGATTAAAGATATGCATGATTAAAACCGACCCGAGCAAAAACTAGCTCTATACTTCGTCTAACTTTTGAGAAAACAGTCAAAAAAGGGGTTTGCAGTCATTTTGCCCTAAAACCACTTCGCCCTGAACCACGGCCTGTGCACGAAGTGGTTTTGGGGCGAATTGGCATTTGGGCGAGGTAGTGTTTGGACGAAGTGATTTGGGGCGAAATGGCACTTAGGCGAAGTGGTTTTGGGGCGAAATGGCTCTTGGGCGAAATGGTTTGAGGAGAATTGAATTTACGTCTCGCAAGACGAAAAATAATTGTTTTGCTCATTTCTCAAAAACTATAGCACTTCAGACAAAACCATTTCAGGGGAAGTTTTCTTCTGTCATCATGTTTATATCGTGTTACATGTATGTGTAAATACATGTATGTAAACATTTCTGATTCTTCGAGATACCAATCATGTATACTGCCTTTAAGTTTGAGAATTATCAGCCTAATTCAGTAACCGGTTCGCAATTCTTTCAAATGCCGGTTAACACATTAACTGTTCAACCAACACTTTTAAGGTTGCCACCAGTGTTTAATATAGGCAATCTACACACCACTCCGGCCGACCAAGTGATCATTATTTTACAACAATCACAAATAAATTTATTCAAATTTCATAAAGAGATATTATCAGTAACTTTCCCAAAATGTTTAAATTACACAGGAAGTGTTTCGGACGACAGGAAATTGTTTACTACGTGGAGGTACCGTACATGTAGCGTTTGAAGTAATTGAGACTACATGCATTTTCAACAATCAGATTATTTTTCCACAATACAGAAATTTAAGTACATTTAATGATATTCTAATTTTTCTGCTGAAAAACTAAAATTGGCACAACACGGTATGTACATCGGTCGGTACAAGTTAGAACGAGCGACTAATTTTTCTCTCTCTTGGTAATAAAAAAGAAAATCTTTCTGCTCTTTTTTTTTCATGGTGTCTTTTAAAACATACGACCACACAACTACTAGGCACATCTCTGGTTTTTTGCACGAGAAAAATTCTTCAAAAAACACCATGAACAGACGTTTTTGTTCGTGTAAACGTATGGAACTGCCGAACGTGTTTACTCGTGTTTCTCAGGATTGCTTCACGGGGTCATGCGCATATCATTAATACCTAATGAGCGTCGTTTCAGAAATCGCGCAAATTTCATTTTCGAAAACCGCACTTTTGCTTGCGATTTATCTACTTAAAACGGACAATTTTAAAATAAACAGCGGTATAAGTCAGCTTGAGGGATATGTGGACTATCAAAAAAGGTGCACATGCTGGAGTTTCCGTCAAGGGGGACACAAGCTCTTTAATTTTCTCATACTAGACCCTGAATCCATTCTGTAGTGAAGGTGCTTAGTCCAGATTGAATGTTAACTCACTCTTTATTTTCTGGTAAAGTGCTGCGTTTTTGGAGCATCTGAGGATAAACAGTTCACTGATTATCACCACAAACCTCCAGAATTTCTGGATGGTGTCTTGTTCGATGCTCTTCCAGATATAGTCAGCAATGTCAGTCCCTGTTTATCAAACACAAGACATAGTAATTACAACAAAAATACAAAGAATAAATGCTAAGAATTTATCCTAAAAACTGTTTCCTTGTCGCCTGCCTTTCGTGTCACTAGAGATTGTGATTGAGTTGTCGATACATGGAAATGTAGATTAATATTTTCTGTATTTTTATTAGTTTACTGATTTGTTAACTTCTTTTTTGTTGCTGTCTGTGAAGCGCTTTGAGGTACATATACATGTACTTTACGTAAGGAGCTGTTATAAATACATGTACCGTATCTATTAAAACATCAAATAGGTTATTTGGGAGACATGTTAGGGGTAAAAAAGGGGTATTAGGGGGACTTTGTGGAATCAAGGAGACATTGGTGGTGTCTCCCTAATTTTCACAAATTAATTAAAAATATTAATTGGAATTAATATTAGGTCGGGGTTAGATCCAGGGTTAGATTGGGGCACAAACCATTTACGTTTGAAATTTCAGCTCTGTAGCTTTAGGTAAAATTAAGTTGCATTGTTGGTGTCATTCAAGTTTTGTACACGACTCTATGGAAATGTCTCCCTATAGGGCTTGGGAATGTGATGTCATGCAACGTCACAATGCAGTGGTTTCCGCCATGTTTGTTGCCAGTAACATGCGCGAGTACGTTCAGATATAAGCAATGGGAGCTGCGTATCACTGTTAAACTGTTAAACTGTAGTGCAAAGACCCACAACCACCCGACGAAGGCCTAGTAGGCAACAAAATTGGTCCACCCTCGTAAGTTGAGCACTAGTTTTATTTTTGTGCACTTTGCACTACAGTTTAACGATACGTTCAGCTTGTTTTGTTCCCACGCGTGCAGGATGCGTGCGCCGCGCCATGTCGAATTCAACTACTAGGTCATTGTTTGCGTGATATGGAATCGCGCGGGCGCCGCACGCATCTAAAGTTGACGAGGCTGCATGCCAGTTCGCATAGCAACCACTCACTACCTTGAAGTATGGCGCCCGAGAATGACGTCAATAATGGTGTCGTGACGTCGATTCCCAAGCCCTATTCACACATTTTCGGAAATTATTATTATTTTTAAAGGTATTATCAACCTATCAATTGTTTCATCCCCTCCCTCTCCTCCAAGCGCAATTCCTCATTTTATACTATAGGGATTTGGTACCGTTTTTCATGCTCAAGGGTGGGGATTTTGACAGACGAAAATCTAATTTTCAGTGCACCTGGCAGCAAAATGTTCACGTTTTGCACCAATACAGTAGGTGGGGATTTTGTCACCTAAATTTTGCCCTAGGGGTGGGGATTTTGTCACTTGAAAGGTGACAATCCTCACCTCTTAGGTGGGGCAGCTGAGTTGGGGGATGGGTGCGGGGACAATTGATAGGTACATTATTGTCTGTGCTCACCTTGAAAAATAAATTGATGTCATTACATTGCACTGTAGTTTGTATCGCGCACTTAGTTCAACTGATTGTGATGCGGTTAGGGTATTTGTTATAACAGATTTTATGGTAGCGAAGTACCTAACACGTCAAATTCACGAAGCATCTTCAATTTTTATTAAGTACATGTACATGTATGTACTCCAAACAATCCAATGAACCACTATGCGACGTGGTTTTGTTTACAGTACCGACGTCACCTCTCATTCGGTCTGTTTGACAGGGCATAGGGTAGGCCCTACTGGCTTCAGGATGTGTATCTTTATTTATTTAATTTATTTATTTATTCACCACATCCAACAGTGGAAGGACAGCCAATTACAGAAATGGGATCAATTCAATTAACATAGATATTCGAATAACTATCAACTTCTAAGTTGAATTAGAAACGGCCAGATCGAGACACCGGGGAATCCCTCCCCTTGCTCTTCACGAAAGAATGCTCTGGGATCTTTAAAGTGCGTTACCTAACACACTGGACCAACGGCTTTACATCCCTTCCGAAGGACAGAACATCCTGTCACGGCCCGGAATCGAACCCACATTCTAGTACTGGCACAGGAACTTGATGGGGCAATGTGGAATTGGGGCCAGCTCAGCAGGACATGAGCCCAGTGGCCTTGGTTATACTCATCTACAGTACATGTAGTTCACTTCTTTAATGAATGGTTAATAAATTGGAAATGAATTCACCTGATTTGAAAGTGCGTACATACTCTGCCTGTTCTCCTAGCTTAAGAGACTTTTCCAAGATTGCAGCCAGTGGTCGTACTACCTCATCCAGGTTCTCTCCAGCATGTAGGATGGACACTGTAATTGAAAATTCCCAAGGGGAAAAAGTCAGTTGCGTTGGTGAAATTTACAATTACTTTCATTGATGCGATATGAATCAACAAGATACTGTGTTCTGACTTTTTGGAGACTAGCATTGATGTCATCGCTCACACACGTACATGTACATGAGGAACTGTACTGTACGTTCATATTTACAACAGATTCTCATCTTATTTGCGCATGAGTAGTAGATCATGGCTTCAGACCATGTGCACAAAATAAACACATGAAATTAAACTGGTTGAAACATTTTACACCCTCTTTACACTTGATCCCGAGTTCGGGGTCGAACACCGAGCTCCGGATCAACCCCGGATCACAAACTGAGTGTAAATGCTCGCGGAACTAAATTGGCCCCGGATCAGACCTCGACCTGCTTTGGATGCTCGCACATCAGGGGTCAATTTCATGGCGCTGTTTAGCAGTCGATTTTGTGCTAACGGACGCTCCGGCTATTTCATGGAGACTGTAACCTTAAGCACTGGCAAATGTTTTCTAGCTTCAGAGGCAAAATTTGCTAAACACTAGTGACGCAACAATGCCTGTTTCGAAGCATGCGCAGGCTGAAGCAAGCCACGGCCGTAACATAACCTTAAAGTTAGCACAACTTTTCTTTTTCACCAGGCTTTTCACAATAACTAGTGACTTTCTTTCTTGACCTGGCGCCTTTGAATGGCCTCCAGATATTGTGCGCCTAATAAGTGCTTTGCTATTATTATTATTATTACAGTAATGTAGTATGCGGTACGGAGTCCAACCTGGGCTAAGCATATCCTGCATCTAAATTCACGCACATGTAATTTCGCGCGCAGACGCTCTCCTTCGCGTATCTTTTCACTGAGATCACGCAGTGACGTCAGATTTTTCTTGAAAGTTGTTGGTCTTACTATCTTTCATTTTGCAGGAAGATATGGAAAATCAAAGCCTTCCCGGTAAGTAATTGAATAAATTTTAATAAAGGGTACAAAATCCTACCTTCTAGACAAGGTACAAATATACTACAGCCAAAATAGTAGGAGAAATCCTTTAAAATACACAAAATCTTTCACCACCGACCGCCTACTCCGTCTCCAGGCACTAAATGACAATATTGATTAGGTTAAACTTTTTAACAGAGGGCGCCTTGAAAGGTACGGAGCTAAAAAAAGACATCCGTCTTATACATGTAGCTTTCAAATCGAAATATTACTGCTTTAAAACTTAGACTCGGTGTGGACTACAAAATGTAATGCTAGCTGCTTTAATATTTGGTAACTTTTGTAAGAAAATAAGTTGTAAATGAAACAAACATTGCGGCAAGACATTTTAAATATCTCCACACATTTTTTAATAATTTTGTAATGTAATACTAATATACATACATGTAGGGCCGGCAAGGAAACGGGTATGTTTTCTTGCTCTGTGATGAGTCTGTTTAAAGCTTTTTGCACCTGCAGGACTGCTGAGTCATAATTTGCTTAATTAATTGGTTAAGTGTGTGGACCAAAAGCTTTTATCAAATAAACAAAAGTATGGAGTCAAAGCCGCGATTTCAACTGGTTAATTTATTAAATTAATCTATGATAGAGTCATATATTCTTTCATGAGTGTTGTAACTAAATTATTTTATCAAACTTTCTACAACACATTTTACAAGTGGTACATTCATAATCATAATCATTTACATGGGATTTTAATACAATTTTGTGTTTGTTCTCACCCCACCAGGAAGACAGACCGAGAGAATACAAACAGATAATGAAACATGATAAAAACAAAGAAACAGAAGGCTTCATAATAAAATGAAATCAACGGCAATATATAGCGGACCTGAGCCCATTCCGACCTTCTTCAGTCAACTTCACTGCTGGTTTTGGTAATAGATGTTCCAGAAAAAGCGTGCAGTTTATGTGTATATGACTGAATCATCTCCAAAACTCAAATTATCTTTCAATTATGTCCTTATATAATGTACTGAATCGTAGTTTTAGAAAGCACTTCTTCTGGAAGCTTAATTTCCAGATTCTGGGCACAACTGGGACACCGTAGAGTGACATGTGACTAGTTAGTCTGGTACCCGGACCAAAAATTGTTTGACTAGACTGAATTTAATGTCCGGCAGCCGCCAATTCCGCCATTTTGAAACTGGAGGAATTCCTCCTTTTTCCGAATGTTCCCAAAGTTACCCGAATGCACGCCCGGTTTCCGGACGTTACCGTTAATCATCGGGTACAATTCGTCATTGTTTCGAGAATTTGAATTGACGTCGCGTGCACGTACACGTGCTGCTGCGTGTGTATTTATGGTGATGCCACGGATTTAAAACTACGCAGTGGCTATATAGTATAGTTACGGCATGGAGGAATTTACGGTAATCGTATCGTCGGTCGCACCACGAAGTGGCGTATCTCGCGTTTTGGCCAAAATTAGATTTTTACATATTTAGCTTAGTACTGCAAAATCTCTCATTTTGTGAAGTTTTAGGTTTTAAAAGTATCATAATAATAAAAAACTGTGATTTCGGTAAAATTGCTAAAAATTTGAGATTTATGCACCACGAAGTGACGGATATGTATCCGTCACTTCGTGATGCAGTTTTGTTAGAGCGTAATTGTTTCACGAACTGACTGATGTGACATATCCAATGAATGTGCGAAATCACGTGACTATACTATTGAGGTAGAAAATGTTGTTTTATTCCTCATTTTACTAAAACTGTCGCCATTTGTTCTGCATTCCGTTAAAAAAATATATATATTTGCAGTTTCAAAAGAGAAATTCGGCGAAGCTCAAAGAGAAACGAGGCGAATGTATAGCCCGCCCTCATAGTCGACTCTGAACCATTTCAAAATGGCGGCCAGCGGTGGCACTGTCCTCTCCACCACGACTGATGGAAAATCGAGGAAAAGTAAGGTCCTATGCTATTATCAATTAAACAACACTTAACTTACATGTACGTACAGACCCAAGTTGAGAAATCAGCTAAATTCATTGCTAGAACCACAGCCGAAAGGAGAGTGATGATTATCCCACGACTAACCCAGCCTGGGTAGTGGTCATGGTCAGATGGTGGTCATGGACAGGCCTAGTACATGTATGTATTGTAGGCCTACGCGTACGTGTAGGCTACTGCTAGTGCTAGGCGAGGCCGGCATCATCAGACATGGGCTAGGCCTAAATTAACGTTAGTCAAAATGGCATTACTCCTTAGTTTAGTCTACTCTACTAGGCTAAAGCTAGGTCTATTCAAGGGTACGTATGTAAGTAATATCAGCATTGCTAGTAATTACATGTAACACTCGCGTCTCTCGATCTGCTGGAGCATTTCTATGCCTGCCTACATGGCCTAGGGCCTACCGGTACATCGTTAATAATGTTTCCATATTTTTCCACTTAACAATAGGCTAGGTGAAGCTAAGGTATTAACTGTTAATTTATGTTAGTATTTTACTTTTAAATACGTCTACTACTAGTAATTGTCTAATATTGTGGATGTGCTTAAAAGCAGTCAAAGTCACTCATTGCAGATCTGGTCATCGGGCAATGGAGGTGGAGCCTTGCACATGGCTGAGTGATAGGCTTAATGGCTGCAGTCACGGTATTAACCGTAACACGTTCGTCATTGGCAATATTTATGTGGCGCAGAAAATGTGTTGATGCATATCATAAAAAGTAGCGTGTATTAATGCATTGATTTACAGTTAGAAAGCAGTGGGGCATGTGTCGTAGTGGTTAGGGAGTTGTGTCTTAGTTCGCGAGTTGGTGGATCGAATCCCAATGTCAGATTTTTTCTCATTTGAATCTTTAAATCTTTGAATAAGTGACATTTTTGCAAAAATTAGTGCCTGATAGCGGGGTACCAAATTCTTTCGAGTTTTCTTTTCTTTTCTTTCGAGAGTTTAGTTAAGAGGAAAGCTGGGGGTAGGTTTTTAATAGGAGTTGGAATTAGGTTGGGGTATTGCCGTAACTATAGCCTTTGATGAATGCATTACGGTTACCGCAACTATTTAACTAATTAATGCCAAACCGTTGGTTGTAACGTGTTCAATAGACGTTTGAGAAAACGTGTGAACGTAATACAGGCTTAAAATGTTTTGAGTGGGCCAACTATGATTATAGTAACTTGTATCTAGTTATTTTTGTTTTTAATTAGGTGATCGGGCCAACAGCCCGATCACCTATTACTCTCGTACGATTTATTTATTAGGTGATCGGGCTCAACCCGATCACCTATTGATATTGTACGATTTCTTTGTCTTTTTTTGGCTTTTTCGCTTTGCGGCGAAAAAGCCTTTGTTTTCGTTTTGATTTTTTTTTTTCCGTTTATTTCTTCTTCTTCTTCTTCTTCTTCTTCTTCTTCTGATTTGTTTCCCATAGACAAAGCGCATAGGCGTTGTCGGCGCTTTTTCAGGTTGTTCCCAAACATTGATCTTAACCAAACTTGGTCACATCAAAGACATAGTATAAGAGGTGTGCACCCAAGAATCGCTTCATTGTGACGTCATCCGTTACGTCATTATAACACTTTAAAAATGCCTAAAAAGCGGAAAATTGTCGAAATATGCACTTTTTAAAATGGTTCCCTTGCCCAAACCACATGACCCATGGTTTTCATATGTGGCAAATATTTAGATCAGATCATGAGCTTCAATGTTCTTAGTGTAGGCATTTTCATCTGACCCTTCCTTCCTGGGTCAATCGAAGGTCAAAGTTCAGCCAATTCAAAAATCACATTTGTTGTATTTGTTTGTACTTATGAAGCAATATTAGCTATTCAACCATGCTTGATTTTCATAAAACTAGGTACAGGCATGGGCCCCATCACAAACGTCCACCACCATGTAAAACGTCACCATGACGTCAAGGATTACGTAATTATAATAATTTTAAAATGGCACAAAAGTGGATTTTTATCATGAAAAGTACCAAAATATGCATTTCGTAAAACGCTTCCCTGTATGAACCCACATGACCCAGGGTATTCATATTTTGCATACATATATATCAGATCATGGGCTACAATGTTCTTTGTGTAGGCATTTTCATCTTACCCTTCCTTCCTGGGTCAATCGAAGGTCAAAGTTCAGCCATTTCAAAATTCACATTTGTTGTGTTTTTGTGTACTTATGAAGCAATTTTAGCTATTAAAGTACGCTTGATTTTCATAAAACTAGGTACAGGCATGGGCCTCATCACAAACTTCCACCACCATGTACAACATCACCATGACGTCAATGATTACGTAATTATAATTATTTAAAATTGGCCAAAAAGTGGATTTTCGTCATAAAAATGAGCCAAAAATGCATTTCGTAAAATGTTTCCCTCTATAAAACCACATGACCCAGGGTCTACATATTTAGCAGACATTATAGATCAGATCCTGGGCTATAATTTGCTTTGTGTAGTCATTTTCATCTGACCCTTCCTTCCTGGGTCAATTGAAGGCCAAAGTTCAGGCAAGTCAACATTTCCGTATATACAGGTTGGATTTTAAAAAAACGAAACCGAGATATTATTGCTAATTGTAACTAAAGTAGGGCGCGTATGAATGAACAGGAGATATCATCTGTTAGGGTTGAATCTCCTCTTAAAAATGACACCATGATCATGTCATTATGTTTTTGGTTGACTGAGCAGTGACCAGTGTTATGCCAGGAGCCTAGTTTTAGATTTGACCGTTCTCAATGCGAGCAAACTTCGCAGAAATTAATTTTTACCGTAGCTGTCTATTACGTGTGCCCTGTGTGACACGGCGCCGACCGAGACAGTGACACGCTATTTGTTTGCGTGGAAGCAGTCTTTTAACTGTGTCTACCACGGACGTGTAATTCAACAGAAGATGGTTTAACAAAAGGACATGTGAGTAGGATACAATCTTTTATGTTATTTCAGTCTTATTTAAGAGAGTCCACTCTCTACACGAAAGTAGTTGTATGTTATTGAGGGAATGTCGTAGTTTTGCCGTGAAGCATTCATTCCAATGTTTGTTTTCTTCCTTTTAGGTTTAGTAAGGTGCAAAGCTTAATATAGGCCTGATATCATTAAGTTATTGTCAGGATTTTATTGAACCATCTTCAACAAATCTAATTACGAAATTGTTCCTTCTTGGCCAAACTCTTTTCAATCTTAACAAATTATGTGCTCTGATTTCTGCCTTTGATGACTAATATATATGTATATCAGTTTTTCGAGTAAACATCGGATTTCCATCCCAAATGTGAACAAAACAAACTAACAATGAACAGTTTAGAATTCGCAAAGGGAAATAAAACTTGCCTCTCAACTTAGTTTTCAGGATAAACTTTTTAAATATTTAATTTATAACTGCATGTGACATTATGACAAATAGTACTAATTTTACAGTAACTTAGGCCTAATCGATGTTTTTAAATGTGCAAAAACTGAAAATTGCCATATTTTCAAATCTAAACATATTTTCTGAATCGATGAAGGCTTTTGCACTATTTCCATAAAATGTACATGTTATTTTGTTTTATATGAAATTTGGCTCAATACTCTCTTAGTATAAATCCTGAACCTACATGTTATGATACTCCTCAAGGAGCTAATTAAGTAATCAAAAGTTGTTACCTGCACCATGACTTGGTATCTCACAGTTCATCAAACACCTTGAAGTGGTAGATCTGTATAGCAGTAATTCCCCCACTCAGGCAAACTGACACAACTCAAAAACTGTTCATCAGTTATAAGATTAAATGAACATACAATTTAATGTTTTCCATATTCAAACATTCTAACAAATCAGCCGATTCACCTATGATCGTGATTCCTGCGCCATATACGGTCATTTACAAAGGTATTTAACTGATGATCTCATAATGACGTCATCACGTCATTAAAGGTGATAAAAATATTATAAAAATGAAATATTAAAAAATGCGACCTACAACCTTGATTCCTTCCCATATACGATCACTATACAAAGGTCGTTAACTTTTGGCTTTTCCGTTTATTTCGTCTTTTGATTTTCCCCCCATTGACATAACGCATGGGCGTTGTCGGCACTTTTTGAGGTTGTTCCCAAACTTGAGGTTGTTCCTAAATGCACAGGCGCGTCAGCAATGCGCGCCCGCCAAATGTGTGCCACGCAATACGCAGCTCCATAGCAAATGCATGGAGCTGCGTGTTTCCAGCACGAATTTGGCGGGCGCGCATTGCTGACGAGCCTGTGCATTTAAACAAACATGGTCACATCAAAGACATAGTTGAAGAGGTGTGCACCCAACAACGGCGTCATCATGACGTCATCAGGTGTAAGTTTAAAGGGGCATGAAATTTAATGTTTCCATATTAACAAATTCATAAAAAATCATCCGTTTGACCTACGGTCTTGATTCTTTCGGCATATACGATCATTAATAAAGGTCTTTCAGATGCCCACATGCCTTGACATTTGACCTCATTCCCTATTGGTCAAACAGACTTTGCCTTGCCATTTGAAACTGGTAAGAGGTATTTGGATGGGGTCAAAGGTGTTTGAGTTCGACTAGGGTGGGGTATCCAAAAATATCGCCATGACCTGTGACCTTGCTCACTTTCGGTAGAAACCGGAAGTGCATTTAAATGAACCTATTTTGTAAAAGTGGTGAATGCTGCCGAGATGCGGTTGGTAGTGTCAGTGTCTAAGGTAAATAGGGTTTCCAAAAATGTAAGTTTCTACGTCATTCCATAAAAGGGCCCCCTCTAGCGTCAAAATTAAAAAGTCTTAAAATGACCCTTTCATAGCAGTGTTTGCGCAAATTAGCCCAATAGTGCTGCTTATAGAGTAAGTCCAACACCAAACATGTCTGTGTGGTTAAAACATTGATGACGTCATCAATCCTTTTAAAGGTAACACATTAAAGGTAAACTTTTTAAAAGTTAAATTGTTGATATGCTAACATCTAATTTTGCAAGGTAAGCATGCTCATTTTTTTAAGTAAAAAAAATGTGAAAAAGCCCTACGCTCTGTTCATAGAACAGACGTAGCTCTAGTTTTTTTTTTTTTTCTTCTTTTTCCACTCAAATGTTTCCAGAGCTTTTCTTCAAAACGGTTCTAGCTATCAACTTGAAACTTTGTAGGAACATCAACCCCAATGTGAAGGTGTGCATACAAGTGTGACGTCATTGTGACGTCATCGGGTGTCAAATTACAACCCAAAAATGACTAAAATATGCATGTTTTAAAATGCTTCCGTCTGGAAAACCACGTGACCCATGATTTTCGTATTCAGCAGGCTTATAGATAAGATCATGGCCTACAATTTTCTTCGTGTGGGCATTTTCATCTGACCCTTCCTTCTGGGGTCAATTTGAGGTCAAAGTTCAACGAAAACGAAAATCTCAATTTTTGCACTTATTGAACAACAATGCTTATCAAACCAAGCTTAATCTTTAAGTAACTAAGTACAGGCATAGGCCCTATGGCAGACTTTCACCAGCGTGTCTAATATTATGATGGCATCAAGCGTGACGTCATCGTGACGTCATCAAGTATCAAATTACACCCCCCAAAAAACTAAAATATGCATATTTTAAAATGCTTCCGTCTCAAAAACCACGTGACCCAGGATCTTCGTATTTGGCAGGTTTATAGATGACATTCTGTGCTACAATTTTCTTTGTGTGGGCATTTTCATCTGACCCTTCCTTCTGGGGTCAATTGGAGGTCAAAGTTCAACGAAACTGAGAATCTCAGTTTTTACACTTACCAGCAACAATGCCCATCAAACCAAGCTGAATCGTTAGTAAATTAGATACAGACATAGGCCCTACGGCAGACTTTCACCAGAATGTATAGTATCATGATGGCATCAAGTGTGACGTAATCATGACGTCATCAGGTGTCAAATTACAAAAAATTAAAGGTTATTATTTCCAAAATTCATATCTCAAGAACCGTAATAGATACTTGAACAATTCTTTCACAACATGATAAGTCTAAATGAACTGAACAAATCATACGATGTCATGACCCCTGTGTGATGCCTACTTCCGGTCCAAACCGGAAGTTGTTCGAAAATGTGCATTTTTTTAAGCGTTTTGAATGCAAATAGATTCAAAGTGGTAGTGAATTTGACCATATTTCTACGGAACGAAATGTTTCCACACATGTGGACTTTTTGACTATATCATTGGTGACGTCATCACATGGACGGTAGTTACGTAATGTGGTGTCAAAATACGCAAATTTGGAGCTGAATTGTTTTAAAATGCTGTATATTGAGAACTACAGCAGATATTTGCATGATTCTTTCGCCACATTTAAGAACTTGATGTTTATCAAATTGTTGAACAATTTGTGCACAACATTGTGACGTCATGATATCGTCACAGGTGTCAAATTACAAAAATTAAATGGTTATTATTTCAAAAATTCATATCTCAAGAATCGTAATAGATACTTGAACAATTCTTTCACAGCATGATAGGTCGCAATGAACTGAACAAATCATACAATGGCATGACCCCTGTGTGACCCAAACCTCCGTTCCAAGCCGGAAGAGGTTCGAAAATGTACACTTCTTTTAGCATTTTGAATGCAAATAGAGCCAAAGTGGTAGGGAATTTGACCATAGTTCTACGGAACGAAATGTTCCCTCACATGTGGACTTTATGACTACATATATACCACTGATGACGTCATCACGTGCACGGTGGTTACGTAATGTGGAGAAATTATTTGTTGGGTCCCTTGATAATTAAGCTAACTCAGTCGTTTGAGGGCGCTATGCCAAGCCTCCACTAATCTGAAGATTTGCGCCCATATATAGTGCTCGACTTCTAATAATATAACTTGTATCTAGGCAGCCTGTCTCGGGTCAGAGGTCATAATGTATCTTTTTAGGGAGGATGTCTGGGCCACACGGCCAATGATATACACGTACGTGCGCGAGTAGTGAATAAGTCAGACAGACGAGACATAATAAGCAGGGATTGATTTACAACCGAGAAAATTTGACTTTTGAAGATGTAAAACTGCTAGTTTCCGTGGCATCATCGCCAGGAAAGTTGAATGAACACTTGATAGCACAAGGACATTTACTTTTTGTGACTTAGCTGTTGTATCTTGGGTGTAATTATGTACGGCTAGCCTTAGTCGGCGGACCAGCGTAAATATGTCTTCTCACCGAAAACTGTGAATGTGACATGCTGGAAATCGTTGCTGTGTTGGAAATAAAATGGACATGGTGGACCGCAACTCAAGTTGACTGGAGCGTCAGTTTATTCTAGATGCAATTGAACCCCAACTCCCCACACGGCGATATACTACAGTAATATGATCTCAAATGACAAAATCTTTAGAACTGTAATAGATATTGAAAAGATTCTTTCACCACATATAGGCCTACATGTCAAAACTTGTTCTTCAGTAGATACTTGAACAATATGTGCACACAATAGTAACGTTATGATGAGCTTGACAATGATGACGTCATCAGATACACAATTTTAGCGTTGAATAGTCAGTCATGTCTTGAGAATTCCAATACTTTTTTAACATCAAACAACTCAAGTTTTCAAACAATCTCAAAACTGTGTCGTCATCATCATTTCAATGTTTGTCACCCGATCACCTTGCGTTTGTAAAAAACACAAACGCGAAGCTCTAGTTTTTTTTTTTTTTTTTTTCTCTTCTTTTTCCACTCAAACGTTTCCAGAGCTTTTCTTCAAACCGGTTCAAGCTATCAACTTAAAACTTGGTAGGAACATCAACCCCAATGTGAAGATGTGCATACAAGTGTGACGTCATTGTGACGTCATTAGGTATCAAATTACAAACCAAAAATGACCAAAATATGCATGTTTTAAAATGCTTCCGTCTGGAAAACCACGTGACCCATGATCTTCGTATTTGACAGGCTTATATATCAGATCATGGCCTACAATTTTCTTCGTGTGGGCATTTTCATCTGACCCTTCCTTCTGGGGTCAATCTGAGGTCAAAGTTCAACGAAAACGAAAATCTCAATTTTTGCACTTATTGAGCAACAATGCCCATCAAACCAAGCTGAATCTTTAAGAAACTAAGTACAGGCATAGGTCCTATAGCAGACTTTCACCAGCGTGTTTAATATTATGATGGCATCAAGCGTGACGTCATCGTGACGTCATCAAGTATCAAATTACACCTCCCAAAAAACCAAAATATGCATATTTTAAAATGCTTCCGTCTCGAAAACCACGTGACCCAGGATATTCGTATTTAGCAGGTTTATAGATGACATTCTGTGCTACAACTTTCTTTGTGTGGGCATTTTCATCTGACCCTTCCTTCTGGGGTCAATTGGAGGTCAAAGTTCAACGAAAACGGAAATCTCAGTTTTTACACTTACCAGTAACAATGCCCATCAAACCAAGCTGAATCGTTAGTAAATTAGATACAGACATAGGCCCTACGGCAGACTTTCACCAGCATGTATAGTATCATGATGGCATCAAGTGTGACGTAATAATGACGTCATCAGGTGTCAAATTACAAAAATTCAAAGGTTATTATTTTCAAAATTCATATCTCAAGAACCGTAATAGATACTTGAACAATTCTTTCACAACATGATAAGTCTAAATGAACTGAACAAATCATACGATGTCATGACCCCTGTGTGACGCCTACTTCCGGTCCAAACCGGAAGTTGTTCGAAAATGTGCAATTTTTTAGCATTTTGAATGCAAATAGATTCAAAGTGGTAGTGAATTTGACCATATTTCTACGGAACGAAATGTTTCCACACATGTGGACCTTTTGACTATACCATTGGTGACGTCATCACATGGACGGTGGTTACGTAATGTGGTGTCAAATCACGCAAATTTGGAGCTGAGATGTTTTAAAATGCTGTATCTTGAAAACTACAACAGATATTGGTATGATTCCTTCGCCACATTTAAGAACTTGATGTTCAACATATTGTTCAACAATTTGTGCATAAAATTGTGACGTCATGATGTCGTCACAGGTGTCACATTACAAGATTTCAAAGGTTATTATTTCAACAATTCATATCTCAAAACGGTGCAAGCTATCAACCCCCAGCTATGGCGGATATGCAGGGAGGAGATATTAGTTACCGGATTAGTGTATACAGCAGCCGATTTCACGAAACTTTACGCAATTGCGCAAGTCCACTTACGCCATAAGTTATTGCGCAAGTAATGGCGTAAGTGCACTTGCGCAATTGTGTAAAGTTTCGTGAAATCGGCTGCTGAACTTCCATTTTTGCCATTCCACAGGTGATAACGTCTGAAATTCATCACAAAATGTTCATTTAACCCGATCACCTGGCGTTTGTAACAACAAACGTCATACCTCTAGTTTAAGATTGCAATTACTAGATTATATTCCATCATTACTTTTTTACAGTGAATCTTTCTTGTTTACAGAAAAACCTGAAGTTGATGTTTTGGTCCAGTGGCAAGATGGCTCTGAAAATGTGGTATCAAACCTCGACTTTGTTTATCGAAGGCCCCTTAGAAAAAATAAGCATGTCAAGATGAAATGGGGAGCCACATGGTGGAGAGGACAAGTGATCGATTTTGAAGATCATGGTATGCAAGCTCTTTTATTCAGGAAGAAAATCGTCTGTATTAATAATATCATTTTTCGGTGATAAACAACGGCAAAGGAATTAAAAACCTTTAATTCGTAATATAATAATTTTGCCAGATGCATGTTCCTCTGATGAAGGTTCCTCTGATGAAGGTTCTGATGACATCCCCCTGGCAACCCTGACATATCATGAGCCTATGACAGTCCTCGAGAAAGCAGAGACAGCGAAGTCCATAACAGGTTAGTAAAATTTTAACATTATTCACAATACTAGTAGAGGAAACAATAGAGGAAACAACATTTTAGTAGAACTGTACTTATGTGAACTTTGTAGGGTGGATGTGATTCAAGAATCTGTTGTAACTCCCGTTTCCTTTTATAGATGCTCTTTCTGCGACTAAAAGTTCTGATGATGAGCCTCGAACAAGCCTCGGGTGCACGGCAGGTAAGTCTATGACAGGTTAGAAAAATTAGAACATGGTTCTGAACAGATAAAATAGGGAAAACATCCACTGATGTGAACTGTGTCGGGTGATTGGTTTAATAAGGTGGTTTAAGAATTGTATAAGTAACTCCGAGTCCTTTGTTTTCTTTCGTAGATGTGCTTTCCCCTGCTGAAAACTCTGGTGAACCAGCTCCCAGGAGCCTCGGCTGCAAGAGACCAATGCCTACATGTATGACAGGTTAGTAAAACATGAATATGGTTCTAAACAGCTCAAGAATAGAGAAAACACTCATTAGATGGTCGAATTCTAACTCCCTTTTTCTTTTGTAGATGCACATTCCCCTGCTGAAAACTCTGGTGAACCAGCTCCCAGGAGCCTCGGCTGCAAGAGACCAATGCCTATGACAGGTTAGTAAAACATGAATGTGGTTCTAAACAGCTCAAGAATAGAGAAAACACTCATTACATGGTCGAATTCTAACTCCCTTTTTCTGTTGTAGATGCACATTCCCCTGATAAAAGCTCTGGTGAGGAACCAGCTTCCACGAGCCTCGGCTGCAAGAGACCAATGCCTATGACAGGTTAGTAAAACATGAATGTAGTTCTAAACAGCTCAAGAATAGAGAAAACACTCATTACATGGTCGAATTCTAACTCCCTTTTTCCTTTGTACATGTAGATGCACATTCCCCTGATGAAAGCTCTAATAATAATAATAATAATAATGAGATTTGTAAAGCGCACATATCCACCCTGCAGGGTGCTCAAGGCGCTGTTAACAACAACAAGTAATTAATTCTCGAAAATTTGCGACATCAAGTAAGTTTTTAGAAGTGATTTGAACCTAGTTGTACAGTGGCATGATCTGAGTTCAAGTGGCAATGAATTCCAAAGTCGAGGAGCTGCAACAGAAAAAGATCTGGCGCCCCATGTTCGCTTAGAATTTGGTTCCTTGAGAAGTTGCTGGTTACTTGATCTAAGAGTTCTTGCTGGAGAATATTCGTGTAGTAGTTCCTTAATGTAGTAGGGAGCCTTGTTGTTGAGAGCTTTATGGACCAGAAGCATGAGTTTGAAAATAATCCTTTGGGAGACAGGAAGCCAGTGTAGTTCCTTCAAAATGGGGGTGATGTGACAGTTCCTCCTGGATAAGGTGATGATGCGGGCAGCGGTATTCTGAAGACGTTGAAGACGGTATATTTGATTCTGAGGGAGTCCGTAGAGTAGTGAATTGCCGTTGTCTAGTCGTGAAGTCACAAATGCATGGATGATTTGCTCGGTGGCACTTCTATTCAAATACTTGCGTATACGACCAATATTTCTAATTTGGAATGATGCCGAACGGACAGTGTTAGCGACGTGAGGTGTAAATGTCATTGCTGAATCAAATATAACCCCCAAGTTCCGGGCCTGCAACGATGGGGCTATCTGTGCATCACCAATTGTAATAAATGGCGCAGACACCTTTGTTAATTGTTGGCGTGATCCAAACAAGAGAAACTCCGTTTTTTCCTCATTTAGCTTTAGAAAGTTGTTTTTCATCCAGCATCGGATCTCGGAGATGCATTGTTCCAGTCTTGCAATAGAAGAATCGGCAGGCTCCTGCGAAGACTTGAAGGTTATGTAGAGTTGAGTATCATCTGCATAGACGTGGTAGTTCAGATGATGTTTCAAGATGATATCACGAATTGGCAAGGTATAAAGAGTAAACCACTGTGGGCCTAGCACAGACCCTTGTGGTACAGAGTACTCTAAAACAACAGGATCTGATATTGCATTGCCAATGCGGACATGATGGGTTCTATTTGAGAGATAGGACCTGCACCATTCGAGAGCCGTGCCGTTAATACCGAGATAGTTCTGAAGTCGAGATACGAGGATGCCATGATCAACGGTATCGAATGCTGCACTCAAATCAAGCATAACTAGCGCAGTGATATCACCATTATCCATTGCGGACAGGATATCATTACTGACCCGAACAAGCGCAACTTCCGTCCCGTGGAATGGCTTATATGCAGACTGGAAAACGTCCGAAAGCTCATGGTCTTGAATGTGGTCAGAGATGCGGGATGAGACAATACGCTCGATGATTTTCCCCAGGTACTTCAGGTTTGAGACGGGTCTGTAATTTTTCAGAATCTCCTTGTCCAGGCTGGGCTTCTTCAGAAGTGGCCGAATGTAGGAAACTTTTAGGTTGTCCGGGAAGCAACCAGCTCCCACGAGCCTCGGCTGCAAGGCAGCAAAGTCTACCGGTATGACAGGTTGGTGATATTTTGTACATAGTTTTCAGTTCTGCCTATCCCCCTTGATGTTCCTGTATTAAGCGGTCAAGGCATGAATTATAAACTACAGTGCAACCTGTGGGGAAATATGTTGGTCATAATTACACAAAAAGTTTCATTGCAATGATTGTTTTGGTCTTTAATTTATTCTAAAAAAGAAAAAAAGTCATTGCAAAATTTCATCATTATCCCAAATTAGCAACATACACAAAAAGGTAAGTGGCAGATGCTTGTATGCTTGTCAGTCAGTTTGATATTGAGTCAACCCATGTTTCAATTTCATTTACAGCAACCACTCAAGACCAAGAAATCACCAGTGAGACTGCAGCCGTACCGAGTATTATGCCTGGTGAGCACTTAATATTGCAAACCTTAACAAGTTTTGTTATAGGCCTATATGTGTTTCCTCAAAAGATTTGTTTTTATGGTTTCACAATGTACATGTATTCAACTCCAGATTTTGAATTGCTTTATATGTTTGTATATGTTTTTCGCCCGTTTTTTTTATTAAATGGTGAAAACCAAAATACAGATTGCATTCCCACATCACATCAAATGGATATATTTGTCAGCAGTAAAACTTGGGCATCTAATGCCACTTTTTTCATTTTTTCCCCCTAGGCCCAAACACCCCAGACATTGGTTCTCATACAGGCAACCAGCCGAATCCCCTGATGAGATATGAAGAAGTCAGCACTAACAAGCCAGAAATTTGCTCAAACTTCACATGTAAAGATGATATTTTTGCAGCATGTTCTACTTGTCAATGTCTGTTGTGTTTTGAGCACTTTATAAGTGATACAAATTGTGAATACCATAACGTGTTTTTCTATGCTTTCAAACGTGTAACTGAAAAATCTGAAGACAGAGCAGAAAATACTCTCTCACGAAACCCTTCACTACTTCAATCAGAGGGTGAAAATTTAGTCAAATTGTTGACAGCTAATTCATTTGAAGAAGACCCTTGGATGTGTGGAAATAGTGAGGATGGCACTAAACATAACTCGGCAACACACACGTACCGGTATGGCCAATCAGAAAATATTGCATCAATACATGATATTTGCGAAGCATTAGAACCATCTCTTGATCAGGTCGAATTGGACCTCGACCTTTCTGGACAGGGCAACACGCAACCCTCAACTCAATCCCAACCAGAGGATTTTGTAGTTGATGGAGAACCTCGTACACCCAACACAACAGAAATCAATAACAAATGTTCTGCCAAAAACAAGAATGTGAAAGAAAAAAGGAACAGTGGTGTTGGATATTTCACAGAAAAAGGTAATAAGTATATTCCAGGACGGAAGTCAAAGTCATTTGTGTCTTGTTCGAGGTACTGTAAACCAAGCGGGTTCTCATGTCAAAACTTCTCGGAGGTTGATAGGCACGGTGTGAGAATGGCCTTTTTTACCCATAATAATTTACAGGCACAAAGAGAGTGGATAGCAAGATACACTGAGGCGAAAACCCCTCATTAAAGCACCAGAAAGAAAAACTGTGTGAACTATTATCTTCCCTTCGGGAAAGATAATGAAAAAAAAAAGAGTGTGCAAACAGATGTTCTTAAACACGTTGGGAATTTCTGAGAGGCAAGTAAGGACGGTTTTCAAGAAAATGTCCTTCGGTGGAATGCTAGAGGGGGAAAAACGAGGAGGAAGACAAAAACAGGCACATGATCAGAAATTGCGAGAGGAGGTGCGGAGACATATAGAAAGATTCCCGAAAATGGAATCTCACTACTGTCGGGCCAACACAAAATTTCAATATTTATCTCGAGATCTCAATGTGAGCAAAATGTATGATCTATACGTAAACGATCAGCCAACGTCTACAAAGGCTTCAGATTCCTTGTATCGAAAAGTACTGAGAGAAATGAAGCTTAAGTTCCATGCCCCCAAGAAAGATCTTTGTGGTATTTGCAAGAATTTTAATCGGTGTTCCGTAGAAGAGAAGGAAAAAATAAGATCAGTTTATGAGAAACACAACCAGGAAAAGGTGAAAGTTCGGGAAATTAAGGCCCAGTTAAAGACCAGAGCATTGGCCCAGCCGGGTCTGTTTGAAGTTCTGGTATTCGATTTGCAGCAGGTCATTCATTTTCCCAAGTCAGAGCGCGGAGAAATATTTTACAAGCGCCGCCTTTCTTGTTACAACTTCACAGTTTTCGAGCTTGCCACAAAAGCAGGTACTTGCTATTTCCATCACGAAGGCCAGGCCGGAAGAGGGTCGAATGAAATAGCAAGTAACTTGTTCACCCATCTCAGTAGGTTAAGTGGTGTTCCCATTGGACTAATTTTGGTAAAACTCCCGTGGTTGTGCGGGAGAGTAACAATTTAGTCCAATGGGGACGCACGGAGAATTAGCGTCCCTGTAAAGCTACCGCGACCACGATGTAAAACTTACAGGGTGAAAGAGGCCGCGGAAACTTTCCGCTCAGCCGCGGGAGTTTTACAGGGCCCTCGAAAAGTCCAATGGGAACAGTTTCACCCTGTAAAATGAACACGACCCTGCAGTAAACTATGGGCCTGCACGGCAAAAGTTTACTGCAAGGTCGCGGTAGCTTTCCGCAAGGGCACTGAAAACAATTGCAAATGGGAACGCATGGGAAGATTACACGAAGGAATGTTACCGAAGGTCGCGGTAACTTCCCGCGAGGCAGCGGAAAAGAAAGTCCAATGGGAACATGCCTTAAGACGATCAAGGGAAGCAAGAAATTGCTTTATTCTGCGATGGGTGCCCTGGGCAGAATAAAAACACCATCATTCCTACAATGCTGCTCTATTTTGTTTCTAACTCAAAATCAATCCAAACAGTCACACTGCATTTCTTCGCCACCAACCATGGCCAAAGTGAGGGCACAGTACCATAGAAAGGTGCTTGAGGGGAGTAGGAGACATTTTTCTTCCGTCCCAGATTGCAGCTCTTTTGAGTCTAGCACGCAGACACCCGGAACCCTACCGGGTTATAGAGGTGCAGACATCCGATATCCTTGATTGGAAGGAATTGTCAAGGGAGATGCACATCCTGCGAGCACGGTGTACCGTAGAGGGCGACAGTTGCGAATGGACAAAAGTTATGCAAATTCAAGTAGATAAGAAGTTCCAGGGCAAAATCAAGGTCAAAAAGTCGCACCTGGATACCAAATGGGGAACCATTGATCTCGAAAGTATCTCAAGGCGTTCATCAAATGAACCTGATGCGGGGGCGGGGGCGGGGGGGGGGGTGGGGTGAGGGCGGGGGCATGCACCCCAGTCGGAAAAGTGCGGGGCCAATTAATGCCCAACCCCACCCCCGCTTCCGCCGTCTGAAGGTAGCATGGTCATCAAACAGTCGAATATCCGGGAAATAGAACTACATGTACCAGTATTTGGGGTTGGAAATTAACACAAAAGGTGCTCCTCTTTAGCAACGCATAAATTTGTTGTGATTTTGATTAATTACTAATATTGCACTGATACGATTAATATTTATTGTTCGGATTTCTATCAAATTGCTTTCACTGATGAACTGTTTGTAAATTACGAGTATCTTAGTAAACATTTAATTCATCTGGGGTTGTATTATGTTGATGCTCATGCAGATGAATAATAAATAATTTTGATTGAATTGAAGAGATTCCGTTATTTTTGATGCAAAGTTCTTTGCGTAGTTGCTTTGAACTGAGACAAGGAGAGAAAGTGTTGTGTAAAACATTCCCAATTCCTATTAACTTGTGAAATCAAATACATTGTGAAATAATAGATAATAGTATTGCTTGTCTTCACCTTGCTTGGTGTTATTTGAAGTCACAATACTGTCGTAGAGTTGTGAGTTCTTTCAGAGGATGCACACAAAAATAGGGATGTTACATGCGCCAAAGGGTTACGCATGCGCAGAAGATGCAGTTTGCCACATTTTCTGCACCACGAACCAGTCTAGTGACTAGTCTGCCAATTTACGTGACGTAACTTTAGCAAGTCTACTTTTGCATGCGTTTGCAAAAACAAAGCTGGCGTCGTACGGCGACGTTGCTCTTTCTTGAAATTTTACTCCCAGGTAGGGTTAGACATAAGGAATCTGACAAAGGAGCCTAAAGGTTCTTTTTGGCTGCTTTATTGTGGTCAAAACAGTGATAAAGGCTTATGTGCGTGAAATATCATGACTCAAGGATATCCTCGGGCTACAATATTTCACGCACATAAGACTTGTTACTGTTTTTATCACAATCAAGCAACCAAAAAGAACCTTTTGGCTCCTTTGTCAGATTCCTTATGTCCAACCCTACCTGGGAGTAAAATTTCAAGAAAGAGCAACGTCGCCGTACGACGCTAGCTTTGTTTTTGCAACCACATGCAAAAGTAGACTTGCCAAAGTTACGTGACGTAAATTCGCTCCCTAGTCACATGTCACACTACATGTACGGTGTCCCAGTTGTGCCCATTATCTGAAAATTATGCTTCTAGAAGAAGTGCTTTCTAATAACTATGATCCAGTACATTACTTAAGGACATAATTGAAAGATTATTTGAGTTTTGGAGATGATTAATCATATAAACTGCACGCTTTTTCTGGGACATCTATTACCAAAACCAGCAGTGAAGTTGACTATGGAGGGCGGAATGGGCTATATTGCCATTGATTTCATTCTAATGTGAAGCCTTTTGTTTTTGTTTTTTTTTATCATGTTTTATTATTTTTATTCTCTCGGTCTGTCTCCCTTGTGGAATGAGAAAAAAACATGAAATTGTAAATTATAAGTATATTATTATGATTGACTCAAATTTCTTAAGCAGTATAATTTCGAATTGAAAAGCTATAAGACACATGTCTTTCCTTAAGCCCCGTACCTTTCAAAGCGCCCTCTTTTGGAAAGTAAAAGTAATCAATATTGTTTTTTAGTGCCTGGAGACTGAGTAGACGATCGGTGGTAAAAGTTTTCGTGAATTTTAAAGATTTCTCAGAACTGTTTTGATTGTAGTATTTTGTACCTAGTCTAGTCAGTTGGCCTATATAACTAATTTTGTACCCTGAATTAACAGTTATTCAATTACTTTACTGAGAAACCCTTAATTTTTCTCATTTGAATGCAAATTGAGAAAGATGATGTGACAAACAACTTTCAAGAAAAATTTGACGTCAGTGCGTGATTTTGTTGAGAAGATACGCCGAGGAAAGCCGCAGCGCGCGAAATTACGTGCGCGCGAATTTAGGTGCTTGCAGGATATATCAGCAAAAAACAGGCCTGGGTGCCTTATTTGGAAGTAGGTCTATTTGGAAGTGGTTTAGGCCATCGGAATGAAAGTCACAGAATACCGTCCTCCGCCCGCATGACCAAATGGCCGCCGCCGAAATTTTTCATTATTCAAAATTTTTTCATTATTTCAAAAAATTTCGAACTTCAACGTACTTTCAATACTTGTTCATGAAAGAAATCGATATATGGCGCCAAACCGAGAAATTCCGACCAATCAACCAGATTTTTCGAAATCAGACGGCAGACGATAGTCTTGAGCGCGAGATCCAAGTGCTGACACACAATTCGTCGGTCGCACCACGTCACTCATTGAAAAATATGGTATGTGCATGAATTGCTTTTTTACGAAGTGGCGTATCGCAATACGCCACTTCGTGTCGTGATACGCCACTCATTGAAAAAGATGGTATGTGCACGGTAGTACTATTTACCGGAAAACACCGGAAAACACCAGAAAACACCGGAAAACATACTAAATACCGGAAAACATACTAAATACCGGAAAACACCGGAAAACAGTATTTTATGGTGTTTTCTGCAGGTAGTGGGGGTGGTGTTATTAAGTGCTTTCGGGTGTTTTCCGGTATTTAGTGTGTTTTCCGGTATTTAGTATGTTTTCCGGTGTTTTCCGGTATTTAGTGTGTTTTCCGGTGTTTTCCGGTATTTAGTGTGTTTTCCGGTATTTAGTATGTTTTCCGGTGTTTTCCGGTATTTAGTGTTTTCCGGTATTTAGTATGTTTTCCGGTGTTTTCCGGTGTTTTCCGGTGAGTTTTCCGGTGTTTTCCGGTATTTTCCGGTATTTTCCGGTGTTTTCCGGTATATAGTATCACCCGTATGTGCATGAATTGCTTTTTTATGAAGTGGCGTATCGCAATACGCCACTTCGTGAAAATGCCACGCGCTAGGGCGACGTTGTAAATATTACGCGCGCAGAGAAATACAGACATGGGGCGAATTCTGTGGCAAATCACGCATGGTCGGCATTTTTCTTTTTCACGAAGTGACGAATAAGTTTTAAGCTAAAGTGTTCTTTAATTAGACAATCAATACAACAAAAAAGTATATTTTTACGTCGTTTAACTCATACTAAAAAGTATCACCTAAAAAGACTAAAGGCTTTTCATAGAATAACCGGCGAAGTTGGAGTTTTAAAAAGTGACCAACTTCAAAAGCGATTTTCTCAAAACAAAGTTTTACTACTGCGTTCGCGGATACGCCACTTCGTGGTGCGACCGACGAATTCCACTGTTCGTGTTTCGGTGTAGCCGCGCGAGACTGCAAATCCGACTGAAGTCCCGGGGCGCGTTCAATAGCGCAATACGTATGCATACCGACAATACCTTCAACGGTGAAGGTACATGTATAGGAAAATACTCATACCGGCGTACGTATGTATTGTGCTATTAAACGCGCCCCCGATCTCACTTCGGCAATCTTCGGACGTTCTGTACATGTATTCCGTCATCTGATTGGCTGTTGCCATCGCGACATCGAATTTTCAGGACAATGAAAAATTATGTCTCATCGGTGTCTGCCTGTCATGCAATGATGGCAGACGTGAAAGAGATCTGAAGACGGAAGTGCACCTCTATCATTGTCTATGTACCCCTCGGGCACCTGTTTTACAAAATAATGAAAAATGAATAATGGAAAAAAGCCTCATGTGTTTTTGAAATCTTCCGGACGGTATTCTATGACTTTCATTCCGATGGCCTTAAGGTCGCGACATTACTCGAAACCGTCCAAACTCACCCTTGTCAACTCTGCACTGCATTCGATCTTGACTGTCCAAGCCAGCCATCATGTTGATGTTGATTCTGGTGACAAAATTGGATGTTTATAATGACGATATGGCTCAGATTCTCACCATGCAAATGATTGTATAATTTTGCAGAACATGTACTGCATGCACAAGCATCATGAACTTGAATGACGTCATACTGTGCCTAGATAGAGGGCGCCCGAACAGTGGCATTTTGGGGAATCCCCTAATCCATCGTTTGCTTTGTTGGGCTATTTTAGGCCATACATAATTCTGAAGGTCTTTCCGAAATAAACCACCAAATTTGACAGTTTTGGAGATTTTTGTTTTTTAAGGTCACGTGATTTATCCTAGACTGGTTCCCGTCCACATATTCCACACAGGAGAATATTTTCACAATAAGCGAACCAATCTATAGGGATCGGGAACCAATCTACCGAAATACGTATTTCGGAAGGTCGAAGTGTGAATGGCGCCCTCTAATTAAAAGTCACTTTTGGAGCACCCTGAGATCTCAGGGAATTTCCACTCCGCAAAGCGACGTGACAATACCCTGAGGAAATACACGCAAATCTGTGGAACGTGCCGGCTGTTGTCTTGAGCCAACTCACGCCCGAGTAATTTTGATGTAATTTAATCAATTCGGTCATGTTATGCCGAAAAGAAACAATTTCTATACTTTCCAGAAATTGTATTGGGTTCCGTTCTTTATGACTGTCCCATTCCTACCAAACTTTCAAACGACGAACCTTATTTACTCCGCAGTTTTTCAAATTAATAACGCGCGTTACATTTGAATGCCTGCAATCGTGCTGCAATGCACTGCAAGCGTCCTGATTGGTCCAGCAGAGGCGACAAGTTTCTGTCGCTAGTCCCACCGCAAAATGGGGCCTTTTTCAACAGGGCCACTGTACGCAGGAGTTAGGGAGTGCGTTAAAGGGGCACTGTTGCAAGACGATGCTTTTGGAGGTATACTTCTTCTTCTTCTTCCTTCTTAGTGCTGCCTTCATATGTTGAAGATACATTGTGTGTAAACGCACTGCGTTGGGCGCATGCATTGTCTAAAGACAACAGGAATTTGTACCCATAGGTAAAGTGCTGTATATACAGGTGCAAGTAAAAATCTGGTGGTGCGGTTAATCCGAGCGAATGTCCCTCAGCGCAGATTTAAAGGCGTTGAGGGATGGGTATGCAGCAGGATGGGAGGTTGTTCCAGTCCCGGATGGTACGTGGGAAGTATGAGCTAGCATACACTGAAGATCTGGTGTGTGGAATAGTAAATCTGGAACTATGTCCTCTGGTAGATGTAGATAAATGAGTAAGGTAGTTGTTCCAAGGGATGTCGACCAAATGAAGTACCTGATCTTGTACATCATCTGCAGGCGATTTTGGTAACGACGTTCCTGTAGTGAGGGCCAGTCAAGATGTTCTAACATGGATGTAACACTGCTAGTCCTTCTATAATCGCCCATGACAAAACAAGCCGAGCTTCGTTGGACTTGCTCTTAGCTTGGGTATGTGGGTCCCATGAAGCTGCTGCAAATTCGACAGATGGACGAATGAAGGTGGTGTAGACAGCTTCTTTGACTTTCTGGCTGCTGTGGCTCAGATTACGGGAGAAGAAAGCCTTGGTGCCGGTCGCTTTCCTGGTAATGTTGTCGATATGAGTGTTAAAGCTCAGCTTGGAGTCTATGTGGACTCCCATGTATCTGGCAGAGGTGGAGACCCCCAAGACATGACCATGGATGGTGTATGAGGCAGGGGCTTCTGCTTGAGGGTGACTTGGACAACCTTGCTTCCCAGTCCTGGAGGGCGTCTAGATCTTGCTGGAGGCTAGCTGTGTCATCTGTTGAGGCGATATGTTTATACAAAACACTGTCATCGGCAAATAATATACATGTAGTTGTTGAGCTTCTGATGCATTCAGGCAGATCGTTGATGTAGATTAGGAAGAGTAGGGGACCAAGGACACTCCCCTGTGGAACCCCCGATGAGACGATGGATTCACTACTCTTCTGCCCATCAACGAGTACAGATTGGGAACGAGAGTGGAGGAAATCTGATATCCATGCCAGTGTTGCGCCTCTCACACCATAGTGCTGGACTTTCTTCAGTATAGATGTCGATGTGGCACTTTATCGAATGCCTTCTCGTAATTGAGCAGGACCACGTCAATTTGTGACCTGCTGTCCAGTCCCTTGGTGAGGTCATCCAACATACAGATCAGTTGCGTTTCGCAAGATCTGTATTTGCGGAAACCGTGCTGCGCATCTGACAGGATGTTGTTATCGGTGAGGTGTTGGGTCACAGCACAATGAATGGTGTGCTCGCACAGTTTGCAGAGTACAGATGTTAGAGAAATCGGTCTGTAGTTGGCGGCATCAGAGCGACTTCCCTTTTTGAACAATGGGACTACTTGCGCTATTTTCCAATGTGATGGTACCCTCCCTTGGTCGATTGAGGCCTGGAAAAGTAACGTTGCTGCAGAAGCAATCTCTCCACAGCCGTCTGTTTTAGCAGCATGGTAGGTATCCCATCTGGTCCAGAGGCAGTGAAGGGCCGAAATTTTTCAGGAGTTTGATCACTCCATTCTCGCTCACAGTGATGTTTTCCATTTCAGGATGGTTGCTGGTGCCTAGGTCAGGTAGTGGATCTCCGTTGTCAGTTGAGAAAACCGATGTGAATTGCCGGTTCAGAATGTTGGCTTTGGCCTTGGGATCTGTGTGTAGAAAGCCTCCTTCTTTCAAAGGTGCAACACCCATAATATCACATCGCTTGAGCGGTACCCCCTCCCGAACGCACGCCGTTCTGAAGGTTACAATAGACACCATATAGCCACCGACACCCGCAGCTAGCCAACCATCAAACCGTTTGTGCGCAAAACTCTAATCAAATCGTCATGGGCTCTCAGACTTTAAATATGTGGCTGAAATTTTTACACGGCAGTTTATCAACGTTATTCTTTTATTCTTTAGTTCCTGAATTTCCAAAACGCACAGGGCAAACGTCGTTCTTCAACTTTCAAACGTCGTGGTTCAACTTTTCAAACGTCGTGGTTCAACTTTTCAAACGTCGTGGTTCAACTTTTCAAATGTCGTGGTTCACTTTCACACATCCTGGTTTACCTTCGACGATCGACCGATCGCGCCCGAAAGCGGACGCGCCGCCCAATGCTACAAGAGTATGATTCCCAGACCCAGCGATTATCCAATTAAAGGAACACACCGGCTTTGTTGGGCTATTTTGGGCTCGAAATAGACCCAATACATTATTCTGAAGCGCCTTCGAGAGTAAATTAGATATATCCTGAAAAGACGCCGTCAAATTTTGCCGTTTTTGGGCACTTTTGAAAAATTCAAGGTCACGTGACTTTTCGGAACCAAATTCTGGTTCCGAAAGGTCACGTGGTCTTGTAAGTTAGTTGTATTTCCAGCCGTATAAAAGTTTGTTACTGCAGAACTGCACCAAATTCAACTCTGATTTCCCCCCAATATTTATAAGTAATTGACAAAAGAGAGACTATTTATACAGGTATGAAACAAAGTTAAACATAAGTATGAAAATTCGAACATAATTGTTAGTGTTTCGAGAGTCCGGAGAACGGGAGCGAGCGCGTGCTACGGCAGGCTACCGTGGAGTGTAGGATATTTGCCCCGCGCAGCACGGCAAATAGCCTGAGTGCACACATACACGGGCGTACATTCGGTGTACGTTCGTGAAGAAAAAACATGATGCCATCTCCTCAAAAGAAAACGGAAATTCATATTCGGTCGTCAAGCTGTCCAGTAGTCTTGGCCCTAGACGGTCATTATGTGTTGGATACCCGACTGCCGCAAGAGGGCGTAATCACGCGATAGACTCGTTCGTAGTCCTATCACCATATCGTTTTGTCAAAATGACCGTCTAGGGAAATCCGTAAATTTCCCACACCCCCCACCCACCACCCCCGCTCCCCCGCCACCACCCCCCGCCCCCCCCACTCCCCCAGAAAAAGGGGGGAAATTAGTGCGCATGCGTTAGTTTTGTATGCAGATACGGGTAGATTGGTTCCCGATCCCTATAGATTGGTTCGCTTATTGCGAAAATATAGGGATCGGTAAAGGGCAGCCATGACGGGCAGAATTCTGCCCGTCACGTGGTTATTATTATTTTATTTATTTTAGTAAGTGCGCAGATTTTGCAATTGACATTTGTAACTTGGCCGTGCGTGTCGAACATATATAATCATGTAAATAAAGTACATTGCCTAAAGCAAAGGGCTTGGCCAATTTTTAAATATAAAAAACACAATGCGCACGCGCAAAGACGACCAATTACAGATCAAGATGAAGCGCCCTTTACCTGTCCTTATATTCTCCTGTGTGTAATATGTGGACGGAAACCAGTCTAAGATACGGGTAGATTTTTCTTAACGCACGCGCACTTAAGAGCAAATAGCCTGGTACATGCACCGTACGTTCGGCGCTTATATCGTGTTGATTTGAAAGTTTCTTGTTGTTTTGTACGCGCCGTGGTTGATTTGACCGGTACGCGTTGTTGATTTCGCCGGGTGGCTCGCGCGGTTGCAAGGGTACGGTAGGCGAAGACTCTTTGCAACGGACGGGTGGCGAAGTAACAGAACCTGGCCGACGTTGGCGGTTAGGCTTCGGTCGGTCTGAAAAATACCCCGGGAAAAAATACTTCGGGAAAAATCTAGACCGCACGAGTTTTGAAATTTTGCATAGAGTATAAAGCCCGACTAAAAACAAAAAGGATTTTCAAAAAAATAAAAAAAAATATATACCGGCCCGATACACAGTGAGAGCCCAACGGAAAAAAATACCATAGTTTGGCACTTGAGACTCCGTACACTAAGTCAATGGCCTGGGTATAGGTAGCGACTTGGAATAAAAATTAAACATTTAAACATTAAACCATTTTCACACAACAGACAAGTTGCAACAGCTATCAAAAATACTTGTTGCAAAAATTCATCAAGCAGTTCCTGTTTTATGCTTGTTAAAATGTGCCAAATTTACGTGCGGATCGAATCGTCAATAGACAGCAATAAATAGACAGCAACTTTAAAAAATTGTGATGTGATTTTGGTGATATTTTGGGGCGGAAAATCTCACCACTGCACTGGTGGATTTGCGTGATATTTGACACAAATACACAGAAAACCAGCCCCAATAGGCCTGTACCAAAAATAAATCAGCCTGGCAGATTAAATGACAGAAACTAAAGTGCAATTTCACGCAGCAGTCTATCAAGCTTGCAAACTTCGGTTACGGATTTGACGAAGTTGATAGTGTCGCGACTGCACGACTGATGATGTCACGATGTCCATGGTGTGAGCGATTTTCTCTGTTATGGGATGGTAAAATGAAATGTGTATCTGTCAAATATTCCAGATTATTTCCGAAGATTTCTGAACCATAGAGATTTAGGCCAATAAACTGTTCAACACACGATCAAGCTACGGCAACAAGCAGTGTTTTAATTTCACCCGGTTTTTTTTTTCATTCCAAAAAAATGTACAGCTTGAAAGATTATTTTCCCGAACCGGCGGGTTTTAAAATGGCAAATAGGTTCAACTGTGGCATCGATATCATTATATGTGGAACAGTACCTATCATTTGCAATGTCCTATACAATTGTATTTCCAACAAAATCTCTAAATTGCCATGTCGAAATCGTAAGGTTTGCTGAGGGCATTACGATTTTCCAAGCCCGCGGCTTCCCTGTGCAGTCATGCCACGATGTGAGGACACAGGGGACTAGACATCGTGCAACATGCATAGTAAGCAGGCGACAGTGCGCTCTGCATAACATTATGCATAACAGGTGCGCGAGCACGGCGCTGTCACTTCGAGATTCCCTAGATGTTGTTATTGACTGTCTCGCGGCGATCGGTTTTCGGGACGGACGTTCAAAACGAAACAATAACAACGTCTAGGGCCTAGACTAGCTGTCCAGTGAAATCGTGAACAGAAAATTGGAGATATCCTGAGCAGGAGAAGAGCGAATCGTTTGTGACAAAGTCGTGAGGCTCGCGCGTAGTTGCAACGGCTGGTAAAGCGTATAACCCGTCTTTTGACCGATTTTTGCTAATTTTGCACTTCTTTAGTAAATTACGGGATATTTTTATGATCTTTTTTTTCACAACGACCATCAAAAAAGTATTGTCAATGCTGCTACATCACTAAATCATGTAAACAGTAGGCCGGTGTGTACCTTTAATTAGACTGAGGAACCAGTCTATCTATGTTTATAACCGTATCCATTGGGTGAGGTCACAATTCTGTGTGTGTGTCAGGTGTTAATGTTAGTTTAACAGATCTGTTAACAGATCTGTTAACACGGCATTAATCTCGACCTCTAACTGAACGTCCAGGTTAACACCATGTTAACAGATCTGTTAACACGATGTTAACACCATGTTAATTCTCTGCACTGTACATAGTGCGAAGTCACAACTCTGGGTTGCGTGTTAATGTTATTGTAACAGATCTGTTAACTTTAATCAGAATTGTGACCTCGGAATAAATACCGTGTTAACTCGATGTTAACATGATGTTTAAGAGTTCAACACCCCAAGTTACACATCGTGTCAGTGTAACAGATCTGTTAACAGATCTGTTAACACGGCATTAATCTCGACCTCTAACTGAACGTCCAGGTTAACACCCTGTTAACAGATCTGTTAACACGATGTTAACACCATGTTAATTCTCTGCACTGTACATATAGTGCGAAGTCACAACTCTGGGTTGCGTGTTAATGTTATTGTAACAGATCTGTTAACTTTAATCAGAATTGTGACCTCGGAATAAATACCGTGTTAACTCAATGTTAACATGATGTTTAAGAGTTCAACACCCCAAGTTACACATCGTGTTAGTGTAACAGATCTGTTAAGTTAATCTGAACGAAGTGGGTGGTTAGGAACTTTCGTGATTCTCAATAAATCGAGTTTCATTTTTCAACACAGCTTATAAATGGCGGACCGCACCGCCAATAATTCGTCTCATGAGGCGAACAATAATTGTTTTAGGGTCCTAATTAAGTTACGTGTTAATCTGTGAACATTTCTGATTGTTCGAGATTCCCAATACATAATGTAGTGAGCAAGGGTCTTATCAGTCGTGGCGATTAGAATAAAGATGCATAGCGAAATTTTTAAAAAGCGTAGTTTAAGTTTTTAAGAATGCTTGTACGGTACGTGGTGGCAAATTAGGTCTTGGAGATGGACTGAAAATGTGTATTTGCTGATAATTCTTCAAATGTTTATTTGTGACCCGATCTAAGAAAAGGTAACATAAGTCGCACAGGATAGGTCGAGTTTTCGCGACCATAAGAAGAAATCTACGGCAGATCCAAGCTCATTAAAATACCAAAACACAATGGAAATTCCTGGCGGTGCCCAGATTCCGCCTGGAATGTCTAGTATTACGCCTACAATTTCCATTGTGTTTTGGTATTTTAATGAGCGTGGTATACTGCAGATTTTTTCGTAGTAAACATTTTTTTTTCTTTTTAAACAACCAAACTTCAAGTTGGGATGAGGGAAAAAAACCCACGGCCTGTGCACGAAGTGGTTTTGGGGCGAAGTAGCATTTGGGCGATGTAGTTTTGGGGCGAAATGACTGCAAACCCTTTTTTGACTGTTTTCTCAAAAGTTAAACGAACTACGGAGCTGGTTTTTGCTCAGGTTGGTTTCAATCATGCATATCTTCAATCCCACAGGGGGATAAAACTGTTTGTAACAGTTTACCAATCATGTATACTATCTTTTATGTTATTTTCTTCCCAGCAGCCGATTTCACGAAACTTTACGCAATTGCGCAAGTCCACTTACGCCATTACTTGCGCAATAATTTATGGCGTAAGTGGACTTGCGCAATTGCGTAAAGTTTCGTGAAATCGGCTGCAGGGGCCAATTTCATGGCGTTGCTTAGCACAAAAATTTGCTAAGCACAGGATTTATTTGCTTTATAAAATGGATTACAAGCCAAAATTATAGGCCTACACCAACTTGTGTTCTTCGCAAGAGTAGAAGAATACCTTTCAATACACATCACTTACGATTTTGACTGGCAATCCATTTTTGCAAAATAAAGCAAACAAATCCTGTGCTAAGCAAATTTTCGTGCTAAGCAACGCCATGAAATTGGCCCCTGGTCCTGTACCTGACTAAACCTAGCCGCGTATTGGGCCCAAAATCCAGCCGCGGTCTCAGCCGCGGTATTAAAATCTCAACGGATGTAGTAAAAGGTGGTCAAATCTTATTTTTTATTACACGAGTTCTGCGACTCTAGCAACGAAATTGTTAAAATTCTCAGAGAAATGTATTTCTTTTCACGATGTTACCTAACTCAGTTATCTACCGAGCAGATCCAATTTTGGAGTGGGCCAAATCGGTCCACTAATTAGTGTTTAATTAAAGTGCTAATGAGGAGTCTCCATTTTCCACCATAAAAGTGCCAAAAACTGAATACTGCTGACAAAATGGTCCCTTTAAAAGTAAATGTACACCACATAGTTTCAACAATTTGCATTTTTATTGCATAATCCATTTGATCTGTCCATAGGGCAGATCAAATTTTGGAGGGGGCCAAATCGGTCGAATACTGCCGACAAAATGTCCCTTTAAAAGTAAATGTACACCACATAGTTTCCCAAATTTGTATTTTTAATACATAATCGCCTAAATAATTATTTGACAAACGGAGCCCCATATTGTTTAGCACAAATATTTGATTTGTAAAATGGTTTTCCAACCAAAAGTGTATGTCAAATTGTGTTTTCAGAAAGCAAAATATCAATAAATACGTACCACATACATGCGATTTTGGCTGGCAACTCATATAGTTTCATCACCCTGTGTGATTATTCATTTCCCGCGTTACGCAGAATAGCAGGAAAAATTTGTCTTATAGTTATGCGAGTATTAAACAGCTAGAATCCCCCCGTCCACATTTGTTTAGTTTTTCTGTTTATCATGGAGGTGTATGAGTCTGCAACACCATGACAACTTGTTTTTCACAAAAAATAGACAGGCTTTTGCTTAAAACGTAAAACAGTTCCGACCCTCTTCACCCGAATTCTGAAACGCTCGAGGTCACTTGGCTTGTTTATCAACAAGGTTTTGACGTCATCCTGAGAAACATACAAAACGGCCTGTGCAGTATTGAATGGAAAATACACGAAGTGAATGTTTATCATGCCTGTTTTGTCCTTGTAATTCAAAATACAAACGTGAAAAACACTTCATGTAATATGACAACACTCTACTATTACCTGTCTTGTGAAAAAACGGTGAAATTGTCGCTCACAATGAAGCTCTTTTGAAGTAAATACTGGTGCATTGCGACGGGTGGTTTTGTCACGGAACGAACGGCATTCACAGCGGTCTGTCTACAGCATTGGACGGTTCACTGCGGGGGAAGCTTCGACGTGTTTGAACATCGCCCGGTACAAGTTAGAATGAGCGACTCATTTTTCTCTCTCTTGGTAATAGAAAAGAAAATCTTTCTGCTCTTTTTTTTTCATAGTGTCTGGTAAAACATACAACTAGAACTACGCAGCTACTGGGCATATCTCTGGCTTTTTGGACCAACAAAATTCTTCAAAAAACACCATCTAACGGAGACCGTTTTCCAAGTTTTTTGCGTGTAAACGTATGGAGCTAACAATCGTGTTGACTTCTCTTTCTCAGGATTGCGTCACGGGGTGACGCATATCATGAATACCTAATGAGCGTTTCAGAAATCGCGAAAATCTCATTTTCGAAAAGCGCACTTTTGCTTGCAATTTATCCACTTAAAACCGACAATTAAAAAATAATAAAAATCCACGTCGGCAAGAGGGATGTTTGGAGTATCGATAAAAGCCTAAATGCTTGATTTTCGTCAAGGGGGATTCTTCCTCTTTAAGCATGAGGAATTTACAGATGGTGTTGCGTAACTAGTAGAGTACGAAGTGTGTATATAAGGGGTACGATTTGACAATGGAGCCAGTTTCCGAATCCGGGGCGTGTATGTGGATTGGGTTTTCCCCTGGGGATTTCTCTGGGGTTTTTCCTCCCACTTTTAAAACTGCAACTCCTTCTTCGTCATCTCAAGTTGATAATAAAGTATAGTTCAAGCTAAACCCGTATAGTTGATAGCATAAAGGGCCTCAGTTGCCGAATATGCCATAAATCAACAACAACAACAACAACATGGAGTCAGTTCTAGCAAGTACTTTTCAGATGAGCGGACACACACGCTTTCGATTTTAATGTTTACATTAATTTGTATGATTGTTTCACAAGTTTCGGGTGAAGTCCAGCGCCCTCACTGAGGAGAATTTTGAATGTTACTGGGCACATGTTTTCAGAGCAGTTGCATAATATCTCTGTTTTTTCCTGGACGTCAAAATTCTCCAATGAGGTGGATTTACAAATGTATAGGGTTTTATATTGTCGCCCTTTGTGTAAACTTGTCGATGTGTAACAAAATATTGTACACAGTAATGGAATAAAGTGGTTGGCTCCCTCCAAAATTTGATATGCCCCATGGGCGGTATAAATGGATTATTTAAACAGCTAGAATCCCCCCGTCCACATTTTTTTAGTTTGTCTGTTTATCATGGAGGTGTATGAGTCTACAACACCATCACAACTTGTTTTTCACACAAAATCGACAGGCTTTTGCTTAAAACGTAAAGCAGTTCCGACCCTCTTCACCCGAATTCTGAAACGCTCGAGGTCACTTGGCTTGTTTATCAACAGGGTTTTGACGTCATCCTGAGAAACATACAAAACGGCCTGTGCAGTATTGAATGGAAAATACACGAAGTGAATGGCCGGTTTATCATGCCTGTTTTGTCATTGTAATTCAAAATACAAACGTGAAAAACACTTCATGTAATATGACAACACTCTACTATTACCTGTTTTGTGAAAAAACGTTGAAATTGTCGCTCACAATGAAGCTCTTTTGAAGTAAATACTGGTGCATTGCGCGTGCGACGGGTGGTTTTGTCACGGAACGAACGGCATTCACAGCGGTCTGTCTACAGCATTGGACGGTTCACTGCGGGGGAAGCTTCGACGTGTTTGAACATCGCCCGGTACAGGTTAGAATGAGCGACTCATTTTTCTCTCTCTTGGTAATAGAAAAGAAAATCTTTCTGCTCTTTTTTTTTTCGTAGTGTCTGGTAAAACATACAACTACGCAGCTACTGGGCATATCTCTGGCTTTTTAGACCAACAAAATTCTTAAAAAACACCATCTAACAGAGACGGTTTCCAATTTTTTTGCGTGTAAACGTATGGAGCTAAAAATCGTGTAGACTGGTTCCCGTCCACATATTTCACACAGGAGAATATAAGGACAGGTAAAGGGCGCTTCATCTTGATCTGTAATTGGTCGTCTTTGCGCGTGCGCATTGTGTTTTTTATATTTAAAAATTGGCCAAGCTCTTTGCTTTAGGCAATGTACTTTATTTACATAATTGGATATGTTCGACACGCACGGCCAAGTTACAAATGTCAATGCAAAATCTGCGCACTTACTAAAAAAATAAAAATAATAATAACCACGTGACGGGCAGAATTCTGCCCGTCATGGCTGCCCTTTACCGATCCCTATATTTTCGCAATAAGCGAACCAAACTATAGGGATCGGGAACCAATCTAACAATCGTGTTGACTTCTCTTTCTCAGGATTGCGTCACGGGGTCACGCGCATATCATGAATACCTAATGAGCGTTTCAGAAATCGCGAAAATCTTATTTTCGAAAAGCGCACTTTTGCTTGCAATTTATTCACTTAAAACCGACAATTAAAAAATAATAAAAATCCACGTCGGCAAAGGGATGTTTTGACTATCGAAAAAAGCCTAAATGCTGGATTTTCGTCAATGGGGATTCTTCCTCTTTAATAAAAAAGCAAATTTATCAAACTATGTGGTGTACATTTACTTTTAAAGGGAATTTTGTCAGGTTTCGTCACTTTTAGAGTGGAAAATGGAGACTCCTCATTAGCACTTTAATTAACCACTAATTAGTGGACCGATTTGGCCCCCTCCAAAATTGGATATGCCCGGTATATGACTAAGTTAGGTAACACCGTGAAAAGAAATACATTTCTCTGAGAATTTTAACAATTTCGTTGCCAATGTCGCAGAACTCGTGTTATAAAAAATAAGATTTGACCACCTTTTACTACATCCGTTTGAGATTTTATTTGGCCCAATACGCGGCTAGGTTTAGTCAGGTGCCGTACCCTTGCTGTATCGCGAAGACTTGCAGCAGTACTTTTGGGCCGACTTTAATCTGAAAGGCTGCCTAGGAGAAGACCATGAAGGCCATCCCAGAGCCATCGTTGCCACTACTGTACAGCGCAGAACATGTGGCGCAGCTGCAGCGATTTTTTGGCCTGGAACTGGCTTCGCAAACTGCCGCAAACGGAAGAGTTCTTGACAACTGTCATGACCTTGATGACCGCGACAACAGCATTGCAGCTGGAAATGAGTTCGGCGATCTGACCTCGGCCACTGGCAGCATGCCTGGCTCTGGGACTGGGCCAGGTCGCATCGACGACAAGGATCGAGTCACTACCTATTTCCAGCTAAAGCAACGCAAAGGCAAAGCTGGTAGAGGTACTTATACTTCCAGCGGTGATTGCGATCAGAATCATGAGAATGGCGAACAGCAGGCCGAAAATTGCAGCGAGGAAGACGATGACAACACGTACGGGCCGGACCCACCGAATCGCTACCGGGTCCATAACTGGTTCTGGTACGGGCTGTTCTCGTTCGGTGCTTGGCTGGGTGAGGAGTACTTTTACTTCTTCATCTTCCCATTCTCCATTGCCAATCTCTCCTGGTGGGTGACCCGACGACTGCTGATGGTTTGGGGATTCTGCATGTTCATTGGACAATCCATCAAGGAGATCTTGCGCTGGCCACGCCCGAAGGAACCACCTGTTGTCCGTTTGGAGAGTCGGTACTACCAGGAGTATGGGATGCCTTCTACTCATGCCGTAGTTGGTACACTGATGCCATTTACACTCCTAGTTAGTACCTGGAACCATTATGAAGTAAGTATTTGGCTGCTCACTTGGGTGTCGTTCCTTGAAAAGGAAAGCACAATTAATCGCAGAATACCCCACAACGTCTGGTCTGAATAGCATTCAGTAGCTAGACTGGCTTCTGAAGATTGCTTTTTAATGACAGTACGGTCCGAGAACTAGTCGCTGGACAACGAAACATGCGCAATAAGGTCATTTTTGAGTTGCCTGTTGATATCAGTCAAAATATGAGGACATGTCGATGATTCAACAAAGTACATGCAGTACAATCTTTTAAATTTATGCAAGTGTAACGGTTTGGAACGTTTGGTAAAAGTTGAGAAGTTGATCATGAATTCAAACTTTGTGTGCAAAACACATGAGAGAGGCAGAAAAAGTATTTTCTCACAAAATATTAGAATTTCTCACTCCTAAATTTGGATTTTTCTAACAAATCTGCACTTTCCGATGCTCAACTCCTAACAATACGGATACCATACCGAGATGTGTGTAACTTTTTGTGAATTATTTGTATATTATACACTATAAAAATTAGTTGTCTAATTATCTAATATTGCACATTATCATGATTATATGGCACTTGAATTTCTGTATTAAATTTTGGTAACTTACAAAATAAAAGCCATTTTTACAAATGCACCAAAATGTCAGTTTTGACCCATCTTTATGCACCTTTTAATTGGTTCCCCCGCACCCCACTCACCCCCCACCCCCTCCCCTCGAATACAGTAATATCGAATACAGTAATATTGAATACAGTAAAATCTCGTTATGTCGAAACTCAAGGGAATGGACGAAAACTTCGAGGTATCCAGAGTTCGAGTTAAACGGAGGTCCTGGTTCGCTCTGCTCAACGCACGAAAAGTGTCCACAGTAACTCGCTAGCCCTACATGTATGTGTATGTTGTGGACTTGGCATTTAGCCCATTTTGTAATAATAATAATAATAATAATAATGAATATTTGTAATGCGCCGGTATCCATAAAAAATATGCTCTTTTCCGGTATCCCAGCTCCAAAACATCGTTTTGGCAATATTTTTGTTGTTACTTGAAGGTCTATTTCATGTACAAGATTAAGATATTAAAATACATAATGTCCATTTGGTAAAGCACGTACCATGTGATTTGTGTCTTCATTTTGTGGTTTTTTTTCTTCATCATATCGTCCGTATTTTGCGGGCGGTTTGCAGTGCTGCACGCACGCACGCACGTACCGCCAGCAGTGTGATTGCGTGATCGGTGCTATCCTGTCAATAGAGGGCGCACTAACCTTATCCACGATCGATCCCAGGTTCTGGTTGCATTCCGGGCATGCTTTAACAATGGCAGTGAACATGTTCGAGGTTGATCTACCGCATGTGAAGAGACATGCGAGAACCAAAGCGACCGAGAACCAATGCACCGCGCGCCTAGCCCATCGACAGTAGCAAGACCATTGAAGCATTTCCAGGCAGCATGATTTGTTGCGGTTTATGGATTGATCAGGCCTTATTGTAACAGCGAGGGAGCGCATCATGCCGCATCTCTTGATGAAAAGACAGATTAAATTGACAGATAAGACTCATGAAAAGATTTTCATGCTCATTGAGATTTTTCTAGTTGCGGTTTCCTTTTGAATAGCTGAAAAAACTTTGAGGTAATTGGAGCCACTCCTACAGTAATTTTGAGTTACGGAGGTATTTGCGTCCACAAAAGCCTAGGTTAATTTCGGGAATGTGACATTACTTCGAGGTAAACATGGTAAACAGGTTTTCGATGTATCCGGTTTCGACTTATCGAGATTTTACCGTATTCGATCTAAAAAATTAATCAAATTTTGAATAGTCAATTATTATGACTGTTCGAAAATGCACAGGTCTTAATGTTACCTCATATGAAATTTTATGAAAATGCTTATTCTGTGATACAGATGTGGTACCAGTATTTAGCATTTTATTAATAATCAATTGTTGTCTTTCTCTGCAGTATCCACATATGCTGGGCCTTGTCCTAGCCTGCCAATGGACACTGTTAGTCTGCTGCAGTAGACTCTACAAGGGCATGCACTTCATTCTGGTAAGCTTTTTCAGTTTGGAATGTGACCCATATGCATGGACTATTGCACCAACATACTGTAACAAGAATTTATCCCACTTGTTATTTGCTAGTCGACACAAGGAAGAACACACAGGAAAACTTATTCAGACACAAAACTCTCCACGTTTATTTCAACACTCTTCCTTCAACAACATCCCAAAACAACAATGGCGCTCAGGAAACGTTTCCCGCCGAGACAGGTGTCCAAACCTAGCCTCTATAGGGTTGTGCAGTGCAGGGCGGCTCTCCGTAGGTTTGCGCAGTGCGGAGCGGCTCTCCATAGGGTTGCGCAGTGCGGAGCGGCTCTCCATAGGGTTGCGCAGTGCGGAGCGGCTCTCCATAGGGTTGTGCAGTGCGGAGCAGCTCCCCGTGCTCCGCACCATAGGGTTGTGCAGTGCGGAGCGGCTCTCCATAGGGTTGTGCAGTGCGGAGCAGCTCCCCATAGGGCTGTGCAGTGCGGAGCGGCTCTCCATAGGGTTGTGCAGTACGGAGCAGCTCCCCGTGCTCCGCACCATAGGGTTGTGCAGTGCGGGGCAATTCTCCATTGGGTTGTGCAGTGCGGAGCGGCCCTCCATAGGCTTGTGCAGTGCGGAGCAGCTCCCCATAGGGCTGTGCAGTGCGGAGCAGCTCCCCATGCTCCGCACCATAGGGTTGTACAGTGCGGAGCGGCTCTCCATAGGGTTGTGCAGTGCGGAGCAGCTCCCCGTACTCCGCACCATAGGGTTGTGCAGTGCGGAGCAGCTCCTCATAGGGCTGTGCAGTGCGGAGCGGCTCTCCATAGGGTTGTGCAGTGCGGAGCAGATTCCCTTCGTCCGCACCATAGGGTTGTGCAGTGCGGAGCTCCAAGTGGAGCTCTCCTCCACAGGGTTGTGCAGTGCGGAGCAGATTCCCTTGCTCTGCACCATAGGTTTGTGCAGTGCGGAGCAGATTCCCTTGCTCCGCTCCATAGGTTTGTGCATTGCGGAGCGGCTCTCCATAGGGTTGTGCAGTGCGGAGCAGCTCCCCATGCTCCGCACCATAGGGTTGTGCAGTGCGGAGCTGCTCTCCATAGGGTTGTGCAGTGCGGAGCTGTTCCACGTGGTCGTGTGCGGTGCGGAGTCGATCCGGAGGTTCCGCACCGTAGTCTAGTGGCGTGCGGGCCTCCGAGTGGAGCTCTGCCACGTGGCTTTGTGCGGTGCGGAGTCGTTCCGGGGGTTCCGGGCCATACATCAGTGGTGTGCCGGGCTCCGGGTGGAGCTGCGCCACGTGGCTCGGTGCGGTGCGGAATGGTCCCGGAGTTTCCGGAGCGTAGATCAGTGGCGTGCCACGCTCCTGACGGAGCTGCACCACGTGGCTCGGTGCGGTGCGAGTCGTCCCGGAGCCCGCCAGACCCTTTCCGGCCCAAATCGCACAGTGGTAGAACTCAGATTCCCCCATGAATCACTGGTCTGATCCGTCTTGTACCGCATGTTGGCCTCCTGCCCGGGAGTGCCTCCGTCGAGTCCGTGCTGCTCTGGCAAATCCGGTCGCTCCAGCGGTTCCGATTAGTACCGCTCGTCAGCCCTGTACACACTGGCACGTCTGGGCCGCTCCAACTGTTCCGGTTCTAGCATCCTGCCAAAATGTCTACTGGTGCTTTTTCCAAAGGAAGACAATAGTTCATCCACCGTTATGAACGTGTTACTGCTTGACATGTTAGTCTGGCCTCTATCCCGCGACACCTCGTGTCCGATTCCTGGCATGTCCCCGCTGTGTGGCGAGTCTAATGCCATGACTTGTCGAATGCGTGAATTAGCCCAGAAGAAAACGCGAGTTTTACCTGCTTTTTCCTGTGTTTCTTCCGTACACATGTATGTGTCGTCCTGCTGCCAGTGTAACAAGAATTTATCCCACTTGTTATTTGCTACTCGACACAAGGAAGAACACACAGGAAAACTTATTCAGACACAAAACTCTCCACGTTTATTTCAACACTCTTCCTTCAACAACATCCCAAAACAACAATGGCGCTCAGGAAATGTTTCCCGCCGAGACGGGTGTCCCAACCTTCTAGCAGGGGCTCGCGCCAACCGGCTCCGTGGAGCCGTGTTAGCGCCCTCAGCTCGTCAGCCGGCCTAACCGTGGAATGGTGCTGGCACCCTCTGCTAGCCGATTGGGACCGGCATTACATTACTACACATGTATGTGCAGTAGCCTATAACCACTAATGGTATAAAGCCATTTACAAAGTATGTATAGTTCCGTTACATCTACGCCAAGGGTCCTAACTTATTGTAAAACTCGCCCAACCATAAATTGGGAACTCTTCCAACAATATACATGTAGTTGAGCCAGCTCCATCTTATTGTTAGAAAGTCTTAACAATAAGTTTGGAACTGTTGCCGTAGTTGCCGGGACGTAACAGTATCCCCCGAACAACAGAAATTACCCTTCGTTCAAGAGACTCTAGTTTACTACATACATGTATGGTTAACAAAAGTCAACCTTATTGTTTAAGTGGGCATGGTCATCGCAAGCGACTCACTAGACGCATTGGCAAATGCTAATGTAAGTTCAGATGACGGGAATTTATTCTGGTTTTATATGAAACAAATAATTAATGTTCAAAATTTGTGCCTTAGAAGAATCACTAAATTGTTCTGTTGCACATGTTGCACTTGCAAACATTCACTGTGGCTACCCGTATAACAAAATTGTAGGGGGTTTTCATGTAAACGGTTTAACAAAATCGTGAATTCCATTAATTACACCTTCTATGGGTTTAATATGGGTTTAAGCTGCTCATGGACAGGGTCAATATTGCTCTATTTTAAGTTGTGATAATGCTGACTCAAGTGGTGGCAGATCATAGGGTACATGTACATAGTGTAACGAAACCGCCACGATCCTTATTAGGAGTTATTCTTTTTACCAGCTTAATGCATTGTTGAATTAATTACATTCCTAGAGCAGTTGTAGAGTACTGATCTTTTTATTACCTGAAAACATTTAGAGTCTGATACTTATGTTGAAACATTACCATGTATGAATCCTTTATTGCACCGTGAATTCAGTGAATAATATGGCCAGCTTTTCGAGTGTAAGTGTCACCATAGATACTACAACATTTAGAAGAGTCATGCGCAGTGTAGGTTGGTTTCAAGGTACCGGATAATGGTACTGTCCAATCTAGAGCTGTGGAACCGGACGCAGAGCGTGTATACTATGCATAGTTTACGCACGCGCATTGCATTGGTGACTCTGCGTCCGCAGTGAGTCTATAAATCACGTTGATTTCTGGACTTTGGGGTTCTTCTGGGAGGTGCCGCTGCGCTATCAAGATCAAGACTGTTTCCTGAGAGGGAACGTACACATACAAGAAAGAGACCCTAGATTCCCAGGGCGGGATTTGCGCGTATTTACATGCACGTCTGGGACGTATATGGAGCTTTGCATGCATAATACTGAGGTCACAAATGAAAATAAGGAACTACTATAAAATATATATATTATTCACGCTACCCAATGTACATGTATAACTACATGTACTTGACAAACAAAAGACACGGTTGGAATAATCTGCA